>OX422211.1:83210160-84410160 GCA_949130495.1 Sambucus nigra
ATATATATATAACATGAAGTACTAAAGGTAGTTCATGTAAACATGCAAGCCCAATCATCTACTAGATTTAACATGAGAAATATCACGTGCAAGCATTTGATAATCAACTACGCTAACATTCAATGCCTCCAAAATTGATTTTCTAACCAAAATAAATTAATACTTAATGATTCGTGTATTGGGAACTATGGTGACACTAGATCTACATTGCCTAGGACCTCTTCTAAGTAATAAAAAATCCTATGGTGATATTTCTTACGACAATGCAAGCAGGTGTAAACATAAGGAAAACGACCTTTGGGTTGACAATCTATAACGCATGGGCAATAGTTGACACTCTTAAACAAACATTGCTCTTAGCTTTAGCAGCGACATAACTTGAATTATCGAAGCTAGTACTATTACTACATGATTCTCTTAGATTATATTCTAACTTCAAAACTCTAGATTCAAGCAAAGATATAGACTCTTCAAATGTTAGGGACTCCTTCAAATTTTAAATAATAAGAAGAGGATTATCTTTATCCCCCTCAATGTAAGTGAACTTATCCCTAAAAGTATATGCGGATGACTTCAAATTTTTTATCTATTTATTATTATTCTCAATGGAACATTCATAACCTTATTCGCAAGCATCTGAGAGTTCTTTACTTCTTTCTCAAAAACCCAGACTTTATTATTACTCTCTTTCTTAGCCACTTCTAAAGTTTTAAAGTCACGATTCATGTTCAGGATATTCTCACAAATGATATCTCTTTGAGTTTGAATAGTTCATAAAAATTAATTTAAGTTACAAAATAAAAATTTCATTTTTCAAGAAATTTTCTTCTTTTTTCAAGCTTCAAATTCAAATGAGTTAACTTTTCAACATGGTTATGAAGCTTATTAAACTCCTATCTAATATCAAAGTTTTCATCCTCACTAAACACATGGGACAACCTATCATTATGATGACCCATCGAGAAAAAAAAAACTCTAGAGAGAGTGGGATGGAGTTAAAAGAACTAATCCTAAACCAACACAAAACAACGATAATCACGATAACATATTATAACTCCACTGATACCAATTTTAGAAAGTGTGGGTATATACAGAATGGTCTAAACAAAAGACAAGTCTTAATTTCTGCAAATTAAATATTAAATTTAAACAATTTAAACCAAACTGAAATGTTGCATCTATTTTAAACAAGTTGTGATCAACAAACTAACCAATTTTATCTTAACCTCAGTATGCATCTAGATGAGTTCTTGATAAAAAAAATTACATTAACCACAACGCCCGATGAACGAGGAAAATACGTAATGGGAAAAACCTCGAACTACCCAGTTACAAAAATTCACTATGTATGGAATTATAAAGGATATGACAGTAGAATTACAAAAAAAAACTTGATTCCCTCTCGAACCTTGACACTTTTCTCCTTCAACCTTCGTAAAACTACATGCAAGAGTTCTCTCGCACACTGTCGCAACGTGTGAGTTCACACACATCACGGTATGCACCAAACATCTTCATCAAATGTCTACGAATCTTGAATATTTGACTCCACTACTTCTTCACAACGACATCATAAATAATAAACCCACCATATGTAAAGAGAATATACAGAGTCCACCATATGAAATGATTCTCAACAAATATAAAGAATCTACCAAATTTGTCCAAACTAGGATCTTAAAGCATAATATAATGAAACTTTGGTTCTAAATAATCTGGGTGAAAACTAGGGTTAGAGATCTTTCTGATAGAGTTTGGGAACTAAAATTATATATTTTGTTGCAAATAAAACTGTTGCTCCACACTCCTATTTATAGGAGGTTTTCTAAAATCAACATGAGTATGAAAAGTATTTTGAAAAATCTCCAAATTAACAAAAAATTGCATGATCATTCGAATGACTTTGAACCTCATTCGAAAGATATGTTGTATCTTGTTCAAACATATATCCAACGAGCTCTCAAACAGATTCCAATAGACGATAAAGTTATTTCGTTCGATATTCATTAGAACCTATTCTAATGAGGTACCATATCTCATTCAAACGACATACCATATCCCGTTCTAACGAAGACGCAAAAAAATATTTTTCTCTCTAAAAATATTAAAATGATAAAATCATTTTAAAAACACTTTTATAAAAACATAACCCCCAAATATAAAATCTGCAAGGATCAAAATATTTATGTGTTAATACCCGAGAGATCCTCATAACAGAAAGATAAAAATGAGCACGAAACAGGCACCATGATATGGATACTCTAACTTGGCCGCTACATCTTCAAGAAACCATAGTATAGGCTTGAAAGGTTAGCACACTCAAGTCCTAACATATGACTCAAAATTTTTTTTCCAAATACGGAATAAGCTAAGGCATACAAATTGAGTCTATTCCAAATTTTGTCCTTATAGGAGCCATTTTCCACTAGTACCAGGGGTATAATCGGCATGTGGGCCTCAGTAGTAATGTCTAAAGATAACTGGTGGTTGCGTCCTTGCATGGGAAGGTACTCATCAGAGAAGAAGCAGTGTTGTTGCATCATGATAGAACATATGGTGGATGACATCTCGACAAGGGTTAAATTCGTAAGAACATAAGTTTTGGATAATAGACGGACAAAGGCAGCTTGGTGTTCCCGTGATGTGGTTATCGACTCCCAGATGGTGATGTTAGATCAGGCTATCAGTAGTTGTTCCTAGATATTATCATCCTCTTGAGGATGGATTATTGTGGTTTTTGAGGCATAACCTCCCTGTTTGTTAGTAGGGTTTGGAGGAGCAGAGTGTCGACCTGACCTGGTGAGAAAAATGACCTCTCTGTCTGAGGTGTGTATGTATTTTGCTTGGGTTTCTTGTTCATTTTTTATAGGCATTAAAGGAGGGAATTCAAGGATGGGGGTTGACGGCAGGTGGTGTTGACTTTGGGGGAATGACTTGGGTCCAATCTAAGGTAGGGGCTTTCATAGGGCTCATGAGAGCTCCACCATGGGTTTTTAAGAGGGCTAGGGACATAGAGTTGTCTATCCATCATACAAATACATTTTATTTAAGAGTAGGAGTTTGGCTTTATGTCACTGTGGCCAATACTTGCTCGTATGTATAGTTAGGTGTCCCTGGTGAGCTTTTTTTGGACATTGTGGATCCTCATCATATTTCATCATCCGAGGAGATTTTTTAATAATCTTCATCGTCGAACGGGGGTTCTTTTGAGATAGTATCATGGTGATATCTATCATCGAAAGGGACTTTGATTCCCAAGGATCCATTTTTTGATGATATTGGTCTCTTTATGGAAGATGTCTCCATAGTAGTATCAATACTCTGTATATTTCGGACCTAGGAGTAAGATTTCATAGACAAATTTGGCAAGAGTTACTACATATACCACATATATCATGTTGTCTAATTTTCCATGGACATGGTCATGTAGAGCAGGGTGGATCAGTTCCATTTCGATTATCTATGAGTACCTTTGTGAAGGGGACCTTCTGGCAGGGGATGACCTCATGGGTCATCTAGTCTTATAGCTCAATAATGATGACTATATGGGTTACGTTTAGATATAAGTTCCCATAATTACATCTCGTGTTAGTGTAATAGTGGGACCATGGAGATATCTCTAAGACAAAGAGGTCGTAAGCTAGTTGTGAGATGATCATATCCAGTTCAATATTGGGATCTATGGGATCTTCCTCGAGCAGTGGGATCTCACAGCTGTTATCTACTATCATGGATTGACACATGGTATCTCCTATTTCTATGGTAAAATTACCCCATTTAGTAGCTTGGATGCTCTAATAAATATTGATTGTGGGATGTCGAGTTCTTCCTTATTATTGAAAAACTAAAGGGGTAACCCTATGTATGAGAGACTGGGTTATATAACATCTATAGTGTGACCTCACTTCTCCATGCAAAAGGTCTAGTATTCATGCTGATCAGCTGATCAAGCTCCTCTAAAGTGGCTCCGTACCCGATCCTAATTTTGTAGTCTCTAATACTAGGGGCTTTAAAGGCGTGGTCCATTGTTCATATAGCCCAAGACCTTTTCCTGGGGAGTAGTCCCAATATGGTACCATTTCCCATACCTAAGGGTTGAGGGAAAATTTATCTCCAGGACCTAGGGATATATTCCCTTCGATGATGTGGATATGGTTTAATATGATTTAATTCTTGAAACCCTTGGGTGCATAAGTTAGATTATTGGATTTTTACGGTTTTTAGGGTGTGGGTCCGCATATAGAAGTTACAGGATTGTTTATATGTTATGTGGGACGCAAACACACTTATAAAAATTAGAAGACTTAGAAAAGAGAACGATTATATCATAATGAATAATATCGCATGTTAAATAAATTAACAAGTATTGGACGAAAATAATTATGTTGAAAATGACAACTATATTATTAAATGGAATTAAATGGAATTGTCACATTTGTGATTTAAGTGCCATGTTGTGCATATTGAATTATGATTTATGTGATTTGTTTTAGTCACTTTTGCCATCGTGGAGACGAGGGTCTTTTGGGTAGTATTTTTGCTCAACCCTATTTTAGGATGCTGACTAGGTATGGGACTAGTGGATAGGCCTTGGTTAAAATTTATACTTGCTTGGTAAGGGACTAGTTAGTGTAAATTCGTGGGGATTTTATATTCCGGGGGTGGGCTGATTGTTTTGTTTTATTATCGTTTTGTTAGCCTAGGCATGAGACTAGGACATGTTTTATATTGGTAATTCATCCTATATATAGGATAGGACGCACGTGTACTTGGTCACCCTTAGGTACTAAGGGATATTTTGAAAATCTCACATCGATTAAAAGGGTGGGGTAACTTGTTAATTGTGAAATTAAGGAAATGAGAATTAATGCCTAAGATAAAAACGGGTATTAAAATTTGTGGTGACATAATGTGTAGGGGTTGACAGTTTAAATGGGCCGACTGGTGAGTTATGTCGTGTCGTGTGTGGAACCTTGTCAAATTGCGGGGGATCGATAGTTTAAATGGATTCGGATAGCATTATGGCAAGAGGAAGTGTTAAACTTTGGTGGAAATTACAACTCGGGGTGGGAGGACTGCCATAATAAAAAGTGAGAGTAATGATGATTGGTTTGAGTTAATTAAATTAACAATTTTGGAATGTGGGATAATTAAAATGATATTGGTGTGATTTTTATAAGAATATTTGTGGGTGGTTAGTAATTTATTTTTCCGCATTTAATTATATTCGTTTAATTAAAATACACTATTGTGGTATTTATTGCGTATAATGCTACTGTCTAGGTTCATGGACCCTATTTGAGGGGAGTAGTGTGTATTCATGCTCGGGGATTTGACCTCATGCGTTGACTAACCTTTTCAGGAATAAGTTTGGAGAAGCTACATAGGATTATTTGGAGACTTTTTTGGAGGTGTAGCTTGAGTTATTTACTTTATGCGTATTAGTTAGCTTAGTTTCTTTTCCTTCATATTTACATTGAGACTCAGTGTTGATACCAAAATTTACCACCTTATGTGGATCAATCACAAGCCAACACATGTCACCCTATGCGGTACAAGTCCAAGTGAGCACGAAATAAGGAAGCGCGACCAATAATTTTGCCCGACCAATAAGGAAGCCCGACCAACAGCCGAAAATCCAATAGGTATAGCCAAGAAAGTGACAACAGTCTTACAACCTGTATTGCCAATGAAGCAACAACATTCGTACATTTAATTCTCATTATGTATTGATGTATAGGCATATCAAATGAAGGAATTTTATCCTTTCACACGATAACTAATCAACACCCCTCTTGGTCTATAAATATATTATATTACCCTCATTGTAAGGGACCAAAAAAATAACTCAAGGTAGTCAATACAGAATAGTGCACGAAGGCTATTCCATTTAGCCGAACCACTTTAAAATTCTTTTTGTCTTGTTTGTTTTATGTATTTTATCTGTAATCAATTAATTAGGTCTAGTCTAGTTTTTTGCATTAACAGATTGGCGTCGTCGGTGGGAACGTATTTCTAAACATTTTCATTCATTCATCATCGATGGCTGAAGCTTCTGAATCAAGCACCACAAATGAGGGAATTTTGCCTACTCCCTCGCTCCCTTTAGGAAATAATGATTTAATAGGAATTTTGGTTAGTTTGGCCAAAGGTCAAGAGGCTATGCAAGATACTATATGACATTTGGCCTAAAGTTTGCAAGATGGAGTCCCTACACAATTCAATTAAAGGAGTATGCCACCGTCTCTAATAAGGAGTGTTGGGCATAGCCATTCTTGAACTTCAAGGGATCCTTCGTACCTTCTTAGAGCAACTTCTTCTATCAGGATTACTAATTCCTATGATGGAAAATCCCTCATCTCATAAAGATTGAGTGCCTTATAAAGTCTATGTAGGGATTCTCCTTTTAATCATTTGGGACCCAAGGGAAATGCCCTCCGGGTCGCGTCGGTAAATACTCAATGAGCAAGAGACCTGAAGGAAGGTTTAGCCCAATCCAGATTGAACACCCGACGAACTGCTCGATCCAGTCAAATAGAGGGTCTGCAATAATAATGCTCGGCGTGATCAGTTAGTCGGTATAAAAAAGGCACCAACCATAGATCTGGTGCTGGCAGTGATAGTTGGAAGGGTTCCATTCAGTGTTTGGAAGATAGGTTGGGAGAAATGAACAAGTCCAAGAATCCCCTCCACATAAG
Source organism: Sambucus nigra (assembly GCA_949130495.1). Taxonomy (NCBI): domain Eukaryota; kingdom Viridiplantae; phylum Streptophyta; class Magnoliopsida; order Dipsacales; family Adoxaceae; genus Sambucus; species Sambucus nigra. Next base: position 83,216,859 of record OX422211.1, read on the forward strand.
TTTTATTAAGGGATCTCCCTTTGTGCAAACCATCGTAGATTTCCCTACGCCACCCAAGTTTAAAGCTCCAGTGGTCACTCCCAAGTATGATGGGAAGACTGATCCAATCCTTCATATAGGACAATACCAAGAAGCGACTGATATCTATGTTGTTCCTGATGAGATGAGGTGAGGGGCATTTTGAGGAATAATCACCGAATCTGCTGAAATATGGTATAATAGTCTTCCCTAGGGGAAGATTTCTTACTTCCAATAACTCGCCGAGCTATTTATTGGTAATTTTTGCTTTGGAGCAAAACCAATGAAGCGAGTAGATCATTTTCTTAATGCGAGACAGAAGGTGGGAGAAAGTACCAGGGATTACATCACTCATTTTAACTACGAGAAATTAGAAGTCATTGATTACGTAGAGAAGACTTCCATCACTGCCTTCATGAGTGATTTGCTCCCTGAAAAACTATATTATACTTTGTCAAAAGATCACACGAAGATGGTGACAGAATTAATGGCCAAAGCAATGAAGATTCTGAACGTCGAGGAAGCTATGGATGCTAAAAATAATTCAGATGGAAAGGCAGAAGCAAAGATAGAAGGGAAGTCGGATAGAAAGGAGCACAAGAATTATAATCAGCGCAGGAATTCGGAAATGAAAAAAATCTTAGATCGGTTTAGAAAATTTACCAATTACACTCCCTTAACGGTGGATATACATAATGTTTTGGAAGAAATCAAGCACAACAATGATTTGAGCTGGCCTGAAAAGTTAAGATCACATGCTGATAAGAAGGATAAGTCCAAGTACTGTGAATTTCACAAAGATCATGGTCATATGACCAACAAGTGTATTTCTCTCCAGAATGAGATAGAAGCACACATCCGAAGAGGAAAATTGGACAAATTTATTGATCGGCAGGCTAGTGGAAGAACTGGAGGTAAAAGTCGACAGAGATCTAAATTACCTATTAAGCCTAGAGAAGACAAGAAGAGGAACCACGACGATGATCCATAAGATGCACCTGATCTTCCCAAGAATCCTAGATAATCGAAACGTGAGGTATTCATACTCGATTTTAGATATTTTGATTTCCATATGATTACAGGTGGGGATGCAGGAGGAGGCGATCGAACAGCTGAAAGGAAGTCTTACCTCAGTGAGGCTCAAGCTTGTTCCTATATTCAGTGAATCAACCTTATCGAGGAAGATCAACCAAGAAAAGTTAACAAGGATAAGCTCATAATTATCTTTTCCAAGAACGATCTATCTGGAGTGTTGTATCCTCACGATGATCCTTTAGTAATCATAGTTAGGATTAAAGAAGTATTGGTAGCAAGAACATTAGTGGATAATGGAAGCTCGACAGACATCATGTTCTATGCATGTTTTGATTGTTTGGGTTTAAAACTCAGCCAACTAGAGCCTTACTACAGTCCCCTCATTAGATTCTCTAGAGAGAAGGTATTTCCATTGGGAACAATCAAGTTAGATGTATTGATCGGGACATGTCCGATAAAAAGAACAGAGAAAGTAAGATTCTTTAGAATGGAAAAAAATGTTCAATTTGCCTACAACATAATCATGAGAAGAGTAGGTCTAAAGAAATTTGAAGTTGTACCTTCCACTGTTCATCAATGCCTGAAGTTCCCGACCAACTTTGGAGTTGGAGTTATAAAAAGAGATCAGAAAGTAGCTCAGGAATATTAATATTCATCTATCGAGGAGGAAGATATGCTAGAAGGAAAAAGCAAAACAACACTTATCAAGTGGATATATATGAGCCAAATAGAGTGATATGCCCCAAGTGTGACCTCGGCCCAGAGACACCAACCTCGGCCGAGATTATGGCCGACATTAGACATGTCTTGGACACACGATATCAGCCCTCGGACATAGCAAGGTCTGCCCAGGCCGACACTACCAAGAGCCTCTCCAAGAGACATCACAAGGATCAACATCATTCTCGTATACCTTGGAAAAGCAACCTCGGCCAGACATAGGCCGACCTCGCAGGAAGCGCCCAACAACCTCATCAAAACATTAGTCGATACTCCAAACACTCCAGCTCAACCTCATCTCAGGCAGACCTTGTCCATTGTCTCGGCTGGGATTAGGCCGAGACCTCCATGGAATACTCGGACTGAACGAGTACCTAGACTTACCAACCTCGGCCTCTACCAGGCCGAGGTCATACACCAGGCGCGATAGCCGAGCTTCTGCTGACATTTGGATAAGGGCACGTGGACATAAATCAGTTATAATAAGATTATTCCCCACACGTGGGGAGAATATTGCATCATCATTCTCTACATGTGACATTGACAGATGGCTTTCCCATATTGGTGAGGCAATCACACACATGCACATTACATGCATGGGGGTACATTACACCCCCCAGGTACTATATGTAGAGGTCATCCCCTACCTTACAAAGGATCCAGATATACAACCCTAGTTGAAACTCTGTCTAGACACACAGTAGAGAGAGAAATCTTGAGATATTGTATCCATGGCCATTAGTGCCTTATTACAGGGAGGTTATTCACACACACAGTGGACGTAGGCCAATTTAGGCTGAACCACTTATGTCCTGGTGCACTCTCCTCTTCTCTTCATCTCTTTCTCCTACTTTTTACATAACTATGCTGCCATTGTTGTTCTTAGATTGAGCTTGAAAACACCTTACCTGGTGGTGCTGATTCCAGCATCATCATTTTGGCGCCATCTGTGGGAACTTAGAAGCTATCTCTTCCTCTTCTTCAGATTAACCTCACCGGAGACTCTGGTGGTGAACCAGGCACCACCCCTTGCGTGGAGCTGCTTCACCATTGAAATAGGTCCTTTAAGGTACTAAGCTCATCTGCTACTCAAGCTCTATAGTGTTAACATATGGCACCAGAATTACCACCGCCTCTTGCGCCACCTGGGGGTGGGGGGCCTAGTTGTAGTCAGGCGCCCCCCCAGTCCGAAATGGCGGAGGTAGCTGCAGCCTTGAGATCTTTAGATGCAACACAACAAGCTATGCAGGAGCAATTTGCACAGCTCAGCCAAACTATGATGAGGCCACCTGGAGTCTCACTGGATATGATCACTCCGGCGACAGTTCAGCCTCGTCCTGACGCTAGGGGACCACCCCAGGCACCAATAAAGGACCAGCTGACACCCCAGCAGAGAAGGGACGTTGCTGACCCTAGGCGCTTGCGCCTGGGGAGGCAGGGAAACCCTTGCCCAGAGGACAGGTATGATGATCTAGAGGCGGAAGAAGCCCCAAAAGACTGTTGGGAGCGGTATGAGGTGTCAAATAACACTGTACGACCTCTTAGGCAAAGTCAAGGTTGTGTCGGCCGAAGAGGTGAAGAGGCCCAACAAAGAGGGTCAGCCTTTGATAGGTTGAGCAGAGGGTCGGCCTTTGATAGGTTGGGCCCGATGAATGACCTAAGACAGAGACTGTCGAGATCAAGGAGCGCAGCAAGCTCTCAGAGAGGGAACAGGCAGGGTCATCCAGATCAAGGCCGACACCGTGAAAGAAGAGGCAGGGAACAGGAAGAGGTCAACAGCCGACGTGTCGCGGCAGGGAACCCTCGGTCCATCCCATAGAGGTGGCAGGGGATAACCTCGGCCAATTCGATGGCAGAAGACCCTGGAATGACTCTATTCAGCGTCTTGAGGAGAAGATAGGACACCTCATCAAAAGCAGGGATCCATTGCAAAGGGGTTACTCAGAGGGCTCCCCATTTGTGGCTAGAATAGTGGGTTTCCCAACCCCAGCTAAGTTCAAGCCTCCTACGGTGTCTCCCAAGTATGATGGTAGCACTAACCCTGTACATCATATCGAGATGTACCAGTCGGCAGCAGACATCTACTCGATACCCGATGAGATGAAGTATAGGGCCTTCTCTGGGACCTTAACGGGGGCAGCGCACAGTTGGTTCACCTCCCTTCCGAAGAACTCAATTGAGAACTTCAAAGGCTTGGCTAAACGATTCATCCACAACTTCTACTTTAGGGTGAGGCCTCAAAAGAAGACTACCCACTTGCTGTATGTCAAGCAGGCCAAGGATGAGAGCCTAAGAGACTACATAGAGAGATTCAACAAAGAGAAGTTGGAGGTCGAAAATTATGAAGAGAATATAGCCATGACCGCCCTTATAATAGGTCTTCAGAAGGGGAATCTATTGTGGAAACTTGCGGAAGACCCCCTAGGTCTATAGCGGAGCTCCTAGCAACCGTAGGGAAAGTAATAAATGCGGAAGAGGTAATGGCCGCCAAGTATGAGGATGAGAACCGCGGTGGCAGTGGAAAGTCCCAAAGCAAGAAAGATGGGAAGAAGAGGTCGGGTGATGACAAGTTCGCTCACTATACTCCTCTGACTGTAAGCTGCGAGTACATCCTCAATGAGATTAAGAATGACAGGACTCTGAGATGGCTAGAGAAACTGAAAGCCCCACCACATAAGAGGAACAAAAATCTATGGTGCGAGTTCCACCGGGATCATGGCCATGTCACGGATAGATGCTTCGGTTTAAAAGATGAGATTGAAAAGATGTTAAAATCTGGAAAGCTGAGAAAGTATGTGGATGGCAAGGCTCCAAAGGGTGGAAGAGATGACCTTAAGAAAAGGAGAAATGACAGATGCCGTGACAATGTCCCGGCCAGAAGAGACGATGATTCAGAAGGTGATGACGAAGACGATCCGGATCTTCCACCGAAAGATGATAACACCCCGGTGAAGAGGGTCGGTATGATCTCCTTTGGTGTTGACACCATATGTGGAGGATTTGCAGGAGGAGGCTCTGAAGTAGCTGATAGGAAGGCTCACGTAGCAGAGGCCAGGTCAGTGGCCAAGCTTGAGGTTATGAATCTAACGTCTTCCGATACAGTGCAGAAGAGGAAGAAGGTTGACATGGACACCCTCGTAGTTGGGTTCTCCAGACTCGACTTCAAGGGTATCTTAGCCCCCCAGGATGACCCTTTGGTCATAACGACAAGGGTGCATGGGTGTGAGGTGCAGAGGATCCTGGTAGATGGGGGGAGCTCGGCTGATGTGATGTTTTGGCCTTACTTCAAAAGCCTGGGTCTTAGTAGAGCAAGGTTGATACCCTATCATCACCCTTTGATAGGCTTCAGTGGAGAAAAGGTCCACCCCTTGGGCATGTATGAGATGGACATACGGATGGGTGATGAGTGGCCTAAGAGGCTGACGAGGAAGATAATTTTTTTCGTAATGGACGGGAATGTATTCTCGGCCTATAACCTCATCATCGGAAGAGTGTCCCTAAAAGAGTTTGAAGTTGTACCGTCGACGGTCCATCAAATGCTAAAATTCCCGACCCCCTATGGGGTAGGGGAAGTACGAGGTGACCAGATCATAGCTCGGCAATGTTACTTCAACTCGGCCAAAGAGAGGAAGGCCCATAAGAGGGGAACCACCACTTATAGAATTAATACTCTTGATCCAAGGGATGAGGCGAAACTGAAGAAGGGAGAGGCCGTGGAAGAGGTAGAATCCATCATCCTCAATGAGGACAAGCCGGAAAAAACCATCCAGGTCGGCAAAGCCCTTAATTCGGAAATTAAGGAAGAATTGATAAACTTCCTCAGAAGGAGGCAGAGTGTCTTCGCATGGAGTCACGCAGACATGCCTGGCATCGACCCTGAGGTGATGAGTCACAAGCTCAACGTGACCAAAGATGCCAAGCCTATCAAACAGAGACGAAGAGTCTACTCCAGGGAGAAATACGACGTCATCCGAGAAGAGGTCAAAAAGTTAGAAGAGGCTGAGTTTATAAGAGAAGTTACCTATTTGGAGTGGCTTTCAAATGCAGTCATCGTTCCCAAGGCTAATGGGAAGTGGAGAATGTGTGTTGATTTCATCGACCTGAACAGATCTTCCCCAAAAGACAGCTATCCCTTACCTCGAATAGATCAGATGGTGGATGCCACAGCAAGACATGAGCTCATGAGCTTCATGGACGCGTATTAAGGCTATAACCAAATCTTCATGGATGCTGAAGACTCAGAGAAGACAGCCTTTATTACCGATTAAGGGACGCACTTCTACAAAGTGATGCCCTTCAGTCTAAAAAATACAGGGGCAACATACCAACATCTTATCAATAAGATGTTCGAAGAGCAAATAGGTAAGAGTATGGACGTGTATGTAGACGATATGCTAACAAAGAGCTTGAAAGCTTGCACTCACGTAGCAGACCTTGAGAAGACCTTCGATGTTATGGACTCATATGGAGGAAACTCAACCCAAAGAAGTGTGTCTTCGGAGTAGGAGCTGGGAAGTTCATGGGATTCATCGTTAACCAGAGAGGAATTGAAGCGAAACCTGAGAAAATCAAGGCATTACTTGACATGAAGACTCCTAGGAGTATCAAGGATGTCCAAAGACTCACGGGGAGAGTGGCTGCCCTTAACAGGTTTATTTCTAGGGCAACGAACAAGTGTCTTCCATTCTTTAAAGTTCAGAGAATGGCCTTCCAATGAGACGAAGAGTGTGAAAGATCCTTCAACCAACTCAAATCTTACTTGGGATCCCCCTCATTGCTATCTCGACCCGTCGCAGGAGAAAAGTTGTACGTGTATCTGACAGTCTCTGAATCATCCATCAGCGCAGCCATAATACGGGAAGATGCTGGAATCCAAAGGCCTGTATATTTCAATAGCAAGGCCCTTCAAGGGGCCGAACAGAATTACCCTCGCATGGAAAATCTAGCTCACGCCTTGATACATGCCTGGATAAAGATGAAGCCTTACTTCCAGGCCCACTCCGTGGTTGTCCTCACTGACTCCCCGCTAAGACAGGTCCTGCATAAACCTGAGAAATCCGGGAGGTTGATGAGCTGGGCCATCGAGTTGGGGGAGTACGATCTTGCCTACCAACCTAGGACAGCCATCAAAGGGCAAGCCCTCGCAAATTTTGTGGCTGTGTTCACATGGGAAGAGGCTGAGGCAGAGAAAGGCCTGGGGGCATGAAAGAGACAAACTGCAGTGTCTTCTGAAATCAGGAAGAGACGACACCAAATGTCTTCCTAAGGGAGGAAGAGACGACACCAAGTGTCTTTCGAGATCTGGAAGAGGTCGCATCCAAAAAAGTTATGAGCAGAATTGCGGAGGACGAGGAGGATCGATATCTCTTCAAATAAGGAGTCATGACAGAAGGAGCCTTTTCATCAGATACAGACATCTGGAGCCTCTTTGTTGATGGCTCTTCCTGCGACAGTGGAAGCGGTGCGGGGTTGATACTCTCGGCTCCAGATAGTGCAAACATTGAATACGCTCTGAGGTTCAACTTCCAGGCCTCAAAAAATGAGTCCGAGTATGAGGCCATGATAGCAGGTCTCTTATTAGCAACAACTCTTCGCATAAAGTGACTCCTACCCCACAGCGACTCAAGGTTGGTTGGCAATCAAGTACTGGGGATCTATGAGGCCAAAGATGAAAGGATGGCCAAGTACTTGAAGAGGGTAAGAACGATGTTAGAACATTTTGAAGAGGAAAAATTGAAGAGAGTGCCTCGATAAAGTAACAGTCACGCAGATGCATTGGCAAGGCTGGCCTCGGCAACGAAGATAGATGTTAAAAGGACCATTCCGATTGAGGTCTTGAGAAAGGCAACCATCGAGGAAGAAGCGGTATGTAACCCGTGTCACAATTTGAACCTAGGAGACTCATGGATAGACCCCCTCGTCAGGTATATTAGAGGGGGAGAGCTACCTGAGTCCAAGCTAGAGAGGAGAAAATTAAGATATAGGGCTGCCAAGTTCTCGATGATAGGAGACGTTTTGTAAAAAAAGGGATTTCTATTGCCTCTCCTCAAATGTGTGCACCCCACGGAAGTTCCCCGGGTCTTACATGAGGTTCATGAGGGTTCTTGCTCTAGCCACATTTGGGGAAGACCCTTGGCCAAGAGAATCATCACACAGGGGTACTGGTGGCCAACCTTGTCGAAGGACGCCGCAGCTTACGTAAAGAGGTGTGATAAATGTCAAAGATTCACCACTATTCCTCATCAGCCCCATCAGCCTATGACATCAATAACCTCTCCATGGCCATTTATAGTATGGGGGATTGACTTAGTAGGACCCCTGCTAAGAGCTGCCAATAATTATAGATTCTTGATAGTTTCCATCGACTATTTTTTAAAGTGGGTGGAGGCAGAGCCGATGATAACAATCACAGAGCAGAAGACCTTCTAATTTATTTGGAGGAATATTATATGCAAATATGGCCTCCCAAACACTCTCATCTCGGATAATGGGACCCAGTTCAAGAACTCCTCTTTAGAAAGGTATTGCCTAAGATTAGGAATAAAGCAATTATTCTCATCTCCTGGCCGACCTCAGGCAAATGGTCAGACCGAGGTCACAAACAGAACTATCCTGGATGGAATCAAGAAGAGGTTAGAAGATGCGAAGGGAAGATGGACTGAAGAGGTCTACGTTGTGTTATGGGCCTATAGAACCACGAAAAGGACACCAACGGGAGAAACCCCGTTCATATTGGCACATGGCTCAGAGGCCGTCATACCAACGGAAGTAGGGCTCCCGGCTCATAGGATTCAGACCTATAACCCTGCCAATAATGAGGAAGAGAGGAGGCTAGACCTAGATCTTATCGAAGAAAGAAGAGAGGACGCAGAGGTCCGACAAGCAGCCTACCAGCAGAGGGCAGCGAAATTCTACAACCAGAGGGTGAAGTCAAGACCCATTGCAGTGGGAGACCTAGTGCTAAAGAAGACAATACAGAAACCAAATAAGCTTCACCCAAACTGGCATGGCCCCTACAAAGTGACAGAAGAGGTTGTGCCTGGCACCTACAGGCTAGAAAACCTAGAAGGAGAACCTTTCACTAACCCATGGAATGCTGATCACCTAAAGTGATATTACATATAATGTTACATAGAGTTTTATGTAAATGTACCATCTTATTATGAAGAGGTTATTAATAAAGATCAGTTCCCATGACAGATCTTGCTTCATTCTTAGGTCAGAGATTAATTATGGGGATAACATCCTAGGTGATGACTTCATAACCTTATAACATCATTAAGTGGTGACAAGGTCTGAGGTCAGACACCATAATGGGATGACCTCAGACCCTTAACATCATTAATTTGGTGAAATTAATTATGAGGATAACATCTTAGGTGATAACCTCAGACCCTTATAACATCATTAAGTGGTGACAAGGTCTGAGGTCAGACACCATAATGGGATGACCTCAGGCCCTTAACATCATTAATTTGGTGAAATTAATTATGAGGATAACATCTTAGGTGATGACCTCAGACCCTCATAACACCATTCAGTGGTGACAAGGTCTGAGGTCAGACACCATAATGGGATGACCCCAGGCCCTTAACATCATTAATTTGGTGAAATTAGTTATGAGGATAACATCTTAGTTGATGACCTCAGACCCTTATAACATCATTAAGTGGTGACAAGGTCTGAGGTCAGACACATACTTTGATGACCTCAGACCCTTAACATCATTAATTTAGTGAAATTAATTATGAGGATAACATCTTAGTTGATGACCTCAGACCCTTAACATCATTAATTTGGTGAGATTAGTTATGAGGATAACATCTTAGTTGACGACCTCAGACCCTTATAACATCATTAAGTGGTGATAAGGTCTGAGGTCAGACATATAATTTGATGACCTTAGACCCTTAACATCATTAATTTGGTGAGATTAATTATGGGGATAACATCTGAAGTCAGACCATTGATTAAGTTTAAACAAGATATCATTGCAACAAGACTAAGAGCGAAAACATCACATGACATTCAATAAAAGTAAGTGAGGATGATCCCCCTCAGAGGTTGATACATTCAGAAATAATAGATGATCAAGGATCACATAACAAGTTTCAAAATGTTATGGGTTACAAACAATGTTCAAAAATTATCTAAGGCTTTGAGGGGGGAATGTTGATATCCTCGTCTTGGGAAGGCTGAACAACATTGGTCACCTCGGCCACGTCGTTATGATGGTCTTCCCCTTCAACCTCAGTGTCGTCCAATGTGGCAGTCTCGGCAGGTGCGGCAGCCTCCTCTTCCTCCACCTCCTGAAGGGCCTGGGAAAACTGGGGATCGATAAAGCCGAGGCCTACGAAATCTGAGGCTTTCAAAGTACCACCCTCCCTCTCCTTGACATCAGCCCACTTAATAGTGGCTTTGATACCTCTTTCAAGGTATTCAAAGACGAAGTTCATAAACTCGTTAGAGGACTTGTAGTCAGAGATTATCTTCTCAGAGGCATCATCGAGGGCTGCACTAACAGCTGAATTGACCTTCTGCTGCAGAACATCATCTTTAGCCTTCAGAGCTGCAGCATGATCCTTACCAAGCTGAGAGATGTCCTTCTCCAGCCCCTTCACCTTCTTCTCAGAATCCTTCAGCTCAGATTTGAGGCGGTCAATCTCTGCGTTCAGATTTCTCTGGACCTTCTCGGCCTCCTGACCCTTTTGGATGAGGGGCAATTTTCTTAGAGTCCAGTTGGATAAGTGGTGCATAGCTGCCAGGCCCTGCATATTTTGTGATCATGAATGAGCTGACGAACAATCAGATGTTACACTTGGGGTGAAGAACATTCAGAAAGATCAAGTCATACATGAATGGTTCTGTGAATGCCGAACTCAACCAGCAATGGGATGTCTAGTGACCTGAAGAAGCGTTTGTCATCCTCGATCATTGCAGAGCCGAAGGCATCTAGGGCCTGAAGACTGTGGCTGACTATGCTGTCAGTTATTTTTAACTGATCTAGACGAGCCGACAGGGCGTCAGCCGAAGAGATGGGGATAGCAGCATCAGCACTCTTCTTCTTCGGCCTCTGATCCTCCGGGGCATGACTTGAGCCCTCTTCTTTATGGCTTGGGGCTTAGAGTCAGAGGGAGCTGGGGGAGGAGCATTAAGGCCTGCTTTCTTGGCAAGTCTCGTCAAGCTGGGTGCATCCATTTCCCAAAGTTCATCTGAAATATCCTGTGGTCGCTCTGCAAAAAATGAGTAGATCTTAGTTAGATAGTCAAACATGAATAGACTCAGAGGTTCAACTTGAAACAAAAATTCTTACCAAGCTCGGCAAGGGGACTTCCACCTAGACCTGTCCCAGAGAGGTAGTGGGGGGTCATCAAGTGTTCGAACCTGACGAACAGACCATGCACCCCCGATCTTGAAGGGCTTTCACCTTCTGAAGGTTAGATGGGCTCAGACCAGGGTCAGCCCTCGCAGACATTGTTACTTTACCCCACTTCAGGGGCATCCTCGGCTCTAGGATAGATGAGGGAACACATGGGCCAAATTCCCATGGCCCAAAGGCAAAGAAATACCGAGGCTTCCAGTTATGGTTGGAAGTGTGAGTTATTTGAAGCATTTTCTTCTCAGGCTTTCGAGTTAAAAAATGGTAGTAGCTCGGATGATTTTTGGCCGAGGAAGGGACATAGTAACCTACGAAGACCTGAACTAGAAGGTCTGAGTGGTGGACAGCCTTCCATAAGACTATGGCCCCTATTATGACTCTCCATGCATTAGGGGATAGTTGAGAGGGGGCCAAATTGATGTAGGAAAGGATGGATTTGATAATGGGGTGAATGCGAAGACGAAACCCCAACTTGAACATCTGCTCGTACAGGCAGATCTCGTCATCTCGGCCATGATAAGCCATCTCCTCCCTCAGAGGTCTCCTAAGTTTTATTAAGGGACTGATAGCATACAGGTATCTGAAGCAGAGAAGATCTACCTCAGTAATAGTACTCTCGATCTCGGCCGCCTCAGAGACATCGACATCGCTCTCAACCTCATCATCATCATTCAACTCAACGTCGGCCGGAGAAGATGTTGATGGGTTACTCAGGAACCTCTGAGCGAACTCTGCCTTGGTGACGGCCGACAGAGGGATGGCGTCAAGTGGTGGTGGAATGGACACACTTGGCTCAACAATTTCAACCTCCGAGGAAGAGGCTGAGGTGCTTGAGCTATTATGGGATGAGGCTCGGCTGGAGACCTCATCCTGATCAGGGGCCTGATCAGGCCGAGGTGTGAAGTCCATGGCCTCCTGAAAGGAATCCACAGACATGGGGTCTGAGGTAGAAGATTCAGACTTAGACATCGGTATGGGATCAGCAGGAACCTCTGTCTGAGTGAAAAACTCTGGGGGGTCAGGATATATCACCTTTAGAGGTGGTGGAAAGATGGGCCTAATGGGAAATTCTTATGACCTACGAGCCTCCTCCTGTGCTCTTTCTATTTGTCTAATCTTTTCTAAAGTCTTTTCTCTAAGGGAGGGGAACTCCTCAAGAATCTGATATAAGGGTCTGAGCATCAGGGGCTGACACTACACTTAGGAGACTTCTTAAAACTACAAACAAGATTGGCTAGTGAAGTAAAGAAGTAAAAGATCAAACTACCTAAATGTGGCAAGAATTTTTCGCCTGAAATAATGGTGGTATCGTCGAAAAACTCAAAAACTCACCGAAAAGTGTGAAAATAAGGAGACTTGCAGGAAAAATGAAGGAGAAAGTATGGCGAAGGTTACCTGAGGATGAAATAGTAAGGAGGAGACGAGAAGACGCAAGAGAACACCTTCCAAAAGCCTCAGCAAAGATCTTTCTAGAGAGAGAAGGTTACAGGAACGAGTTTGGCTGGAAAGAGAGAAGTGAAGAAGAAAGAAGGGAAATAGGGTTCAAAACCCTTAAATATACCGGCGTAATTACCAAGGCCCATCATTGCCTTGGGAGTCCCAAAGGGCGGCTAACAGCACACGCCCACCAAGCAAGCATATTACAGCATTGGACAAGTGTCAAACAAATATTAGATCGTAATAGAGGCCTCGGAGGTGTGATAATCCCCTAGTCACCTGCTCCCACATATGACTAAGGGCTGGGGGGTGATTGATATGCCCCAAGTGTGACCTCGTCCCAGAGACACCAACCTCGACCGAGATTATGGCCGATGTTAGACATGTCTTGGACACGCGATATCAGCCCTCAGCCATAGCAAGGTCGGCCCAGGCCGACACTACCAAGAGCCTCTCCAAGAGACATCACAAGGATCAGCAGCATTTCATATACCTTGGAAAGGCAACCTCGGCCAGACATAGGCCGACCTCGCAGGAAGCCACCAGCAACCTCATCAAGACATTAGTCAATACTCCAAACACTCCAGCTCAACCTCGTTTCAGGCCGACCTTGTCCATTGTCTCGACTGGGATTAGGCCGAGACCTCCATGGAATACTCGGACTGAACGAGTACCTAGACTTACCAACCTCGGCCTCTACCAGGCCGAGGTCATACACCAGGCACGATAGCCGAGCATCTGCTGACATTTGGATAAGGGCACGTGGACATAAATCAGTTATAATAAGATTATTCCCCACACGTGGGGAGAATATTGCATCATCATTCTCTACATGTGACAGTGACAGATGGCTTTCCCATATTGGTGAGGCAATCACACACATGCATATTACCTGCATGGGGGGTACATTACACCCCCCAGGTACTATATATAGAGGTCATCCCCTACCTTACAAGGGATACAGATATACAACCCTAGCTAAAACTCTGTCTAGACACACAGTAGATAGAGAAAGCTTGAGAGATTGTATCCATGGCCATTAGTGCCTTATTACAGGGAGGTTATTCACACACACAGTGGACGTAGGCCAATTTAGGCTGAACCACTTATGTCCTGGTACACTCTCCTCTTCTCCTCATCTCTTTCTCCTACCTTTTACATAACTACGCTGCCATTGTTGTTCTTAGATTGAGCTTGAAAACACCTTACCTGGTGGTACTGATTCCAGCATCATCGTAGAGAATATGAAGTTGAAACCTTAGATCCAAGAGATGAATCTAATCTCGTACAAGGCCAAGTGGTGGAGGCAACTGAAAGCATTGTTCTGGATGATGATAAAACAGAACGAATAACTCAAATAGGAGCGTCATTGGAACTGGTTCTTAAATAGGAGTTAGTGTCCTTATTGAAATAAAGAAAGCAGGTGTTCGCTTGGAGCCATGAAGATATGCCTCGCATAGACCCAAATTTACTGTGCCACGAGCTTAATGTTAACAAGGAGGTTAAACCTGTAAAGCAGTGAAGAAGAATTTTTAGCCAGAAGAAGAACCAAGCTATACATGAAGAAGTGGAGAAGCTTAAAAAATCTTCCTTTATCAAAGACGTGAAGTACCCCAACTAGTTAGCCAACATAGTTATGGTCAAGAAGAAAAATAATAAGTGGAAGATGTGTGTGGATTTTATGGACTTGAACAAAGTGTGCCCAAAAGATCATTTTCCTTTGCCACGAATTGATCAACTGGTGGATGTTACTTTGGGGCATGAGATGTTGAGTTTCATGGATTCATTAACTGGTTTTAACTAGGTCAAAATGAAGCCAAAAGACAGATAAAGTACTTCATTTATTACTCCCCGAGGAACTTATTGCTATAATTTTATGCCATTTGGTCTACAAAATACACACTACACCAAATCCTGTGAATGGTCACACCCAGTGGGTCGCGGACTTGGGCAATGATCAGCTGGTAGCGGACTTGGGCTGTGACCCACTCAATATTTAGCATGACCATATTTATTACCACACTAAATTATCCATGCTCTGGAAGTGGTCACGGACTAAATCCCTGACCACAGTGGGTCATGGACTTAGACTGTTACCAGTTTGGCGCCAAATTTTGCGCCAAAATTCCCTCCAAACTGGTAACGGATTGGTCACGGACTTGGGCCATCATCAAAGACATGATGATGCAGGAAACACACACATTGAGGGTCATGGCTGGGGGCCGTGACCATTTCTTTGTGTGGGTCACGGCTATGGGACGTGACAATACCTCATTCAAGCAGCAGGGAGGGTGGCGCATGGTAGGTCACGGCTCTTGGCCATGACCAAGTACAAGCCATACCACCTCTTCTCATTCATTAGTCGCGCGCATGGGGTTCACGACTATAGGCCGTGACTAGAGTCAAGTATTAAAAACAAAAAAAACCCGTTGCTTTGTCATTTCGTTGCTACAATTTTTTAGGCCGTCTCGTGCGATTTCGTGTGGATTTAAGTTCAATTTGCAAGGGCTCTTACGATTTCGTGTGGATTTAAGTTGGATTTGTGATATTTCAGTTGGTTTTCATTTGGATTAACCCCTGGTATGTATTGATTCATTTGGATTTCGTGATTTGCCCTAATTTCTGTGTATGTATGTGTAGATTTATGTTTGTATGTGTGTATGTGTGCGTATGTATAGATTTATGTTTATATGTATGTGTATGTATAGATTTATGTGTATATGTATGTTTATGTGTGTAACTATGAACATATAAATTGTTTTTTTTATCAATAAACCCTATATTATATGTGTATGTATAGATTTATGGCAAAAAAAATATTAGGGTTTAGTAAACCCTAAAGAGTATGTGTGTGTATGTATAGATTATGTCAATAAATCGTAGATTGTATGTGCGTGTATGTATAAATTATGTCAATAAACCCTAGATTGTATGTGTATGTATTTTTTTGACAAAGTATTATTCAAAACCCTAGACACTATATTTTTTTGAAAAAATATAATTAAATGGATTTTTAACATGTAAAAAAATTACATCCACCTTGTTGTGGGTTATATGCATGTCATCATATTAAATTGGGGATTATATTCTTGTCGTGATTTTTTTTGACAAAATATAATTAAATGAATTTTTTGACATACTAGTCATAAACACGTGTGCACATTATTATAGTGAGATATTGTTGACTTGGTTGTTGGATACTATGTTGGATTTATTGAATTGATACTAGTGTCGATAAGTGTACATGTTATTAAATTTGTTGGGTGTGTTCTTGATTTGCCTATGAAAAAGTATATCACTTATCTTGCAGTTATTGTGCATATTTTTTACGTTTAAGTCAAGATATTAGGAGGCTACAACTTGACATGGAACAAAGGCAACTTGATTCCGTTCATTCATATTTTAACTTGACATGTATGCCATCATTCTATTGATTTCATACAGTTCTGTTTTAGTTTTCAGATTTGTTGTGATCAACTTGATAGGATATCTATTTTAAAGCCTTAAAATGGCGGCGTAATAATCACAACTACATTGATATTATAGGCACTGGGTTGATATTATATATTTTTGTTCTCCTTTGCCTTAGTGTACTTTTCCTTACATATTATAGGCAGCAGGTTGCTCATGTTGGTTCGAATTGCGATGTTAAAATGGGGGAATAAATCAGCGTCATATGTAAATCTACGACATATTATAGGCAGCAGAATTAATTCTTCGGTGGTATTGTGAGGAACTTTCTTTAATTTTACATACCCATTCTTCATAACACATTGTTTACATATTGCAGATCTAACCAATTGGATATCAGTTCTTCATTACATGTCAGTTCTTCATTACATGTCAGTTCTTCATTACACACCAGGTACTCTTTACTTTAACGAAAGTAGTTATATAATTGATATGCATTATCTATTAAATCTTTTAGATGATAAAAGGAGTACGAGATAATTATTGGTTTTATTTGGTTTGGTTGTTGGATAATTATTGGTTGTTGGCTTGTTGTTGGACAGTATGCTAGAAAGTATGGGATAATTAGAAGGAGTACGGGATAATTATTGGTTCGATTGTTGGATAATATGTTGAAAATATTTTAGACTACCGTGAGTGGCACCAACACCTCGCACAGCACTAATGTAACTCGTATGAACTGACCGCGAGATCATGGGACTCCCGGTTTGAGAGTACGACGATAATTTACATATTTCTAGACTTAGGCTTAAAAACATGGCGTTAGTGGGTGAAAACCCGAAACAGCCCCCGAACGGCCCCGTGAGTGGCACCAACACCTCGCATGGGACCAATGTAAATCATAGGAATTGATCGCCCATTCTCGGAACTCCTGCTTTGAGAATACGATGATAATTTGAAAATATGAGGACTAAAGCTTAAAAACAAGGCGTTTGAGAGTGAAAACACGAAATAGCCCCAGTACGGTCCCGTGAGAGGCACCGACACCTCTCACGGGACTAATGTAGTACACAGGAACTGACTGCGCAGTCACGGGACTTCCGATTTGAGTATACGACGATAATTTGAAAATATGAGGACTTGAGTTTAAAAACAAGGCATTAGAGGGTGAAAACATGAAATAATTCCCGTACGGCCTAGTGAGCGGCACCCACACCTCACACGGGACGAATGTAACTCGTAGAAACTGACCGTGCAGTCACGGGACTCCCGATTTGAGAATATGACTATAATTTGAAAATATGAGGATTTAAGCTAAAAAACAAGGCATTAGAAGGTAAAAACTCAAAACAACCACCGAACGGCCCAGTGAGAGGCACCGACACCTCACACGGGACCAATGTAACTCGTAGGAATAAATCGCGCGATCACGAGACTCTCGATTTGAGAATACGATGATAATTTGAAAATATGAAGACTTAAGCTTAAAAACAAGGCGTTAGAGGGTGAAAATACGAAGGAGCGCTCGTACGGTCTCGTGATAAGCACCAACACCTCTCAAGGTACCAATGTAACACGTAGGAACTGATCGCGCAATCACAGGACTCTCGATTTGAGAATACGATGATAATTTGAAAATATGAGGACTTGAGCTTAAAAACAAGGCATTAGAGGGTGAAAACATGAAACATCCCCATACAGCCTCGTGAGAGGGACCAACACCTCACACGGGATCAATGTAGCTCGTAGGAACTGCTTGCGCAGTCATGGGAATCTCAGTTTGAGAATAGACTATAATTTGAAAATATGAGGACTTAAGCTTAAAAACATGGCGTTAGAAGGTAAAAACCCAAAATATCCCCCGAGAGGCCCCGTGAGAGGCACCAACACCTCACACGGGACCAATGTAACCCGTTGGAACTGACCACTAGATCACAAGACTCCCGATTTGAGAATACGATGATAATTTAAAAATATGAGGACTTAAGCTTAAAAACAATGCGTTAGAGGGTGGAAACACGAAATATCCCCCGTATAATCCCGTGAGAGGCACCAACACCTCTCACGGGACCAATGTAACACGTAGGACCTGACCGCGTAATCACGAGACTCCCGGTTTGAGAATACGAATATAATTTGAAAATTACATGGATAACTAGGAAACCGCTACAATAGGAAATAACGGATCTATTCACTTAAGTTGAAAAAGTTGCTTCATCGAGATCTACCTAGGGAAGGTCGAAAGCTGAAGGAAGTATAAAAGAAATAAAATCGTGCTTCGTCTTCATTTACTACACCGATAATAGGAACGTCTCATCAAGCATCTATTCATCTTCTCTTTATTATAGTATGAGGGATCATTTTCAAAATTGATTTCACTTCTAAGAGAATCATCTTCAGCCGAGATAGTTTTTTGAAAAATGTTACCAAATTGAACTTTATTCCAATTTTTTAGACATGCTTTAAGAATCTTTAGATTGGATTCCAAAATATACATGGGGTTTCCTCCATTGTAAGACTTCCAATTGGCCTGGATAAAAACTTTATATGAGGAATAAGCAACCCAAAAATTTTGAAACACAAATCTATTTGGGAGTTTATCACAATCACTAGATAAGCTTAGAAGCATATGAGAATGATCAGAAGTTAATTTACTCAAGTGTTCAACAACCACTTTAGAAAATAACTGCTTGCTACTCAAATTCATCAACATTTTATCTATTCTTTCCCAAATACTAGCACTGGATTCTCTTTTATTCCACCAAGTGAACCTGGAGCCCAAATACCCCAAGTCAATGAGGCCATTAGACTCCATACATTGGATGAAATCTTATGCAGCATTAAAGTCATAGGGTAAACCTCCTACCTTGTCTATAGAAGCAGACACTGTATTGAAGTCACCTCCTACAAACCATGGATTCAATGTATGAATGGAATTTAAATACACCCATAAAACTATTCTATCTCTTCTAGTGCATTTAGCATAAACCAAGGAAACTTGAATAATAGAAGACAGAATAGGATGAGAGACCTTTAGAGTTAAGCATTGAGGAACTTGAGATTCTATTGACATAGAGATATCAAAAGAGAAAAAACTCCAAATAGTGTTGACTTCATTAGCAATACTTTAATGAAACTAAACTTGATTCGAAATTCTTCAAGTCTAGCTTGGTCTACTTTAGGTTCTAAGCAGACTAACATCAATTGTTTGTGTATCTTTACAAATTTGTTAATTCTTCTACGAACTATTTTCTTTCCAATTCCACTCAAATTCCAAATCATCAACTTAATCATTTAAAGATAGGTTTTAGGAGATTCTTTGACTCAACCCTTAATAAAATGTTCTCTGTAGTTACAGTATTTTTCGACAGTAAATTCTTCTTCTTTTTATTAGTCACTTGAGTCCATCCCTCTATAGCTTCTTTAGGTTGATATCCCTAAACAATAGGAATTTTGCTTGGAGATAAATGCAAAATATCAGTCACATCATCATTTTCTCTTCATCTCCTGTTTCCTCCTTTTCATTTCCCTCTACATTTTCCTCTACATCAGGTTTTTGTTCCTCTTCTATAATGTTTGTGTAATTATGTGATGGACGGTTGGCCTTTTCAATTGATTCCTCACCATTGATAACTTCACATGTTTCTTCTTGTGGGGCATTACCAATTCGGACTTGAACAGTTATATAACTATTGTTATATAACTGTTATATAACAACAGTTATATAACTGTTATATTAACAGTTATATAACCATTGTTATATTAACCGTTATATAGCCGTTGTTATATAACTGTTATAACAGTTATATAACCGTTGTTATATAACTATTATTAACAGTTATATAACAACGGTTATATAACTGTGAATATAACAGTTATATAATAATAGTAATATAACAGTTATATAACAACAAGTTTGCGGCTTTCTTCGATTGATGCTTGCTCCTTGTAGCTTTACTTAAAATTAGGAGTCCGTTGTAGTCCATATGTATCGTGCTAATGTTTAAACATGTGTGATTATGTCAAGTCGCATTGTGTGTCCGTGCTTCCATAGTCTGAAAGTCTCTCACGAAACTTCAGAACTTGTCAATTTTTCTTTAATAAAATTGGGGGTTAACACAGGATTGTCATAAGGAGACCTTTGGTTTTGCAATTTCAAAAGATAGATTAAGGGAACCAATATTACGCTGAATTTGGGCATACGCCTCGAAGGAAATTCATGATTTTGGTATGTAATTACATACTAGTACTTATAGGCTTTCTTTTAATTATTCTTGTACACTCTAAATCAGTTAGTATGTAAGGTTTATCATCATTTGATTTATTAAGTACATGAATACCCCCTGAACTATTTCCCTCGTGTCAGTTGAGCCTCTAAACAAACACACACCTGAACGGCCAAAATCTCTAAACAAACTATATCCCGATTTGAGATCACGATGATAATTTGAAAATATAGACTTAGACTTAAAAAATGGCATTAGATGGCCAAAACCCGAAACAGCACCCGAACGGTCCCGTGAGAGGCACCAACACGTCACACAGGACCAATGTAACTCGTATGAATAGACCCAGAAATCAAGAGACTCCCGATTTAAGAGTACAACAATAATTTGAAAATATATAGACTTAGGCTTAAAGAATGGCATTAGATGGCCAAAACTCGAAACAACACCCGAACGATCCTGTGAGAGGCACCAAAACCTCACGGGACCAATGTAACTCATATGAACAGACCGCGCGATCACGAGACTCCTGGTTTGAGAGTACGAGGATAATTTTCATATAGCAAGACTTAGACTTAAAAAGAGGGCGTTAGTGGAGGAAAACCCGAAACAACCCCCGGACGTCCACGTGAGTGGCACCAACACCTCGCACGGGATCAATGTAACTCGTACGAACTGACTGGGCGATCACGGGACTACCAATCTGAGAGAACAACGATAATTTTCATATTTCTAGACTTAGGCATAAAAATAGGGCGTTAGGGGGGGAACCCGAAACAGTCCCTGAACGGCCCCGTGAGTGGCACTAACACCCCGCACGGGACCAATGTAACTCATACGAACTGACCGCGTGATCAAGGGACTGTCGGTTTGAGAATACGATGATAATTTGCATATTTCTAGACTTAGGCTTAAAAAATTGTCTTTAGTAAGAGAAAACTCGAAACAACCCTCGAACGGCCCCATGAGTGGCACCAACACCTCGTACAGGATAAATGTAACTCGTACGAACTGATCACACGATCACAGGACTGCCGGTTTGAGAATACGAAGATAATTTGCATATTTTTAGACTTAGGCATAAAAACAGGGCGTTAGTGGGGGAATACCCGAAACAACCCTCGAATGGCCCCTTGAGTGGCACCAACACCTCGCACGGGACCAATGTAACTCGTACGAACTGACCGCGCAATCATGGGACTGCCGGTTTGACAATACAACGATAATTTGCATATTTCTAGAATTAGGCATAAAAAGAGGGCGTTAGTGGGGGAAAACCCGAAACAGCCCCCAAACGGCCCCGTGAATGGCACCAACACCTCGCACGGGACCAAGGTAACTCGTACGAACTAATCGCGCGATCACGGAACTCCTGATTTGAGAATACAACGATAATTTAAAAATATCAGGACTTAGGCAAAACATGGCGTTAGTGAGGGAAAACTCGAAACAGCCCCCGAATGGCCCCGTGAGTGGCATCAACACCTCACACGGGACCAATGTAACTCGTACGAACTGACCGCGCGATCACAGGACTTTCGGTTTGAGAATACAATGATAATTTGCATATTTCTAGACTTAGGCATAACCGAACGGCCCCGTGAGTGGCACCAACACCTCGCACGGGATCAATGTAACTCGTATGAACTGACTGCGCCATCACGAGACTGCTGGTTTGAGAGTACGACAATAATTTGGATATTTCTAGACATAGGCATAAAAAAAGGGCGTTAGTGGGGAAAAAACCAAAACAACCCCCGAACGGCCCCGTGGGTGGCACCAACACCTCCCACGGGACCAATGTAACTCGTAAGAACTGACCACGTAGCCGCAAAACTCCCGGCTTGAGAATATGATGATAATTTACATCTTTCTACAAGTAGGCTTAAAAACATGGCATTAGAGGGTGAAAACTCGAAATAGCCCCCGAACGGCCCCGTGGGTGGCACCAACACCTCTCACGGGACCAATGTAACTCGTAGGAACTGACCCCGCAGTCGCGGGACTCCCGGTTTGAGAATACGATGATAATTTGCATATTTCTAGACTTAGGCTTAAAAACATGGCGTTCGAGGTTGAAAACTCGAAACAACCGCCTAACGGCCCCGTGGGTGGCACCAACCCTTCCCATGGAACCAATGTAACGCATAGGAACTGACCCCGCAGTCACGAGACTCCCGGTTTGAGAATACGACGATAATTTGCATATTTATAAACTTAGGCTTAAGAACATGGCGTTAAAGGGTGAACACCAAAAACAACCCCCGAACGGCCCCGTGGGTGGCACCAACACCTCCCACGGGACCAGTGTAACTTGTACGAACAGACCACGCACCCACGGGACTCCCGGTTTGAGAATACGACGGTAATTTGCATATTTCTAGACTTCAGAAAAATATGGCGTTAGTGGAGGAAAACCCGAAACAGGCCCCAAACGGCCCCGTGGGTGGCACCAATACCTCCCACGGGACCAATGTAACTCATAAGAACTAATCGCGCGATCACGGGACTACCAGTTTGAGAGTATGAGAATAATTTTCATATTTCTAGACTTAGGCATAAAAATAGGGCGTTAGTCGGGGAAAATCCGAAACAGCCCCCGAACGGCCCAGTGAGTGGCACTAAAACCTCGCACGGGACCAATGAAACTCGTAAGAACTGACTGCGCGATCACGGGACTGCCGGTTTGAGAATACGACGATAGTTTGCATATTCCTAGACTTAGGCTTAAAAATATGTCCTTAGTAGACGAAAACCCGAAACAGCCCCCGAACGGCCCCGTGAGTGGCACCAACACCTCGCACGGGACCAATGTAACTCGTACGAACTGACCGCGCGATCACGGGACTGCCGATTTGAGAGACGATGATAATTTGCATATTTCTAGATTTAGGCCTAAAAAGAGGGCGTTAGTGGGGGAAAACCCGAAACAGCCCTCGAACGGCCCCGTGAGTGGCACCAACACCTCGCATGGGACCAATGTAACTCGTACGAACTGACCGCGGGATCATGGGACTCCCATTTTGAGAATACAATGATAATTTAAAAATATCAAGGCTTAGGTAAAACATGGCGTTAGTGAGGAAAAACCCGAAACAGCCCCCGAACGGCCCCATGAGTGGCACTAACACCTCGCACGGGACCAATATAACTCGTACGAACTGACCGCGCGATCACGGGACTCCTAGTTTGAGAATACGGTGATAATTTGCATATATCTAGACTTAGGCATAAAAACAGGGCATTAGTGGGGGAAACCCGGAAACAGTCCCCGAACGGCCTCGTGAGTGGCACCAATACCTCGCACGGGATTAATGTAACTCGTTCGAACTGACTGCGCGATCACGGGACTGCCGGTATGAGAATACAACAATAATTTGCATACTTTTCGACTTAGGCATAAAAAGAGGGCATTAGTGGGGGAAACCCCGAAACAGCCCCCGAACAGCCCCGTGGGTGGCACCAACACCTCCCACGGGACCAATATAACTCATAGAAACTGTCCATGCAGTCACGGGACTCCCGGTTTGAGAATACGACGATAATTTGCATATTTCTAGACTTAGGCTGAAATACATGGCGTTAGAGGGTGAAAACCCAAAACAGCCACCGAACGGCCCCGTGGGTGGCACCAACACCTCCCACGGGACCAATGTAACTCATAGGAATTGACCATGTAGCCACGGGACTCCCGATTTGAGAATACAGTGGTAATTTACATATTTCTAGACTTAGGCAAAACATGGAGTTTATGGGGGAAAACTCGAAACATCCCCCGAACGGCCCCGTGGGTGGCACCAACACCTCCCAGAGACCAATGTAACTCGTAGGAACTGACCCCGCAGCCGCGGGACTCCCGGTTTGAGAATACGATAATAATTTGAATATTTCTAGATTTTGGCTTAAAAATATGGCGTTAGAGTGTGAAAACCCAAAATAGCCACCGAACAGCCCCGTGGGTGGCACCAACACCTCCCACGGGACTAATGTAACTCGTAGGAACTGACCGCGCAGCCACGAAACTCCCGGTTTGAGAATACGATGATAGTTTGTATATTTCTACACTTAGGCTTTAAAACATGGCGTTAGAGGGTGAAAACCCAAAACAGCCCCCGAACGGCCCCGTGGGTGGCACCAACACCTCCCACGGGATAAATGTAACTCGTAGGAACTGACCACATAGCCACGGGACTCCCGGTTTAAGAATACGATGGTAATTTTTATATTTCTAAATTTAGGAAAAACATGGTGCTAGTGGGGGAAACCCTATATAGCCCCTGAACGGCCCCGTGGGTGGCACCAACACCTCCCACGGGACCAATGTAACTCGTAGGAACTGACCTCGCAGCCGCGGGACTCCCGATTTGAGAATACGGCGATAATTTACTTATTTCTAGACTTGGACTTAAAAACATGGCGTTAGAGGGTAAAAACCCGAAACAACCCCCGAATGTCCCTGTTGGTGGCACAACACCTCCCACGAGGCCAATCTAACTCGTAGGAACTGATCGCGCAGTCACGAAACTCCCGGTTTAATAATACGACGATAATTTGCATATTTTTAGACTTAGTCTTAAAAACATGGCGTTAGTGAGAGAAAACTCGAAACAACCCCCGAACGGCCCCGTGGGTGGCACCAACACCTCCCACGGGATCAATGTAACACATAGGAACTGACCACGCAGCCGTGAAACTGCCAGTTTGAGAATACGACGATAATTTCTATATTTCTAGACTTAGGGTTAAAAAACATGGTGTTGGAGGGTGAAAACTCAAAACAGCCCTCGAACGACCCCATGGGTGGCACCAACACCTCCCACGGGACCAATATAACTCGTAGGAACTAACCCCGCAGTCACAGGACTCCCGGTTTGAGAGTACGATGATAATTTGCATATTTCTAGACTTAGGCTTAAAAACATGACGTTAGAGAGTGAAAACTCGAAACATCCCTCGAAAGGCCCCGTGGGTGGCACTAACACCTCCCACGGGACCAATGTAACTTGTAGAAACTGACCGCACAACCACGAAACTCCCGGTTTGAGAATACGACGATAATTTTCATATTTCTAAACTTAGGCTTAAAAACAAGACGTTAGAGGGTGAAAACCCGAAACAGCCCCCGAATGGCCCCGTAGGCGGCACCAACACCTCCCACGAGACCAATGTAAATCGTAGGAACTGACCCCGCAGCCGCGGGACTCCCGGTTTGGGAATACGACGATAATTTTCATATTTCTATACTTAGCTTAAAAACATGGCATTAGAGGGTGAAAACCCAAAACAACCCTCGAACGGCCCTGTGGGTGGCACCAACACCTCCCACGGGACCAATGTAACTCATAGGAACTGACCACACAGCCACGAGACTCCCGGTTTGAGAATAAGACGGTAATTTTCATATTTATAGACTTAGGAAAAACATGGCGTTAGTGGGAGAAAACCCAAAACAGCCCCCGAAAAGCCCCGTGGGTGGCACCAACACCTCCCACGGGACCAATGTAACTCTCAAGAACAGACCCCGCAGCCGCGGGGCCCCCGATTTGAGAATACGACGATAATTTATATATTTCTAGACTTAGGCATAAAACATGGCGTTAGAGGGTGAAAACTCAAAAACAGCCCCGAACGGCCCAGTGGGTGGTACCAACACCTCCCACATGACCAATGTAACTCATAGTGTAAGGACACAAATTTCCAATTGAGTCCCTTGTAGTTTTGGTTCAACTCCGGACAAAAATATTTGAGTCATAGGATGGAGTTCAAGTTTATCCATTCAAGCCTATGACGTGTTTGTTGAAGACGTAGCGGCCAAGATATTAAAGCTTTATCAAATGACGTGTGTGTTGTGCCTCATTTCTACGTCATCAACATGGTTCCATTGCTCCTAATGTATGAATGCATTTTAATATATATATAGGAGATTGGAACATTATTTATTAGGTGTATGTTAGAAATTTATTTTGGGTGTCAGAATTTTTTGTTAAACTTTTTTTGAATTCATAGTTCTAAATAATTTGTTCTCGAACACCTTTCAATAGAAAAATCATATCAAATCCAAAAACAAATCAGAAAAATACGAAACTGGCGGACACGCGTTCGTATCAAAATTATCTAGAACCATGGCCTAAGATCTCGTTAGATAGGTCGTTCGAACGACTTCTCGTTTGAACAAGATTTCAAACAATATTTTTTTTCTTTCTGTCTCTTCGTTAGAAGTCTCGTTCGAACGAGATTTCTAACGAAAAAATAGCGGGAACAGTTTTAAGCCAGTTTTTTCCACTTTTCCACTACTTTGCCCCACTTCTTTTTGACATACTTCTTAAGTGCGGGAACTAACTTTTTGAAGACAACGTTTTCACATTTTTAAGAGTCATTAGAGCTAAATACTTTGAAGAAAAATTTCCTTTTAATGTGTTAAGTTTTATGGAGTAAATTCCTTTCAAAACACATATACACCCATATGTTTCTCTATATCCAAGTTTCAACATATATATAATGCTTGGAGTGTTTGGCACCGGTTTTCTCTACACCATTGAAGAAGAGAGTTTGAGTTTTCTTTTCAACTCATAAAGGAGAAGAGATTTGTTTGATATGACTTTACCACTTGGATAAAGACTTCATTGAGGGTTGACGGTGTACCTATTGTCCGATCGGTGGGTCCAAGATCGCGGTGGAGCTCCGTGGTTATCCTCTAGGAAGATGTGGTTATAAGAAGATGCGTCAAGGCTTGAGAGGGTTCGAGTTGAGGAAGTAAGTCATCTGTCTTGTAAATGTAAATTCCGTACTTAGTGGATTTGAGGCTAGGGTCGTCCGACGTTTTTTTTCGTTGTTCTTCGTACATCCGGCGTAGTGCGATTGTGATTTATTTTATCTTGCTATATCACCTAGATGCATGCTTAGAACTAAAAGATAAAATTAGTTCAAAATCAGAATCTATTTAATTTGGTGCAAATTTAATGTTTGGGTATGTTTAATTTAATTCAAGTGCAAAATTACTTTATCTTGATAACATGCAAGTTTAACTTGAATTGGATTAATGTGTGTTTAAGTCGAAATGAAAATTATGTGTGTAGTTTTAATTTCACTTTTAGTTTAGTTTTATTTTTTTCATAAGTTGATTTGTTCTCTTTAAGAAAAGAAAATTTTAAATAACTTTTGGAAAATTAAAATTTGAACCATTTCATTATATTTGAATTTAAAAATTGGGGGCTTCCGCACTTTCAAATTGGTATCAGAGCCAAAAATGATAAATTACTTCGTTAAGATCTTTTAAATATTTTTGGCTAAAATGGAATTTTCCCCATTTTCTAAATTTCCTATTTTCGATGGTTCTAACTACGCGTATTGGAAAGCGCGAATGAAATCGGTACTAAAATCTATCGACGAGAGAGTTTGGATGTCTATTATTAACGGGTGGTCCCCACCTACTCATTTAGTAGATAATGAGCGTGTTCCCAAACCGGCCGATAGATGGAGTGAGGGTGAATTTAAACTTTCTAATTTTAATTCCCGAGGTTTAAATGCCTTGTTTAGCATTGTCACACCGGATGAATTCTGACGCATTATGATGTGTGAGACCGCTAAAGAAGCTTGGGATATTTTACAACTCACCCACGAAGGTATTAGTGTCGTTAAAGCTTCGAAACTCCAAAACCTCACCACTCAATTTGAAACTATCAAAATGAACGAAAAAGAAAGTTTTAATGAATTTTATGCTAGACTTTCCGATATTGTTAATTCATCTTTTAACTTGGGAGAGAAAATACCCGACAACCGAGTAGTAAAGAAAATTTTAAGGTCCCTTCCCGATAGATTTATTCCAAAAGTGACCGTTTTAAATTATTTACCAACTTTAGCCTCTATGAAATTAGAAGTGCTCGTAGATGATTTACAAACCTATGAACTAGACATGTTCCCTCTAAAACCGAAAAGAAAATTGAAAAGGGCATTGCTTTAAAAGTCCTAAAATAGGTCAAACAAGTAGTAAAGAGCGAGAGTGATAGTGACTCAGAAGACATGGCTTTGTTTTCTCAGAAATTTAGAAAATTTCGTAAATTTAACAAAGATAAATTTAAAAACGAATTTAAGAAATTTAAAACTTCTAAGTATGACAAAACCGAGAAGATCCCTAAACCTATCAATGAACAATTAAATAGGGACGAGTCAAATAGGTGTTTTGGTTGTGAGGGTTATGGCCATAGGGCTTCTGAGTGCCCCACTAAACTAAGGAAAGAGGGTAAGCGACCCATTTCATATAATGCGACCCTTAGTGATAGTGATAAGGAAGATGGACCCGATTCCCCCACTAAGCCCAACTTTGTGGCTTTTATGGCTAGTCATGTGAGTGATAGTGAGAAGTCGTCGATTGATGAAACTTTAACACATGACATTTCCGAGGTCAAAGTTTTTGATTCCCTTTTTTTTATGATAGTGAGAGTGGAGAAGAAAGAGAGAGTGAAAATGAAGAAGAGGTTAATGTGAGTGAACTTCAAAATTCTTTTCAAGAACTTTATAAAGAATCTATTAAATTGAAAGAGCTAATTTGAAGTTAGAAGCTAGTTTGAAAGAACGTGTCAAGGTCGTTGATAATAGTATGTTGGTTGAAGAACTTAGGACACGAGATAAAGCTCTTCTAGAGAAGCTTGAATATATAAAAAGGCGAGAGAGATAGCCTTAGGGATTTAATGGAATCCTTGAAAAATGAGCTTCTTGCTTTTGAAGAGCGAAATGTTTTATTATAGTCTAACATTTTAGAATTGCAAAATAAATTAAAAGACTCTAGTAATGTCAAATTTGATTTGGAGTGTCGTTCGAAAAAATTAGATAAAATATTAGGAACGGTCCAAATTAAAAATGACACTTGTGGTTTAGGCTTCAATACTTGTAATGAATTTACTCATAACGCCAAAACCAATGTTTTAGGAGAATCTACTAGGAAAGTCTTTAGAGATCACTCCTTAGGTAAATCTTTTTGACATGTTTTTACTTGTACACATTTTGGTCGAAAAGGTCATCTTAGGAAATTTTGTTTTGATCTTAAACGTATTCCTAGAAAATCCCAACGTAATGCAACCAATGTAGTTAAAATTCCTACACCCCAAGATAGTCATTCTTCATTAATTTGGGTTAGGAAATCCGACTTGGTTTCCTTGAAAAATGGGGTTTTTGATTCTCATTTACTTTCACATGCTTCCTCCCTTACTAAATCTAAAGGATGAATGTGTTAGTGTTTGCATACTTTAGCTTTTGTACTTAATGCTATATTCACATGCTAAATGTATGCTTGTTTAATCATTTTCTAGTCTATGCTCCATGCTTATCACATGATAGAATTATGATTTTTCTTTATCTTTTGTATTATATTTCCTTCATTTTGTTTGCATTAAATGTAAAATACAAAAAAGATTTTTTCTTATCATTTTGATTTTATCTCTTGGTAATTTAAGCTTAATGAAAAATTCAAATGATTTTTGTTTGTCTTTTGAGTATATATTTTTTTATTTTTGGTTAAAAATTTTAAAAACTCAAAAAGACTTTATTTTGTGTGTATTTTCGTTTGACACACTTTATGTGGCATACACTTGTGTTTAAATCCCATCTTTTACGCTCTTATGTGGATAGAACTTTTGGTTTAGATTGGCAATCCTTATTATGTTCTTTACCATGCCTACATGGAGTAGTTGGATTTTGTGTTGATTAAATGGATTCTATTTTTATATGCCTCTATTCACACATGCACGAGCTCTTTTGAAATTTTAACTTCATATGTATATTTGAGCTTTGTGAAGTGTTCTCCTACCAATCTTGTCATCTACATATT
This sequence comes from Sambucus nigra, assembly GCA_949130495.1. Lineage (NCBI taxonomy): Eukaryota > Viridiplantae > Streptophyta > Magnoliopsida > Dipsacales > Adoxaceae > Sambucus > Sambucus nigra. The sequence goes on from OX422211.1 coordinate 83,246,908, forward strand.
TGTGACTTAGGAGGACGAGTGCATGTCAAAATCCGTTGCACGTGAGATTTGTGTGAAACATAAAAACATGATAAATACAAATGTGCAAGGGGAAGGGTTCCGAAAGGACTTAGTTATCCTTTGCAATTGTAAGCCACCGTTTTTAATGGACCTAACAGAAATACGTGGTTCAAAGGCCTAAAAACAGAAAATATGGCATTAAAAAGAAAAATAATTTGCCAAGGCCTATGTTTGATTGATATTTTCATTCAAATTTAATATAAATGCATATTGAGGGAGATTGGATGGTATATCAACGGTTTGCACAATGTCCGTTTATCCTAGTTGCGTATTTCATGTCATGACTCTATTGGTTTGTAGAATCATCAGTATGCTAGGCTTGTATTCATTGTGTATGTTTGTTCATTGAGTTCAATTTATATTGTCACATGAGGTTATATTAAAATGTGATGAAGTTTGCAATCAATTGAGAACTCCGTGAACATGTTTTAAGTGATTGGGTCTAAATTTAATCGTTACTACTTCACACCCAAACACTTCTGTTTCCATATGACACATTTTTGCCATACGAGTGTGAAAGACTCCTAGTATATTTTGTGTGTGTCATTTGTGTGTTCATATCTATATATGTGTACTTGAGTCTCTTTGATATAAATTATGTATACATATATTTGATATTTTTGTTTAGCCTTTGCTTTGATTTTTAATCCATATATGCTTTAATTCATACTTGGTATCCATCTTATTGCATTCTTTATTGATATCACATGCTTAATAATTTATATATCATATTGGTATCATTTTATTGCATCCTAGTTGGTATCCGATGTTATTATTTGGATTAGTTGAACTTTTATTTCCCATATGCTTTAACGTTATCATCATTATATGCACAATTACATGTTTTAGCTTGTTATCCCATTCTTTTATCCCTTGTTTAGTTTAGAGGGTGTATATGCTTTATTTGGAGGATATAAGTTACTGTTTTGATTCTTTATCATTTGTCTATTCCTGAATAAAAAGGGGGAGAATGATAGGGGAGAAATGGTATCTAATCCTATTATTATCGTATCTTAGTTTGGGGGAGATTTATCTTAGGGGGACACGTCTTTCTAAGTAGGTCATTTGTTTGATAAAGGGGAGAATTAATTTAGGGGGAGTAATTATTTAATTGCATTTAATATTTTGATATTCCCTATGTGTTTGATAGTTTGCGTAAGTGTGCAAGAATACTTCAAAATGGCAACATTCAACATCGTCAAAGATATTGATCCTTAGGTTGTTTCAGTCAAGCATTGTATTTTTATTTTGGGTGGGACATTATTTTTTAGTCTAGTGAGCATGACGGCCCTTTAGGATTTTTGTTTAGTTTTTGTCCCAGAATAGCCAAATGGGGAGATATGTAAGGACACAAATTTCCAATTGAGTCCCTTGTAGTTTTGGCTCAATTCCGGACAAAAATATTTGAGTCAAAGGATAGAGTTCAAGTTTATCCATTCAAGCCTATGACGTGTTTGTTGAAGACGTAGCGGCCAAGATATTAAAGCTTCATCAAATGCCGTGTGTGTTGTGCCTCATTTCTATGTCATCAACATGGTTCCATTGCACCTAAGGTATGAATGCATTTTAATATATATATATATAGGAACTTGGAACATTATTTATTGGGTGTATGTTAGAAATTTATTTTGGGTGTCAGAATTTTTTGTTAAACTTTTTTTCAATTCATAGTTCTAAATATTTTTTCTCGGACACCTTTCAGTAGAAAAATCATATCAAATCCAAAAAAAAATAGAAAAATACGAAACTGGAGGCCACACGTTCGTATCGAAATTACCTAGAACCATGGCCTGAGATCTCGTTAGATAGGTCGTTCGAATGAGTTTTCAAATGAGATTTTTTTTCTTTCTGTCTCTTCGTTAGAAGTCTCGTTCGAACGAGATCTCTAACGAAAAAACAGTGGGAACAGTTTTAAGCCAGTTTTTTCCACTTTTCCACTACTTTGCCCCACTTCCTTTTGGACATACTTCTTAAGTGCGGGAACTAATATTTTGAAGACAACTTTTTCACATTTTCAAGAGTCATTAGAGAAAAATACTTTGAAGAAAAGGTTCCTTTTTATGTGTTAAGTTTTACGGAGTAAATTCCTTTCAAAACACATATACACCCATATGTTTGTCTATATTCAAGTTTCAGCATATATATAATGCTTGGAGTGTTTGGCACCGATTTTCTCTACACCATTGAAGAAGAGAGTTTGAGTTTTCTTTTCAACTCATAAAGGATAAGAGCTTTGTTTGATATGACTTTCCCACTTGGAGAAAGACTTCATTGAGGGTTGACGGTGTACCTATTGTCCGATCGGTGGGTCCGAGATCGCGGTGGAGCTCTGTGGTTATCCGCTAGGAAGAGCTGATTATAAAAAGACGCGTCAAGGCTTGAGAGGTTCGAGTTGAGGAAGTAAGTCATCTGTCTTGTAAATGTAAATTCCGTACTTAGTGGATTTGAGGCTAGGACCGTCCGAGGCTTTTTCCCGTTGTGGATTTTTCCTCGTACATCCGGCTTAGTGCGATTGTGATTTATTTTATCTTGCTATATCACCTAGATGCATGCTTAGGACTAAAAGATAAAATTTGTTCAAAATCACAATCTATTTAATTTGGTACAAATTTAATGTTTGGGTATGTTTAATTTAATTCAAGTGCAAAATTATTGTATCTTGATAACATGCAAGTTTAACTTGAATTGGATTAATGTGTGTTTAAGTCGAAATGAAAATTGTGTGTGCAGTTTTAATTTCACTTTTAGTTTAGTTTTATTTTTTTCATAAGTTGGCCTGTTCTCTTTAAGAAAAGAAAATTTTAAATAACTTTTGGAAAATTAAAATTTGAACCATTTCATTATATTTGAACTTAAAAATTGGGGGCTTCCGCACTTTCACATAGGAACTGACAGCGCTGCCACGGAACTACAAGATTGAGAATACTTTGATAATTTGCATATTTCTAGACTTAGGCTTAAAAACATGGCATTAGTGAGGGAAAATCTGAAACAGCCCCGGAATGGCCTCGTCAGTGGCACCAACACCTCATACGGGACCAATGTAACTCGTACGAACTGACCACACGATCACGGGACTGCCGGTTTAAGAATACGACGATAATTTGCATATATCTAGACTTAGGCTTAAAAACATGGCGTTAGAGGGTGAAAACTGAAAACATCCCCCGAACGGCCCCGTGGGTGGCACCAACACCTCCCACGGAACCAATGTAACTCGTTGGAACTTATCGCGCAGCCGCGGGGCTCCCGGTTTGAGAATATGATGGTAATTTGCATATTTCTATACTTAGGCATAAAAATATGACGTTAGAGGGTGAAAACCCGAAACAGTCCCCGAACGGCCCCGTGGGTGGCACCAACACCTCCCATGGGACCAATGTAAATCGTAGGAACTGACCCCGCAGCCGCGGGACTCCCGATTTGTGAATACGACTATAATTTGCATATTTCTAGACTTAGGCTTAAAAACATGGCGTTAGAGAGTGAAAATCGAAAACATCCCTGAAATGGCCCCGTGGGTGGCACCAACACCTCCCACGGGACCAATGTAACTCGTAGGAACTGACCACGTAGCCACATGACTCCCGATTTTAGAATATTACAGTAATTTGCATATTTATAAACTTAAGCAAAACATGGCGTTAGTGGGGAAAACCCAAAACAGCCCCCGAACGGCCTCGTGGGTGGCACCAACACCTCCCACGAGACCAATATAACTCGTAAGAACTAACCCCGTAGCCACGGGGCTCCTGGTTTGAGAATATGTTGATAATTTGCATATTTCTAGACTTAGGCTTAAAAACATGGTGTTAGAGGGTGAAAACTCGAAACAACCCCCGAACGGCCCCGTGGGTGGTACCAACACCTCCCACAGGACCAATGTAACTCGTAGGAACTGACAGTGCTTCCACGGAACTCCCGGTTTGAGAATAAGACGATAATTTAAATATTTCTAGACTTAGGCTTAAAAACATGGCGTTAGTGAGGGAAAACCCGAAATAGCCCCCGAACGGCCCCTTGAGTGGCACCAACACCTCACATGGGACCAAAGTAACTCGTACGAACTGATCGCGCGATCACGGGACTGTCGATTTAAGAATACGACGATAATTTGCATATTTCTAGACTTAGGCTTAAAAACATGGCGTTAGAGGGCGAAAATCGGAAATAGACCCCGAACGGCCTCGTGGGTGGCACCAACACCACCCACAAGACCAACGTAACTCATAAGAACTGACCACGCAGCCGCAAAACTCCCGGTTTGAGAATATGACGATAATTGACATATTTCTAGACTTAGGCTTAAAAACATGGCGTTCGAGGGTGAAAACCAGAAACAACCCTCGAACGGCCCCGTGGGTGGAACCAACAACTCCCACGGGACCAATGTAACTCGTAGTAATTGACCTCGCAGCCGCGGGGTTCCCGGTTTGAGAATACGATGGTAATTTTCATATTTCTAGACTTAGGCTTAAAAACATGGCATTAGAGGGTGAAAACCCGAAACAACCCCCGAACGGCCCCGTAGGTGGCACCAACACCTCCAACGGCACCAATGTAACTCATAGGAACTGACCGCGCACCCACGGAACTCCCGATTTGAGAATACGATGATAATTTTCATATTTCTAGACTTAGGCTTAAAAACATGGCGTTAGTTAGGAAAAACCCGAAACATCCCACGAACTGCCCCATGGGTGGCACCAACACCTCCCACGGGACCAACGTAACTCGTAGGAACTGACCGTGCAGCCACGGGACTCCCGATTTGAGAATACGATAATTTGCATATTTCTAGACTTAGGCAAAACATGGAGTTAGTGGGGGAGAACTCGAAACAGCCCCCGAACGGCCCCGTAGGTGGCACCAACACCTCCCATGGGACTAATGTAAATCGTAGGAACTAACATCGCAGCCGCAGGACTCCCGTTTTGAAAATACGATGATAATTTGCATATTTCTAGACTTAGGCTTAAAAATATTGCGTTAGAGGGTGAAATCCCGAAACAACCCCCGAACAGCCCCTTGGGTGGCACCAACACCTCCCACGGGACCAATGTAACTCATAGGAACTGACCCCGCAGCTGCGGGACTCCTGATTTGAGAATACGACGATAATTTGCATATTTCTAGACTTAGGCTTAAAAACATGGCGTTAGAGGGTGAAAACCTAAAACAACTCCCGAACGGTCCCGTGGGTGGCACCAACACCTCCCACGGGACCAATGTAACTCGTACGAACTAACAGCGCAACCGCGGAACTCCTGGTTTGAGAATACGACGGTAATTTGCATATTTCTAGACTTAAGCATAAAAACATTGATATGTTGATAATTTTAACTCGTATATGCAATTTTTCAGCTTGATTAAATTTTTTGTAAAACTACTTGATTAGTGATATTTTTTTTTTATATCCTATCATTTGTAGGATTTTTGCACGTGGAACAAATGAAGGAGGCAATGGTTTACAACATAAAGATTGTTTATATGTTGTGGACATTCAGGATTATATTTTTTATGTGTTATGGCCGTGCGGGCTTTTATTGTTTAGTCTTATGGCCGTGTAGGCTTTTGTAATTTGATTGTTGAATTTTATGGTCGTGCGGGCTTTGTAATAAGCAGGTTTTACATTTACAAGGTTTGAAATATCAAGAAAATAGAAGAAACTCTGACCAATTTTTTTTTTATCTGTGAATTATTAAGATGTTTAATATTTTTAAGTTTTTATATATATTTGTTTATTAACAACATTCTCGATTCGCAATTTGTGATTTTTTTTATTGTTTTGCCAATAATAAATATTTGTAACACCTCGTACTTGTCCAACGTTACACGTAGCAACCGACGGTGCACTCGCAGGACCCCCAATTTTAGGATTGGACCAAAAAAATATATTTTTTTAAAAATTATATTTAAATATGGTCATGGACTTTGTCCATTACCATATTTATTTTTTTTGTCGTGCATAAAAATGGTCGCGGCCAAAGTCCGTGACCATTTTTTTTTCCTTTTTTTTTGTCACGGTTATGGGTCGCGACCAATTTGTCACGGTTGTGGATCACGGACTTGGGCCGCGACCATTTTTTTGGGTCACTGTTGGGGGTCATGGATGAGGGCCGCGACCAATTTTTTTTAATTTTTTGGTCACGGTCGTGGGTCGCGGACTTTGACTGCGGCCAATTTGTCACGGTTGTGGGTCACGGATGAGGGCCGCGACCCGTGATGGCATGGGTCAAAACCCAAGTCCGCGACCATCTATCGTGACCCCTACGGGACGTAACCATTTTTTGGTCACGGACTTGGGCCGCAACCCACAAAATTGGTCACGCCCGAAATGGTCATGGCCCAAGTCCGCGACCCACAGTTTTGGTTAGGGATTTTGGCCGTGACTTATCGCCAGTTTTGGTGTAGTGGCAGGTGCCATTTATCAAAGACTGGTGAACAAATTATTTGAAGAGAAAATAAGCAAAAACATGGAGGTGTATGTTGATGATATACTGACTAAGAGCAAAAAAGTTGTTGATCATATTGTCGACCTTAACCAGATGTTTGATCAATTGGAAAAGCACCAGATGAAGTTAAACCCACTAAATTCGTCTTCGGAGTTCATGAGGGAATGTTCCCCAGGTATATAGTAAATCAAAGGGGCATTGAAGCTAATCCGGATAAGATCAAAGCCTTGATAGAAATGAAATCCCCGACCCGTAAAAATAATGTTCAGAGGCTAACAGGGCGTGTAGTAACACTCAACAGATTTGTGTCTCGAGCAACGAACACATGTTTTCCATTCTTTAAGGTACTCAGAAAAACCTTTGATGGAACAATGAATGTGAAAAAGACTTCCTCGAATTGAAAAAGTACCTGAGATCACCACCACAACTCTCCCGACGAGTGTTGGAAGTGTCTGATCATATCTGAATCAGCTATTAGCTCTGCCTTGATCAGGAAGGAGAATGGAGTTCAAAAGCCAGTTTATTACACTAGAAAATCTTTTTGAGGAGGAGAAGTCAGATAACCCAGACTGGAGAAATTAGCATTGGCCTTAATTGAGACTAGAAAATGAAATAGGCCATATTTTCAAGCTCACAACATAGTGGTATATACTGACATGCCATTAAGGCAGGCTTTGCATAAGCTAGAAAAATCAAGAAGATTGATGTATTGGGTTGTGGAGTTGGGGGAATATGATCTTGTATATGAACCAAGGACTTCTTTAAAAGGCCAAGTTGTGGAAGATTTTATTACAAAATTCACTTACCTAGAGATCCCCGAGAAACAAGGGACTCTAGTCGAGCAACATTCAGGAGTCAGCAGACCTACTGGAGATACACCCGACCAACACCAAGCAAGGGAAACTGTAGAAGAAGTTACCACCGATCGACCCTAACCCTCCAACGGAGTACATGAGATGAAAAAGAAACTTAAGGAGGTAAATAATAAAATCTTCCATCAAGGGATCCTGACAAACCAAGCATTTGACAGCAATATTCCCATATGGAGTTTGTATGTTGATGGGTCATCTTATGCAACTGGATGTGGAGCTGGAATCATTATCAATACTCTAGACGAACTAGATATAGAGTAAGCTCTACGATTCTAATTTCAATCCTCTAATAGTAAGGCAGAGTATGAGGCTGTTATTGTTAGTTTAAATCTACATAAATCACTGGATTCCGAGCAAGTTGTAGTGTAAAGTGATTCATAGTTGGTGGTAAATCAGGTGTTGAACTTATATGCTACTTACTAATAAGTGCATTGATGAAGATCTGATGGTTAATTTTATTGTAGTTGATGTGGAGCCATCTTAGATTGATCCCATAAGATCTTATATTGAATAAGGAATTCTACCAATTGACCTACTTGAAGCTAAGAAATTGAAATACAAAGCTGCGAGATATGTGCTAGACAATAGTGTGTTGTATAGAAGAGGATTAACTGTTGGTCTACAATGATGTGTGCATCCAGTTGAAGTAAATGATTTGATTGAGGAAACCCATAAAGGGTCATGTGGAGCCTATGTAGCAGGGAGAACTTTATTACGAAGAATCAACACACAGGGGTACAACTAGCCAACTATGCGAGCATATTGTGTAGATTTTGCCAAGAAGTGTGATAAGTGCCAGAGGTTTTCTAGAATATGCAAGACTTCGTAAGCTCTCCTAACACCAATCACTTCACCTTGGCCCTTTGCTATGTACGGAATTGACTTGGTTGGGCCTCTACCAACCACCCGAGGAAGGTTCAAGTACCCGGTTGTAGCTATTGATTACTTTACTAAATGGGTGGAAGTTGAACCATTAATCGATATGTCTTATGAAAAGGTTTATCAGTTTATTTGGAAGAATATCATATACAGATATGGCTTGCCTATGCCTTTATCACTGATCATGGCACACAATTCGACAATGACGAATTTATTGCTTATTATGCCCAATCCAACGTCCAAAAAATCCACTCTGCTCCTGGCCATCCTCAAAGCAATGGTCAAATAGAGGTAAATAATATAAATTTGCTAAATGGGTTGAAGAAACGGCTGGAAAATGCTAAAAGTAATTGGATCAATGAGCTGCATTTTGTCTTGTGGGTTTACCAAACAACTCCTAAAATAGCTACTGGAGAAACTCCCTATATGTTAGCATTTGGCACTGAAGCAGTAATTTATGCCGAGATAGGTTTACCTATGTACAGAGTTCTTAACTTCAATACCTCGGTCAGTGATTTGATAAGAAGGATGGACTTAGACATATTATAAGAGGTATGTGAAGCTGTAGCTTTAAGGAATGGAAACTATCAACAGAGAACTGCACGTTTCTACAATAAGAAGGTAAAGCCAAGAAACCATGCAAGGTAAAATTATAAGTCCTAAATGCTTGGTTAACGAAGACCCAGATGAATAATTTAATCTAAACTGGGCTAAAAGATGGACAAATGTTCCACTCACGTCGGGGAACTAAGGTAACTAATGCAATTACCTAAAACTTTGGGTACATTAGACAAACCATGGTGAAGCATTGTTAATTGGTATGATACTTAGGATAATCCTAAGGATATCCATAGAACCGATGAAAAACTAAAGATTAACTAATAGTTAATCCATTCACAGTCAAAGACTAAGGAGACATTCATATATGTAAAGATTGACTAAAATTTGATCCATTCATAAAATAAGCTTTTTATTCAAATAAATGATTACATATTGTTGCTTAAACATATAGAAACAAAATACAAAGCCTTATTCTACAGGACTTTTTCCCTCAGCTTTAGAAACAGGATCCATGCCAACTAGAGGATCATCCAAAGTATAAGGAGAGTTGATGAAGTTGAAATCCTGAAGCATCCTGATATTGCTCCTACTAGGACGATCAAGCATATGAGGAGGTCGGACGATCTCTGGTTCATCATGTAGCTCGTAATCTTCTAAGTATTTTAAAATCAAGCATTGAGGAATACGATGAGCAGGAATCCTGTTAACATCTAACTTGAAATGGAGGATTATTAAGCTCCAGCAAACCTGGGTCATACCAATCCCATAATGAATCATTTCGATCCGCCTTCATCATAGTTAAAGCATTCATCCAACCCCATTTATAGGACTCATTTTTATCCTGTTGTAGTTTATCACCAAGATGCCCCAGAGCTTCATTATACCCATCCATTTAAACCTCCCTGGGTTGTTTATGGAACTGAAAGGTTAATTTATCAACTTGAGATTGAAGCTTCTTCAATACTCCATCATTAGCCTATAATTGGGAAGATATAGTGGATAATTGTTATGACAAGGTTTGCAGCTTCTGGGAAATCTCAGTAATAGCTCGGTCTTTAGATTTTAACTATGCAGCTTGATTGGCAAGGGCCTGTTGACTCCTAAATTCTTCTGTGGTTCCTGGGCTAGGATTATTTCTTGCTTAGGATGAAGATGCAGGCTTAAGCTTTTTTAAAGCTTCCAATTCATCCCTTAATGTTGCATTTTAGCCTCCAAAAAAGAGCATTCCTCATTAGTAGTAGCAACAACAGCTCCAGATGCAAACTTCAAGAGATTCACTTCATCTCTCAAATTATTATTCTCCTCTTCCAGAAGTTTGGCAATAGTTCTAGTTTCTTAAACTTCAAGCTTAAGTAAAGCTTATTTTTTATTGTAAACAGAAACAAAGTTATCAAATCCCCGACCTATACTTAAGCTTCGATATTTTTGCTCGTATCTCTAATGCAACAGCACAGTAGATTTTTTATGTTGTTCTTGATGATCCTTTATCATCTCCTAATAAGCAACATTATTTACCACTGCCTGATTAAGTAAGTACTTCAAATACTTATAGGTTTCCTTGGCCTTCTCTGATGCATTAACACCGAGAAACTGAATAAGTTCTTTCTCGGATAAATTTGTATGACCTACTTTGAAAAAAGCACCGCATTTCCTCATTAGCTTGGTATCATTGGAAGATAGTTATTCCATCTTCGCTATAAACTAGCAAGAAGAAATGACCACCAATTATCAACAAGAATGGAGAATATATATAATCAACAAGAGATAAAAAGGAACAAAAGTTTCTTCTATTGATAACAAAGAGTTCAAGTACGATAAAAATAAACTAAAAATAAATAAAAGGGCAAATGTCAAACAACTTTACACCTTCTCCTTATCTTTCTCAACCTTCTTATCCTGCTTAGAAGAATGGGCTAATGATTAGAACTGCTCAGTTTTCTCAGTAGGAGGAAGAAAAGGCTCAGTGATTTTAGGTTGGTCAGCAACAGATTCAACCACTAGAGAAGACTCTCCAGATCTAGCTTCATCCTCAACCTCATCCTCAATGACTCGAGGAGGACCATGAGTATATCTCTAAAAACGTTTAGAGTCCTCAGCAGTGTTTAACTCCTAAAGAGCAACAACCCAACCATCTCTGAAACATTCTTATTTTTCATACTCAATTTGAACAGAGGCAACATAAATGGCTTTGTTCCAGCCCTTGTCCCAACCAGCACTGAAGAATGTCTTAACAACAGACTTTCTCTTAGACCTTTATGAGGTCACAAGCTCCTCATCAATCTTATCCCTACGTTCAGCTTCCTTTTCCCTGTGCTTAGCTTACTGTATCCTGCGCTGCACCTCCTTTGCCCTGCGCTCAGCTTCAAAGGCATTTTTATCAAACGTCTGATGAGCAGTTTTATCTCTCTTTAGTTTATCCGCCCAAGTACTCTTCTTAGTCTCCAAGGCTTGATAAGATTCGAGCAAATAATTCTTTAAGCCATCTAAGGCTTCCTCCACATTGTTTGAAGAAGAATACGTCCTAATTGCATCATCCCTCTCCAGCATATTATTAACATGCAGCAAGAACTGCAAGAGAAGAAGATGAAGTTAACATATGAGAAATGTAAAAGACAGTGGTAACAAGAATATGAAAATCACTTACTGATGCAAGGCTCTAAGCAGCTAATTCAGAAACCTTTACTCAGGGCAGCATGGCATCCACTCCCCTGTGATCTGTAAGAGTACTAAACTTGATCAAATTTCTAGTCAAACCAGGAGTAATAACTGCTGGCGGACCAGCCTCATAATAAGGTAATTCGACCAAGGTATGTTGGCTTGTCACCTGTTCAACCTGATTATCTGTAAGCCCTCTTCTAAGACTCCTAAAATGGAGTGCATCATCTTTGGGGTTGCATCTTTAGGAGTTGGGCCTTTGGGGGTTGGGTTTTTGGGGACTGGAAGCTTCATAACATCACATGTCTTCTTTTTTATTCCTTCAGTAAGATCTTGAGAACCAGAAGTGCTACCACAACGAAGATCATTAAATTTTCTCTTCTTTATGATATCATAAAGAGGAGCGTCTAAGTATTCCTAATCAAGATCAATCACCAAAGAAGGAGGAGGAGCAGGTCGGGAGATGAAGGAAGAAATGGTATTTCTGTATTGAAGCAAATAACAAGTAGATTTAATGTGTTCCTTAGCAATCGTCTTATGAAGTCCCCAAATGAACTTCAATTCTTTTAAAAGTCACTTCACTCTCTTTTGGGGATTTTCTCTTCCTTTCAACTGCAATCATATTTACAAAACAATAGTTGGTATGTCATTTTATAAAATATAAATAGGGCAAAATTATTTAAACATAAAACAACCTATCCCGTTGCGAAAGAGAGGACATATAGGTCCTTGATATTTAGCCACTCTGGTTAGGGGAGAATGTTGCCAATTTTTTACAACTACCCTATGATCAAAATAATCCCTATTAGAATCAGGGAGATTAACTACTAACGCTTTACTAACTGCCATAGTTTTCAAATAGTAAGTAGTATCACTAGTTACCCATTTGTAACAAAACATTATCTCTAGAATCCCTAGATGGGTTCCATAGATTTTATTTAACCTATATACTCCATTCACCACTCTCCACGCGTTAGGAGATATTCTTGCAGGTACAATGTCAAAATACTGACAAAACTCCAGACACGAGGATTAGGAGAAAATTTAAACCCACACTCAGTAATAAAGATAGAAGGGAACCAATGGCCCTCAGCAAGAGAGAAAAAATCAGAAGGAAAAGTGGGATGTTCTAGATCAACCCAAGATGGAATGTTAAAGTCATTCTTGAATTTATCATGCGACTCAACAGAATAAATCATGATGAAGAGACAAAGAAGAAGAGAGAAAAGTTCTTGCAAAGGTTTAAGGATTCATCAAGAACTCAAGATAGAAAAGAAAACGATCGTACGAAAGTTCAAAGAACACATCAGCTGAATCCGAAATTAGAGATAGAAAATGATCGAAGTTTTACCGCTCTTTTTATAAGTCTCCTCGAAACTAGAAAAAGTAACGATTAAAGGGGACGACGATTGGGTTTACGGCGGTTAACAAGGGAAAAGATGAAGATTACCCAAAAATGTTCGCTAAAATTTGAAATATTTATAAAACTGCCATTCGTACTAAAAAATTGTTGAGAAAGTGGATAAATTTCAGAAGCCTGGAGGGTCTGCAACCGACCAAGCAGCCCAAACTACTGTTAAAGCATAATATTCCACACTTTCGCATCAGCTCAAAGTATGAAACATTGGGGGCTTCTGTTGATACCAAAATTTACCACCTTACGTGGATCAATCACAATCCAGCACGTGTCACCCTATGTGGTACAAGTCCAAGTCAGTACGAAAAAAGGAAGCCCGACTAATAATGTAGCCCGACCAAGATCCGAAAATCCAACCTGTATGGCTAACAAAGCGACAGCAGTCTTACGGCCGGTATTGCCAATGAAGCAACAGTATTCGTACATTTAATTCTCATTGTGTATTGAAGTATCGGCATATCAAATGAAGACATTCCTTCTTTTCACACAACAACTATCAACACCCCTTTTGGGCTAAATACATTATGTTACCCTCATTGCAAGGGACCGACAAAGCAACTCAAGGTAGTCAATACATAATAGTGGACGTAGGCTATTCCATTGAGCCGAACCACTTTAAAAATCTTTTTGTCTTATTTGTTTTACGTATTTTATCTATGATCAATTAATTAGGTCTAGTCTAGTTTTTTGCATCAACAATCAGTTTATGGTTTTGTTGGGCCATTGGGTTCCAAAGTTGTATGGGTTTTATTAAGATATTTCATTATGGATTCAGTTGGAGTTTATTCAGTTTTATATTATTAGAGTTTGGATTATTATTGGAGTTTATCATGGTGATGGATCCTTTATCGCATAGTTGGTTATTTTCATTTAGGATTGATTAAACTATTTTATTTTATGGATTGATTTTATATGTCTCATATCTGTCACATGTTAAGAATGATATTTTATTTAGTTCACGCCCTGACATAGTTTTGGTGTCGGTTGACGGCAAAATTACGCGTGGTGTGACATGCATGTGTGGGTGTTTCTACGGCTATAGAGAGAGAGATGTGTGAGGGGAAGAGAGGGGGAGGATTTTCGGAGGGGTATCTAGAGGGGAGATGGAGTCGGTAGTGAATCGAGAGAGAGAGAGAGAGAGAGAGAATTAGGGTGTTAGTGCTTGTTTATTTGGGAGTTTAAAATATTTTAAATACACTAAATAAATTAAAATACATTTGGCATCAAAACTATTTTGTTGTCGAAAATTGCCCATTTTTTCACAACACGGGCTTATATCGCTAAAAGTTAGCTGACATCTAGCAACATAAATATTGCTAAAACTTCAAATAAATTTCCTCCCTCATTTCGTTCCCTCTCGCCCAAATTTTTATCTTTTGGCAACATGATTTATTCTATGTTGCCAAAAATAAAATGTAAGATTATCTTTTGGCATCAGCATCATCCTTACCTTAATCCCATCATATGTGGTCTGCTACATGGATTCTCTTTTTTCATTCTAATCTATTATAAGAAATATTATCATTCAAGTTTAATACCTTAAGTTATCTCCTAAGAATTTCCTCCCACGATAGTTTACGGCGACCCCTTTCTCTTTTACGCTCTATTTTCAATAATCTTGTTCTTGTTATAGGTGCATCTATTGGTCTACGCAACACATGTCTGTACCATCTAAGCCTTCTTTCTCTTAATTTATCGTTAATGGGAGCTACTCCTAACTTTTCTCTCACATAATGGTTTTTTGAAAGTGCGAGAGCTTTTCTCGAATCAAAGCTCTGATACCAATTTGAAAGACCCCGGAATTTAATAATCCTAATTAAAATATAATTTCCTTTTAAGTAAATGCGGAAGCGTAAAGCTGTGATGGTTCACAAAATAAACAAGCGCATTTTAATTTATTAAAACAAATTAAAATTGCACCAAGTGAAGTCAAATAATAATCAATTAATATATTCACTTAAACCGATTAATTAAACCAAGTCCTAGAATTTGCCTAAGTCATATTTATCCATATTAGCAAATTAGGCGAAACCAAATTTTAGCAAATGACTTGAATTAAACAACATTACCCAAAATTCAATTTAAGTCCAAATTAAATTGAGTGTGATAATTTAAACCTAATTTTATCTTGAATTATCCTAAGCATGCGTTTTACGTTATTTATGCAAGATAAAATAAAGCAATCACACTACGCCGCGATGTACGAGGAAAAACCCAAGACGGGAAACAACCTCGGACGGCCCTAGCCACAAATCCACTTGATACGGAATTACAATTACAAGACAGATAGACTTACAACGCACGACTCGATCCCTCTCAAGCCTCGACGCTTCTTCTTGTAGACACCTCTTCCTAGCGGATAACCTTGGAACACCACCGCGGTCTCGGAATCCACCGATAGGACTTTATATGGTCACCGTCACCCGAACATGGAGCCTTTCTCCAAGTGGGTAGAATTGCAACAAAACGTCTTCTTCTTTGATGGATGTAGAAGCAAACCAAAACTTCTCTTTGAAACGGAAGAGATAAACCGGTGCCAAACTCCAAGCAATTTGATATGAATATAAGAACTTGGAATAAACTTATTTGGGTGTAAACACTAGAGTGATAAAATATTTTCTCTTGAAAAATAGCACTCAAAACTTGATCTTTTTCTCTTTTTAATTTTTCTCTCAAAACACTCTCTAAGAGTTTGTATGATATGGAAAATATACCCTTGAAAAATGGTTTCCCGCACTAGATAAAGTCTGAAAAAGTTGGTTAAAAACTTAGTGGGAAAGTGGGTGCAAAACTGCCAAAAAACTGCCAAAAACTGTTCCCGCCTGGCATCTCGTTCGAACGACATTTCGTTCGAACGAAATCTCATTCAAACGAGACTTCTAACGACGCTCCAGTATGGACTCGTTAGAAACTCGTTGGAAATCTCGTTAGAACGAACAATCTCGTTCGAACGACATTTCGAACGACGGACCAGTCTACCTTAGTGGGAACTCGTTGGCAAAACTCGTTCGAACGACATATGGTTCGAACGAAATTCTCGTTCGAACGACATATCTAACGAACCACCAGAAAGTTTGAAAAATTCGATTATGGCCCAGAAACTTTTATATACTTTAAATTAAAGTTCTAATTAATTCTTTCTGAAAATAAAACATAGTTTTTATTTAACCTAACACCCAATAAACTTTGTTCCAAGCTCCTATATAAATATAATTGCATTCATACCTTGGGAGCATGGAACCATAGTTGTTGACGTAGAAACGAGGCACGCAAACTGGCACATTTGATGAAGCTTTATACTCTTTGCCGCTACGTCTTCAATAAACACTTCATAGGCTTGAGAGTATTACAATTACATACTATCCTATGAATAAATGTTTTTGTCCGGAATTGAGCCAACACTATACATGGGCTCAATTGGAAATTTGTGTCCTTACATTTTTAATCTTGTCCTTTTTAGTAAACAAGAAGAATATTTTATCGCAAAGGGATTACTGTTAGCAACAAAAATGGACTATGTTGGTAAATATTGTTGCAAAAACTGTAATTTCTTATAGTGCTTGAATTATTCCTAATGAGTCACAAGACTGTATTTATACTACTAGAAAAGTTAGAGACTACCCTACTTAGTAAGTAATATATGTTCTAAGCTAAGTAATACAACTTGTTTACTAAAGAACATAGCTTGGAGGGTAGTTTGGGTGGAAACTAAGCAATCATATATTGATGCTAAACAATCCAATTGTAGGACAAACAATGATACCTAGAGACTTTTAAATATTGCTTGGTGGATAACAAAACTAAATTATTTATTAGAATTAAAAATAATTAAACTAATAACATGCTCTATATAATTATTATTTTCATTTTGACTTCTTCCACTAGAATTAAAAATAATTAAACTAATAACATGCTCTGTATAATTAAACTAAGTTTATAGATCTAATACCTCTGGTACAATAACATTTATAAATCTAGTCACTGTGGTACAATAACATTTATATTTTTGGTCCGCGCCAGCGACACTATTTTTCATGGAATTTTTAGTACAGGGACTAAATTTATAAAATTATATGAAGTGTCCTATTTTTATACATTTTGAACATTATAAAGACCTTTTCTCAAAAACCCCTAAAATTAATAACCACAACATATATATATTTTACATCTAATATTCATGCACAAATACTGCATGTGCGTCCATGGCCACTAATACAAAAAAATCATTGACATTTAGTTGGGTGAAATCATCTCATTTATATACTAGATTATGACCAATCATCTCATTTGTATATTAAATCTTTTATGCATTTGTAAATGTGTAGAGCAATCTCTCCTCTTCCTTTGTGTCAAGGATGATTGAGACTTGATGAGGAGGATAAAAGGGAAAGCTACCGACTTTACACCCACTCCTTTTGCATCTTTGTGTAAAATATAAAAGCAATATACCGTGAAGAATGGGTTATGTCTTCCTGCCGCCACACACCGACAAACTTTGTGCTCGTAGATTTAGTAGTTAACGAGAATTTTAGAGCATAGAGTGCCCCCATATTCTACGTTACTACAATTTTTCATTTTTTTTAGTGTGTAATAAATCATATGCAAATTGGCATTTTAGAACCATTTGATATTGTAGTATAAAGTAATATTAACAAAATAAACAACGTAGACAAGTCAAATCCTAATATGGGTGGTTAGGTTTGATGCATCTGTAACTCACGGCGATTAAAGCAGTAATTAGAAGACAAAAGTCTTTAAAATGTGAAATTGTCCGTTTCATATTTTTAGTGTTAATTATATTTGAGACTTCCAAACTTTATTCTCCTGATATTTTATCATCAAAACTTCCAGCTTTTATATTTAACTAGCTAAACTTTGATAACCACTCCAAGTAATACCATAACATTAATACCGTCAATTTTTTGGATGGAAAATTTAGACACGTGTGTGGCACATGACTGAAAGTGAGGGAATTTTCATCTTAACATAAATTTTTTAAAATAAAATTTTAAAATTACAGCAAAAACATTTAAAAATTAATAAAATACTAAAAAATATTTTTAAAATATAAAAAATCCTAGAAAAAATTTATGAATTTTTTAAAACATTTGAAAGTTAGGAACATATATTTAAAAATTCTAAGGATTAACAAACAAATATGTTTATAAACTCAATAAATTCTAAAAAAAATTAAATGAGAAAATATATTTGAAAATACTAATAGTTATTGAAAAATATATTGAAAATACCAAAAATAAAATAAAAATATGGAAAATCATAAAAAAAGTATATAAAAAACAGGAAAAAAAACTATAAAACAAAATTACAGAAATGGCAAAAAAAAAGTTATAACATAAAAGGAAATTATATTTAAAAATATTGAATATTGACGAAAATCATTTGAAATTAGAAAAATTATAAAAACATTAATTAAAATTCTGAAAATTACCAAAAAATATTTTAAAATTTTTGAAAATACTTCAAAATCTTAAAATTGAGAAAATTTATTTAAAAAACTAATAATACAGGAAAATAGTTGAGAATCATTTCCAATAAGTAAAGAAAATATTCTAATAAGAAAACAGATTTCCAATAGAAAAACAAATAAATTTATACTTACAAAAATAGATTACCAACTTTAAAAAAAGATTTCCAAATTAAAAAAAATAACAAAAATAAGTAAAAAAAAGAAAAACAATTACTAACAAAAAAATCCACCCTTATTAAATAAAAAATTTCAACCTTTTAAAAAGAATATGAAAATTACAAAAGCCATTTAATCACTATTTAAAACACCTAAAAATGATAGAAAAACAGTTAGCAGTTGAAATATTTAAATATTTAACAATTATTAAAAAAAATAAATGATAGAAAAATATTTAAACATTTAAAAATATTTAAAAAATCTAGAAGTGATATTTTTCAAACACAAACCTCAAACCCTCCAAAATAGGGATCAAACCCAAATCTCAAACCCTCGAAAGAATCAAAGAAAAATTGATTTTCTCAAACCCAAAAAAAAAAACTCCGACACATGTAGAAGGGTGTCTACCTACAAAAAAATATAAATAAAAACATTTTTTTGGAAATATTGAGAAGGAACCCACCCAGGGTCCCGACAGAAACTCATATTGAGTAGGAACCCCCAGCGCCACTGCATGGGTCACTGCAGCTGCAAGGGTCAGCGCCACTGCAAGTGTCACTACAGCAATGACATTCGAGAGGTGCCTCGCAAGGTCACCGCAGAAGTCCAAGATTGAGAAGTGCCACTGCAAGGGTCAGCGCAGCTGCAAGGGTCAGCGCCACTGCATGGGTCACTGCAGCTGCAAGGGTCAGCGCCACTGCAAGTGTCACTGCAGCAATGACATTCGAGAGGTGCCTCGCAAGGGTCACCGCAGAGGTCCAAGATCGAGAAGTGTCACTGCAAGGGTCAGCGCCACTGCAAGGGTCACTGCCGAAATGACATTCGAGAGGTGCCTCGCAAGGTTCACCGCAGAAGTCCAAGATTGAGAAGTGCCACTGCAAGGGTTAGCGCCACTGCATGGGTCACTGCAGAAATGACATTCTAGAGGTGCCTCGCAAGGGTCACCGCAGAAGTCCAAGATTGAGAAGTACCACTGCAAGGGTCAGCGCCACTGCATGGGTCACTGCAGCAATGACATTCGAGAGGTGCCTCGCAAGGGTCACCGCAGAAGTCCAAGATTGAGAAGCGCCACTGCAAGGGTCACTGTAGCAACGACATTCGAGAGGTGCCTCGCAAGGGTCACCGCATAAGTCCAAGATTGAGAAGTGCCACTGCAAGGGTCAACGCCATTGCAAGGGTCACTGCAGCAATGACATTCGAGAGGTGCCTCGCAAGGGTCACCACAGAAGTCCAAGATTGAGAAGTGCCACTGCAAGGGTCAGCGCCACTGCATGGGTCACTGCAGCAATGACATTCGAGAGGTGCCTCAGAAGGGTCACCGCAGAAGTCCATGATTGAGAACTGCCACTGCAAGGGTCAGCGCCACTGCAAGGGTCACTGTAGCAATGACATTCGAGAGGTGCCTCGCAAGGGTCACCGCAGAAGTCCAAGATTGAGAAATGCCACTGCAAGGGTCAACGCCACTGCAAGGGTCACTGCAGCAATGACATTCGAGAGGTTCCTCGCAAGGGTCACCGCAGAAGTCCAAGATTGAGAAGTGCCACTGCAAGGGTCAGCGCCAGTACATGGGTCACTGCAGCAATGACATTCGAGAGGTGCCTCGCAAGGGTCACCGCAGAAGTCCAAGATTGAGAAATGCCACTGCAAGGGTCAGCGCCACTGCAAGGGTCACTGCAGCAATGACATTCGAGAGGTGCCTCGCAAGGGTCACCGCAGAAGTCCAAGATTGAGAAGTGCCACTGCAAGGGTCAGCGCCACTGCAAGGGTCACTGCAGAAATGTTATCCGAGAGGTGCCACTGCAAGGGTTCCGACAGAAGCTCATATCGAGAAGGAACCCACCGACGGCAGCCAAGATGAGGGAGTAGCTACCACGAGCAACTCCTCATCATGAAACGCCATTCTTTAAAAGAAACAACAGTATTAACACTTTGCTTTCTTGTACAGGTTGCCTAGTTGAGCACGCAGGGCTCAAGCAGGCTAGTTGGGACCTCCCGGGTGTTTTGGCTTGGCGACTGAGGGACAAGGTATGTTGAGCAAGCTCAACCACTTAGCACTATTGGATTGAGAGCATACTAGTAAGAGACCCTAGATTCACCCAGTCCTCACACACCTCGCACTTAGTCACAAGTGAACTGAGCAGCCAAAGGGCTGGCTGCTCACAAGAAAATAACTGTTTATAAAATGATCCTAAATGAGAGGGTCCTCTACACCCCTCTCAAGAAAAATGATTTTAGAAGGGGGTCCTCAAGACCCCCCTCAAGCTTGCAAATATTTTAGAGGAGGTGGTCCTCGAGACCCCCCCTCAAGTTTACAAAGTTTGTACCAAAAGTTACCGTTTCAAAAGATATTTAGCAAATCAGATATTTTGTCTCCATTAGAAGACATATTTGCTTTTGAACTTTGGTCGTCACCGGGTGGCATCTTCCAGAGGGGACAGGCAGACCTGCCTGGAGGTAGGGACAAATAGTACACTGCAGACTTTGTCCCTCACCAACCCTATAAGTTTTGGCGCCAAAAGTGCCAACCCAGCCTTAGTGCCCAAGTATAAATAGGACCCATTTGCAAGGTAATAGATATGATAGAAAAAACTAAATAGCAAAGTCACTCTGTCAAAATCACACCAGAACCTCTCTAGTATTCTCTCCCTGCTCATTCTCTTAGTGCTGAGTGCCTTGTTCCTTCACTCCCCACTGACAGCCATCACTCTCAGGTGTTTCCCTTGAGAAGATTACTATTTTTGCTGTGAAAGTTCACCTTCTTGCAGGGAGTGAGTTGAAGCTTGTGTTCCATTATTACCAGAAAGAGAAGTTTTCTTCAGAAGTTGCACCAGGAGACCTTAAAGACCTTGCAGGCAGCGTCCATTGGAGTGGGTCACGCCTCACCCTTTCCAGTTATTCATAGACCCCAGTCTCACTACCCTCCTACATTTGGCGACTCTGCTGGGGAGGTATCCTCACTTCAATGGACAAATAAGGTTTTCATGTTTCTAAGAAGCTAGTGTTTGAAGACATTCCATCTGGGAATGGAGCTCAAAGAGACCAGGCCACTCAGGTGGATGTGGTGGTGACCGGAGCAAAGATACCTGCTCCTCCGGGAGGGCAGACCAGCT
Source organism: Sambucus nigra (assembly GCA_949130495.1). Classification (NCBI taxonomy): domain Eukaryota; kingdom Viridiplantae; phylum Streptophyta; class Magnoliopsida; order Dipsacales; family Adoxaceae; genus Sambucus; species Sambucus nigra. The sequence goes on from OX422211.1 coordinate 83,268,561, forward strand.
CACTGGCAGCAGCTCCGGTGGCAGAGGCTTATGAGTATGTTTTTTTAGACTTGGCAAGTTTGGGTAAAGATTGTGTAACACCAGCAGTAACCCCCTATGGAGGGGCGGCCGTTCCGGCGGCGATTCCGGTAGAAGTATCTCAGTTGCGGAGGACGGCGCTGGAGCAAGTTGTGACAACCGTCAAGTTCACTGACAGGAACCCCAGGAACCCTAAGTGTTTGGCGAGGAATTTGGTATGGTCAAGGAACTCCTCTCGCTCAATGATAGCGATGAGGAACCCTCAAGAAAAGAACCCATCGTGGTAAAAATTCCAAGTGAGGAACTCTCAGCTGCAACATCCCCTCTAAAAACACCAACTCGCGAGGAACCCATGGATGAGAAACCCTGGGTGTCCCTTGTCGTATAAAAAAGAAGTAGCAGCAGCAACCCTTATAGAAATATTAACTCGCGAGGAACCCTGGGTGGCCCTTGTCACCTACAAAGAAGTTGTGGCAGCAGTATCGACGAAGCATGAGGTCGAGACACCCCTGGATGGAAAGTCGAGGCGCGAGGAACTCATGGGCGAGGAACCCTGGGTGTCCCTCGCCGCCAACAAAAAAAGTCATGGTTGTAGTCTCGACGAACCATGAGGTCAAGACACCCACGGATGGGCAGTCGACGCATGAGGAACTCTTGGTAGTATTGAACATTGGCGAGGGACCCCATCTTATTCAATGGCGAGGAACACTCAAGGGTCCTCGCCCCAAGCACCAAACTGCCAACACACGAGGAACTGTCAAGTGTATACTTGGTTCGCGAGGAACCCTCGAATGCGGAATTATGTCGCGAGGAACTCGCCAAAAAGGGAAGTCGCGAGGAACCCATGAGTGGGAGCGCACGCCACATAGCGCCAACGGTCAGCGAGACACCCATTTCTATGGAATCCAAAGGCGTTGAGACCCCCTCCTCTTGAAATAAAGAACTAGGGGTCGAGACCGCCCTCCCTCCAAGAAAAAATTCCAACAGTCGAGACACCCATTTTTGTAGGATCCGAAGATGTCGAGACCCCCTCTTTCCAAGAAAAAATTCCAACAGTCGAGACACCCATTTTTGTAGAATCCGAAGATGTCGAGACCCCTTCTCTCCAAGAAAAAATTCCAACAGTCGAGACACCCCCTCTTGAAAGAACTGCGATTCAAGATCTCTGGCAATAGAAACCCTCAGTTGAGGGTCGACGCATGAGGAGCCTGCAAATGACGAGTTACCTTCGTTGACAACGACTGTGAACGAGATGGTCCCAGAAATTGATAAAGAACACTACTCAAGAATCTCCATGGCTTTGGCAACGTGGGAAGATTTTTTTTTTGTGTCGCGAGGAACCTTCGTTAGTTAGAACAAATATCGGCGAGAGGATGCCCAAGTTGACCGCTAACGAGGAATTCTAGCCATAAAAGAGTTTGATGAGGAACCTATGATGAAATCAAACCTAGATAAGGGGCCTCTGTACGAGGACCCCCATCTCAAGCGACGGAGACGATCATGGTCGAGGAACCCAACATGGAATGTCATATGAAATCAGATTGTGCTGAGGGGCCTCTGTGCGAGGACCCCTCCCTCATCTCAGGCAGCGACAAGGAACTCCTTTGGATTCCTCGACATCACGAATTACTGCTCAACATCACGAAATTTTGAGGTACTCATCATCGGTGAGGAACCCTTGGTTGCAAAAGTCTCTGGCGAGGGACCCATCATGCGCGAAGTCCCAGGCATAAAACCTAAAATCGTGCTCATAGGTACTGAGGGCGAGGAACCCAAAAGTGTGTTTGAAGTCGCATGCGAGCTGACTAAAGGTCGCGAGGAACCTCCTGCCAGTATTGCGCGTGGGAAAAGGATGTGTGGTAGTGTCACGAGGTTGCGAGGAACCCTCAACCTCTAGTGAAGAACCCTTAACGTTTTGGGAGGGACAAAATTCATGAGGCACCCTTGACGACGACGCAAGACCCAAGGTCGTCCCAAATATCATATCGCCAAAAATAGCGCACGAGGGACCTAAAGGGATCTGCGAGGAACCCTTTTCTATGATAGAACCCAAATTATTGACACAGAAGCCGCCGACGACAGTTGCAACGAGCAAGCCATTTCGAGAGTCACACGCAAGCGCGAGGGGCTGAGTTGTGTCTCGCTAATGACAGGTAGCAACGAGGAACCCTTGACTAATGATGGCCACGAGGAACCTCTTGTGGTCGTGATGAAAAGTGAGGAACCCCTTGTGGTCAAAATGCCAAGTGAGATACCCCTCAAGTGCGAGGGACCCGAGGCTACAAAATTCCCACACAAGGAACCTTGAGGAAATACATAAGTCCAAATGGGGAACCCTCCATAGATAACAACTCGTGCGAGGAACCCACCAGATGAGGAGACTCTTATGTTCAAAACTTCGAACAAAGAACCCACAGCTAAGAAGGGTCCGGACGAGGGACCTCCTATGTTAGGACAACAACGCGCGAGGAACCCCTTTCAGCTGGATCAGTGGACGAGAAACTGCCAATAAAGAATTATGCCAGGAACCCAGAGTCGTTGAGGAACCCTCTCTCATAACATGTCCCAAATTATCTGACAAAGATGTTGTTGGCAAGTAACTCGTTGGAAAATAAGGGCTCAACGCCATTTTAGATGAGGAACCCATCCGAATTGACGACGGTGGTAGGGAACCCTCGGATCTCAAGGAACCCCTCATGGTTGCGAGAATAGAGTAAGTCATAATCGTAGAGGAACCCCTTTCAAAATTACGCGATGGCAAGTAACCCGTATAGGAAATACACAGTCGCAAGGAATCCTCTGTAGTCAATGACCTTAATGAGGAACCCCTAGCATCTTGGGTGGAACACAAATTGGAGACTGTAAATAAAGTTTAGGAACCCAGATCTTGGGTGGAACCTAGATTTTGAGGAACCCACAAATAAAGAAGTTCCAAATTTTGAGGAATCCAGATTGGCGCCAGCTGCAGCCTCCTACGAAGTACCCTCGTCCGTCACGACCCTCGACAAGGAATCCATACCAGTCGATGCTCCTAAATCATCTTGTGGTGGACAAAGGTCAAGAGGAACCTCCAACATGTCTGACGACAAAATAACTGCAATCATCCCAAAATTCAACCCGTCATCAACGGACATCCTCACCACTACAGCTAAGAAGGTACTATGCCTAACTCTTGCCAAGTTTCATTTTCTTAAAAGAAGGGCAGAACCTCTACTAGATTAGAAGAGGGCCCATGATATAAGGAACTTTCCTCATCATACTTGGGGGGATATCCAACCCAAATGTAAAAGTATTGTGAGTAAAGTCCCTAAGACCCAATAGGACCAGCAGGAGGTTATCCTCCTAGTAATAATAATAATAAAAAAAAAATCACTACGCTTTTTTTTTATTATTCAATATAGATTTATAGCCTAGAGAACAAGTCCTAACCTCTGTTCTCAAGAAAACTTTACTTGACCAGTTTTCAAAAAATAGGGAGAAGCGGGTCTACCCCCCCTCTCTAAACTTGTTATTTTTATAAGACAAAAAAGGTTCCTAAGAAAAGTGTGGAACAAGGACCCTTCAGACCAAGGGAAATTTTTAGTATAAAGAAATAATTATTTTTTTACTTATAATATATGTGAAATTTTATGCAAAGATTGTGGGAAGGAGAAGTGCTAACCCCGTCTCTTAGTTACTTCCCAAGAAATGAATATGCATAACAAAATACCCCAAAGTCACACGGGGTTGCGCTAAAAAATATAAATTGCTTAGATCTATGCAAGTACCCCGCAGTTAGAGGGGTAGCGTCCAAATTTTAACTTGCTCAGTTATATGTAAGTACCCCCAGCTAGAGGGGCTTCTTCCAAAATTTTAAACTTGCTCAGCTATATGCAAGTACACCACAGTTAGAGGGGCAACTTCAAATTTTTTTAACTTGCTTAGTTATATGCAAGAAGTACCCCGCAGCTAGAGGGACCGCATCCAAATTTCAACTTGCTCAGTTATATGCAAGTACCCTGCAGTTAAAGGGGCTTCTTCTAAAATTTTAAACTTGCTCAGCTATATGCAAGTACCCGCAGTTAGAGGGGCAGCTTCAAAATTCTTTTACCTTTCTTAGTTATATGCAAGAAGTACCCCGCAGCTAGAGGGGCCGCTTTTAAATTTTAACTTGGTCAGTTATATGCAAGTACCCCACAGTTAGAGGGGCAGCTTCAAAATTTTAACTTGCTCATCTCGTATGCAAATACCCCACAGTTAGAAGCGGGAAGTTCAATCTTGAGGTTCTCACATAAAATAGAGAAACTCAAAGTATTAAGCAGGTGCAATTATACATATAAGGTACAACAGTTTAGTACCTAAAGCTCCAAGGGCGTCGGAGCGCTCACAGTCTTGAGCAAAGGCCAAGTATAAATATAAGGTGCGCCAATTGAGAACCTAAGGCTCCAAGGGCACCGGAGCGCTCACAGTCTCGAGCAAGTGTCAACTATAAATATAAGGTGCGACAGTTTAACACCTAAGTCTCCAAGGGCACTGGAGTGCTCACAGTTTTGAGCAACTGCCAAGTATGAATATAAGGTACGAAAGTTTAGTACCTAAGACTCTAAGGGCACCGGAGCGCTCACAGTTTTGAGCAAGGGCCAAATATAAACATAAGGTGCTCTGGATGAGCACCTTAGGCTCCAAGGGCACCGGAGCGCTCATAATCTTGAGCAAGTGCCAAATATACATATAAATATAAGGTACGACAGTTTAGTACCTAAGGATCCAAGGGCATCGGAGCGCTCATAATATTGAGCAATTGCCAAGTATAAGTATATGTGCGACAGTTTAACACCTAAGGCTCCAAGGGCACCGGAGCGCTCACAGTCATGAGCAAGTGCCAAGTATAAATAGAAGGTGCGCCAGTTGAGCACCTAAGGCTCCAAGGGCATCGGAGCGCTCACAGTCTTGAGTAAGTGCCAAGTATAAATGTAAGGTGCCCCAGTTGAGCACCTAAGGCTCCAAGGGCACCGGAGCGCTCACAGTCTTGAGCAAACGTCAAGTATCAATATAAGGTGCGCCAGTTGAGCACCTAAGGCTCCAAGGGCGCTGGAGCGCTCACAGTCTTGAGCAAGTATCAAGTATAAATGTAAGGTGAGACAGTTTAGCACCTAAGGATCTAAGGGCACCAGAGCACTCATAGTCTTGAGCAACTGCCAAGTATAAATAAAGGGTACGATAATTTCGTGCACAAGTCTCTCGACATTACAAGACACTTCTGCACGAGGGGGCTAATATCGAGAAGTCCTCAAGCAAGTGAACAAATAATAAAATAGTTTGGAGTGTAGGGATCCACTTAGAGTGGCTCCACTTCCCAAGATTGCAAGTTTGACAGAAAATAGCCTAGGGCGAAGGGATCCACCTTGAGTGAACCCTCTTCCCAAACTTAATGCTAATAAAAAGAACTCAGGGCGAGGGGCTCACCGCGAGTAACCCCTCCTCCTAAGAGGAAAGGCCAACAGAAGAAGGCCAAGGGCGAGGGGCTCACTGCGAGTAACCCCTCCGCCCAAGATAGAAGGCCACAGAAGAAGGCCGAGGGCGAGGGACTCACCGCGAGTAACCCCTACGCCTAAGAGGAAAGGCCAACAGAAGAAGGCCAAGGGCGTGGGGCTCACCGTGAGTAACCCCTCCGCCCAAGATGAAAGGCCACAGAAGGAGGCCAAGGGTGAGGGGCTCACCGCGAGTAACCCCTCCGCCCAAGATAAAAGTTCATAGAAGAAGGCCAAGGGCGAGGGGTTCATCGCGAGTAACCCCTCCGGCCAAGATGAAGGGCCACAGAAGAAGGCCGAGGGCAAGGGACTCACCGCGAGTAACCCCTCCACCCAAGATGAAAGTCCATAGAAGAAGGCCAAGGGCGAGGGGCTCATCGCGAGTAACCCCTCCACCCAAGACAAAAGGCCACAGAAGAAGGCCGAGGGCGAGGAACTCACCGCGAGTAACCCCTCCGCCTAAGAGGAAAGGCCAACAGAGGAAGGCCAAGGGCGAGGGGATCACCGTGATTAACCCCTCCGCCCAAGATGAAAGGCCAACAGAAGAAGACCAAGGGCGAGGGGCTCACCGTGAGTAACCCCTCCGCCCAAGATGAAAGGCCATAGAAGGAGGCCAAGGGTGAGGGGCCCACCACGAGTAACCCCTCCGCCCAAGATAGAAGGCCATAGAAGAAGGCTAAGGGAGAGGGGCTCACCGCGAGTAACCCCTCCGCCCAAGATAAAAGGCCACAGAAGAAGGCCAAGGGAGAAGGGCTCATCGTGAGTAACCCCTCCGACCAAGACAGAAGGCCACAGAAGAAGGCCGAGGGCGAGGGACTCACCGCGAGTAACCCCCCCCCCCCCCCCCCCCCCCGCCTGAGATGAAAGGCCAACTGAAGAAGGCCAAGGGCGAGGGGCTCACCGTAAGTAACCCCTCCTCCCAAGATGAAAGGCCACGGAAGGTGGCCAAGGGCGAGGGCCACACCGCGAGTAAACCCTCCACCCAATATAAAAGGCCACAGAAGAAGGCTAAGGGTGAGGGGTTCATCGCGAGTAAACCCTCTGCCCAAGATGAAGGGCCACAGAAGAAGGCCAGGGCGAGGGACTAACCGCGAGTAACCCCTCCACCCAAGACAGAAGGACACATTGGAAGGCCAAGGGCGAGGGGCCCATCGCGAGTAACCCCTCCACCCAAGATAAAAGGCCACAGAAGAAGGCCAAGGGCGAGGGGCTCATCGCGAGTAACCCCTCCGCCCAAGACAGAAGGCCACAGAAGAAGGGCGAGGGACTCACCGCGAGTAACCCCTCCGCCTAAGAGGAAAGGCCAGCAGAAGAAGGCCAAGGTCGAGGGGCTCACCGTGATTAACCCCTCCGCCCAAGAAGGAGGCCAAAGGCGAGGGGCTCACCGCGAGTAACCCCCTGCGTAAGATAGAAGGTCATAGAAGAAGGCCAAGGGAGAGGGGATCACTTTAAGAAACCCCTCTACCCAAGATAGAAGGCAATAGAAAAAAGGCCAAGGGCGAGGGGTTCACCATGAGCAACACCTTTAAACAAAGTAGAAGGCTATAGAAGAAGGCTAAAAATGAGGGGCTCATCGCGAGTAATCCCTCCGACCAAGTTTATACCCTGATAAGGAGGTCCACTATAAGTGGCCTCATTTACAAAACTTGAGATGAAGTGACATAACATTTAATGACCCTAAGAGGAATAATGAAGAAACCCTAGAGTCCCTGGAAAAAAATTGAATTTATGGCGTACAAAGCTTTTTGGTCTACCCAACACAAAAGACTTTGCACGAGGGGCTAATGTAGAAGAGTGTCTACCTACAAAAAAATAAAAATAAAAACATTTTTTTGGAAATATTGAGAAGGAACCCACCCAGGGTCCCGACAGAAACACATATTGAGTAGGAACCCCCAGCGCCACTGCATGGGTCACTGCAGCTGCAATGGTCAGTGCCACTCCAAGGGTCAGCGCCACTACAAATGCCACTACAGCAATGACATTCGAGAGGTGCCTCTTAAGGGTCACCGCAAAAGTCCAAGATTGAGAAGTGCCACATTAAGGGTCAGCGCCACTGCAAGGGTCACTGCAGTTGTAAGGGTCAACGCCACTGCAAGTGTCACTATAGCAATGACATTCGAGAGGTGCCTCGCAAGGGTCACCGCAGAAGTCCAAGATTGAGAAGTGCCACTGCAAGGGTCAGCGCCACTGCAAGGGTCACTGCAGAAATGACATTCGAGAGGTGCCTCGTAAGGTTCACCGCAGAAGTCCAAGATTGAGAAGTGCCACTGTAAGGGTCAGCGCCACTTCATGGGTCACTACAGCAATGACATTCGAGAGGTTCCTCACAAGGGTCACCGCAGAAGTCCAAGATTGAGAAGCGCCACTGCAAGGGTCACTGTAGCAATGACATTCGAGAGGTGCCTCACAAGGGTCACCGCAGAAGTCCAAGATTGAGAAGTGCCACTACAAGGGTCAACGCCACTGCAAGGGTCACTGCAGAAATGACATTCGAGAGGTTCCTCGCAAGGGTCACCGCAGAAGTCCAAGATTGAGAAGTGCCACAACAAGGGTCAGTGCCACTGCATGGGTCACTGCAGCAATGACATTCGAGAGGTGCCTCGCAAGGGTCACCGCAGAAGTCCATGGTTGAGAAGCGCCACCGCAAGGGTCACTGTAGCAATGACATTCGAGAGGTTCTTCGCAAGGGTCACCGCAGAAGTCCAAGATTGAGAAGTGCCACTGCAAGGGTCAACGCCACTGTAAGGGTCACTGCAGCAATGACATTCGAGAGGTTCCTCGCAAGGGTCACCGCAGAAGTCCAAGATTGAGAAGTGCCACTGCAAGGGTCAGCGCCACTGCATGGGTCACTGCAGCAATGGCATTCGAGAGGTGCCTCGTAAGGGTCACCGCAGAAGTCCAAGATTGAGAAGTGCCACTGCAAGGGTCAACGCCACTGCAAGGGTCACTGTAGAAATGTTATCCGAGAAGTGCCACTGCAAGGGTTCCGACAGAAGCTCATATCGAGAAGGAGCCCACCCAGGGCAGCCAGGATGAGGGAGTAGCTACCACGAGCAACTCCTCATCATGAAACGTCATTCTTTAAAAGAAACAACAGTATTAACACTTTGCTTTCTTGTACAGGTTGCCTAGTTGAGCAAGCAGGGCTCAAACAGGCTAGTTGGGACCTCCCGGGAGTTTTGGCTTGGCAGCTGAGGGACAAGGTATGTTGAGCAAGCTCAACCACTTAGCACTATTGGATTGAGAGAATACTAGTAGGAGACCCTAGAGTCACCCAGTCCTCACACACCTCACACTTAGTCACAAGTGAAGTGAGCAGCCAAAGGGCTGGCTGCTCACAAGAAAAGAACTATTTATAAAATGATCCTAAATGAGAGGGTCCTCTACACCCCTCTCAAGAAAAATGATTTTACAAGGGGGTCCTCAAGACCCCCTCAAGCTTGCAAATATTTTAGAGGAGGTGGTCGTCGAGACCCCCCCCTCAAGTTTACAAAGTTTGTACCAAAAGTTACCATTTCAAAAGATATTTAGCAAATCAGATATTTTGTCTCCATTAGAAGACATATTTTCTTTTGAACTTTAGTTGGAACCAGGGGGCATCTGCCAGAGGGGACAGGCAGACCTGCCTGCAGGTAGGGATAAATAGTACACTGCAGACTTTGTCCCTCCCCAACCCTCTAAGTTTTGGCGCCAAAAGTGCCAACCCAGCCTTAGTGCCCAAGTATAAATAGGACCCCTGGGCAAGGTCATAGATATGATAGAAAAAACTCAATAGAAAAGTCACTCTGTCAAAATCACACCAGAACCTCTCTAGTATTCTCTCCCTGCTCATTCTCTTAGTGTTGAGTGCCTTGTTCCTTCACTCCCCACTGACAGCCATCACTCTCAGGTGTTTCCCTTGAGAAGATTACTATTTTTACTGTGAAAGTTCACCTTCTTGCAGGGAGTGAGTTGAAGCTTGAGTTCCATTGTTACCAGAAGGAAAAGTTTTCTTCAGAAGTTGCACCAGGAGACCTTAAAGACCTTGCAGGCAGCATCAATTGGAGTGGGTCACGCCTCACCCTTTCCTGTTATTCATAGACCCCAGTCTCACTACCCTCCTACAACACCAAATCTAGAACCTAAAATAGTCACCCAAATCTCAAACCCAAAAAAAACTCTAGCAACAAATCTCAAACTGAAATCTAAAAAAATTGGACAAATGCGGATCTACTTGTGTGTATGTTTGTGTGTATGAATTTGTATGTAGATTTGCTTTTGCGTGTACGTTTTCGTGTGTGTGTGTTTGTGTTTGTATTTGTGTGTGAGAGAGAAGTGAGAAATGAGAGACGAATTAGAGACAAGAAAGAGGAGGCAGATCGGTGGTGGAAGGGGCGGAGGTGGAGAGGAAGGAAGAGAATATGGGGAGAGAGAATGAGTGTTGTTTTTGTATATGAGGTTAAATACTAAAAATACCCTTTTAAAGTGGCACATAACCGACACATGACACTCTTTTCCGTCTAAAAAATAACGGTAGGGGTTATTTGCAATCGCGTTAGAAGTTTAGGGGGTAAGTATAGAAAATGAAAGTTTTGGTGATAAAGTGTTATAGAGGATAAAGTTCTAGGGGTCCAAATATAATTAACCCTCTTTTATAAATTAACTTTCTTAACTTTTATTATTTGATAATCATAATACATAACTTATAGCCTTAACAAACATAACATAAAATAACTCACTAATTTAATAAAGTAGAGAGACTTAGAAACGTATGTATTTTTAAGAACGTGATATGGAACATGCTTTATAGAGTTTATTTAAACTGTTTAGGGCTTATTTTAGAATGTGAATATAAAAGTTATCCCTTAAAAATCAACATGATGTAGAAGGTTATAAGAGATAGAAGAGTGGGTTAATAAAAATATTAATAATTAATTAATAAAATTAAATTTCCCAAGATTAGGAAACTTGAAATGATTTTATGTACTAAGGTTTTATCAAATCACCCCTCTCTAAAACCCTAGCTTCCTCTTCTCCCTCTTCTATCTAAAATAGAACCCTAACCCCATCCTCTTTCATAAGGGAGGACGGAGGACTATCTCCTTTCTCCATTTTTCTTTCAATAAATTACTTTTGGTATATGTAAAATGTTCTCTCCTTAGTGAGAGATTTATGTCTCTCTTTAATGAGAGTTTTGTCCCTGCTTTTGATAGGATTGTGTGTGAAAGTTTTTCTTCCTTTTGGTACTTTCTGCTCTTACTAGAGGATTCGTGTTCTGTATTTTTGCCTCCATCGAAGTTGCTGCTGAAGTTACCATTTTTGGTGTCGCCCCTAGTCAGTTTTGGCTGAGATTCACTGGCAGTTTTCAGATCTAAGAGTGGTTGTGTAACACTCCGTATTTTCAGAATAAAATATTATGGCATAAATAAATTTAATAATTTCGGATTTATTTTTTGGAATAAATTTAATCGAATGGATTCAAAATTTAATGGGTTAGATTTAAACTTGAAAATAAATGCTTATTCATTATTATATAATTACATTACTCAATTTGGTGTAATGAGATCACCAACAAAAATAAATTATATGTTAATAAACTAATGGGTGCATATCGTTTAAACGTAATAGAAATGTCTAAGTAGAATAAAAATAATTGGAATGCGTTTTGGGAGGCTTTATGGGTTCGTTTAAGTGTTTTGGTCTTTTAAAAATGGTCCCGAGGTATAGGTATATGAGTTGGGAGATTTTGGGGCTAGTCTAATTATAGGTTCGGGTCCATTTGGGGGTCCAAAAATAGGAATTTAGGCCTAACTCGAGATTAAGGATTTTATAAGTTGAATAAGAGTTTGAAAAAAATACCATTTATATAACAAAAGACATCCTATCAGCCCCACCCATAGAGAGGGGATACCAAGATCAAAAGAAGGAGGAGAATTGGAGATTCACTTGGAGGATTTAAGAAGAGGATTATTTTGGCTATGCTACACAACATTTGGGGGAGTGGTAACTATCTTGGGAATATTTATTTAAATTCAAAATAAAGTATTTAAGGATACTAATGGTATAATAAATTATGTGGGTCCGAGAATGTGGTACTATTATTGGAGTGTTTACTCCAGACATTCAGATATTTCATTCTGTTGATTACCTTCTGAGATTGTTCATGTGATGGTTTAATGATGATTTAAATTATTTTGATCACACTACGGCAATAATTTTCTTACTTAAATTGATTTTCAAGTTATTTCTTAATTTATTGGTGTAGGCTCCCATGTAGATTTGTGGATTTAATTTATAATTGGTGATGTGGAATAGGTTTCACTATATTCATGTAGAGGATCTCACTTTGATGATTAGAAAATTATAGAATTGAAAGATTTATTAGAAAATCTGGAAAAATAATAAGAATAATGTTGGTTTAGATATGGATATTGTGATTTTATGATGTGGTAATATAGATCTAATGTATACTCTTGAGAAGTATTACTATGCAAAGATATGGATCTTGAAAGTTAGGAATCACACACTTTATAATTTTTAGAGAAGATGATACCCTTATGAATAAATCATGAATTACGTGTTATTCTAATGTAGAAATTGCTGTTATATGATATAAAACTTGTTAATGATCATAAATGATGTGGGATAATATTTGGGTGATGAATAATAGGTCAATTATGAAGAAAATATAATTTTTTTGCCTAAAACAGGTAGCAGCCCCGAAACTGTAGGGGTGGATCAGTTAGACTCTGGGAGAGAATCGATCGAACCGATTCAGATGTTCTTTTGACCCTAGGTTGGTTCGTTTTTATTCTAGGTTAGTCATCCGAGGTCCCGATGAATTTAGGAGTTACGAAATATAAATTTAACACTTCCGGAATATTGGAAGGATGAAAATATATCCATTTAGGCTAACCGAAAATTTTTAGAAAAATTGGTAGGATAAGGTATTCATTGGGTTAGCCGGGAGTAGAATCCACGATACGGGAACATGGGGATTACAGTATGACTCGGGAAGATTAGTGACTAAGTAAATAAGGTATAGAAATTAAGTAACATTGAATAACTATTTAAATAGTGAAATTTATATTTAACGAGAAGACCGGTAAACACCTAAATTAATTTGGGGATAAATTCTAGGAATGTCGGGACTGTTAACTAAATACAAAAACTAATAATTGACGAGATGGTTACTTAAATGGAAAATAAGGGTGGGCAAATCAATAATATATTGTGGGGTAAATTATAAAGAAATTACCTATATACGTACCATGTGGTATAGATATGTAATTATTTATTTGTGTAGAACATACCTATGTTCGTGGACGGCCCTATTGATTGGGGTTAGGCGCGTTCGGGATCGGAGCACACATCGGCACAGGTGGGCTAGGCATAGTGTTAGGTCATATTATAGGTACTACAAATCAGCGCCACTTATGGAAGGTAAGTGTAGGTGTAGATGATGGGATCATTTGTCACCACTGGGTACGGGCTGTGAACTGGTGTAGTACGTAGATACTGCCCCACTTGTATTTTAGTTTGTCCATTTTGGATAAGATACTCCTACGGACTCACCGATAGAGCACGAACGAGACACTATTAGTAGATGCCTTTGTGTCGCATATATAAGGACATATATATAAATGAATGGAAATGAATAAGAATAATTCCTAGTCTAATGATGTAAACTATAATATACAGACCCAATACTACGTAGTATGCATGATAAATGATTATGTCACGGTTTTGGACAGTTTTACTTGGTTATTTGAAAAATGGTGATACAAATGTAGAAAAGTATACTTTAGCACGTAAATTAGGCTTGACGCATCACATGCTTAACAATGCTCTTGTTATCTATATTAATTTTGGAATTTGTGGATTAGGATACGATTATGATGCAACCTGGGTGAGAGGTGAGATACTTATTGCATGCGAGTGCCGGTGGGAGTCTTTCATTTAAATTAACTGTATTATTGCATTTCAATTTCAGTAAGTTAATTCTTGCACACTTTATGGCGCTGACCCAAAATAAAAATGTCCCCCTCCCCAGGTTTCTTTAGACAGGGATAGCAGGACTGAAGGAATATCAGACTTGCTGTCATGAGTTGCTTCTTGAAGATTCATTTATTGATTCTAGCTTAGGTTACTATTTCTTCGTGTCTTTATTATTTTGGATTATTGTAAGTGCATAAGCCCGGAGTCATTTTATTTATCAATCGAGACAGTAATTGTTCATGTTGGTTTTTATTTTGTTAAACGTGGATGTTGAATTCATTATTACTTTATGTTAATTTATTTAATCCAGTTTTAATCCAAATGCGATTTATTATATGAATGTTTATTATGGTCGATGCTAAGAATGACATCGATTGTATAAGAATCACCATCTTCGGCGTACTGTGTCTGGCCAAACCTTTACGTAAGGAAATGGGGGTTGTTACACGTTGTCTTATCTATCTCAGTTTGTGTTCCTCCTATCATAGGGACAAACTTAAGTGGAACTTATCTAGGTTGGCCCCCACTTTTCTAAAGGTTATTATACTGATTGGTCCATCTTACCGTTGTAGCACTTTCTGATATTGAGAAGTCCTTCTTTATTTTGATGTGTTACTTTAGTTGTGCATCTTTTTTTAGGTCTTTTATGTTATATCTTTGTTTGACTTATTGTGTCATGTATTTTGTATTTCTTGTTATTTAATTAATAAAAAAAGGTTTTATCAAATCCCATTTAATAGATAATTTACCAAAATGATCTTGAACAAAATCTCTACTACTTAAGCATTGGGACAAGTGAATTATTTATTTTATTCACAATAATGATACATGCAACACATCTACTAAGAGCATCTCTAACGGTCTTGTAAAAATTATATCACTAAATATTATCAAATGAGCTTTTGGTTATTTACCATTGAATTGTCAAAGTTAACAATATAAAGCTTTGCAAGTTTTTTTTTTTGGTTAATAATAAAAATTGTCACTCTTTTCATTTTTCAACAATAAAGAAAAGATGGATGATGTCAAAACGGTGTAGGAAAAATATTTTAAACTAAAACTAACTCTTTATTTTCTATCTTTCAGTGAAAAATATTTCTAGTTTCGCTAATTTGATTATTGAATAACATTGTTAGTTTTGATATTCAATGGGATTTCATTTAATACAATTTTTTGGATATAATCCCTAATAAATAAGATTTAGGAGTTTAAAACATGATGAAAATGTTTTGTCAGTGTACACCTTATTGTTTAGTAATGTATACGTGATATTTTATAATGTATACAATAATTTTTGTAATGTATTTGCAATTTTTTATGATCTATACTTAGAATTTAGTAATGTATACATGACTTTTCGTAATGTACACGCGTTAAATTTGGGTATACTTTAACATTTAAGGTATACATTGAGTGTGAGGGACCTTAGAGCAAAAAAAAAATATGTTAGTGCACTAGAGCTAAAAAATCTTATTAGGCAGAAATTAAAATGGGGAACTCCCTCACTAATGGGTCATTACCTCTTATTAATGTATTTTTTTAAATTTGTCCTGTTTACTACGTATGTAGTTTAGTTGGCCATATGATATTTTTTTTGCACCAACAGGTCCCATGAAAAAATATATTTTCTCCAATAGATCATATTTATAAACATGTAGTGCATATTCACTTCATGCATAAATATGAATCACTACATGTCTACAAATAGGACATATTGAGAATTTTTTTTTTGATATGACCTATTAGAAACTATCTTATATAAATAAAACTTATTTTTCAAGCTCCCTTTATTATCCATTAGAGGATATTTCTTCATGCATAAATATGACTCACTAGATGTTTAAAAATATGACCTATTGAGAAAAAATATTTTGATATGACCTATTAGAAAATATCCTATATAAATAAGAATTATTTGCCAATCTCCCTTCATTATCTATTAGAGTATATTTCTTTAATCGATATGTTAACTTTGATGAATTTAAAATTTTAAGTATAACTCTGGAGATTCATTAAGAAGACACTCTAGTGCGAGAGATAAAGGGGCTAGTGTGTCAGGTTCACTCCCCTATAGTTTAAAAAAACTTATATTCCTTTAAAATAGATCAAATCTCATGTTATGTTTTTAGGTTAATTGCAAATTTAATCCTGATGTTTGGGGCAATTTTGAACTTTAATCAACTATTTTAATTTTTACAATGTTAACCCTAACGTTTCAATATTAAATAAATTTGAACAACCATTAACCACCCATTATAAAAACTATTACACAACCAATTATAACTTGACATGAGTCATAACCTATTAAATAATTGAATAACAAAAACTCTTCAAGTGAAATAAAAAAAAATTAAGATCAAAATTTTATAATTACTCATAGCTTAGGCTTTTTGTTAGTTTTGGTGTATCCTGCTACAAATCGACACCTCAAACAAAACACTACATCCATGTTATTTCAAGTCCATTCGAAGATTCGTTAGTGATCGAGCACCGCTTATGGGTTTGTCACCAACATTTTATGGAGGTATAAAACTTGTTGTTTTCATGTATTAATATAAATTATATCCTAGGATGTTTAACTTTAAAAATTGAGACTTCTTATAAAGGATTTTGAAGAAGGAAAAAGAATTTTTTATAGTCTTGTTTAAATGATATTAGATCTCATTCTAATGAGATATATGGTATCATTTGAACCATCTTCAAATTAACTTCAAAAGAGACATCCTTGTCTTGATAGAGATTTGTAGTTCAAAGCTCGCGAGAAGACTGTTCGAACGAGAAAAGGGTTTACTTAAAACGACATAAGATGTAGTTCGAACAAAAGTGTTATTTTCATTAACGAGGTACAAATTTTAGGAACGATCCCGCCACCTTGAAATTCCTGATTTTGCTATATAAACCTGTTTTTTTTTTCTCTAGAATTTCTCAAGACTTTTAGCGAAAATGATTTTTCAATACCTGTTCCAAAAGTGTTCATACTATTTTCAAAACATAGTTTTTCAAATCATACATCCCTCTATATGATTTGTGATTTTTTGAAACCATAGTTTTCATACACCTTGCATGATCCCATGTAAAGTCCATCTCTACTATTGACTTGTCGAATCGAGGATCTTCTACTATAGAAGAAGTTTGATCGGTGGATACCGAGTAAAGACTGCTTTTTGTGGATCGTACTAGACTGGGTCATATTCTATAGAAGATTTGAAGAGTCTACACGTTATACTTAGTCTTGCTAAGTAGTTTATAAGTGGACTGTGATTGTCAAAACCTTTATAGTGCTGAATAATAGGATTTGCCCGAAAGGGATTTTCCTTACTTCTTCGCATGCATATTTTGACTGTGTGATTTATTAGTAATTTATATGGACTTTATCATCGTATATACGCTTAATTGTTAATCAAGATAAAATTTGAATTTATGTGGTTGGCCTAAGATACGAATCATTCCAAAGAATTCCTACATTCTCAAATTGGTATTAGAGCATGTTACACTAAAATATTGTGTGATCTTGTTTATTACAAAAAAATTGGATTTAATTTTTTTAAAATTGGTGATCTCTAAAAATTTGGGTGTTATGGATAAGTTGTATAATAGGATGCTAGTTTCTTATGGGACTAATTATGTGCACTGAAAATCTAGGATGAAGTCTGGCATAAAATCTATTGATGAAAGAGTCTAGCTTATGTGTGAAAAAAGGTTGACACCACTAATAGTGACCAGGGACAAAAGTTCAAAACCTGTCTTTGCATGGACAAAAGATGAATTTAAATGGATTACATATAACTCACGCGGCTTACGTGCCATTTCTGGAGCCGTCACCCCCTGACGAGTTCCATCGCATCATGACGTGCACCAGTCTAAGGAAACGTGGGATATCCTCCAACTCACTCACAAGGGTACCAACGCTATGAAATAGTCTAAACTTTAAAATCTCACCATACAATTTGAAACTATTTCCATAAATGAGTCTAACACCTTTGACGAATTTTATGTACGTTTATCAGACATAATCAATTTTAGTTTTAATTTCGGTGAGAAAATTCCAGAGACGAGAGTTGTGAAAAAGATTTTGAGATCCCTACCAACTTGTTTATCCCTAAAGACACTATCCTAAATTTATTGTGGAAATTAGATACATTTAGGTTAAAAGAACTCGTAGGAGACCTTCAAGCGTATGGGATCGAAATGTTCCCAAAAACAAAAAAGAAAAAGGAAATAGGGATTACTTTGAAAACTCGATCTAAAACGAAGAAAGAAAAAGGGTTTTGATTCTGAGTCCGAGTTCAATTTTGAGCTTAATGATTTTCCAGAAAAATAAATCAGAATGAGGGAAAGAATGTTTGTGAGAAATATGAAGTGAAATGTTATAAATGTGATGGAAAATGACACAAGTCACATGAGTATACCACTAGGTTAAAGAGATAAGGCAAGAAAGTTACACATAAGGACACTCTTAGCGATAGCGACGTTGTCAGAATAATTTTTCTAGGATTGTTCATAACATAACTTTAAGCTAGTTTAACATATGCCATTACAAATTGTCACGCTCCATCAAGACGAATCGAACTTAGGAATCTCCAAGTTTGAAGACTTTCTGACATCCCAAAAGGTATAAAAAGATTTTGAGTTTGACTTAATTAATGGAATTATATTTAGGATGTTTAATTTTTATCAAAGGACGAATAGGGCTTATTATTTTCGAAAATATGTTTTCTGATATAACTTTAGGTGGAGTTTTTTTAATCTTAAAGTTTTCATTTATGTCGTTCAAATGACAACACCCTGTCGTTCAAAGGATGTACCTATGTCATTTAAAATACATTCCATGTCACTTATAATGACATCCTCATGTCGTTCAAATGACATCCAAAAATCGTTACAATAACCCACCGACTCAAAGTCTTTATAAATACCTATTTCGTTTACCATATGTTCAAGACTTTTAACATAACATTTTCCACATATCTTTTGCAAAAGTTCTTCACCTTTTTGTGTTGAAATAAACTTATTTTAATTCACAAAAAATCATCCTTAAATATTATTCTTGTGAATTAGTTTAGAACCATAGAAAGTTTGTATATTTGCATACACCTTTTATGGAGTGGATCTCGATTACTGACTTGTGATACATGCGGGGATTCACTATTGAAGACAAAATCTAAGGCTAACTAAGGGCTCTGGTCCCTTGTGGTTCTCGAGGGAATCATTGATGATTTGAATGTTGTGGTCTTTGTGGGTTTCTACTGAAATTCATTGTTGTATTTCACTTGTAAGTTTGTAAGTTACGATTTGCAAGTTATTAGTGGAATATAAGGTTGTTTCCATGTGGGGATTTTTTTCTGAAACTTGTCCTTGTCATATTTGCTTGTTTGATTTATCTGTTTTATCACATAGATGCATGTTTAGGATAAAAACATAAAATGGATTTAAAATCTGGTTCCACATTTATAATTGGCGTTGCCATTTTTATTTGTTTCCACCCTTGCAATTTTTTTATGTTTTCAAATTGGTATCAGAGCAGGTTGCACTAAGTTATTGTGTTTGCTCTTATTTACCTGTTTGGGTGGTTTATTCATCTCTCTTGTGTTTTATCTCTCGATGGATTCTCATTTGAATATGAAGTTTGTCAAAATAATTGAATTTCTTGAAAATCGTTTTAAAAATGTTTTGAAACTTTTGCAAACTGTTCAAAATCAAAGAGATATCGTTCGTGAGACGTTTGGTGCTTTGCATGATGACTTTAAATCTTTAAAAGTGATCAAAAAGGAGAGTGATGATAATGTCCTTATTTTAAAAAAATAGTTGAAGGGCTTGGAAATTTTTAGGGTTTGTATTTGTGCCAAGGGGGACACAAATGTTTTGATTAATGATTTTAAGACACGTGCGATGACTCTTAGGGATAAGTTTAATTTTCTTAAGGGACAGTGAGAAAATATTCTGTGAATGATTGAAAATGTGAAGAAGGAGTTCCTAAAATTAGAAGTGAAATTCCTTGCCTGTGTCTAAAATTTTGAAGTTGAAAAGTATTTAAAAGACTCGAGTAGTTTGAGTAGTAATGGTAATGGCTCGTCTTGTTCTAATTCTTTGAATGTTAAAGCCAAAACCATAGTTTGTTTTAGAGGGTCAACCACATCCCTAGGTCTTAGAAAATGTCAATTCGAAGGTTCCATTCCTCATCACTTTTACACATGTTCGCATTGTGGTAGGAAAAGTCACCTTAGGAGTTTTTTCTATGATCTTAGAAAAGACCCTAGGAAATTGAAGTGTAGTGTCCCATCGGCTCCCATAACCCCTTGAGTTAGGTACACACATGTTTGGATTAGAAAATTTAATTTGGAGATACTAAATGTTAGATTGGTTGATTCTCACATGCTTGCACATAATGCTTCCCATGCTATTTCTTATAGATGATTGCTTAAATGATTTTGTTTATCATATTCTATTTTTGTGATTCATGATATACACTTGATAGTGCTATGACATATTTACGTTTTGTATTATATTTTTCTTTTATTGAGTCATATTTAAAAAATACAAAAAGATTATGTTTTTTGAAAAATTCAAATAGTTTTTCGGTTCTTTGTGTATTTTAGTTTTATACATTGGTGTGGCATATATGTGTGTTTAAATCAAATTCATTTCCAATTTCCATGTGGCTAGGACATTTGATTATGACTTTAGATGATCATATTATTCTTAACCATGTTTATGGAGTTGTTTCTAACTTGACTTGCTTTATGGATTCGATTTTGTTTATACCTCCACACACAAATGCACGAATTTATTGGATTTTGACTTCATGATGTACAATTGATCTTGGTAAGATGTTCTCCTATCCATTTTATCATATACATGTTTATTTGACTATGGAGGGTTTGTGCATGTAATAACCGTTTCCCGTGAGGATTTATTTATTATTGAAAAAATAATGAGTGTACACGGAAAAGGGCTATATGAGCATAATGAGCTCGCCGTGAAAGCCACTGTTTGAAAAGATTTGGAGAAAAAATTAAGGTAATAAAAAGAATAATATGCAAAAAGGGGTCCAATTAGTTTAGTTTGATATATTCATTCAAAAGAAAAAAAATATATATTTTGAGGGAGTTTGGATGGAAATATCAACGGGTTTACACAATGACAATGAATCATAGTTAAGCTTACTTTGTCACGACTCTATTAATTTATAGAATCATTAATATTCTAGTCTTGTGTGTATTGTTCTTGTTTTGTTCATTAAGTTCAACTTTATTTGTCACTTGAGGCTAAATCTTAGTTAGATAAAGTGTTGTGGTCAATTAGAGCTTCTTAAACATAGTTGAGTGGCTGGGTTATAATTCTTTTGTTACTAGTTCACGCCCATTCATTCCATTCCACAAGTTTAGACACATCGATACTATGCTAGTGTGTAAAGCATGACTTTTGTATCATGTTTGGTGGTCATTTATACCTATATATGTGTGCCGAATTTTTGTTGACATATTTTACATATATTATATATGGTATATTAGTGAAATTTGCATTTTTTCGAAAAAATTGAAATATTTCAAAAATAGTTGGTGTTTGTTTAACTTTGAGATGATCATTACATATGCTTGATTTACATCATTTTGTGACGATATTTTATCTTCTGCGTGATGCTTGGTATTTCATGTTTATGATTCTACTTCTTTGCTTATTTGTCTATTTCGAATAAAAACAAAGTGGGAGAGCAAATTAAAATGGGATTTTTGATGAGTTTGAATTATGGGGGAGTATTTATTTATGAACTTTATTTTGTTTCAAACTCGATGTGTCATGAAGGTATTTGTTTATTGGCTTATGTGTGTAGTTACTTAAAGAGGAATTCAAGACAAACGGATAAGGACAAAGTTTGAAAGGGAAGAAGATGAAGTTCGAAGAGCCTTATGTCATTCCGCCCTAAATATTTTATTTAATCCCCATATAAATTTGCGATAAAATGAAAGACATGGAAACTTGGATGATGAAGGCGAAGTTTTATTTCTATTTAAACTAAATTGGATGCTTGAAAATAATTATTGAAAATTTGGGATTGAATTAAATAAATTTATTAGGTATGGAGTAGTCAAAATTATCTAGAATATATACGTTGGGGTATAAATTAGAGTTGAAGAAAAATTAATTGAATTATGGATTTTTTATAAGGTCTTATATAAGGATTATAGAAATTTAAGAAAAAAAAAACAAATTATGATACCCTTACTACAAGTTGGAAACCATTAGGGGTAAATGTGGGAAAGAAAAGTTTTGGATTTAGAAGTATACAAATTAGACCATATAAGATTAGATATCGGTAGCTGTTAAAGGAGGCAAATCCGGATAGAGGAAATATATAGAAAGAGAGGTTTGGGACGTGGTTTAGCTTTTCAGTTGGGTAATATGTTTGGTTCAAGAATTTAATTTGGGTAAGCTGTTTGGTACGAGAAGGAGAAAGAAAGGCTGATAGCCGGTCGCCACCCAACCAGTCACTCAAGGGACATTGTTGGTCGCTCAGGCGATGTTGGTGGCCGCTCAAATGACGTTGCAAACGCCTATTTCGTGTTATCCATCCATTCGTCGCCTCATATCAGATGCCCCTTGAGTTGTCACCCATGTTCATGGCTTAGAGTTTTCAGTCAACCATGGCCTGACATTCTGAGATGGAGGGCAAACATATATATATATATATATATATATATATATTTGTATTACGAGTTTTGTCTTGGGGTAAATGAATGAACACATGATCTTACCTTATGATTTTTAAGGGGTTTTAACGTGGGATGTGGTACTGCTTTAAATTTTGTTGTCGTGTTCTCATTGGTTACCCACTGTTTATGCCACTCTTAGGTCAGCCTTAGACTTGACTCTCTGGCAACGACAATTACAACACGAAAGCCTATGGACTTGTCTTATGTTTGTGTGCAAAGGAATGGAGACCTAGGGTCTTTAACAGACAAATTCACCCTTGCCAAAATTGGTATCAAGATATGAAGCATCGATCAAAGCCACGTGTCAGCTCGTGGAGCCTAACGATTTGGATTGTCCAGTAAGAGTAAATTGACTAGTTTATTTATTTTGTTCAAGGGCTTTTCTTGTGGGGATAACAGTCAAGCGTGGGGATAGAGAAACCCTATCAATTGAATATTCTCAAGAAAACTCAACATT
The DNA here is from genome assembly GCA_949130495.1 of Sambucus nigra. NCBI lineage: Eukaryota > Viridiplantae > Streptophyta > Magnoliopsida > Dipsacales > Adoxaceae > Sambucus > Sambucus nigra. Next base: position 83,291,237 of record OX422211.1, read on the forward strand.
TTTACCTCTCCTCCATGTATATTTCCACCATCTTAGGTTGTAGCAACTACACCCACATCAGAAATATGTATCCTTCCTCACTGATAAAAAATAAGTCATGAAATATATATATTGGAGTTATTTGTTGGGTTGAAAATGGTGTAATATTTAGAGTTGGATGAGGGTTTTAAGGGGGTTATTTTGGAGATGGGTTGCTGAGCATTCTAGAATATTTATTGGAGCTTTTCCCGGGGATTTCATGGTGGAGCTTTGTGTGACCCCCTTTAAGGCCACCACCATTATCGGAGCGTTTGAGGTAGGATAAAACTACTCTTTATATTTAAGGACCTATTTATTGTATATAGTAGTATTATTATTGTTGGGTTTTGAGAGTAGGATTCATACGAATAAAAATGATAAACTAAAAATGTACATTTAATGGAAGATAAAATGTAGAAAATATTATTCGTGTATATTTCGAGTAAAAATAAATATGGGACAATTTTATGGAATAAAAATGCCAAAAAGTATCAATTGTGTATAATCCTAGTAAAAAAGGTATGACGAATATTTTTTTCGAATAAAAATGATGTTTGGGGCATTTCAAGTAAAGGGAAACAATGGACGTTTTTATGAAATAAAAATGTGAAAAATGATTAATGTTGTTAAATATTTATGAAATAAATATTTCTAAGTTCGTTGTAAAACAGAGAACTTTATGACTATAATAGTTCATTGTAAAACAAAGAACTTTATGTATTACTTACTTGAAAAATACGTTTCTTGTGAAAAGTTCAAAAATTTTAGAAAAAATTACTTGTTTAATCCGTTGATAGGATTTTAGCCTTTATAGTATATTTTCTATGCATATAAACTAGTATTTTGTGAATAAATATGTGAGCGACTTTAGAAGAGGTCTTATTGGGTTTAAATCTAAAGTAAGACAAAGGAAGGTTTTAGTCTAGTGTAAAGGATGCAATTTGGTGAAATAAAATTGTTGAAGTGACAAGTATGAAAGTTTGGCAACAGTGGGATGTACACAAAGTGTTAAAATGGCTAAAGCGTTAAAATATTAATGATTATTTTCGAAAAATGACACTTGTTAAGGAATTCAACTGCAAGTTTTGGTAAATAAAGGGTAAATTGATAAATTACCTAAAGTGGAACATTTTAGGAAATAAATATTAATGAACGTTTTTATACTAGTATAAGATAAATTGAATTAAGTCCTAAAATGTGAATGATTTTTGATATAAAATCAATGTGTGTAAAACAAAGGACTTATGGAGAAAGTAATAATTTTCCAAGTATAATGAAAAATAGATGGTTAAGTCCAAGGCTTTGGCTTCGGTCCAAATAGGGTAAATTAATGTAAAAATTATGAAAATGTTGAACACATTAGCGAGATAATGATATTAGATGATGTTGGGTTAAATAATTAAGCAGGGTTATGTTGTCCCTAGTGGCGAAAGACCCCAAACCAACTACAGTTTACTTGGCGCTCGATGCCGGACGGAGAAATTCCTTAAAATCGTGGGTGTGCGTGTGTTGTGATAGGTGTGCGTGTTGACGGAATCCCCAAAGATAATGATCAGTAATGAATTGAATATTCATGAAAGATGAATAAATGAATGGCATAAATTCATTGATTTACTAATGCAAGAATAATGTATTAAATGCTAAATATTCATGTGGCAACATGAGATGGTTTAATAAAACGATATAGTGATGTTCAAGCTACCTAATTAGGTTTGAGTCATAATAAACGCAAGCGTGTATCATATAAATATTTCAAAGGAAAACGAGTATTTTCTAAACACGGTGTGTGTGCATTGAAAGAAAGTCTTAAGAAATTATTAATAACTCGGCATGAGTTCACGAACATTGGGTCATAAACGTTTTAAAGTAAATGGAAGATTTTTCTTGACAATTGTTAATTGTTTGATTGGGTGAGTTAATGGGAAGAATATGCTATTTCTATGCTTAAAATACAAATGATTACTTTGTAAAGATGAGGAGGATAAAATGTATCAAAGAACGTTTTAAAAATAAAATGGTTTAATACATTGGGATATGTATTTTCATATAATATATATGTAGACATATACGTATTTTCACATGCATATAGTGTAGCGTGTTAGTATTCTCTTCTGTCGGTCGTTTCTATACTTCTTTGTATATAATCCCACTGAGCATTCAGCTCACACCCCTCTCTTTTGTTACGGAAGGTTGCATGATGTTCCGTACTTTGAAAGCGTTATACATGTAAGTAGTTACTTGGTTTACAATTAGTAGCTCTATTTACTTGGCCTTAGGGGCACTTCCCTTGGGTCCAATCACGTAGTTGATAATAATTGGAATTGCATGCTAACAAGAGTAACATTAAATAATAATATAACTCGATTAGAAATATTATTTAGGTTATTTCACTACACTTCATAATTAATGTACGAACCAGATCAGGTTGGTCCTTTATTAACCTTTAAATCTGGGCCGGGGCATTACATTCAAGCACCATCAAGATGAATCGAAGTCAAGAATATCCAAGTTTAAAGACTTCACAACATCCCAAAAGGTATAAAATAATTTAGAGTTTGAATTAATTCTGTAAGAACTAAAATTTCCAATTGAGTCCATATATAGTTATCGCTTAATTCCGGATAAACCCATTTGAGTCATAGGATAGAAGTTTTCTCCTTTCAAGCCTATGGCGTTTGAAAAAGTTTAAGACGTAGCGACCCAGATTTAAAGTTTCATCCTTGCCGAGTTTAGTGCCATGTTTCTACGTCAACAACAATTGTATTCCAAGTCTCCAAAGGTATGAATGCATTATATATATATATATATATATATATATATATATATATATATATATATATATATATATATATATAGAGAGAGAGAGAGAGAGAGAGAGAGAGAGAGAGAGAGAGAGAGAGAGAGAGAGAGGAGCTTGGAACTTTTATTGGGTGTATTTCAGAAAATATTTTTTATGATTTTTTATATTCAGAAAATATTTTTAGAACTTTTTTCAAACGTTTTTGGCCTTAAAAGTGAAAAACAAAGTTTTTTTTTATTTTTCGTTCGAATTATAGTTTGAACGAGATTGTTGTTCGAATGAGTTTTTCAACGACTTTTTATATTCTCTGAATTCTCGTTAGAAAAGTCATTTGAAAGAGACTTTGAACGAACTTCAAATAAGTTTGGGGCAATAGTTTCTGAAATGTCATTCGAACGAACTCGTTCGAACAAGGTCGTTCGAACAAACTCGTTTGAACAAGGTCGTTCGAACGACCTGGGCAGTTTTCTGACAGTTTCTTTAAAAACTTTCCCACTTACTCACTTCTTTTCCCACTGCTTTTTCCTGATTATCTAATTGCAGAAAACACTTTTTCTCATAATGTTTTCATTCCCTCCAAGATAGATATAGAGAAACATTCTTGAGAGAAAAAGTTTCATTTTGTGTTTATGCTTTTAATGGATTAAAATCTTCCAAAAACACATACACCCATGTTTTGTTTAATTCTAAGCTTCTACTTATATATATTTTTTTTGGAGAGTTTGTTTGGCACCGGGTTTTCTCTACACTAACAAGAAGAGATGCTTGGGTTCATTCTCTATCCCTAAAGGATTAGAAGTTTGTGCTGCGGCTTTCTCACATGGTGAAAGGAACCATGCTGTGACAACCCACTCTCCGAAATAAGGGGTGGCCAGCCCGATACCTCGACATAACGGAATCATGGATGGATATCATCCTCAGCATCATAACAATAATTAGGTATATGGGTAAGCCACTCCAATAAATCATAAAGCAGGTTGTCAAAATGTTGATTTAAAAAGATTTAAGAAATAAATTAGACAACCCAAATCTGACAAAAGTGGAATTTCCATGGAACATATTGATAGTTAACCAAAACAATATACAATAAAAGAACCGAATAATCTGTCGGTCCACAGATACATCACAGAGTTTAAAAATCTAATATATGCTACATACACATCCATTAACAATTACAAAATATGGGCCACTAGCCCGAATGTAAGACCCGATTATAACCAGATTCCAAAAAAGATGGCGTCTAACAACATCCTTTATTAATCCGCAAAGTCCTACAGCTCGTCACAAGCATAAGAATGGAAATTCATAACGGGCGCCCTTGCGGAGGAGCACCTGAGCGGATACCATAATATGCACAACATAGAAAGATGAACGGGTCAGGGCCCGATTTATATATGATTCCCAGAAGAGTAAGAAACATGATAGATACGGACAATGAATTATAAAATCATGTGAATGAAAATCTAACAACCTAAACATAAAATGTAATAATGCAATTATATAAGTTTCTAACAATTTAAAAATTAGGCAAGAGATTAAATAAATTCTCATTTCTTCCCATATCTTATCATTTTCCATTCCTTAGCAGGAATATAATTACCATCACATATCTTATGGCAATTTACATACCTCAAGTCCCACTTGAGTTAGAAAGGTTATATTCATATACAGATAACGTTTCTAAGACCGCCCCTCCGAGCTTGCCCACTGGGCGCGCCCCTAAATGACTATCATCTTCCAGGGCCTATCTATACAAGACAACCTGTGCACCTAACGCACGTCGGGAAGTGGCCATATGCCTGCGAGTGAATCATAACCACACCCGGAATTACCTCACTAGCGCAGAAAAATATACACAAAACCCGCATATGGCCGAGGACTATAGTCAACCTGCATTCAATAGCCAGGGAACATCACCTCATGCGCGAGCTTCCCTTATGATAGCATTTAGAGAGATGCGTTTAAGTAATTTAACAATTACCAATTTATCCCATTTTCATTATCATGAATCTCATGTATTTCATTTTATTTGAAACATTTATCTTTGAATATTTCTTATTCAATTTCATCAAATCATTAGGTCCCAAAGCATTTTCTAAACCAGTTCTCGAATTCTCATAAGACCCAAGGTTTTATATTCCACCAAAGGGCTTCTAACATCTCCCCATATGGGCTTAGAACTCTAACTTTAACTAATTACCCAAAAGAGAAGTGATACCTAAGCATCACTTCAAGAACCCCTGAATTAACCCCAAGTGATCCCATTCAACTATAGGGTAACGACCAAACTCGACTAAAACTCTAAGTTTACTTCATGCAAGAAGGCCCCTATTCCCTATGAAAAGGAAAACCTAGGAAATGAAATAAAATAAAGTTTAAGTGAAGAACAGGGGACCGGTTCTACCGGTCCGAAGGCCGCGGTCGACCGCATCTCAAATCTTTTGCCTTCGTAGGAAAGCAGAAAGTCCAGGAAGAGGGGGCCGTTCGACCGGTCACGGACCGCAGTCGACCGCACGCCAAAATCAGGCCTTAGTGAGAAAGCAGTGTGCCCTCCCCCGAAGGCCCGGTCGACCGGTCCTGGACACACGGGCGACCGGTCATAGCAGACCCAAAAACCCTTCTTCTTCAACAACAAGTCTCCACACCATATTTTTTTCTACCAAAAGATTTTGAATGCTTCCAACACCTAAAATCTATACCAATAACAATTCAAATCAACCTCCAAGGAGTGAAAACCCCTAAATCCACTAAAAAGCCCTAATATCCATAAATCATACATAACCATAACTATCAATGCAAATTACTCTACTTAAACCATACACTAGCAAGTAGAAAAGTTGCCTCAAGGTTGTAACTTCAGATTTGGTGAGGATTGTAGGCAAGATCAACACCCAACTTCAACCTCTCTTTCTCTCCTTAGGTTTCTTCTTCTTTTCTCTAGGTTTACCAATTTAATTAAAGGAATAGTAACTTAGTTGAAGACATAAATCGTGGCTTATGCTTAAAAATTCTAGCTTAAGTGATTTACATGCGGTAAAACAATACGCATCTACTCATATAAACTACAACTAGTCAAAAGTACCAAGTAACTAGAAATACAATAGGGCACAAAATTTTGACTATCTCATACCTCCAGGAACTAATGGCACCCTCCAAATTATCATTTGGAGATTTATAATTCAGTTTAGGTTCCGGTTCCATTTTAAGCCCAATGTCATCTTAAATTCTTAGGACATAATAAAACATAACATAGCAAAATTCACCTCTACATACGGTAAATATGCAACATCATAGTAGATATTAACTTATCTTTCTTAAATTAATACCTACTCCACAAATCAACATCTTTATCTAATCACTATAATTAGCAAATTAAATATGAAATAGAATCTCAAAAGCGAGGGTTGTTACATACTTCCCCCCTTATGAGAATTTTGTCCCCAAAATTCAAGCGTACCTCGTATAAAGAGATGCGGATATTTCTCCCGCATGTCCTTCTCGCACTCCCACGTAGATTCCTTGGCATTATGGTGACTCCATTGAACCCGCACCAAGGGCAAGGCACGCGATCTCAATCTACGCTCCCCATGCTCTAATATTGCAACCGGTTGTTCTTCATATGAAACATCGGGTTGCAAATCAATATCCTCGAAAGGAATGTGCCATAGCGCGCCTTCACACCTCCTATACTTCTTTAGGGAGGAAACATGGAACACATCATGAATTTGTTGCAATGGTTCCGGTAAAGCGAGTTGATATGCCACGGGACCCACCTTTGTAATAACTGGAAATGGTCCAACAAAGCGCGGCGCAAGTTTCCCCTTTTTACCGAAACGCTTTATCCCTTTCATGGGCGACACTCTAACCAAAACTTGGTCCCCAACCTCCAATTCCATGTGTCGATGACCCGCATCGGCATAGCTCTTTTGACGATCTTGGGCTATCCGAATGCGATTCCGAATTAACTCAATCTTTGAGGAAGTATCTTGAATCATTTCAGGCCTAAGAAATTTATTATCACCCACTTCCAACCAACAAGCGAGTGATCTACACGGCCTTCCATACAAAGCCTCATAAGGTGCCATTTCAATTGTGAATTGGTAAGAGTTGTTATAAGCAAACTCAACCAATGGGAGATATTGTTCCCAACCACCATTGAAGTCAAGCATACACATGCGAAGCATAGCCTCTAACATTTGATTTACCCTTTCAGTTTGGCCGTCTGTTTGAGGATGGTATGAAGTGCTTAACCTCAATTCGGTCCCCATCGCTTCTTGGAGACTCCTCCAAAAGTGGGAAACGAAAATTTTGACTCTGTCAGAGACTATATTCAAAGGCACCCCATGGAGTCTCACCACCTCCTCGATGAATAAGCGAGCATACTGAGCGGTGTCATAATCTGTCCGCACAGGTAGGAAGTGTGCCGACTTTGTCAATCGGTCGATAATTACCCAAATAGAATCACACCCGCTTTGTGATCTCGGCAAGCCCGTGATAAAATCCATCGATATACTTTTCCATTTCCACATGGGGATCTCTAGCGGTTGCAATAAACCTGTCGGCTTCTGATGATCAATCTTGACCAGTTGACAAGTAGTGCATTGGGACACAAATTTCGAAATATCCTTCTTCATACCCGACCACCAATACTGACGGCGCATATCCTGATACATTTTGTCCCCACCAGGATGAACCGTAAACCTAGACCCATGAGATTCGGCCATAACTACCCGCCTTAAATCTCCTTCCTCCAGAACGATGAGTCTTCCATGGAAGCGTAACCCACCCTCAGAACCAATTGAGTAGGACTCTGCTCCCTCGGACAGCAATCGACGAATATGGTCTTGACACTCCTTATCCCTTCCTTGAGCTTCTACCACCCTTGCCACAATGGTAGGAGTAACAGTCATTACCGACATGAATGCTCTCACCATCGCATCCTCCTAACTGAGTTCCTTCCATTTAGTTTTCCAAACCTCAGCTAATTATCCATTAGGCTTCCTACTCAAGGCATCCTCTACCACTTTGGCCTTACCCGGATGATAATGAATATCAAATTCATAATCTTTCATGAACTCTAACCATCGACGCTGTCTCATATTCAAGTCCTTCTGTGAAAATAAATATTGCAGTGATTTGTGGTCCGTGAAAAGACTAAACTTCTCTCCCAAGATATAATGCCTCCATATTTTCAAGGCAAAAACAACTGCGTCTAGTTCTAGGTCATGCACCGGATAGTTTCTTTCATGGGGCTTCAACTTACGGGAAGCATAAGCGATAGACCGTCTCTCTTTCTGAAGTACACCTCCCAATCCTTGAAGAGATGCATCGATGAAGACTAGATATTCCAATCCTGGTTTTGGCAAAGCAAGGACCGGAGCCGAAGTCAATCTATCTTTAAGTTCATCAAATGCAGCTTGGCAAGAATTATCCCAAATAAAGCTCACCCCTTTCCGGGTCAAGTTGGTCAAAGGGCTAGCAATCTTAGAGAAACCCTTGATGACCGATGGTAATAACCCGTGAATCCCAAAAAACTACGAACTTCGGTAGGTGTCGTGGTTTGACCCCACTCCCTCACCGCAGCTACCTTACCTGGATCCACTGATACACCCTGGGACGTCACCACATGACCCAAAAACTATACTTCCTGCAACCAAAAGCCACACTTCTCGAACTTGGCATACAGTTGATGGTCTCGTAGTCTCTGTAGGACCAATCTCAAATGCATAGCATGATCAGACTCCGTTCGAGAATAGACTAAAATGTCATTGATGAACACAATAACAAATTGGTCCAGGAAATCCCGAAAGACCCTATTCATGAGATCCATAAATACAGCAGGGGCATTGGTTAGTCCAAAGGGCATAACCAAAAATTCATAGGATTCGTACCTCGTAAGAAAAGCAGTCTTGGATACGTCCCCCTCTCGTATCCTCAATTGATGATACCCCATCCTCAAATCGATTTTAGAGAAGTACATCGCTCCTCGAAGTTGATCAAACAAGTCATCGATACGATGTAAAGGGTATTTATTCCGGATGGTGACCTTATTCAATTATCTATAGTCCACACATAATCGGAGAGAACCATCTCTTTTCTTAACAAACAACACTGGAGCACCCCATGGCGACGTGCTACGCCGTATAAATCCCTGCTCCAACAACTTTTGAATTTGATCTCTTAGCTCCCTCATTTCAATAGGAGCCATTCGGTATGGATCCCTCGCAATAGGCCTCGTTCCTGTCGCTAAATCAATCACAAATTCAATCTCTCGGCTAGGAGGTAAACCTGGTATCTCTCGGAAAACATCCTCAAAGTCTTTCACAACTGGAATGGAATCCAAAGGAACGGTTACTTCTCTAGAAGTCTCCTCGGCAATGCAATACAAATAAGTACAAGTACTCCACTCTAAACGAGATAAAACTACCAGGAACATTTCTTGTCCCGGCACGGCGAAGACTATACTCTTCCCGTAGCAATTTACAATAGCATGATATTTCATCAGCCAATCCATACCCAAAATCGCGTCATACCCGACCATATCCAGGACGAGTAAATCGGCCTCAAAACATAAGTTACCGAGAGAGATTTCTATATTTTTACAAACAAAGAAGATGAGTGAACCATCACCCATAGAGGACTCCACACTAGTAAACGTTCTTTCGGCAGATTTAATCAACTCAGTAGTCTGAGCAAAGCATCTAGAAATAAACGAATGTGTTGCACCGGTATCAAATAAAACACGACCCATATGTCCCTGAATAAGGAACTTAACCTTAATGGCTGGCGGTGCAGGCGGAGCTGGAGGAAGCATAGCATCCTGAATATGGTAGACCCTACCATATTGTTACTGACCCTGTTGTGGAGGAGCAACTGGGTTAGGTACCTGTGGAGGGAATTGAACGTACGGCTGCTGTGGAGCTCGAGGAAACTGTCCCCCGATCAACTGAGGACATTCCCTCTTATAGTGACCCGCTTCCCCGCATTGGAAACACCGGCCTATCATATTCTCGGCATTTTGACCACGATTGTTTCTAAACTGATTTACACCCTGGCCCTGCTGGCCTCTGCCTCCCTGACAACCTCGTCCAGCTTGCTATTGTGGGGCACCCTGACCTTGCCTATTATTTTGGTTCCCCCCATTAAACCCCCCAGAACGCTGCCTCTTAGACAAGTCCCCCTGTTGGAGATCCCTTTCTTTCTATTTACTGCCCGAAGGTTGGGATGAGGAAAAGACTCCTCCTCCAATCCCACCACCTCCCGGCCTTCCACCTTGCACCACTACAGAGGTCTTCTTTCCACTTTGAAAAAAGAGTCTATGCTCTTGGCAATGTAATAGAGCTGTATTCATCACTTCCCCAAAAGTCTGTAAAGCAGGATTACCAAGCAAGTGTTGCCGGATCCTCCAGTTCAACCCTCTCAAAAACTTTGAAACTTTCTTTTCTTCGGGAGTCACTTCATCCGGTACGAAGCTTGCTAACCGGGTGAATTCCTCCTCATATTCTGCTACTAACCTCTCCCCTTGTACAAGGTCCTGCAATCTCCCCTTGAATTGCGGGAGGAAAATACTTACGATCAAATAAAACCCAGAATTCAGAGATGGACATTGTAGCCCTTTGTTCTGGCGTAGTCACAGACTCCCACCAGTGTAATGCGGCACCAACCAATTTAAAAGTAGCAAGGACCTGTTTACTATCCTCACCACACTCCACCATGCGTAGATGGCGTTGAATATCCTTCTTCCATTGATTTGCCTTTATAACATCCGAGCTCCCGTCGAATTCCAGGGGCTGACCCTTCAGAAAAGATTACCTAGCTCTCTCCCACAGAGAAGGTCCAGTAGGAACTTGGGCATTTGGCGCTCTCTGCTGAGCCTGTGGCGCTTGTTGGGCCACTAGTGTCATGGCTTCATTAACGGCTTGAGCCACTATATTCGCCACATCCACGACATTAAATGTTCCTTGCGGCGGCGGAGGAGGACCAACATCCTCATCTAAGATCCTATTGCATCTCGCCGGGCGACCTCTTTTAGGTGGCATCTGAGAAAGAGAACAATAGGGTTATAATTTCACTCAAAACAATCTATAGTTGCAGAAGATCGTAAGCATAAACAACAAGTAGTCCTAACATTAGGCTCTATGTCAAAGAACTCTACGGTTGAACGTGACAAGTCCACAAGATCCAAAAGACTCTAGAACCTGATGCTCTGATACCATCTGTGACAACCCGCTCTCCGAAATAAGGAGTGGCCAGCCCGATACCTCGACATAACAGAATCATGTATGGATATCATCCTCAGCATCATAACAATAATTAGGTATATGGGTAAGCCACTCCAATAAATCAGAAAGCAGGTTGTCAAAATGTTGATTTAAAAAGATTTAAGAAATAAATTAGACAACCCAAATCTGACAAAAGTGGAATTTCCATGGAACATATTGATAGTTAACCAAAACAATATACAATAAAAGAACCGAATAATATGTCGGTCCACAGATACATCACAGAGTTTCACAATCTAATATATGCTACATACACATCCATTAACAATTACAAAATATGGGCCACTAGCCCGAATGTAAGACCCGATCATAACTAGATTCCAAAAAAGAGGGCGTCTAACAACATCCTGTATTAATCCGCAAAGTCCTACAGCTCGTCACAAATATAAGAATGGAAATTCATAACGGGCGCCCTTGCGGAGGAGCACCTGAGCGGATACCACAATATGCACAACATAGAAAGATGAACGGGTCAGGGCCCGATTTATATATGATTCCCAGAAGAGTAAGAAACATGATAGATACGGACAATGAATTATAAAATCATGTGAATGAAAATCTAACAACCTAAACATAAAATGTAATAATGCAATTATATAAGTTTCTAACAATTTAAAAATTAGGTAAGAGATTAAATAAATTCTCATTTCTTCCCATATCTTATCATTTTCCATTCCTTAACAGGAATATAATTACCATCACATATCTTATGGAAATTTACATACCTCAAGTCCCACTTGAGTTAGAAAGGTTATATTCATATACATATAAAGTTTCTAAGACCGCCCCTCCGAGTTTCCCCACTGGGCGCGCCCCTAAATGACTATCATCTTCCAGGGCCTATCTATACAAGACAACCTGGGCACCTAACGCACGTTGGGAAGTGGACATATGCCTGCGAGTGAGTCATAACCACACCCGAAATTACCTCACTAGCCCAAAAAAACATACACAAAACCCGCATATGGCCGAGGACTATAGTCAGCCTGCATTCAATAGCCAGGGGACATCACCTCATGCGCGAGCTTCCCTTATGATAGCATTTAGAGAGGTGTGTTTAAGTAATTTAACAATTACCAATTTATCCCATTTTCATTATCATGAATCTCATGTATTTCATTTTATTTGAAACATTTATCTTTGAATATTTCTTATTCAATTTCATCAAATCATTAGGTCCCAAAGCATTTTCTAAACCATTTCTCGAATTCTCATAAGACCCAAGGTTTTATATTCCACCAAAGGGCTTCTAACATCTCCCCATATGGGCTGAGAACTCTAACTTTAACTAACTACCCAAAAGAGAAGTGATACCTAAGCATCACTTCAAGAACCCCTGAATTAACCCCAAGTGATCCCATTCAACTATAGGGTAACGCCCAAACTCGATTAAAACTCTAAGTTTACTTCATACAAGAAGGCCCCTATTCCCTATGAAAAGGAAAACCTAGGAAATGAAAGAAAATAAAGTTTAAGTGAAGAACAGGGGACCGATCGACCGCGTTTCAAATCTTTTGCCTTCGTAGGAAAGCAGAAAGTCCAGGAAGAGGGGGTCGGTCGACCGGTCACGGACCGTGGTCGACCGCACGCCAAAATCAGGCCTTAGTGAGAAAGCAGTGTGCCCTCCCCCGAAGGCCTGATCGACCGGTCCTGGACACGCGGTCGACCGGTCATAGCAGACCCAAAAACCCTTCTTCTTCAACAACAAGTCTCCACACCATATTTGTGCTACCAAAAGATTTTGAATGCTTCCAACCCCCAAAATCTATACCAATAACAATTCAAATCAACCTCCAAGGAGTTAAAACCCCTAAATCCACTAAAAAGCCCTAATATCCATAAACCATACATAACCATAACTATCAATGCAAATTACTCTACTTAAACCATACACTAGCAAGTACAAAACTTGCCTCAAGGTTGTAACTTAGAATTTGGTGAGGATTGTAGGCAAGATCAACACCCAACTTCAACCTCTATTTCTCTCCTTAGGTTTCTTCTTCTTCTCTCTAGGTTTACCAATTTAATTAAAGGAATAGTAACTTAGTTGAAGACATAAATCGTGGCTTATGCTTAAAAATTCCAGCTTAAGTGATTTACATGCGGTAAAACAATACGCATCTACTCATATAAACTACAACTAGTCAAAAGTGCCCAGAAACTAGAAATACAATAGGGCACAAAATTTGACTATCTCATACCTCCCGGAACTAATGGCACCCTCCAAATTATCATTTGGATATTTATAATTCAGTTTAGGTTTCCGTTCCAATTTAAGCCCAATGTCATCTTAAATTCTTAGGACATAATAAAACATAACATAGCAAAATTCACCTCTACATACGGTAAATATGCAACATCATAGTAGATATTAACTTATCTTTCTTAAATTAATACCTACTCCACAAATCAACATCTTTATCTAATCACTATAATTAGCAGATTAAATATGAAATAGAATCTCAAAGGCGAGGGTTGTTACACATGCGTGGTTGACGGTGGGTTGTGCCTCCATTGGTGGACTCCAAGATTTCGGTGGACTCCGAAGTTATCTACAAGGAATAGGTGAAAGAGTGAAGGAATCACTGGGGCTAGAATGAGTCGAGTCGAGTGTTATAAGTCTTCTTATCGTAGTCTTTGTAAACATACCGTACCTAGTGAATTTGTTAGGCCACGGTCATTCGAGGTTTTTCCCATTTGGGTTTTCCTCATACATCGTGGCATTATGAGATTGTTTATTTTTGTCACCTTAGATGCATGCTAGGATAATCAAGATAAAAATTGATTTAAATCTCACACTTGTTTAATTTGGTGCTAATTTAAGTTTGGATAATTGGGGTAAATTTAATTTAATTCATGTCCAGAATTTTAATTTAATAAAATTTGGTTTGGCCTACATTTAAGAAGTCATTGTTAGGCAATTTTAGGACTTGGGTTGAATTAATTTTGTTTAAATAGTTTAATTTCACTTTTAGTTTAACTTAATTTTAATTTTGAAGAAATTAAAATTTCAAGTTTGCTTTTGTTTAAAAATTTTGAATTGAAATTTTAGTTGAGAATTTAATTGAACCATCGCTCAATTTGTAAGTAATTTTTAAATTTAGGGGGTTTCCGCATCCCAACAAGTGTTATCACAGCTATAGGATAGAAATATACCCTTTCACATTGGTATCAGATCTAGAGCGCTAAGTTATTGCGTTAAGATCCTTAATTTAGTTTTGTTTAAAAAATAAATTTTTTTTATTTTCAAAATTTTGCAGTTTTTGATCGTTCTAACTACGCGTACGGGAAAGTGCATATGAAATCGGCACTAAAGTCCATAGAGGAGAGGGTTTGGATGTTTGTCGTTATCGAGTGGTCCCCACCTACATGTTTAGTAGAAAATAAACGTGTCTTAAAACCCGTAGAGAGCTGGACTGAGAAAGAATTGAAATTAGCAAATTTTAATTCCCGAGATTGAATGCTTTGTTTAGTGTGGTCATACCGGATGAATTCCAACGTATCATGACGTGTGAAACAGCTAAAGAAGCTTGGGATATTTTACAACTCACCCATGAGAGAACTAGTGTCGTAAAAGCTTCGAAAATCTAAAACCTCACCACTCAATTCGAGACCATTAAAATGATTGAAAATGAAAATTTTGATGAATTTTGTGCAAGACTTTTCGATATTTTAAATTCATCTTTTAATTTGGGAGAAACGTTACCTAAAGACCGAGTAGTAAATTTTTTTTAAGGTCCCTACCAGATAGATTCATTCCTAAAGTTGTTGTGTTTAATTATTTACCCACTTTAGCCTCTACAAACCTATGAACTTGACATGTTTTCCTCTATGACCAAAAAGAAGAAAGATAAGGTCATAGCTTTGAAAGCTCGAAAGGAGGAAAAATAAGTTTCGGATGATGAGAGTGATTTTGACTCAGAAGATATGGCTATGTTTGCCAGGAAATTTAGAAAATTTCTTAAGACTAATAAAGAGAGTCTAGAAATGAATATAAGAAATTTGATAAATCCAAGTATAACAAGCCCGAGAAGATCCTAAAAATCATAATGAAGATCTTAATAGGGATGAGTCAAATCGTTGCTTTGGTTGTGAAGGGTATGGCCATAAGGCTTTTGCATGTCCCACTAAACTAAGGAGAGAGGGAAAATAACAAATTTCATACAATGCTATCCTTAGTGATAGTGATAAGGAAGAGGGACCCAATTCCCCCATTGAGCGTCATTTTACCGCGTTCATGGTACGTCATGTAAGTGATAGCGAGAACTCGTTCAATGATGATATTATAATACATGACACTTTCGAGGCCAAAGTTTGTGAATCCCATATTTTTTATGGTTGTGAGAGTGGAGATGAAAGAGAGTGAAAATGAAAAAGAGGTTGATGTGAGTGAACTTCTAGTAGCTTTTCAAGAATTATATGACGAATCAATTAAATTAAAAAGTGATAATTTGAAGTTAGAAGCTAGTTTAAGAGAGCGTGCCAAGGTCATTGATGAGAGCGTGTTAGTGGAAGACCTTAGGATACGTGAGAGAGTTCTTCGTGAGAATCTAGAGTATGTATAAGGTGAGAGAGATAGACTTAGAGGTCTAATGGAGGCTATGAAGAAAGATCTTCTCATGTTTGAAGGGAGTAGGTGTTTCCTTGATTCACGCATCTTAGAGTTGGAAAAAAAGTTATGAGACACAAATCAAGTCAAATTTGATATAGAATGTAGGTCCGCTAAATTAGATAAAATATTAGGAACCGTCCTAGTAAAAAATGACACTTGTGGTTTAGGCTTCGATTCTTATAATGTTTCCGCTAATAAAGCCATAACCACTATTTTAAGAGAATCTCCTAGGAACATTCCTAAAGGTCAATCCTTATGTATTAATTTTTATCGGATCTTTACTTGCTCACATTGTGTTTGAAAAGGTCATCTTAGGAAATTTTGTTTTGATCTGAAAAAGGATCCTAGGAAATCCAAGAGTAAGGTCACCAAGGTAGCCAAGGTCACCCAATCCCGAGATTGTCACTCTTCACTTGTTTGGGTTTGGAGATCCGATTTGGTAACTTTACAAAATAGGGCTTATTATTCTCATTTGCTATCACATGAAATCTCCCATGCTAAATCGAAAGGTAAAATGTGTTAGTTTTATTTACATACTCTAGCGTGTTTGTGCTTCATGATATATTTATGCTAATTGTATTAATATTTGTCATTTTCTAGTCTATACTACATGATTAATCACATGCTAGAATTTTATTTGGTATATCTTTTGTATTTATTTTTATTTGTTTATGTCTTAACAAGTGGTATCTTATCGAGAAAAATACAAAAAGTTTTTTTTTTTCCTTTTGAGTTGTATGTTTTTTTTGTGTTTTTTTTTAAAAACTCAAAAAGATTTTGTTTGTTTTGTTTTGTGTGTATTTATTTTGACACACTTTATGTGGCATATACTTGTGTTTGAATCCTTTCCCTTTTCACTTCCATGTGGCTATAACTTTTGGTTAAGACTTTTAATCCTTAAAATGTTCTTTGTCATGCTTGCATAGAGTAGTTGGATTTTGTGTTGCTTAATGGACTCTATTTTTTATATGCATCGATTCACACATACACGAGCTCATTTGAAATTTAAACTTCACATGTATAGTTGAGGTAAGTGAGATGTTTCCCTATCAATTTATTCATCTACATTTTGCTATGACTATGAAGGATTTGTGCATGTAATAACCGTTTCCTGAATTAAAAAAAATATATAGAAAAATATTTATCTGGTGGTGTAGTTGTTTATCAATGAAATCGGGCTGCGAAAGACAAAATTACTTTGCGTGAAAATCAACCATTGAATATTTGGCCTTTAAAATAAAGATGGCATTATAAAAGAAAATTAGCCAAGGCCTGTTTTGTTTAGTTGATATGTTCAAAAGAAAAAGAAAAAGAAAATGATGAGAAGTTTGGTTGGATGTATTAACGGGTTTGCACAATGACTTTGTATCCTAGTTATGCTTTTATTATCATGACTCTATTGGTTTGTAGAATCATTAAAATTCTAGGCTTCTGTGAATTGTGTATGTTTGTTCATTGAGTTCAATCTTTATTGTCACATGAAGTTATATCTAAATATGATAAAGTTTTGCAATCAAATGAGAACTCCGTGAACATGTTTTAAGTGATTGGGTTATAATTTAACTATTACTAGTTCACACCCCTTCAATTTCGTTTTTCACTTGTATTTGAGACATTTTTGCCATACGAGTGTGAAAAGCTTATTGTATTTTGTGTCATTTGTGGTGTTTATACCTATGCATATGTGCGTATGCGTATGCGTTAGTGATATTGATTGTGTATATATATATATGGTATTTTTTTTGTGTTAGAGTCTTTGCCATGCTAGCTAGTCCATATATGCTTCGATGTCATAATCTGTATCGATATTGTTGCGAATTTTGGTTGATATCCCATGCTTAACGCAATACATTTTAAGTGGTATCTTTTTATTATTGCATCATTGTAGGTATCCATTAATATTTATATGAATTAGTTATACTGCCTTGTTGCCCATATGCTTAATTCTCCTTATCACCTTAGTCACCATTGCATGTTTTATTTTTTTCTTATTCATATCTCTTGCTTAGACTATAAGGGGAGAAATGGTATTTTCTTTAATTTAAGGAGAAATAAGTTATTTTAAATTCTTTATCCTTTGTCTATTCCTGAACAAAAAGGGGGAGAAATGGTATCTAAACCTTTAGTTTGGGAGATCTAACTTAGGGGAAGTCACAGTCTCACTAGGTGTATTATTGTTAGATAAAGGGGGAGAATTAATTATGGGGGAGAACTTAATTTTATGCACTTTATATTTTTCATATTCCCTATAATTTTAATGGTTTGCTTAAGTGTGCAGGAATTATCAATCTAGCGGTAAATTCGGCAAAGCGGCAAAACACATGTCGTTTAAATAACAACACACTATCGTTCAAACAACATTCCATTATCGTTCAAACGACATTCCTATGCCATTCATATGAAATTTCATGTTGCTTCTAACGAATTTTGCCCATCGTTTAAACGACATCTAGAAATCATTTGAATGACTTGTCAACTCAAAGTTTTTATAAATACCTATTTTCGTTTACATTTTCTGCATATCTTTTGCAAAAGTTCTTCAACTTTTTGTGTTGAAAAATACTTATTTTAATTCACAACAAAGCATACCTGAATATTGTTCTTGTGAATTACTTTAGAACCCTAGAAAGTTTATATCTTTGCATACACCTTTTTATGGAGAGGTGCTCCATTGCTGACTTGTGATATCTACGGGGATTCATTGCTGAAGATGAATGCTGAGGCTGATGGAGGGTTGTGGTCCATTATGGTTATTGAGGGAATCATTACTAATTTGAAGGTTGCGTTCTTCATTGGTTTTTGCAAAAAAATCATTGATATACTTCACTTGTAAGTTTGTAAGTTGCGATTTGCAAGTTGTTAGTGGAATAAAAGCTTTTTGCCCCATGAGGATTTTGTCCTAAAACTTGGTCTTATCATATTTGCTTATTTGATTTATATATTCTATCACATAGATGCATGTTTAGAATAAAAAGATAAAATTGATTTAAAATCTTCTTCCGCATTAATTATGGGTGTGGCAATTTTTGTTGGTTTCCACCCTTGCAATTATTTTTCATTTTCAGACGTCGAGTCATTGGATTTAGGGGATGAATCAATACATGAACCTAACTTCACTATGTTCATGGCAAGTAACATTAGTACTTTGAGTTTTCCCCACGTCAATGAGTACATTTCAAAACGTGAGCGCCTCGGCGATGTCTCTAATCATTCTGGAGAGAGTAAGAGTGAGGAAGATAATTTGAGTGAGAGAGAAGGTTGACTCTAAAAAGCCTTTCATTAACTTTACACCTAGACTTTAAAAATGAAAAATCTTAATAAAGATTTGTATATTAGGGTGTGTGACTTAGAGAAGGAGTCGGAAGTTTTGAGAAAGTGTGAGTCATTAGTGAGTCAACTCGAGAAGGTGGAGTTTCTTTGTGTGAGTTGTTCATTATTATAGGTAGGGAGAAGACCGATTTGACCAACAAAGTGGCTAGTCTTACGATAGATCTTCAAGCTTTATTAGAGACTAGTAAAAAACTTGATGCTTGTGTATCCCAATACTCGGGAGGTCAAGGTCACTTTAGAGGACATATCTAAGAAAATTGGAAAGATGCTCATCGGTCTCGCGTTAGGTAACATTTAGAGGCAAGGAATAGGTTATGATGGTGCATCCACTTCCCATGTCACATCCAAGTCAATTTTTGAGTTTGTGATGGATCCTTACGGCCCTCATCGTAAATCACCTAGAAGACATAACCTGCTAAGGAGAGCTCGTCCTAGGCATTTTGAGCAAGGTAGACCCAAGCCCATTTATGTTTATTCCCATTACAAACGAAGAGGTGACCTTAGAGAGTTTTATTTTAAGCTAGGGAGACCTTTTCATATCTGTGTTCCTCAGTATTCTCCCACACAAGTTTCTACTCATGTTTCCACATGCACTCCCACACGTGTTACTCCACATACTTCGCACATCATCATAGAGTTTTTTCTAGTTTTCCAGAGCATGTATACTTTTTAGTCAAAACTTCACAATATTTGATAAAGAAATTTCATAGGATGTCTTCTCCTTTTGAGAACTCCTCTAGGCCTACTGATTGCGGTTGAGACTTATTTCTAGAATATGGTGATTATCATATTCATATCTTATATTCCTATTGCTATATTGTATTATCATTGTATTGTTATGTTTTTCCTTTTGATATATTTTCAAAAATTCCAAAAAGATTTTTTGTTTTTAAGAAAACGTCTGAAAAATTAAAAAAGATTTAATGATTGATAAAATTTTAGAAAAAGATAAAAAGATTTATTTATTTATTTTTCATAGTATATGGACGAACATTTAAGATATTCGGATCATCCCTACATTCCACCCATTCACGTGCATTTTTCATGGTACTTTGAGACATGACTTTGTTTCGTTAGTGTGCTTAATAATATGAGGATAACATTTTGTTGATAATTGATAATTACTCTAAAAATGCTAGACTCTTTGTCACTTTTATCGCACACGTGCGCGGACTTTTTGAACATTGAACTTACTTGTCATGTGTAAAATATGGTGTTCTCATCTCAATTCTACTTCATAACGAACCCAATGTAAAAAGAGATAAGTTGTGCTTGTAAGAACCATTATCCAAATTTCGTTTTCCAAAAAATATTGATAAATATTAAGCAACGGAAACGGGGCTACAAAAGAGAAAAATATTATTTGCATTAAAAGCCACCATTTACAAAAATAGCCTAAAAAGATTAATTGCACACAAAAACAGAAGTGCCAAGGCCATTAAGTTTATATTCATTGTTGTTTCTCTACATATGAGCACGGTGATTTCTTCAAAACATTTGAGAGTGAATTTTTATATATGAGAGATTTTGAGGGAATTATAAAGTAGAAGATCAATGGGTTTTCATAAGGAACTTTCTCAAAAAGCATTAAATAGTTTGGCGTTATTATTTTAAGAATCATTAAAATTCATAGCATAATCCATAAGTCGAGTCAATTTCAGTTAAGTTCAAAATTTTGTACTTAAGGTTGAAATTGAGTTCTTTCTTTAGATATATCTCATGACTTCGTGCACTTATGTTATGAATGTTTATGTTTATTTGCCTATGAAAAATGTTCACACATTACATTTCATTTTCACGATTCAAATATTTTAGTGTTATTCCATGGCGACTATATGTTTTGTACCTATATGTACTTTTTATACTTTATACTTGAAAATATTAAAAACTTCAAAAATAATAGGTGGAAAACTTTATGCCTTTTAAGATTATCATTACATGAGCGTTGTTAATTATCTTTGTGATGATATTTTTGCTTCTTTATGTGATGCTTAATATTTATGATTACATTCAAACCCTTTGTCTATTACGGACAAAAAGGAGGAGAACAAATTTAGGGGGAGTTTTATTTTTATTCAAAACTTGTATGCGTCACGGTATTTCTTGTTTCATGTGTGTAGGTATCTTTTTCTTTGATGATGATTTCATGGACATCACAAGCTGAAGACAAAGTTGACCAAGGGGTGAACAAGTTTAGTTGAAGACAAGTTTTAAATGTCGCTCCATTTTTGGGCCTGGGAAGACATTAGGATTTATTGTCTTAGAGGGTTTTATTGTAATTTTGTTTTCGATTTTTGTTTTGTACCGGAATAGTCAAAGGGGGAGATTTGTAAGAGCAAGATTTTATTAATTGCTCATTGCTTAGGCTTTTTCTTAGTTTTAATGTATATCGTTACAAATCGTCATCTCAAACCAAACTCTACATCCTGATTATTTCTAAGTTTATTCGAAGATTCGTTAGTGATCGAGCACCGTTTATGGATTCTCCACCAACATTTTATGGAGGTATAAAAATTATGGCTTTAATGTCTTAATATAAATTATATTATGGGATGTTTAATTTTAAAAATTGAGGCTTTTATAAAAGGATTTTAAAGAAGGAAAGAGTTTTGTTACTCTCATTCAAACGAGATTGAATCTCGTTCGAACAAGATATGGGGTCTCGTATGAACCAACTTCAAATGAGACATCCTTGTCTTGATAGAGATTTGTCGTTCGAAGCTCATGAAAAGACTGTTTGAACGATAAAAGGGTTTTGTTAGAACGAGATAAGATGTAGTTCAAATGAAAGTATTTTTTCGTTCGAACAAGGTCCTATTTTTTTTTCTAACGACCTCGTCGCCTCAAAATTCATGATTTTTCTATAAAAACCTTTTTTGCTCAAAATTTCTCAAGACTTTTGGTTAAAACGATTTTTCAATAACTGTTCCAAAAAGTGTTCATACTTTGTTTTTCAAGAGAAGATTTTTTTTCCAAATCATACATCCCTTTATATGATTTGTGAGTTTATGAAACCCTTGTTTCATTACACATTGCATATACCCTTGTAGAGTCCATCTCTACTGCTGACTCGTGGAATCGAGGTTATACTGCTGAAGAAGAAGGCTAATCAGTAGATACCGAGGGAAGACGACTTCCTGTGGATGGCATTGGACTGAGCCGTATTTTGAAGATTCTACCTGTTTTACTTAGTCGTGCGAAGCAGTCTGTAAGTCGACTATGTCTGTCAAAATTTGTACAGCGCTGAATAATAGGTTTTTTCGAAAGAACTTTTTCCTTACATCTTTGCATGCGTGTTTTGATTGCATAATTGATTTGGACTTTATCGTCGTATGTACACTTAATTGCTAATCAAGACAAAATTTGAATTTGTGTGATTGACCTAAGATACAAATCATTCCATAGTTACCTTGCATTATTAGAAAACAGAAAAAACATAAAAAAAAAACTGTACTTTAAAAAAAATCATATTTAAAAAAAAAACGAATTCTTATTCAAAAATTTATTATTGAAAATAAATAAAGAAAAATAGAAAAAAATAGAGAAAAAAATATTAAAACCAAAAAATAAAAGGATACATTTTTTTATAAAAAATTATCTTTTTAGAAAGAAATAAACAACAGGAAAAATATAAGAAAAAGGGGAAAATATATATAAAAAAGGTGCAAATTTTTTAAAAAATAGTAATTTTAAAAAACTATATTTAAAAAAAAAGAAATAGAAAAACATAAAAAAATATAGAGAAAAATATAAAAAACATACAAAAACATACAATATATATATAAATCGTATTTTAAAAAATAAATGAAGAAAAAATATTTAAAAAATATAAAGTTTGTTTTTTTAGAAAATTTTATTTTTACAAGAATGTGTTTTTATATTAAAAACTGTATTTTATTTGTAAAAATGTATTTTTTTTAAAAAACTATATTTTTAATAAAAAAAACTTTATTTTTAACTAAGAAAACTATACTTTTAAAAAACTATGGGCTCATTTGGTTATCTATTTAGAAAAATTGATTTAAAAATTGTTCTTAGATTTAGTTTTCTGTGTTTATAAATTTTGCAGTGTGTTTTGTAAATTTGTTTTAAAATTTAGTTTCCTCAAAAATTAAAAACAAACACATACAAAATTAGTAAACATGTCTACGCACACACACACACACACACACAGTGAGACTCTCCAACACACTTCACTTAATACACCAAATAACACACCTCACTCATCTTCACTTAATAGTATTGGTTTATAACATTTTTAGTCGAATTTTTCAGGGCTCGACAAACCCCGTACACTTAGGGAAGATAAGTAAGGTGTGTTATTTGGTGTGTTAAGTAAGGTATTTTGGAAAGCCTCAACGTATATATATATATATATATATATAATTCACAACATAATTACATACATACATAAATTGATATATGTAATACCCCGTATTTTTATGACTTTTAAATTTGGGGAATTGTTAATTGAAATTGAGATATTAATTTAATATTAATCCGAAAATTTATTTTAAATGTTTACTAGAGTGACAAGAGTTAGTAATTATTGAAATTGTTGAATATTACTAGATGAGTAAAGTAACATATAAAATTGATGTTGTCAAAATTGTCACGAGTGAATAAAATGACAATTATGGAAATTTAAGTCGGGACGCGCCTGTATCATGTCAGGACTAAATTATTATTATATTAAGTGAATAAATTATAAGCCACTCGTATGGTCATTTTGAGTACATCAATGTGTCCGTAAGGGTCGAGATAGTCAAAATTATATACTCGGGGGTTTAGTTTGGGTCTCGGGGCGTTTCTAGGCCTAATTAACACCCCGGGAGGGCGTTTTAGACATTTTACATTTTTAGGCATGAAAAACCACGAAATTTCTAAGAGTATATCAGATAATAGGAGTTGTATTCTAGGGTTAGAACAACCAAAAATCTAAGAAGACCATTGAAAGGGAAGAGGAGAAGCTTTCCAAGGAGTTCTAGGCCAAGAACTCCACCGTTTGCATTGTCGTCGCCGCCAAACTTTAGATCGCGCAATGAGGATCGCAACCAAACCAATATTGTCCACTAATCTGAACCAAGAATTCCCAGGCAAGTATCTATCTTTCTCTATTCTTAGTTAATGCCTCAATTATGTTAGTCTAGGGTTGTTTAGAACTTCTTTCATGGAAGAAAGTGTAGTTTGGAGACTAGAATTCACATATCATTGAAGAAGTAATCATATTCTGGTCAACTCATTTGCATGTAGAGGATAAACCATGAATTAGTCTGGATTTAGAAGTAAGAAATCTGGAAAATAATGGAAAGAATTGAAAGAAAAAGAGAAATTAGGGTCCTTTAAGTCTAGACAATTTTTACCCCATTATATAGTTATAATTGATGAATTGAAACATATTTTACGTGGAGAATCATGTATTTAGGTGTATGGTACTGGTAATAACTTTTGTTGGGAGTTTGGGAATCAAATATGAAGTTTTGGTTGAGGTTGGAGAGGAAACCCCATAACTGGATAAATGCAGTTTTCGCCATAACTGCTTGATCGATCGATCGACCTAAGAGCATCGATCGATCGACCCCCTTCCCTTGATCGATCGACCCCACCTGGAAACCTGCACATCCCTCGTATAATGGTTTATTCTGATTGAAATGCGTAGTAACCCTTGAGTATTATTGTTAGAACATTTTGGGATATAAGTAGGACCAGTAGGGTTTTAGTAAACCCCAATAAGTGGGAATTTAATATAAAATAAAATAAAGGGGTTAACGGGGAGTGATTTACCCATCTGGGATTATGCGAACGTTTAAATAAAAGATTGATACTCGTAAGAGAGTTAGACCAGAAGATAAGTGAGTGTACCTCTACTGAAATTATACTTAAAATTCATCGAGAAAGGAGAAGTGAGTATGAAATGCATTATAAATGAAAATAAAAATGACAAGTTGTTATGTGTAATAATCGAGTAAAATGTGTGAATAACGGATAATTATGATTATGGGTCGTGAACACAGCTAATTTAGAAATGTGGATATTTACGTATATACGACTGTGTGATTGTGCATATATTATATATATCTGTGTAAAAAAATTGTACCCGAGCTACTTGCTATCACGGGGGTTTCCGCGCCGGGATAGTCTTATCTGGATTGGACCTTTATGGGGGATAACGACTTGTACCCTAGAAGATAGTATCTTTGATTACAGGCTATCTGAGTTATAGTCAGATGGTTTTAAGAGACGTATGGGTATGTACTGACCTCTTAGGACTGGGAACTATGCTTCGCCTCCAATTATTTGTGTTTTGTGTTAATACAGTTCGAGAGTGATTCCGAAGTAGTATTTCCCTTAGTTTCTGTGATACGGGGACTTGATACAGAGTATGCCAGCACCTTAGATCTTATGTGAGGTGCCGTTAGTATATATATTATATGTGTGACTAATATATATACGTATATTTATATGGGAACTTTCTATTGTGCGTATAAGTAGGTAAGAAATGAATAAATGCTTCAACTTTATTATAAGTGTTCGGGAACTTTATAACGGTAATGAGTTGCTTTAAATAACGTAAGGAATCTTGAAGAGAATGATTTCCTAAAGTAAATATCATAATTTCGCGTTTCACATGATAAATCATTATGGATAATAAGATAGGGAAATTGATGGGTTTTATTAGTACGGTAGGTTTGCACACTAGATGAGAGGTGAGAAATCTCAAGAGAGTGTCGCATGCTAACATGGTAGTTGAATTAGCAGGTAAGCATTTTAAATACTTTCTAAACTAATTTTAAACTGTTGTACACTCGGGCTCTGACCCGTTTCCTGTTATCTCTTTTCTCTTGTATATATATATGTATATATCTCAGGTGCCCAGCCACAGGGGCGTCTTGCGTAGATTCTTTGGACCAAACGCGTTGCAGCTTATGTGGGAGAGACAGAACATTACTTAGACGACCTCGATGTTGAATCTACTCTCATTCTAATTGTGATTAGTAAGGGCATGTGTCGCCCATTTCCTTATTCAGTTGGATTTGTCAGAAATTATGTTTAATTATCTTTAGCATTTTTACTCTTTGAGATTTAATTGCTGTCAGGATGGTTTTCCTTTTTAGTTTTAAAGTTGGTATTTAATTATCTGAATGATTAAATTCATGGGTGTTTATTTCCAGTCTTAATAATTGTGTGATTCTTAAACTGTTATGTAATAAAGGATTTCATAATTGAATTTAATAAATGGAGATAATGATTTAAATGGTTTTGTCACTTAGCTTAATTATGCAGGGTGTTTCAATTGGAAAGTTTATTTTGCGACAGTGATGCTAAGAATGAACCAACCGTTCACCTTGATTATAATTTAATAAAGGACTGATCACCCGGTATTTAATTAGGCGGGGTGTCACAGGTGGTATCAGAGCATCAGGTTCTAGTGTCCTTTAAGATTTGTATGGATTATTTCATTTCCAGCTTAGCGTCTTTGATATAGATCCCTAATACTCGGAATGTTGTGTTCATATCTATACATTAGGAATTCTTGCTTCTGCGATTTGTTTAGGCGAATGATGAACTTATCCTGATTATTTAAATTTTTAGATGGATCGTCAGGAAGAACTAGCTAATGCGGTTAGGGGAGTCAACGAGCAAGGTCGACTCACACTTCAGGTATCTTCAGAGAGAGTATCAACTGCCCAGTTAGCAGGTATTGTGGCACAGGCAGTTACCACTACGGTCTTACAGTATTAAGAACGCAACACACAGCTTATAGGGGGCACAAGATCTAGAGAGTATAGTTAGTCTGTCATGACTAGAAATAACAAGTGTGTGAAGACACAAAAATCGCAACAACAAGCTCCTCAAGACCATAAAAGACACGAAGGTAACAAATTGTGTAGAAAAGCCAAAAAGCGTCAGGGCCAACAAAATCGGGGTCCGAGTGAAGTCACAAAGAGGTGTTTCAAATGTCGAATGGACGGTCATGAATGTCGAACTTGTCCAGATCAGTCTGGAAACGAACTCCAACCCAACCAGTGAGAACTTTCAGGACTTTGCTATAAGTGTGTACAAATGGGTCACAAGTGGAGGGACTTCCCTCAACCAAATGTCGTTTTTCATCAAGATACCTAACAAGGCCAAGGAGAAAGTGGAACTAAACAACCGGACCAAAACCAACCGAGCCGTAAAATGAAACAGTTTAGAGGTAGATGTTTTAATTGCGTTAGAATGGGTCACTGGAGGAAGGATTGCCCAGATAAGAGTAAGACACCCCAGCAGCAGGGACAGAAACAACACGAATGTGTGTACGAAGCCCAGCATGCGAAAACCCAACAGCCATCATTGGCCATTGATGGTATGTTTTTCCCTTCTAGTACTATGGGGCACATTTTATTTAATACTGGGGCATCATACTGTTTTATAAATACTCGTTTGGCACGGACCTTAGAATTTTTAGACATTACTAAAGTACGGTGTCATGCGTAGACTCATCCTTGGGGAAAAGGGTCATATATTTTCTGTATACGCCGAGGTGCAGGTATATAGTTTGATAGTTTGGTTTTACCTGTAGTCATACTAGTTTTAGTCATACGTGATCACGATGTCAATATTTGGCATGGATTAGCTCGCTATGCACAGAGCCATGATAAATTGATTCGGTAGGAGTATTACCTTTGTCAATGCGGGGCAAGAGGTGTTTGAGTGGCGATGCCTCACTCAAAAGGGGGATCTTCCACCTATTTTTTTTATTATATAAAAGAGGATACCTCTAAGGAGATTTTGATTCTCCTAGATCCGATTCTAGTCGTTCATGAGTTTTCGAATGTATTTTAGGTGATAAGTGGAGTAAGTATCGAGGTATTTTGTGGAGAGTGAAATCACACGTGCTAAAAATATTTTTCCGAAGCGAGTATAGGGGACAAGAGTATGGTGTCTAGTAAGGGACAATGATTAAAGTAGTTTTATTTTTGTTTAGACAGGTATGTCACGTCCGGGGACCATCTGTGCAGCCAAAATGATTGGCAAAGTAGAAGTATGAGTTGTATCCTCGACGGATGAGGCGTGTTTTATGTGACCCGAGCGAGTCACTACTTATTTGTTCGTTGCTAGATTAACATGTGAGACGAGTTTAATGCGTATAACTAAAAACGATATTATTATGTGGATATTTTCTTAGTGTAGCGAGATTTCCTTTAGTGCTATCCGCGGAGGATGAATGGGTGTATTGATAGTGTTATATACTTTATGGAGATTACTCATTTTAGTGATGTGGTATACGAGTATGATATTGTCTTGGTTACGACTTTATAGTAATGGTTAGTACGATAGTATGTAGTTATTGCGAGGCTATCGAAATGGTTGCATTAGTGCAACATGTTTTGTTTTGGCGAGGCCTCACCCGCGAGAGGGCCGGACTCACACTTACATTATCTACTTTAGGGACTTTGAGGGGATAGTGTGCTCGAAATATTCGATCCCGGTGTGTATAGAGACACTGTTGTTATGATTTAGTATGTATTGGGTTTATTGTGGAGAGAAAAGATTTAACTCATTATGATGTTTAGTGCTCAAGACTTGGTGACAGTAAGAGCGCATTGATATATCTATCCTTTAGAGATGTGAGAGTTAAGAGTTGGACCCATATGTTTGGAGACAGGATTTTGAGATCTCCGAGCGTATGTATTCGAGGTTTATGGAGTGTGATTACCACAAATATTGAATGATTGTACAATTGGAAAAATGCTCGTTGTTAAGTAATTACGGGAAGAGATATAACTTTTCTGTCAAGAGACGGAATAAAGGGGTATATGATATGGACGGAGGGCCTAACGTATTTTGATAACCGACAATGATAGGTAGTAGTGTATCAGGGGGGGTTCCATATTTGGATTTCGCTTTGCGAGACACCCCACGCATGAAACTTAGCATAAGGTCGGAAATAGGGAGACGTTTGATCATTAGTCCATGAGTTCGGTACCGCGGTCGAAATGGGATCAAGTAATTATATCTGTAAGTTGGAAGTTAAATTTTGATTTAAGGCCAGTGGAGCCGGTTGTGTGGTAAGAAAGCATTGAAAGTTTTGTTTTATCACCACGAGTTAATGGGGGCGGAATGATGATAATGAGGATTTAAAATTTTGATTTTTAGGGTGATTGACGGTACCCAAGTGTTGTAATCACGTTGCGAGCACTAGGGAAAATAAAGAATTGGGTATTAGGTGTGTAGCGTATGTGATGCTTATGCTAGTATGCACCGTTTATAGGGTGTGTGAGCATCCTGGATATCTGATAATCGAATCCTCCGAGTTGAGGGGACGTGGGAATGGACGTGTGGAATATATATTTTTGGGACTAGCATTACAACGTGGAAGTAGTAGAGTGGATTAAGCGTCGCAAGAAGAACGATAAATCCATATATACAAGTACGAATAGAGTAGCATGCCGAATCTGGTTGAAAAGCTGTGGGAAACCATTTACAAAGGGGTATTCCTTGAGAAGGGTAGAATTTAACTATATGGAGAACACTTGGAGCGGAGTCGTAGTTAGCCAAATGTTATAGAGACTTGCGCATACAGAGAATGATGATGTTAGTATGGTATAAAAGATCCAGAAGTGCACATCGTGGAGAAAAGTGCACAAGTCGGAACTTTCAGTATACACCAAGGAAGGAAGGGGAGTATTAAGTGTCACTTAATGTGAGACATTTTAAGGAAAGTCGATGTTGAGCGGGACATAGTGAGTAGTATCCGCGAGTACCACTCATAGATAGAAATCGGTTAGAATAAGAGGATCAACAAGAGAATTTGGTGGCTATCGACAACTGTTATAATGAAAGAGGCCGGTAAGGTCGATAAAGTTTCTTAGATGGGTTGCCATATCCCAGACAAGATCAAGGGTTCATCCGAACAGGTGGGACAAGTCGCCCAAGAAGGAAATGATTGTTATTCCTTTGGGGTAATTAACAATAATTACTAGTGTGCCCCAACCTTCCTTTGAAAGTAAGGGATCGCGCCGGTACGTAGCCCTACACGACACTATTTTCTGAATCGGGATGTGAGTTGTGAATCCCACCTTCAATATGGGATTTCAGGAAATAGCGGAGATAATGTTTCGTTTTGAGTAGGATGTATCACCCATAGCCGAGGACTAGGCGCACGGTAATTAACGATTAGTGTAGCCGCGTGTTGGTAATCTTGTAATCTTTGTGATCATTTCATTTTCACAACGGATATAACTAGCAAGTGAAGTATAGTAGGGTAGAACTCCGTGGAAGCACTCGTACTTGTTTGTCGTGAATGAGGTGCTTATTGAGGTTTGGTGTGGAAGAACCTTAACTATTCTCCTTCTGTATGTTTAGACGTGAGCGAATAATCAGAATTTTGGATCGGTCGAGAATAGTCCGATGACTATGGTGGAATTCCACAACTGTTTAGGCGAACAAGAGTGGTCAGATGTTCGTAGGCTTTCTCTCAGAATGGGGATTTTGTATTTAGATAAACCCGAGTAGTTGTCATGTAGTGAGGTGCGGCCTCCCAATGATATTGAAACAATGGGAATTAATAATGTATAGGCGTGACTTATGCTAATGTTGTCGGATAGGAGCACAATGTGAAGTGTATCCAATGAGAGTGTTAAACAAGCTTGCTATGAGGCGGGAACTATAGTGATTGAGCGCCTTACTATGTAAATAGTTTGCGTACTGATAAGATATCCAGAACTGTTTTGCCAGATAGGCCTTATTTTCCAAATTTCGGGACGAAAATCCATTATTAGGGGGGAAGTATGTAATACCCCGTATTTTTATGGCTTCTAAATTTGGGGAATTATTTATTGAAATTGAGATATTAATTTAATATTAATCCAAAAATTTATTTTAAATGTTTACTAGCGTGATAAGAGTTAGTAATTATTGAAATTGTTGAATATTACTAGATGAGTAAAGTAATATATAAAATTGATGTTGTAAAAATTGTCACAAGTGAATAAAATGACAATTATGGAAATTTAAGTCGGGACGCGCCTGTGTCGTGTCATGACTAAATTATTATTATATTAAGTGAATAAATTATAAGTCACCCTTATGGTCATTTTGAGTACATCAATGTTTTCGGAAGGGTCGAGATAGTCAAAATAATATACTCGAGGGTTTAGTTTGGGTCTCGGGGCGTTTCTAAGCCTAATTAACATCCCGGGAGGGCGTTTTAGACATTTTACATTTTTGGGCATGAAAACCCACGAAATTTCTAAGAGTATATCAGATAATAGGAGTTGTCTTCTAGGGTTAGAACAACCAAAAACCTAAGACGACCATTGGAAGGGAAAATGAGAAGCTTTCCAAGGATAACTAGGCCACGAACTCCACCGTTTGCATCACCGTCACCGCCAAACTGTAGATCGCGCAACGAGGATCGCAACCACACCAATCTTGTCCACTAATCTGAACCAAGAATTCCCAGACAAGTATCTATCTTGCTCTATTCTTAGTTAAAGCCTCAATTATGTTAGTCTAGGGTTGTTTAGAACTTGTTTTATGGAAGAAAGTGTAGTTTGGAGACTAGAATTCACATGTCATTGAAGAAGTAATCATATTCTAGACATCTCATTTGCATGTAGAGGATAAACCACGAATTAATATGGATTTAGAAGTAAGAAATATGGAAAATAATGGAAAGAATTGAAAGAAAAAGAGAAAATAGGGTTCTTGAAGTCTAGACAAATTTTACCCCATTATATAGTTATAATTGATGAATTGAAACATATTTTACTTGGAGAATCATGTATTTAGGTGTATGGTACTAGTAATAACTTCTGTTGGGAGTTTGGGAATCAAATATGAAGTTTTGGTTGAGGTTGGAGAGGAAAACCTGTAACTGGATAAATGCAGTTTTCGCCATAACTGCTTGATCGATCGATCGACCTAAGAGCATCGATCGATCGACCCCCTTCCCTCGATCGATCGACCCCACCTGGAAAACTGCACATCCCTCTTATAATGGATTATTCTGATTGAAATGTGTAGTAACCCTTGAGTATTATTGTTAGAACATTTTGCGATATAAGTAGGACCAATAGGGTTTTAGTAAACCCCAATAAGTGGGAATTTAATATAAAATGAAATAAAGGGGTTAACGGGGAGTGATTTACCCATCTGGGATTATGCGAACGTTTAAATAAAAGATTGAGACTCGTAAGAGATTTAGACCGGAAGATAAGTGAGTGTATGTCTACTGAAATTATACTTAGAATACATCGAGAAAGGAGAAGTGAGTATGAAATGCATTATAAATGAAAATAAAAATGACGAGTTGTTATGCGTAATAATCGAGTAAAATGTGTTAATGGATAATTATGATTATGGGTCGTGAACACACCTAATTTAAAAATGTGGATATTTATATATATACGACTGTGTGATTGTGCATATATTATATATATCTGGGTAAAAAATCGTACCCGAGCTACTTGCTATCACGGGAGTTTCCGCGCCGGAACAGTCTTATCTCTATTGGACCTTTATGGGAGATAACGACTTGAACCCTAGAAGATAGTATCCTTGATTACAGCTTATCTGAGTTATAGTCAGGTGGTTTTAAGAAACGTGTGGGTATGTACTGACCTCTTAGGACTGGGAACTATGCTTCGCCTCTAATTGTTTGTGTTTTGTGTTAATACAGTTCGAGAGTGATTCCGAACTAGTATTTCCCTTAGTTTGTGTGATACGGGGACTTGATAGCAGAGTATGCCAGCACCTTAGATCTTATGTGAGGTGCCGTTAGTATATATATTATATGTGTGACTAATATATATACGTATATTTATATGGAAACTTTCTAGTGTGCGTATAAGTAGGTAAGAAATGAATAAATGCTTCAACTTTATTATAAGTGTTCGGGAACTTTATAACGGTAATGAGTTATTTTAAATAACGTAAGGAATCTTGAAGAGAATGATTTCCTAAAGTAAATATCATAATTTCGCGTTTCACATGATAAATCATTATGGAGAATAAGATAAGGAAATTGATGGGTTTTATTAGTACCGTAGGTGTGCGCACTAGATGAGAGGTGAGAAATCTCAAGAGAGTGTCGCATGCTAACATTGTAGTTGCATTAGCAGGTAAGCATTTTAAATACTTGCTAAACTAATTTTAAACTGTTTTACACTCGGGCTCTGACCCGTTTCCTGTTATCTCTTTTCTCTTGTATATATATATGTATATATCTCAGGTGCCCAGCCATAGGGGCATCTTGCGTAGATTCTTTGGACCAAACGCGCTGCAGCTTATGTGGGAGAGGCAGGACATTACTTAGGCGACCTCGATGTTGAATCTAGTTTCATTCTAGTTATGATTAGTTAGGGCATGTGTCGCCCATTTTCTTATTCTGTTGAATTCGTCCGAAATTATGTTTAATTATCTTTAGCATTTTTACTCTTTGGGATTTAATTGCTGTCAGGATGGTTTTCCTTTTTAGTTTTAAAGTTGGTATTGAATTATCTAAATGATTAAATTCATGGGTGTTTATTTCCAGTCTTAATAATTGGGTGATTCTTAAACTGTTACGTAATAAAGGATCATAATTGGATTTAATAAATGGAGATAATTATTTAAATTGTTTTGTCACTTAGCTTAATTATGTAGGGTGTTTCAATTGGAAAGTTTATTTTGCGATAGTGATGCTAAGAATGAATTAACCGTTCACCTTGATTATAATTTAATAAAAGACTGATCACCCAGTATTTATTTAGGCATGGTGTCACAATATATTATTTTATATATATGTACTATATGTATATTTTATAATATTGCATACACTCTTTATAAGTATCATGTATGTATTGATAATATTATCTAACATATTGATTTTAGTATACTATATACTTTAATAATACCTATTTATAATTTTATGTACATGTGATTTTTATTTATTATAAACACACATATTAATGTATTGTATATGTATATTATGTATTAAGGTATAAATGCATAGAAATATAGAGAATGAATACTTACGAGTTAAAAAATAAAAAATATAATTTAAAAAATAGTCCTTTGTTGTTGTCTGAAAACAGGACTATAACACAAAAAATATTTTAATTTAATATTTAAAAATATATGTGCCAAATACAAATTCTTGTCAGAATTGTGTTTAAACAAAGAAAACAGAATTATAATTTATAACCAAACATGCCCTATATTTTTATAAAAATAATATTTTTTTTATATAAAAATAGTTTTTTTAAAAATACAGTTTATAAAGAAATATAGTTTTTATAAAATACTGTTTTTATTAATAATAGAATTTATTTATTTTTATATATTTTTATGTTTTTAAAAAAAATAAAGTTTTATAAAAATAATACTCTTTTTTTTTTATTTTAACGTTTTTCTGTCTTTTATGTTTCTTCTTTATTTCTTTTTTTAAAATATAGTTTTTTTCTATATTTTATGTTTTTTCTTTTATTCTTTTTAAAAATATAGGTTTTTAAAAAAAATACCCTTTTTATATTTTTGTCTATATTTCATTATGTTTTTCTGTTTTTTCTATATTTTTTTTGTTTTATTTTCATTATTTCATTTTAAAAATACATTTTAATAAAAAATATTGTTATTTAAAAATACATGTTTTTAAAATATACAGTTATTTATGTTCACATGTTTTTTTCCCCTAAATTTTTATGTTTTTTCTTAATTTTTTAAATTAAAAATTTTGTTTTTATATTAAAAGTACTATTTTTTAAGTTTTTTATTTTCTATAATTTTTTTGTGGTTTTTTCTATATATTTTTATGTGAATTCTGTTTTTTCTATACTTTTTTAATGTTTAAAAATACATTTTTAATAATAAAAAATACAGTTTTTAAAACATGCCATTTTTCAAATTTTCAATTTTTTTATTTTTTATTTTTTTATTTATTTCTTTTTTAAAAATATTGTTATGATAAAAAAAATACTATTTTTTTCTTTTTGTTTCTATAATTTTTTCTATATTTTTTTTAATGTTTTGCTCTTTATTTTCTTTTGAAGAGTTTATGTTTTTTCAATTATTTAATAGGTTGTGACACATGCCAAGTTATAATTAGTTGTATAATAGTGTTTGTAACGGATGGTTAATGGCTTTTCGAATTTGTTTAAAATTGAAACGTCAGAGTTAACATTACAAAAATTAAAAGAAATATGTTAAAGTTCAAAATCGACTAAAAAATTAGGATTAAATTTTCAATTAACCCTAAGGTTTTTTTAATTTTTTTTATATTTTATTTCATGATTTAATGGCTTAGTCCCGTAATTCTACGCAACTTTTATGTAACTTTTGCTACAAGTACTCCAAAATTTTGTTGCCCCCTACGATAGGGCCACCCTTAGAATGCAGCTCAGTTCCACCATCTTCCTCTATGATGCATCTATAAATTAATTAAATTAACTGTGGCATAGAAAATCGACACTGCCACCCTTAAAATCCAATTCAATTTTACCATCTTCATCTCTAGTGCAACTATAAGTTAAATAAATTAATTGTCACATAATAAATATAGACACTGCCACCCTTAGAATGCATACCATCTATGCAATTATAAAATAAATAAATTAATTAACGCATAATAAAATATAGACACTGAGACTAAAAAGAAGCTCCAATAATTTTATTTAATGCCTATGAAGCTGATTTGAATAGAATTTGAAAAAAAAAATCATTATGAAAATATCCCTAATACATAATATTCCACCAAGCCAATTGACTCCACTAAGTTTTAGGGGTGTTCAGAATACCGAATGGACCGGCGGACCGAACCGGACCGGACTAGACCGCCCTATTTTTACCAGTTTTTTTTAATCGGTCCGGTCCATTTTTTTTTTACAGACCGGTCTAATCGGTCCAGTCCTCGGTCCCCCTTATTAAATACCCGGTCTTGACCGACTCGGACCGGTTACTAATAATATATATATATAACAGATACTCAAAGAAAGAAGAGGAGTACGCTGTTAATATGAAAATAGGAGAAAACCAAAAAACCCTATTCTTTTCTACTCTTCTTTCTCTCTCTAACGGCCATAGCCGCTCCTGCTCTCATCTTCTATAGTCTCTCTAAAACTCCTCTTATTTCTTCTTGCAAAATCAAAAGCCTCTGCTCTAGCCTCTACTACATATATCTACGGTAGAGGCTTTATACTCAGTTCTCATGTCGATCTACGGTAGAGGCCACTGTCCCTGTCATCTTCTCGTTTCTCACGCGCAGCAGCATAGCGTGATATTCAAGTTCTTCTTTCAACACAACGGTATTCAAATCCCTCTGACATGTATATTATCTACAGTATTCAAGCTCTTTTTAAAAAAAAAAATGCATCGAATTTATCCATACATCGGACCTGTTCTTCAAAAAAAAATATACATCGGATTTGTCTATACTTGATAGTTTATTTCAAGCCTGTGTGTGTATTATCTTAGACCCGTGTGTGTATTCCGTCAAGATGATACATCGGACCTGCTTGTATATTATCTGAACAAAAAAAACATATATTTTATTTTTAGAGTTTATCTCTGATTTTTTTTTATCGCAGATGCATTATTTTAGTTGTTTGAGTTTCAATAAGATTAGGACCGACTAGTTAGACCGGACCGACCATATAAAAAATCGGACGGATTAAGACCGAAAACCGGTTTAATCGGTCCGGTCTTGGTCCCTTTTTTTTAGGACCGGTTTAATCGGTCCGGTCCCTAAAATTACTAAAAACCGGATCGAACCGGACCGCGAACACCCCTACTAAGTTTGTTCAAGTCCATAGTCATTCTCCACGAACTAGATATTATTAAGCACTATTAAAGTTGCTAATAATGCTCCCTTAGTATATTATATAAACTAATGTATAATTAAAGTATAATTGACCTCTCGAAATTTGTTCACCTTCTAGGAAATATGCTCCCAAGAATAGAAGTGTTACATTGAACATAAGAGACACGTGTAGATGAAATCAAAAATTACTAAAGATGTTGACCGTATAATTTTATTATAAAAAGATAGCACTTGTCTAGCCACAATTTTATAATATAGAAATTTTTTATTTTACTTTTGAGTTATAATCATGGATTCTTAGATACATCTTAACAAACCCAATTTTATATGGCAATAAGTGCATCATTAAATATTAAAAATAAATTTGTATAAATTTTATAAAAAAAAATAGGAATTTTTAATGGGCATATAACAAATAGTCCATTGAACTTCTTTTAATACATGTATAGTCCAAACAGTTTTATTTTGCACCAAAAAGTCATTCACCATGCCAATAAGGCGTTGCCATGCCGCTGACGCGGACCTTTAAAGATAAGAGAATAAGGGACTTTTTGATACAAAATAAAATACTTGGACAAAATGTGTATTAAAAAATAATTGAGGAACTTTTGGGTATTTGATCCATTTTTTAAAATAAATAATTTGATGAACGCGTGTGCATGCACAAGATTGTTAATGCCATTTAAATCTACTAACATTCTCGGTCTTAAACGCATGGAGGAAATGCTCCTAATAGCAAACTACCAGTCCACACATTGGGCCAATAAATTAGTACTTTAGATTTATAATAAGATAAGAAGATACACGCGAGATTTTAAATTTGTTAACCCGCTTTAAAATTAGTATAACATACAACTCAAATGTTATTTGATGGAGTATTAAAAATAAGGTATTTACTATTTACTCATGAGTTGTGAGTGCTCTCAAATAATATTGTTTGAAAATTATTTTAATCAATTTTGAAGTGGATCAATAAATTTAAAGTCAACACACCCAATCAATCATACAAGACAAAGGACTTTCATAGTTTGGCCAAATTAAACTTATGGCTAGTGTGTGTGTGTGTGTGTGTGTGTGTTGTGTGTGTGTGTTGGGGGGGGGGGATTGTTTAAGTTTGGAACTTGTATTAATGATGAATCATGAATACAATCTCTCCTTGAGCTTGTAATTTTATAGTAATTACATGGACAAATATTTATATAATGACCTTAAATGAAGATCGTATCCTCTCCTAAATTTGTAGTACCCATACCAATACCATATCTTAGTGTGAGATCTCCGCATGTTGGGAATGTATGAGAATTCGCAGTTTAGTATAACATTAACAATACAATCCTTATAGAAATAGGTCACAGAGGGCAACGATAAACCAAGGAGTTTTAGTTAGAAATGGATTACACTTTTATAAATAGTGATTTTAAATTCCAAAGGTTGAGTTCTTGTCCAAACTGCGGAGTCTAGTGAATTGGTCAAGACCATACGAAGTCATCTAAATATCACAAAATCTATATTTACACAATATGATTTTCATGAAGATACAAGAATATATATATATATATATATATAAAATGATCAACTCCTTGATCAACTTTATAAGGGAAAATATAAGAAAATTATGTCACGTAACATAGATTCGAGTTTATGTTAAAAGTTAATGATAAAGAAAAGATTATCTTAAAGTATAATAATATCATTAACCAAATGTATACAACCCATTCTCATACCCCACACTCTTCCATAGGGTCTAAATAAAGTCCCTTTAAACCTCGAACCTCCGGTTCTACTTCAAGCCCTAATTAGAGAACAACTAGATGCTCTCCGAGCCTCGTTTGAATTTGGTCAACTCTCGTAACCAAAAGTATCTCGGTATAGTTCCATATATCTATAAATCCTATTTTGAACGGTCCTAATCGTGAGCGAATTGGACCTATAGTTTTCATTTTACAACCGTTTTAACGAAAAAAATCCATTTCAGCATGCCAATTGGCACACCTGCCACCTTCCGACTGGTAGGCAGGAAATTACTTGGCTGCTAACTTTGGCCATCATACCGGCTGGTAGGGAAGTTCATATGTCTTCCGGCACACCCCATGGGATATCTCGGTCGTTTGGCTTCCTCATGGTTTCCTATTTAATGAAGCCCTGACCTCACAATTACATATCCTCAGTCTCGTAATTCTTGCGGCAACTCTATTCTGTCACTCCTAAAAACATTCTCTTACACCACCTCTCACCTTATAGCCACTTGTCACCACTGTCCACCTCTCCACCACCATCATTTACATCGAAAAATAAGATTACTAAACTTCCCAAAATCATAATCTAACGACTTAGCAAGTCAAAAATCCTCTTCACTCTACTTTACCAATTTGTTGCCACTTTACATATTTGATAACTTTTAGAACATTTCTTAGTTAATTATTATTATCTTCCACAGTTAACCTCACTTTTATAAGATATTACTTTTAAACCTATTCTTATAAATTTCAAAAACCCAAGAAATAGTTTAATCCCTAAATCCCTTATTAGATTTTTTTTTTCACTTTTTATACTCCCACCACCTTTTTCACACACTATTTAACAAATTAAAGTAGAAACTCTAATTTTGGATTATGGGTTAGACCCCCACTCATTCCCCACACGAACTGCATGGACTTTGATGCCATTTTGGCTACGTAGGCATCCCATAATTAGTTTCAGAATTTGATTCCTATTTATGCGTTCACCTTTGTGTTTATACATACACTTTACTTCATTTTCTAAGAGGATTTATATATATCAATATTTGGCGGTTCCATTGATATAAGTACTCACTTTTTCATAGTGGCATCATGATTAGGTGCATCACATATATTTAAACTGTTTTCACTTATTTTGCCTATACGGCGAAACCCCTTTTTTTATTATTGTTTTTAGCGATGTCGTTGACATGTGTACTCACTTTTGCATAGTGACATCACAAATGTGGCATCTCGCACATATTTCTTTTAGTTTTATTTGTTCATATACCTATTTTTTTATATTTGTTATTTTTTAGCGACTTCGTTGACATACGTACTCACTTTCCTATGGCGATGCCTGGTCCGACGCATTGCTCATATTTTAGTTACCTTCGCACATTTTTATATTAGTTTTACTCCTTATATTGATTCATTACCTTCCTCCCATGATGTGGATACGATGGTTTCATTCTTTACCTATACACTTTTTTTATACACACGACTCACACTTCATCACCTTATGAACATGTACGCACACATTGGGAGAAAGATAAAATTTTATTGTCCATGAGAGACAAAAAGGGCGAAATAGGTTTCGAACACCTTCTCATTCCGTAACATAGTTTTTAAGAACATATATTCTTGGTTTCGTAGGCATCAATAGTCTTTTATATAGTGTCTTTGGAGATTTTCACTTATTTTATCTATTTTGAGTAAAACATACTGGCGACTCTGATCTCTCCACTCTCACACTACTGACGAAGGCCATTTAAATGTCCTTTATAGACCACACCTAGAGTGCGTAAGGGTGGAGAGACTCTATATTTCCTCTCCGAAGGCCCGAGGCTGGCAAAAGTGATGACTCTACTGGGTAGGTTTTTGAGGACTAGAATCTATTTACATGGGGTTTTATTTTCTTTCTGCGACATTATTTTCCTCATATGTATATGTTCAATCACTTGTATATCATTTTTATTCTCATGCTCACAAGTTCTATATGCCATATTCATGTTTTATTATTATGGGGTTATGAGCCTTAAACCGGGATAAGGGAGTGGGAGGCTACAGGAACCGTTTTTCGATGATTCATCTTAAGACCTATGGGAATGCGTGAGTTCTTATATCTCGGTTCGCTATTTATCCCCAAGGTTTGGTTTATCGGTTCGGTGGTTCGATGATTGCCCATGGAAGCTGTTTTAACCATATGTCGTGGTTTAGTCTTAATCCTAAATATTGTCTTAGGGGTTTTCATTTGTTCAGGGTCACTAGTTTGTTTTATATAAAAACAAATAAAAGGTTCGGGTTAACCCTTTTAGGTTAATCCTAACGTAGGTTTAGGTATACGATTAGTCCATAGATTCTTATTGTGGAGTTCGGGAACTGGATTACGAGTGGGGAAGGTATTAAGCACCTCACTTGTTCTTTATGCTTCCTTTAATTATATGCTTATAATCGCTCTTAACATTATCTGATTACTTTTTAATTTATTTTAAAACATGATTGAAAACCTAATTTTGATAATCTCTTAGAATGTAGATAAGTGGTTATTATGGTCCTCGTACTAGTGAGAGGTGTATGAACTTCACAAACCGTTGTGGGTACACAAGAGTGCTTGTGCGCGAGTGTCTATTTTGGGATAACAGGACGCCATTAATATGTTTATAAGTGTGTGAAACGACCCTTTAGTGTAGTTTAGGTAAAAAACAACTTTGTTCCAATTTTAGTTAAAACCAATTTTAACTTCTTAAACCCTAAACATGCATCTAAGTGATTAAATCCATTTGATCAATAAAGCATGCGGTAAACGAAACAATTTCAGGAAAAATCCCCAGCGTGGAGATAAAGATTTGAATATGGGAAACCATGTTCAAGGGCAAAACCTTTTTATTTCACTATAATTTGTAAAAAAACGGCTTACACGGATTACAATGAAATAAGTGCAACACACTAAATACCCGCAGGTGTCGGTTTCGATGTCTTGGCTGGAACTTTCCCTTTCCAGGAGGGCAGCAGTAAAGAAGACTCCTCCTCCTCCTTAAGTTACTTCGTAAGGTCTCCTTCTACAATGGCACACAGCTCTTCGGTTGTAGAGTTCTCCTCACAAAGTGCATCACGGTGTAGTGAATGGAATATCTTCCGGTAAACGCGTTCAAGATCTCTTAACTTTAGAATTGAGTAATACGATCTTGAATAAACACCGAAAGATGAAAAACTTGTATGGGAATAAGTTTTTCGAAACTATTTTGCTTCCAGAAACGTTTGAAGATAGGTTTTATTTATAACTGAGCTGCACAGAGTCCAAGAAAATGAAAACACAAAAATCGAGGCGAAAGATTGTTCGAGCGAGAAGAGATGTCGTTCGCGCGACATGTCAATGTCGTTTGAACGATTATCAATCTCGTTCGAGAGAGATACAGTAAAAATAATATTTTTGTTTTAATTTAATCCTCGAATTTTCTTTAAACTGTTTGCAACTCAGAAATAATTTTTTAAAACATAAAAAGATTTAATTCGCAAACATTTAAATTACTCAGTATTTAATCAATATACAGATTACACAACTACTCACAAGTATTCATACCTGAGTGATCTTAAACATATGCAACACGTCTTGACTTGTAATCTTCTTGAAAGATTTGATTGCACATTCTTGGACTTGAACTTTGTCGTAGGGTTTAAATAAACTCCATAGATAACTATCCTGACTTAATTTATTTTGTCCGGAATTAAGCCAATTAAAACAAATGAATATGCTAAAAATTATGTTCTTACAAATCTCCCCCTTCGGCTATTCCGGGACAAAACTAAACAGAACTATATGCCATAAACAAATACATGTCCTATCCCAAAAGACAAAAATATTTAGGACATAGTAAGACTGAATAAACGGTAGGCATCTGAATCTGTCTCTGAATGGCAATCATCTGAATCATCTGTCTTTGTATGTGATGTATGAATGAATATCTGAATCTCTGAAAACAATACCAACACACACGAGACACAACCAAATACCCATGTGAAGTATGGAGGAAATAAACTAATATAAAATCATAAACTAATATAAACTCATAATAAATACTCCCCCTACATCACATATCTCTCCCCCTCTTTGCTTGGAATAGACAAAAGGTGGGACAAAAACACCATATCGAGCAATAAAATATGAGAATGAATCGGCATATCTATATAATCAATAGCAATATGACAATGGGTAGAAAAAGATAGCAGAAACAGAATAATAATGCGAGAATCACTAAAACTGCAAAAGTAGACTGTACATCCATGTCATAAAAACCACGAGAGATACAACTGATTGAAAGAGTACATCATATCAAAGAGAATACAAAACACATCAGGAATATGGATGTCTTAGATACAATAAAATAAATACATCTAAGTATCGGCAGAATCATCATCATCGTCATCAGCAGCAGTGTATGTGGAAGAAATATGACCAAGTCCAGATGAACAGGTGCCTCTCTGTTGCTCTCTCTGCCACATGTCATAAAAAAATGCTGTCATCCTGGACTCAGTACGAACACGTGCTTCGGCCTCAGCATAAAATCTATCCATGATAGAATCATACATCATGGACTGGGCATCTACCTGTGCCTGTAAAAAAGAAACCTCCTCCTCAATAGGACGTATAGGTGCAGGAGTGGGGGGTGGTGGAGGAGATATATGAGACGTGCTCGAACCAGTGTGATCAGGGGACTGACACAGATCAGGGAAGACTCCCTCTGGGAGTAAAGCACTCGCTCTCGCTGCCTGTGGCAAATGACTCTCAGAACGAACGAAAGTATTATGATCAATAATACCAGGCGTAGGGAGACACAAATCACCCACTAAAATAGGTACACCACTAGTAGTGCAAAGGGTGGAAATGAGAATCCCATATCGAAGAGCAGGATGAACAGGGATGGAACCATGGACAGTGACATAGGATATGACTCGGAGCATGACGGTCGGAAGATCGATATCCCACCCCTGAGAAACATGGTACATAAAGTAAACGATGTCTAACCCAATCTGTGTATGATTTATCCGAGGATAAATGGATGATGATACAAACCTATTTAGTACACGAAAGGCAGGGTAAAGCTGGCGATGATACATCGTAGAACCTGCCAGAGGAATCTCCCAGAAACAAAGCCGCAAAATATCATCATACATAGGTCCATAGTCGGTATAACGAGGAAACACAGCGTCTGGGACACGAGGAAGGTGCAGAAAAGCTCCTATGAGATCTGCAGCGACTAGAACATGAATGCCACATACAGTAGAAAAGATGCCCTCAGCGTGAGGAAGAGCACAGAAGAAAAACACTCGGACAATGTCCGTATAAGCAACCCCACGAACCTCAAACATATAATCCCAACCTGTAGCAGATAACCAACGAGGAATACCTAACTCAGGAAACTCAGCATAACGAAACACCCTCTCTGAAACAACTGACTGAATGTGAAGACCCAATGAGAAGTAATGATCATACTCATCATGAGTGGCCCACCTCACAAGTGAGTACGAGGGTCGACTAGCCTGAGCTCTCTGAGCTCGAGCAGAGGGTGGTGCCTCATCGAGTCGCCCGTAAGGGGCACCACGTCGTCTAGGTGGCATGACTAGAAAGTGCAATATGTGATGAAAAAAAATATCGTCGCGAGGGAACACACGCACACCTAAGCACCTATCTCCGTACAATCGTCAAACCGAACCACCGCGAACACTAGCCACAATCACAGTCAAAATCAGTAATAAAAATAAGAATTTTCTAAAAAAAAATTAAGAATTAACATTGTTACCTCGAAACCACCGAAAAACGGGAACAACACGTCGGAGAAATTGTGCAACAGACGAGACACAGCTTGTCTGAACAACCCTTTAGCGGATGGTTGCTAAATGAGCTCAAGGGAGTATCAATTGCTGATATAAGAGCTCAAGGGAGAGAAATGAAGTCCAGAAGAGTTTGAAAGAGATGACAGAGGTGAAGAACGCAGCATTAATCGCTGAAAATGGCGGAAACTCAGGCACTGAATCACTGAAACATCGACGCTGTTGTCGCTTGAAACAAATAAGAACGACAGGAGAGAAGAGAGAACGACATCTTAAAAGAAACCCTGATCTCGCGAGAAGTTGTTCGAACGACTTAAGGATGTCGCTCGAACGATTTTTTGAAGTTGCTTGAATGACGTGTTCGCGCGACATGAGATGTCGTTCGAATGAGAAATTAAAATTTCCATAAATACCCCAAAAACTTTTAGAATTTTCCCAGTGAAAAAATTACCCCAAAACAGTACCTAGAACATAAAAACAGACTGCAAAATAGAGAACAGTTTAAAAGGCAAAAAATGGGAATTACATGTTAACATG
The DNA here is from genome assembly GCA_949130495.1 of Sambucus nigra. Taxonomy (NCBI): domain Eukaryota; kingdom Viridiplantae; phylum Streptophyta; class Magnoliopsida; order Dipsacales; family Adoxaceae; genus Sambucus; species Sambucus nigra. The sequence continues at coordinate 83,336,148 of OX422211.1, forward strand.
GCACTAATGTGCTCAATTATGAGAGTGGATTGATTGGGAGCAAACTACAACAATTGAGCCATCATTTTAATACGTCGAATCGATCAAAGAGTTCTTATTGATAGCAAGGAATCATTAAACTTCATCAAAGCCATGTGTGACAAAATAAATGTGAGTTTGATGAACTAAACTTAATCAACATGCATACAAGTCCGGATTGTTGACGATTCTACAAATAATAGCATCATGATACGATGTTTCAACATAGGATTCGTGGTGCAAACCCTTGTAAATTAATTTCCAACCAAACTCCCTCAATATATGAATTTTTCAAGATCTTTAGAAATATCTATCAATCTCTACTTAGAGAAAGTCCTATTGGCCCCAATTTTGGCCTTTATTTCTTTTTATTGCCTTGATTTTCTTTTGGTCTCTTTTAAACGGTGGATTTCACGACGAGTCAATTATACACTCTTGCAGCCCTTTCCCGTGAACACTCAACATATTTTCAATACCAATTTTCACGAAAAACGGTTCTTACAAGCACACCTCCTACTTAAGTTTACTTATGAATAGATGACAAAAATTGAGATAAGAACGTCTCACCAAACTCAAATATGCAAGAGAAGTCAAACATTCATATAAACTCGTGCTTGAGTGCAAGAATGGAATATAAGCAAAGTCGAGTCAAAATGCATATCAACATCGAAACAACCCCATAGTGCAAAGGTTAAGATCATTATAGGCATCAATAATAATGAGCAAAAGTCCTATCCACATGAATAATGAAAGAAAGGGGGGGGGGGGGGGAATCAAGCACACAAATATCCCATATCAATTAAGTAACCTCACGAATCAAAAATCAAAAATCTTTTTGTATTTTCAAAAGTTTTTATAGAAAGCAAAATCTTTTTGTATTTTTCGAACAGAGTCAAATAAATAACAAAAACAAGAAACATGCCATAACACTAGACAAATATAAAGCAAGATGTAACTACTAGTGTATGACAAACTAACGAACAACCTCAATCGAAAGAAGAGAGATGAGGAGAACTACGAGTAATGATGTGAGAATCACAGATTTTTATACCTAATGCTTCTAAATCTGACTTTCTAACCCAAGTAGGTGTGAACAGATGAGTAGGGGCATTTGTAACCGGAATGGCTCTAGACTTTCTTGCAGCGTTCTTAAGATCGTAGAAAAATCGTCTAAGCTGACCTCTCCTACCGCAATGAGTGCAAGTATAGATACGGTGAGAAGCATGTCCTATAGTCCGATTATGCCTCACGTTCCTAGCTGGAACTCTCCTAAAGTTCCTAGGAAGTTCTCTTGTTGGCATAGCTTTGACTTTGGGAGCAGGTGCGATATGATTATTAAAGCCAATACCTCTCCGATTATCTTTGATTTGACAGTGCCTAAGATTTTGTCTAACTTTTCAGACCTAGCCTCCAAATCAAACTTAACTTTACTCGAATCTATGAGTTTTTCTTCAAGTTCACTTATCCTTGACTCAAGTAAATGCTTAGAATTTTCAAACTTCAAGATTTCCTTTTTCATAGTCTCCATCAATCCCCGAAGACTATCTCTCTCACCCTCGACATATTCTATCTTCTCTCGAATTTTCTTTTCTTGTGCCCTAAGGTTCTCAATTAAAGAATTGGAATTATTTATTTCTATGGCACGTTCTTTCAACATAGCTCCTAGTTTCACGTTTGCTTTCTTTGCTTTTAAAGTTTCTTCATACAATTCTTTGAAAGAAGTTTGCAAATCTCTCTCATCTTCGCTCTCATCCTCACTCACCTCCTCCTCACACTCAGGAGTATCAACTTCAGTGGTTGCGAAAGAATCATGCAAAGGTAAGTCTTTATCATTTTCATGACTAACCACAAAGGTGGAAAGATCATTCTTACTAGCAAAAAAGTTTTCTTCTTCTGGGTCACTATCACTAAGGGTAGAAACATGATTTATTGGTTTATTAAAATTCTCCCTAAGTTTAGTGGGACACTCATCTATCCTGTGACCAAAACCTTCGCAGCAAAGACACTTTTCACAATCACCCTTATTAACCAGTTTTTTTAAGAGCAGTTTTCATGTGAGATTTCCAATTAGATGATTCAAACTGGTGAATTCTAAAATCATCAAGACCACCAAAAGGCATACCTAAAGACACGGGATCACAAACATAATAAAATAGTGCAACAGGCTCTGATACCAATTTGAAATGGCCCTTTAGTGTAATTTAGGTAAAAACCAACTTTGTTCCAATTTTAGTTAAAACCAATTTTAACTTCTTAAACCCTAAACATGCATCTAAGTGATTAAATCCATTTGATGAATAAAGCATGCGATAAACAAAATAATTTCAGGAAAAATCCCCGAAGGGCAAAACCTTTTTATTTCACTATAATATGTAAGAAAACGGCTTACACAGATTACAATGAAATAAGTGCAACATATGAAATATCCGCAGGTGTCGGTTTCGATGTCTCGACTGGAACTTTTCCTTTCCAGGAGGGCAGCAGTGAAGAAGAAGAAGACTCCTCCATAAGTTACTTCGTAAGGTCTCCTTCTACAATGGCACGCAGCTCTTCGGTTGTAGAGTTCTCCTCACAAAGTGCATCACGGTGTAGTGAATGGAATATCTTTCGGTAAACGCGTTCAAGATCTCTTAACTTTGGAATTGAGTAATACGATCTTGAATAAATATCGAAAGATGAAAAACTTGTATGGGAATAAGTTTTTCGAAACTATTCTGCTTCTAGAAACGTTTGCAGATACGTTTTATTTATAACTGAGCTGCACAGAGTCCAAGAAAATGAAAACACAAAAATCGAGGCGGCAGGTCGTTGGAGCGAGATGAGATCTCGTTCGCGCGACATGCCAATGTCGTTTGAACGATTCTGAATCTTGTTCGAGCGAGATACAGTAAAATAATATTTTTCTTTGAATTTAATCCTCGAATTTTCTTTAAACTATTTGCAACTCAGGAATAATTTTTTAAAACATAAAAAGATTTAATTCCCAAACATTTAAATCACTCTGTATTTAATCAATATACAGATTACACAACTACTCACAAGTATTCATACCTGAGTGATCTTAAACATATGCAACACGTCTTGACTTGTAATCTTTTTGAAAGCTTTGATTGCACATTCTTGGACTTGATCTTTGTCGTAGGCTTTAAATAAACTCCATAGATAACTATCCCGACTTAATTTATTTTGTCCGGAATTAATCCAAGTAAAATAAATGAATATGCTAAAAATTATGTTCTTACAAACTTCACTCGGGGTAAGGGCTTTTCAGAAGTACAAACTTCACTCCGAGGAAGCAACTTTTTAGAAGTAATAACTTCACTCTGGATTTTTTGACTCATCTCGAGTTTCTTAGATGCTCGGGGGAGAAGAAAGTAAGAAACCAAATCAATTTTGGATTTTTGGATGCTTTTCAATGTTGATTGGGACATCCTTTAATAGGGTCTGATCGAGGCGTCCACAGAGGAAGTCAACTAAAATGGTGAGTGTGTGGACACTCTTCGTCGAAATATGAATGGACCAAAATAGTTTTGCCTATTTTTTTAGCATAGGTGTAGGACACTTTTGGGGGTGGGGGAATAATATTTTTGGTATGTGATTAATTAGTTAACCGTTCAGTCAACCATTATTTTGACAATTCAATTAACTATTAAAAAAATTTGACCGTTCGATCAGCCTTTTCTAGACACTCGAAAGCTATTTAATGCAGTTTTCTATTGTTATTTTTGGCAAGTCCATATATTTCTTTCAACGATGCTCCATACTTGAAAATATCCTTTCTAAATACCATGGTATTTTTATTGGCTCAATCTTATAACAACATGCCCAAATACACTTGGGTCATTGCACACACTGAACTTAATCCGAAAAAGATTTTTAAAGAGTCTTAAAATAAAATTTTCTATTTTTTAAAACCATAATTCTAATTTTTGTAATACATTCCTCATTTTACCTTGGACATATAATAGTTATGAATTGAATCTCTTTAGAAAGAAGATCTTTTGTCTCATAATAGCCTGCTCTAGTACCCTTACGAAGCAATCATTATTGGGTTATCCATACACTTCACACATTTCTAGCGAATCACATGGAATCATTAAACGATACAAGTGTTGGATAAGAATCTGCAACGCATTAGATCGCCCTTATTGTTGATCCTTTACTCTGGCAGCATGTAGGGTTCCTTGAGCAATGTGATATCTCACACCGGGTAAATCCTTAGCCCTTCCCCCTCTTACTAATATATTTTCTATTCAAATATTTTTTATATTATAGAATTCTTAGTTTTATAATTTTTCAAACTTTTAAAATTAATTTTCATATTTATATGATTTTTTAGAATTCTTAGAATTTTTAAATTCCGATTAAACATTTAAAAATAAACATAATTAAAATTCATTTTTGGTTCTTAATTAAAATTTAGCAAATATGAAATGACAACATTTTTTTAAACTTGTGGGTCGTTTGGTTTGCAATCCATATGATTGGCTTTGGCCCACTTGGGGGCTGGTGTGTTTTTCTCGCGATTTTATCACTCGTGAGCTTTGGGGTTTGATTGCTTGACTTCTGGGTGTCTGGAGTTGTTTTACCTTATTGCACTCCACAATGCTTTGGCCTTTTATGCATGTACCCTAACTGACCCCTCTTTTGTGTGATACGTAACGTGCCCTTGGTTGTTTACCCCTTTGCCCTTATTGTTTGGGAAATTACTCTTTTACTAGATCTATTTATCCACCTCTATAAATAAAGGTCTCGAGGTTTATTTTTTAAAAGACGAGAAAATTTTAAAACCCAACCAAACTCTGCCAAAATTTCTTTAGATTTATCTCTCTAAACTTTTCAAGTATTTCAAATATGTTTAAGATATTTTCAAAACATTTTTCTAAACACATTTATCGTACAAATTTTACAATATATATATTATGAGTGAGGATGAGTGTTTAGATGGTGTGTTTATCTTCAGAGGGTTTATGGTTTTTTAGGTTTGGGAGTTTTTTTGGGTTAAATAGTTTGAAGCCTTTTGGAGTTCATGGGTTGAAGGTTGTCCTAGTTCAAACTTTGGTTGTCTTTTGGCATCTGCTAGGTTATATTTATAACTTTTTCTTATACATGCAAACACCATATATGTCTTGTTTGTATGTGATTATGGGGTTTTGTATATATTAAACTATTTTGACATATTTGAACAAACCCTAGTTCGAAAATCGATATAACTTAAACATGCGATATATATATATATATATATCTTTTATGTTAGTAGATCTTATTTAGAAACTAAATCTGTGTTTGTAACTTATATATACTTTGAAACATGATTTAGTTATGTTCAGTTTGTTTGTGTAGATCCATTTGTGGTTTTGTAAAACTCAAGATCTAAAACTTTTTATACACAAACTGTTTTCTATTTTCACAAGGTTGAAATATCAAATCCTAAAACTAGACCCTTTCTATCTTTGTCTTTAGATTTGATCCTCCAACCATCTGTGAAAATAAAAATTATTAATTTTTATTTTTTATTTTTTCACTAGATACTTTAGTTTTAAATGTGAAGTGGTGTGTGTATTGCTAGTCTACTTTTTGTTCTATTGGTATATTTCAGTAGTTGTGCGATTTTCTAGTGTCAGATTTGGTACACTGGGTGTATTGGTAGTGATGATTCATTTATACATTATAACCTCTAATTTATACTTGAACTGTTTGTTATAGTGGATTTGTGGTGTGTGGTCTTCGAACTAAAAGACCTGGGGTTTTCCAATACACTAGTTTCCTTATTATCAAATTATTGTGTTCAAATCCCTTTCTTTCCATCTCATTTTGTTTCCACCTTTTATTTATTAGATTTTGTAAGGACATATTTTTATAAATGTTCGTCACAATTTGTTATGTCGTATACCGCTACAATCGTCGAAGAATTGAAGAAGTTTTCATCTACAAAAGAAGAATCTGAATTACAAGTTGTCTTCAACATTCAAGCCTAACAATATGATCTTTGGTAGGATAATATTTTAATGTTTCATATACATTTCATATTAAGAGTGTTGGGATATTTTGAAAAGGTGTTTTAAAAAGCTTTTATATAAAAATATTTTTATAAATGTTTTTTATAAAAAGGGTTATTAACTGTTTGAGAAACAAATGTGTTTTGAAATTTTCTAAGGCAGTAAGCGGACCTGAGTTTCGACGCCAAGGTCGTTCAAACGAGATCACCATCTCGTTCGAATGACATTGGGATGTCACGCATAGTCGTTTGAATGACACGCGTCCTTCATTCGAGCGCGATGGGATTCTCGTTCGAGCGGCCTGTCTTTTTGGCTGACACGCTGACCTCATGTTTATCCTTTGACTGACTTAACATTATTATAAAATGGGTCTGGCAGCTTGCTTTTTGACGTGGAGAACAGTTTTCAACCTTAAAGAGTTTTATCCTTTAAAAACTTTTGTTTTGTTTATCTACCCAAAATCAATTAGAAAAATATCTTTTGGAAGAAAGTTTTTTCTCCAACAATTTAAGGGTTCAAATATTTATTTTGTTTACAATACACAAAAATCCCAATTACTTTTGTGTGAGTTATTTTGTGGAACCCGAGAACATTTTTGCTTTGGTTTATTCTTTGTGGGGAAAACTCTACAACCGACAGCTGCGTGCTATTGTGAAGGAAATCCTTATAAAGTTCAAACTTGTAGAGAAGCCCTTTTCTACTTCATTGCTGACCACCTAAAGTTCTTGCGTGAGATTCCAGCTGACATTATTTCTAGCCGTTACTTTCGAGGTTTGACGAAGACACCGTGCGTTACACTTGTGGGTGATTATCAGGTTGTATGTAAGTCAATGGTCTTGTAAATTCTTCGAAGTTCTAGAAATAAAAGGTTTTGCCCTTCGGAATTTTTTCCTGAATATTTGTGTCACATTCTTTATTTATTTATGGGTTGACACACACACACACACGTACGTAGGTGCATGTTTAGGGGCTGAATTATTCTGGTTTAAATAGACTCTAATTAAATAAGTGTGCCAAATTAGAAAGTTGCGAATTATTTTAAATCGGTATCTCTGTAAGGACACAAATTTCCAATTGAGTCCTCTTATAGTTTTGACTCAATTCCGGACAAAAACATTTATTCATAGGATTTTATTTAATTGTAATATTCAAGACCTATGAAGTGTTTGTTGAAGACGTAGCGGCAAAGAGTATAAAGCATCATCAACATGCCGTAGTTTATGTGCCTCGTTTGTACGTCATCAACTTAGGTTCCATGCTCCCAAGGTATGAATGTATTTATATGTATATAGGAGCTTGGAACAATTTGAATTGGGTGTTAGGTGAATTAAAACTGCATTTTATTTTTCAGAAAGAATCAATTAGAAACTTAAAAATAAGTTTATAAAAGTTTATAAAAGTTTCTGGGCCAAAATCGAATTTTACAAACTTTCTAGAAGTTCGTTAGAAATGTCGTTCGAACGAGTTTTTTCGTTCGAACCAGATTTCGTTCGAACGAGTTTTGTCGTTCGAACCAGGTTCGTTCGAACGAGTTTGCCAACGACCCTTATCTGGTCAGTCGTTCGATATGTCGTTCGATATGTCGTTCGAACGAGTTTTTGTTCTAACGAGATATCTAACGAGATTCTAACGAGCCCAGACTGGTCGCTCGTTAGAAGTCTCGTTCGAACGAGAGTCAAGTTCGTTCGAACGAGACGTCAGGCGGGAACGATTTTCAGCAGTTTTTGACAGTTTTTTCCCCACTTCTCCACTTGGTTTTCAACCAACTTTTTCATACTTTATTATGTGCGGGAAACACATTTTCCAAGAGAACTTTTCCATTCCATATCCATCTCTTAGAGAGAGTTTAAGAGCAAAATTATTTTAGGAAAATGTTCAAGTTTTGAGTGTCAATTTTTAATGGAAATTTCATATACACTCTAGTTTACACCCATTGTTGTTTATTCCAAGTTCTATTTATACATATCCTTACTTGGAGTTTTTGGCACCGGTTTTCTCTACCGAATTCAAGAGACGTTTCGGGTTTGCTTCTATACCCCATCACAAAGAAGACATTGTTGAGATTCTACCCGTTTGGAGAAAGGCTCCATGATCGGGTGACGGTGACCGTTTAAAGTCCTATCGGTGTATTCCGAGACCACGGTGGAGCTCCGTTGGTTATCCGCTAATTGGAGGTTGGTACAAGAAGGAGCATCACGGCTTGAGAGGGTTCGAGTTTAGGAAGTAAGTCTTTTGTCTTGTATTTTGTAATACCGTTTTTAGTGGATTTGAGGCTAGGGCCGTCCCGAGGTTTTTTCCCGTTAGTGGGTTTTTCCTCGTATATCGCGGTGTAGTGTGACATTATTTATTTTATCTTGCACATCATTTAGAACGCATGCTTTAGGTTTAATTCAAGATAAAATTCGGTTTAATTATCACACTCATTTAATTTGGGACTTAAATTAAATATTGGGTAAATTTGGTTTGTTCAAGTCACTTGCTAATATTTGTTTCGCCTAACTTTGGATATAATTGATAATCATGACTTAGGCAAATTCTAGGACTTGAATCATGCTTTAATTTGTTTTGTAAGATATTAAAACTCGGCCTTGTTATATTGTTGAACCATCACCTGTTTTACAACGCTTCCGCATTTATTTGAAAAGGAAATTAAACATTTTTAATTGTGATAATTATTAAATCACCGGGGATCCTACTCTTGCGTTTTCAAATTGGTATCAGAGCCAAAAACGATAAATTATCTCGTTAAGATCCTTTAATTTTTGGCTAAAATGGATTTTTCCCCATTTTCAAAATTTCCTATCTTTGATGGTTCTAACTACGCGTATTGGAAAGCGCGAATGAAATCGGCACTTAAATCTATCGATGAACGTGTTTGGATGTCTGTTGTTAACGGTTGGACTCCACCAACACATTTAATTGAAAATGAACAAGTTCCCAAACCCGTCGATAGATGGACTGAAAATGAGTTTAAGCTAGCGAATTTTAATTCCCGTGGTTTAAATGCCTTATTTAGCGCTGTCGCACCGGATGAATTCCGACGTATTATGACGTGTGAAACCGCTAAAGAACCTTGGGATATTTTACAATTAACTCATGAAGGAACGAGTGTCGTTAAAGCTTCTAAACTCCAAAACCTCACCACTCAATTTGAAACTATCAAAATGGATGAAAATGAAACTTTTGATAAATTTTATGCTAGACTTTCTGATATTGTCAATTCATCCTTTAACTTGGGAGAGAAAATACCTGACGACCGTGTTGTAAAGAAAATTTTGAGGTCACTACCTGATAGATTTATTCCTAAAGTGACTGTTTTAAATTCTTTACCCACTTTAGCCTCTACGAAATTAGAAGAGCTTGTAGGTGATTTACAAACCTATGAACTAGATATGTTTCCCTCTAAAACTGAAAAGAAAATTGAAAATGGCGTTGCTTTAAAAGCCCGCAAAGAGGTTAAACAAGTAGTAGAGAGCGATAGTGATAGTGACTCGGAAGATATGGCTTTGTTTGCTCGTAAATTTAGAAAATTTCTTAAATTTAACAAAGATAAAGTTAAAAATGATTTTAAGAAATTTGAATCTTCTAAACATGATAAAAACGAGAAGATTTCTAAAGCCGATAAGATCCCTAAACCTAGTAATGAAAATATTGATAGGGACGAGTCTAATAAATGTTTTGGTTGTGAAGGTTATGGCCATAGGGCTTATGAGTGCCCCACTAAACTAAGGAAAGAGGGTAAACGACCCATTTCATATAATGCGACCCTTAGTGATAGTGATAAGGAAGAGAAGCCCGAATCCCCCATTAAGAAAAATTTTGTGGCTTTTATGGCACATGTGAGTGATAATGAGAACTCATCGGATGATGAAATTATAGCACATGCCACTTCCAAGGTCATTGTACATGATTCTCTTATTTTTGATAATAGTGAGAGTGAAGAAGAAGAAGAAAGTGAAAATGAAGAAGAGGTTGATATGAGTGAACTTCAAAATGCTTTTCATGAATTATATAAAGAATCTATTAAATTGAAAAGAGCTAATTTGAAGTTAGAAGCGAGTTTAAGAGAGAGTGTCAAGGTCATTGATGAAAGTGCCTTAATAGAAGACCTTAGGACACATGAGAGGACTCTTCAAGAGAAGCTTAACTATGTAGAAGGCGAGAGAGATAGCCTTAGGGGTTTAATGGAATCCTTGAAAAAGGAGCTTCTTGCTTTTGAAGAGCGAAATGTTTTACTAGAATCTAAAATTTCAGATTTGGAAAATAAATTAAAAGATTCTAGTAATGTCAAATTTGATTTTGAGTGTCATTCGGAAAAAGTAGATAAAATGTTAGGAACGGTCCAAATTAAAAATGACACTTTTGGTTTAGGCTTCAATTCTTGTAATGATTTTAACCCTAAAGTCAAAACCAATATTTTAGGATAATCTTCCAGGAATACATTTAATGATCCCTCCTTAGATAAATCTTTTCGACATGTTCTTACTTGTACACATTGTGGTCGAAAAGGTCATCTTAGGCAATTTTGTTTAAATCTTAAACGAATTCCTAGAAAATCCCATAGTAAAGTAACCACGATAGCTAACATTCCTACACCCCAAGATAGTAATTCTTCATTAATTTGGGTTAGGAAATCCGACTTGGTTGCCTTACAAAATAGGGATTTTGATTCTCATTTACTTTCACATGCTTTCTCCCTTGCTAAATCTAATGGATGAATGTGTTAGTGTTTGCATACTTTAGCGTTTGTACTTCATGCTATATTCATATGCTAAATGTATGCTTGTTTAGTCATTTTCTAGTCATTGCCTTATTTCATATCACATGCTAGAAATTATGACTTGTTTATCTTTTTGTATTATATTTTGTGTTTGAATCGACTGCATAATATAAAAATATTTTTGTTTATCATTTGTGTTTTATTTATTTCATTTAAGCTTAATGAAAAATACAAATGATTTTTGTTTGTCCTTTTGAGTAAATATTTATTTTTGACTATAAATGTTAAAAACTCAAAAAGATTTTGTTTTGTGTGTATTTTTTTTTTACACACTTTATGTGGCATATATTTGTGTTTGAATCCTATCGTTTACGCTTCCATGTGGCTAGAACTTTTGGTTTAGATTTTCAATCCTTAAAATGTTCTTTACCATGTTTTATATGGAGTAGTTGGATTTTGTATTGTTTAAATGGATTCTATTTCTATATGCCTCTATTCACACATGCACGAGCTCTTTTGAAATATTAATGTCACATGTTATATTTGAGCTTTTTGAGGTGTTCTCCTATCAATCTAGTCATCTACATACCTATGACCTAGGAGGACTAGTGCATGTCAAAATCCATTGCATGTGAGATTTGTGCGAAAAATGAAAACATGATAAATTAATATATGCACTGGGAAGGGCTCCGAAAGGATGAATTAAGTCCTTTGCGATAGTAAGCCACCGTTGATTGGATCTAAAAGAAATACGTGATCCAAAGGCCTAAAAACAGAATATTTGGCATTAAACAAAAAGCAATTGCCAAGGCCTATGTTTGTTTGATATATTCATTCACAAACAAACGAATATATATGCTCATTGAGGGAGAATTGGATGGTATATCAACGGTTTGCACAATGTCCGTTTATCCTAGTTGTCTTTAATGTCATGACTCTATTTGGTTTGTAGAATCATCATCATGCTAGGCTTGTATGCATTGTGTATGTTTGTTCATTGAGTTCAATCTTTATATTGTCACATGAGGTTATATTTAACTGTGATGAAGTTTGCAATCAAATGAGAACTCCGTGAAAGTTTGTTAAGTGTTTGGGTCTAAATTTAATTGTTGCTAGTTCACACCCCTACACTTCCGTTTCCATATGACACATTTTTGCCATACGAGTGTGCAAACTTATTGTATTTTGTGTCATGTGTGTGTTTATATCTATCTATATATGCTCGTACTTATTGGTATATTTATAGTATATATATATATATATGATATTTGTTTATCTTTGCCTTGCTTTTATTGACCATATGCTTTCATGTCGTTTCACTTTAAGCTTTCACATGTTCTTTATCCTTTGCCTATTCCCGAACAAAAAGGGGGAGAATGATGATAGGGGGAGAAATGGTATCTAATCCTATTATTATCGTATCTTCGTTTGGGGGAGATTTATCTTAGGGGGAGACGTCTTTCTAAGTAGGTCATGTGTTTAAAAGGGAGAATTAATTTAGGGGGAGTAATTAATTAATTGCATTTAATACTTTGATATTCCCTATGCATTTGATGAGTTTGCTTAAGTGTGCAGGTATTCTACTAAAGTGGCATCTTTCTATGGCAAAGAGTTTAATCCTTGGGTTGAGTCAAGATTGGGCGGGCTATGTTTTGAGTCTAGTAGAGCTTGACGGCCCTTTAGGATTTTTGTTTGGTTTTTGTCCTGGAATAGCCAAAGGGGGAGATTTGTAAGGACACAAATTTCCAATTGAGTCCTCTTATAGTTTTGGCTCAATTCCGGACAAAAACATTTATTCATAGGATTTTATTTAATTGTAATATTCAAGACCTATGAAGTGTTTGTTGAAGACGTAGCGGCAAAGAGTATAAAGCATCATCAACATGCCGTAGTTTATGTGCCTCATTTGTACGTCATCAACTTAGGTTCCATGCTCCCAAGGTATGAATGTATTTATATGTATATAGGAGCTTGGAACAATTTGAATTGGGTGTTAGGTGAATTAAAACTGCATTTTATTTTTCAGAAAGAATCAATTAGAAACTTAAAAATAAGTTTATAAAAGTTTATAAAAGTTTCTGGGCCAAAATCGAATTTTACAAACTTTCTGGAAGTTCGTTAGAAATGTCGTTCGAACGAGTTTTTTCGTTCGAACCAGATTTCGTTCGAACGAGTTTTGTCGTTCGAACCAGGTTCGTTCGAACGAGTTTGCCAACGACCCTTATCTGGTCAGTCGTTCGATATGTCGTTCGATATGTCGTTCGAACGAGTTTTCGTTCTAACGAGATATCTAACGAGATTCTAACGAGCCCAGACTGGTCGCTCGTTAGAAGTCTCGTTCGAACGAGAGTCAAGTTCGTTCGAACGAGACGTCAGGCGGGAACGATTTTCAGCAGTTTTTGACAGTTTTTTCCCCACTTCTCCACTTGGTTTTCAACCAACTTTTTCATACTTTATTATGTGCGGGAAACACATTTTCCAAGAGAACTTTTCCATTCCATATCCATCTCTTAGAGAGAGTTTAAGAGCAAAATTATTTTAGGAAAATGTTCAAGTTTTGAGTGTCAATTTTTAATGGAAATTTCATATACACTCTAGTTTACACCCATTGTTGTTTATTCCAAGTTCTATTTATACATATCCTTACTTGGAGTTTTTGGCACCGGTTTTCTCTACCGAATTCAAGAGACGTTTCGGGTTTGCTTCTATACCCCATCACAAAGAAGACATTGTTGAGATTCTACCCGTTTGGAGAAAGGCTCCATGATCGGGTGACGGTGACCGTTTAAAGTCCTATCGGTGTATTCCGAGACCACGGTGGAGCTCCGTTGGTTATCCGCTAATTGGAGGTTGGTACAAGAAGGAGCATCACGGCTTGAGAGGGTTCGAGTTTAGGAAGTAAGTCTTTTGTCTTGTATTTTGTAATACCGTTTTTAGTGGATTTGAGGCTAGGGCCGTCCCGAGGTTTTTTCCCGTTAGTGGGTTTTTCCTCGTATATCGCGGTGTAGTGTGACATTGTTTATTTTATCTTGCACATCATTTAGAACGCATGCTTTAGGTTTAATTCAAGATAAAATTCGGTTTAATTATCACACTCATTTAATTTGGGACTTAAATTAAATATTGGGTAAATTTGGTTTATTCAAGTCACTTGCTAATATTTGTTTCGCCTAACTTTGGATATAATTGATAATCATGACTTAGGCAAATTCTAGGACTTGAATCATGCTTTAATTTGTTTTGTAAGATATTAAAACTCGGCTTTGTTATATTATTGAACCATCACCTGTTTTACAACGCTTCCGCATTTATTTGAAAAGGAAATTAAACATTTTTAATTGTGATAATTATTAAATCACCGGGGATCCTACTCTTGCGTTTTCAATCTCACACCGCGTTCCTTTCGGTTTTACAAATTGGTATGAAAGAAGGTTACACTAATTTATCGAGTGATCCTGATTTTCTAAGGATTTATTTTTTTGATACAATTTGGCTTCTCATGTCGACAAATTGGTATTAGAGCAGGTTACACTATTTTATTGTGTATTCCTATTTTTTGCAAAATTGTGTGATATTTATTTTTTTGAAAAAATCTGATTTTTGAAATTTTGTCGCAATTTTCAATGGAGCACTTGTCTAGTTTGATGCCCCCTCCAATTGACACAAGTCAAAGTTTTAATGATTTAAATAGTTTGAATTTGACGTTTGCGAAAAGAATTGAAGTTTTGGAAAAAGAAAATTCTCGTTTTAAATCCGCGATGGATATTTTGCAAAAGGTTCAAAATCAAAGAGATTTTTATCGGGAGAAACTTGTTTTCCTTGGACCATGACTGTGTTGATTTAAAATTGTCCAAGAAGGAGAGTGATGAAAGAGTCCTGATTTTAGAGAAGGAATTGAAGGACTTAAAAAATTATAGGGTTCTCATTTGTGCCGTCGAGGATAAAAAAATAATCGATGATTTTATGGCACGTGAAGAGACTCTTAGGGAAAAGTTTGCTTTAATTGAGGGGGAGTGAGATAACCTTCTAGGATTGATTGATAATTTGAAGAAGGCGTCCCTTAAATTAGAAGAGCCTAAATCTTTGCTTGAGTCAAAAATTTTGAAGTTAAAAAATTATTTGACAGACTTGAGTAGGTTTGATAGTGAAGGTAATGGCTCATCATGTTCTCATGCTTTTAGTGCTAAAGCCAAAACCATTATTTGTTTCAAAGCCACATGCCCTTTTGTTAAATATTATGAATATTTAAAAAAAAAGGACAGCCATAGCATGTTATTTATTATTTTATTTATATTATGATGAGTAATATAAAATAGAAAGGCAAACACATGACCAGAAATCGTGTAATCACATATGAGTTTTAGAGTACATTTATTATACTCATAAATAGTACCATGTATGGGGAAAAGTCTAAAAAATGTACACAAATAAATGTTAGCATTGACTTTATAGATACTCTTTATCAAGATGCTTTGGGTTGGTTGACTCTTAAATTAGAGACAAAATCAGCTGAGCGTAGGTTGGGTTCCTCGACAGGACTTGTCAGGATAAGAGATTTGCGAGGATAAGATCTCGAAAAAAAAAAGAAATACGAAACTAGCTGAGTTTAGTTGGGTTGCTCGACAGTTAAAAATGAGACCCACTAGTCAACTTATCGCCAAGTATCCTCGTCGATTTATCACCAATAAATGTTATCCTCGAGACCCCCGTGCTTAATACCTCTGACGAGGAACCCACCATATGTGAAATAGAAGACGAGGAACCCCCTCCCAAAATCTGACATGCTTAATACCTCTCCCCAAAACATCCATTCCGCTGCCAACAGCCCCCGGCCTCCTTGAAAAATGGAGTCGCCAGATTTTTTTTCTTCCAACCCGCTTGAATCACAATAACAGTGTGAGTAGATGGATCTATCATCACAACTCATAAAAATGATACGAACAAAAGGCAATCAAGCCCTAATTCTTTTTTTTTACCGCGTGATTGAGCAATGAGATGCAGACCGTAAGGGAACCAGAAATCACTCGAGCTCGTGGCTATAGTCCACCCATAAAAAATGGGGAACTCTCGCCGACATCTCGACGCTGATTGCACATACCAGACCATCAATCCATTCATATGTAGGTGGCGGGTGAATGGAACTCCAAAATACTAAAAAAAAGAGAGAAATCACGAAAGCTTACAGTCACTAGAACAGACAAAAAAAAAATAACGCGAAGTAGAGAGAGTAAAGGAAGCAAATCACAAAGAAAGAGTATATCGTGATTCCAAACTTCAGTTCAGACCTCTCTCTAGCCCTAAAATTTCTGAACTATAACCCCCATCTCCTCGAAACTTCATCAGAGTGGGACGACCAAAATGGTTGGCCACAGCACCGGTAAGGATCTCTTGTTCGCCATACCGTGTCCCCTCACCAGCAAGCACGGAATTGAAAGAAATTCCATCTAAATGAACTTTTGATTACAGATCTTGTATACCAAAGAAAGAGACGAGCATATCTCATCTTACCTCTATCTCGTGTCTCAGAGTTGAAGACTAGAAAGACTATATTGTCTAACCTTTAGATAGAAAGAGAAAATGCTCAAGGATTGATTTCTCCTATTGAGAATAACGAAAATGGGGTGTTCCCAAAGATATATATAAATGGGTTCCTCGTCTCGTCTCACAACAGTTCTAATCTAGAGGGCCCACTTACTTTTTTTTTTTACACAAGTAAAGGATTGTCCAAATAAAACCCACATGTTTTCGTCTTTAAATAAGGGAGATATGGTAAGATAAGTTTTTAGCCCACCCCGCTTGTTTAAAAGACTGGTTACTATCGAGGAACAATTGTTTTTTTTTCAAAACAGGTGCCTTCCTCGAAATTAAGATTAGATTGTCACATTTATCGTCCATGGCTCGAAATACAAATTGATACAGCTCACATATAAGTCGAAATGATTTGTGACGAGCAAGATAAAAAAAAATAATAATAATATAATTATTGTTATTGTTATTAATATTTTTTGAAAAAAGTTGAAGATGCTTTGAGATTTTTTCAAGTTGTATCCTCAAAATAATTTTCGTGATTCACTTCACGTGTAGTTATATGAGTTGATTTTATATAGGATAATAAAAAAAAACATTTGTCCAAGTATACATCCCAAGTAAAATCAATCATGTCCCCAGATTTGATTATTCAGAATAGTTCGCGTGATTAATTTCACATTTCATTAATGATAGATAGTTTGAATAAAAGTAATTCATTATGTGAAGAAAGATAAGACCTCTTAATCCTTCAATCAAACATGTTTGCCCATTTGTTCAAAGTATAAATGACTTTGAAAGTATTTATTACTATACCACGGGCATTATTATTTTTTTTAGTCATATTAATTGTTTGAAATGTTCACTGTTGACATGCGTTTCAAAAAGTTATGTTGCGTAGCTAAAAGATTATATTTGCTTCAATGAAAACTCCATTATCTCGCCTGCTTAGATGCAAGCAATGGGGCTAGAAAGCATATACACGAGTCTTTGATAAAGAAAAAGTTCAAATTACATATTGAAGTAATTGAAGTATGCTCGACTCCAACATGAGCATTCTTACTCAGAATTAAAGGCAAAATTAAGTAACAAAAGTATGAGGTATAAAATATACTTTCTTCGCAAAGTTTAATTCTTATGAAATGACAAGTTATTGATATGGATCAAGGTGCCCCCCGTGCATATTTTTTACTTTCTAGTATATCTCCACCTAATAAAATAAAGCAATAGGTGCGAGAAGATAAAAAGTATTTGCAAAAGTATAGATCAAAATATAAGGTGCGACAATTTAGCACCTAAGGCTCCAAGGGCATCGGAGTGCTCATAATCTTGAGCAAGTGCCAAATATAAATATAAATATAAATATAAGGTGAGCCAGTCGAGCACCTAAGGCTCCAAGGGCATCAGAGCGCCCACAGTATTGAGCAAGTGCCAAGTATAAACAGAAGGTGCTCCAGATGAGCACCTAAGGCTCCAAGGGCATCGGAGCGCTCACATTATTGAGCAAATGTCAACTATAAACGTAAGGCTCTAAGGGCATCGGAGCGCTCACAGTCTTGAGCAAGTGACAAGTATAAACATAAGGTGCTCCAGATGAGCACCTAAAACTCCAAGGGCATCGGAGCGCTCTCAGTATTGAGCAAGTGCCAAGTATAAACATAAGGTGCTCCAGATGAGCACCTAAGGCTCCAAGGGCATCGGAGCGCTTGTAGTATTGAGCAAATGGCAAGTATAAACATAAGGCTCCAAGGGCACCGGACCGCTCACAGTCTTGAGCAAGTGCCAAGTATAAATATAAGGTGCGCCAGTTGAGCACCTAAGCCTCCAAGGGCATCAGAGTGCTCACAGTCTTGAGCAAATGCCACGTACAAACGTAAGGTTCTCCAGATGAGCACCTAAGTCTTCAAGGTTACCGAAGCGCTCACAGTCTTGAGCAAATTCCAAGTATAAATATAAAGTGCGACAATTTAGCACCTAAGGCTCTAAAGGCACCGGAGCGCTCACAGTCTTGAGCAAGGGTCAAGTATAAATATTGTAAGAGGGTAGTTTAGATAAGATGGAGGCGTAACCCCTTTTGAGTATGGTGATGACAAGGTTAGTTAGAAAAGCACTAGTGATTTAGCCACAAGACACCAAGAGCAGTTTGGAATGTATGGAACCCATCTTATACTCACAAATCTCTCATGTATAACTCACAATATAATAAAGGACTTCAGAAATAACTTAGCTAGAGGGAGAGAGAAGTAAGCACCCTAGATACACCTTGGTAGGCAGGCAAACATACTAAAACTCTCAAGGATCTCTGTTATGTATTAAAAGCTTCGTAATAAATGACAAAATGGTGGGTGGCAGAACTCTCTGGTTTCTTTAATAATCTCTCTAGTAAATAAATTTCTCTAGTAATAACTTTTGAACTCTCAAAAGATCATCCTTTCCTCAGAGGTGGTTGGGGTCCTTAAATAGCCCCCCACACCACCCCCGAGGCAACTCAATCATTAAAGACTATGAAAGACATCCCTCATACTTTATGTCAAAACATTAAATGCCTGATGCACTGGTTGCCTCCTACGTCATAAACATTAAATGCCAAGACATGCCTTTTGACTAACCACTGTGTGTCAGGGGGTTGTTGTCGCAGAGGTGGCTCACCAACTATCTGACAGCCCCAAATACCACGGTGGTTTACTCAAGTGCATGTCTGACATTGTTTAGAAGGCTAGTGACATCACCCACAGTAGATGTGACATTTAAGTAGAGGGTTGTTTGGTCCATAACTCAATGCCCGATGGAACTCCAAGCTGCTCCGCTTGAGGTTCCACGGTCAGAGTGCTTCGGTGTTTTACCAGGTGTATCTAAGATGGTCAGGACAAGACCCAACGGTGCCCCACTTCTCAATCCTCCAAACCAAGTCCCTCTAAAGTTCCCATGATGAGGTTGTTCGATAGAGCATGAAAGCTCTCTCAGGCCCTGCCAAGCCTAGTCTCTCGCGAGTACCGTTCGACCTCACACCCATTCATTATTCTCGTTACAACATTACAGTCATTACAACTCGTAGTCAATATAAACAAAGTTATAATATGGCAAAGTAACAATAAGCTAAAGTACGAGTTGCCATGCCAAGCTGCCACGCTTGAGTTGCCTCACCAAGATGCCACGCTTGAGTTGCACGCTGAGCTGCCTCCCCAAGCTGCCACGCTTGAGTTGCCTCACCAAGATGCCATGCTTGAGTTGCCACGCTGAGCTGCCTCCCCAAGCTGCCACGCTGATCTTATCCTCAGAACACTGTTGCTAATTGGTGGATTATCCCTAATCCCAGGATTACCTTCAGGGCCCCTCTACATTTGCCCCTTCGTGGAGGGATTTGTTGTGGGAACAAGAAGTGCCTCCACGAAAACTTCTTAATCCGATGAACCTTCTCTGTCTGGCCTACTGCCTTTTCCTAATGCTGAGCCTCAACCGTTCCAGCTTGAATATCTGAAATTCTCCCGAAGGACCTGCTAATATTCTCCCAGTAATGTTCGAAAAAGCGAAAAATTCTCCCCGATGTAACTGAGTCATAACTAAACAACGTTTGAGCTTCTGTCGAGGGGACATCGTGGCTTTTTTGAACCGTTGGGACACCTTCTTTGTTGGGGGGTTTATTGGATATGTCAGAGAAAATCTTGGCGCCCAAAACTCAATCTTGCTTAGGAAGGTAACGGTGGTTGTTCCCTAGGTGTCACTTCATTAATTGATGGCAGTTCCCCAGGTGTCACTTCATTAAATGACGTAGCGTTGTCATTTCCATGTCAGAACACTTCCCGAAGTGCCACGTGTACATTTGAAATGATTGCAGGCGTCCACACACGTGCAATGGTGGGAAACTTAAACGACAAACTTTAAAAATTTAAACGGCCAAATCTCCCAAACACTTAAAACCTTTCTTTTTCTTACTTTGCCACTAACTTCTTCAAATTTCCTTCTCTTTTAGAGAGAGAGAGATTCCATTGTTGAGCGTCTGAAACCTCCATTGCTGTTCGAGCTTGTGCCGTCCTGTTCTTGCTCTCATCTTCTACGCCACCTCCTGTGGTTGCTCTCCGCCATTGTCGTGCTCAGGCTCCTCTGACTCAAGGTTGTTTTTTGTTTGCTCTAACACTCTGTCATGGCGTCTCAAAGTTACCCCACCATCTCTTCAACCAGTGCACCGCCTGCTACTGCTGTTGCCACCACTACTGGTGCTTCTGCTTTGGACGCTGTCCGTCGTGAACAGTTAAGGTTTTATCGTCGCTCTCCCATTTTTGGCGAAGATGATAGCTTTGCTGCTGCTTGCAAGACTGTCAACTTTGAATGCAAGTTTGAGACCTTAGTGCTGGGTGATGAGGACGAAGAACCCTCGAAGTGGGGCTTTCTTCCTCCAGAGGGGACTCTCCGGTTTCGTCTGGAGCGAGGGGACTTCCAATGGTCCCAAATTGACTTCGAAGCACCAGGGGGTTCTCCTGCCCATTTTGCTGCTTGGAACTCTCACATGGTGAGTTCCCATGGTGATATTTTGAGTAAGATTGGCCTTCAACGGGCCAAATGGTTTGGTGAGTTTACTCTCTCCAAAAATAATGCTGCTCTCCCCATTCTTGTTTCTCGTTGGAACGTGACGACTCACACATTCATTGATGCGTGGGGCGAGTTTAAGATAACCCTAGAAGATGTCTGCGAGCTTTTGGGGCTCTAAGCAACAGGTCATGAGCCTTATACCGATGAGCCTCTCGACGCCCAATAGACTGCTGACCGTTTGGCGTTGGACCGAATATGCCGAAGTTGCATCAGTTCTTCAAACAAAGCTACCTTCACTCCGCTGATTAACTATTTCTTCAAGGGTTCTAGTGAAGGTAGTTCTTCAACTTCAACGGATGCCCCTGGCCAAGGTACTTCGTTAGAGCTCCCTGCTTACATCCTTGTGATTCTTTCCCGTTTTCTTTTGACGGGAAAACCAAACGATCAGCCCCGAAGGGACCTTATCAACATATCCCTTCGTTTGGCCCGGGCCATCAAACTTCCTTTGGCTGCAATTGCCCTAGGGTCCCTCTACACCTGGCTTGACAGAACATTGTTCGACATGAAATGATCACTTGGCCGTTATAACCTGGCCAATTTTGCTAACAGCGTCCTTCTAACTAGCTTTCTTTACGTGCGCTTTCCTGTTGTAGTGGCCAAGGCCAACCGTCCTCCTTCTGGGGAAACCATTCTTCCCCCACGCTCTTATATTTATCACAAGAGGCAGAGCCAAAAAGAGCTGATCGCCTCAATTGATCATTTTGAGGACTTTGTTATGAGGCCTTACGGAGAGGACGCCTTTGTTCATACTTGTGATTTCTTCCAGCACGAATCCAGGGTGGTTCAGGTGGGGGTAGACATTGATGATCCTCAGTTAGCCGTGGTGCTTCTCCTTTCTCCGAGGTATCTTCCTTCCTACACCGAGTGGGGATATTCCAGCGAACATTATAACCCCAATCGGTGTAGTCGTCAATTTGGGTTTGATCAGGGGGCTCCTCGCTCAGGTTTCCAATCCTCAAACCCAAAGGTTAGCTTTAGCGAGGCATGTTCCTTATTTTCCTCCACTGCTGCGTGGGGGATAAGTGAATCAATGGCTGGGCGAGTCACCATTCCCTCCAACAAGAGGCAAGGGAATGTGACCAGTCTTTTTGCCACGAAGTTCTGGCCGAAACAACTGGCTAACATTGCTGAATTCATAGATGGCGAGCCTGTGTACCCTCCAGTTCTTTCGTTTTCTACGTTGGAGCTGGGACTCAAAGGTAACTCCGTTCTGGGGATTGAGTTCCCTCTAAGCAAAACCCCTAAGAGGCCTTCCGAAGAGCTTCCTCCGTTATGCCCCATGACTCCTACTGCCATACCCAAAGTGAAAAGTGCTGGGGTATCCAGGAAGACTGCTCCTTTCGACTGGAGCTACTGCTGATGAAGGGTCTTCGCAGCCATCGACCAAGAAGGCCAAGAGTGGGGTGGCCTCCACAAAAAAAACAAAGTCCAAATCCCAGACTCCTGTGGCAGCCCTTCCCATAGCCTCCGTTCCTCCTCCCATGTCTCCTGAAAGGGCCGAGAGGTTAAGGAGGGAGGCGCAGGCTGAGGTAGATCGGGTGAATGCAGAGTTTCAACGGCGCGCTGTCGTCGTTCCTCCTTCGGTTGCCTTCCCCACGATCGTCATCGATCCCACTGAGCCAGCTGCAAGGAGGAGGAAAAGTTCGAAGGTTCCTCAAGCCACTGGCAGTGATGTGACAAGGCTAAGGAGGAAGACTTTAGGCACCAAGTCCCAGCGGAAGTAAGCTCCCACGGTGCAAGCTTCTCATTCTTCTTCCCAATATGAGGTATGTACACTTATCTTGTTCTCTTTTCCTCTTTGGTTAAAGCAAGCCGGTTTTGCTTATATATATTGTTCTTAACTACTTTGGTGCAAGGACTTAAAGAAACGGGGCCTCGTTCTCCTAGCCCCCCAAGTCCCCCCATTAGCCGTTTCGTGGGCGGTCGCTGTGGGGCCATCTCATCCGCCAATGGCCGGGCTTACTTACGCCCGTCGTTCAATCTTACGACGGGCGAGGGAGGCAGTTATGGAGGGTGAGGTTATAGAGCCCATGGATGTCTCTTCGCCACCAGAGACAACACAATCTGAGATGACTACTCCAGTCCCCTCTGGCTCACTGGCTTCCTCTGAGGCTGTTCTCCCCATTGTTCTGGTTGCTGCAGGTGATCCTGAGGTAATTATTTCATATTTAATTTGTCTGATCTCGCATTCCTTCTCTTTCACCCCGTTCTGTGTGCTGAATTTAGGATGTTGGTTGCCCTAGGTCGAAGTATCCTCGTTGCTAGCAAACATTCTTCGTCCAACGGTGCTAGCGAGACCTCTGACCACAGTGCCCCTGTTCAACGTTCTGACTGAGGTAAGTTATTCTTGGATACATTTTGCCCTTTTTCTGTATTTGTTCCTCTTTACTAACATTGGCTTTTATATTGCAGCTTTCTCCTGATCTTTCACCACCCTCATCTATTCCCAATGAACCCCTTTCTCTTGCCTTGGTACCTTATGTGGGCGAGGGAACTATGCCGATGGTTGAGGTTTCTGCGGCCAGAGACCCCGTTGAGGCTGATGAGGTAACAAGTCCCCTCCCAACGGTTCCTGCCACTTTAACCTCCATGATGACTCCCACTCCTTCCCCTGTTGTGATTCAGGTACTTTCTTAATTCTCTGCATAAACTCATTCTTATAATGGTGACTTGACAACAAAAACGTTTGTTAAGATTTAAGATTTTTTTTTATATAATCTCCACCTTATAACGGTGACTTAACAATGAAAACCCTTGTTTAGATTTTTTATATAATCTCCACCTTATAACGGTGACTTAACAATGAAAACCCTTGTTAAGATTTTTATATAATCTCCACCTTATAACGGTGACTTAAGAACAAAAACGCTTGTTAAGATTTTTATATAATCTCCACCTTATAACGATGACTTAACAACGAAAACGCTTGTTAAGATTTTTATATAATCTCCACCTTATAATGGTGACTTAACAACGAAAACGCTTGTTAAGATTTTTATATAATCTCCACCTTATAACGGTGACTTAATAACGAAAACGCTTGTTAAGATTTTTATATAATCTCCACCTTATAACGGTGACTTAACAACGAAAACGCTTGTTAAGATTTTTATATAATCTCCACCTTATAACGGTGACTTAACAATGAAAATACTATAATCTCACTGTTTCTTATATCTCTTCTTAGGTTGCTCGGGAGGATTCCTCACCAGCTCTTTCACTTGTGGGCACACCACGTTAGGAACCTGCTGTTTCGGAAGAATCTGACCATGCTGACCAAGGTTCCACGACTGGTGTTGAGGCAGAAAGTGAATCTGGGTGCGAATTGCCTCTTCCTGACTTAAATCCTCCTGCCTTTTGCCTAATGGTGCTTCACAATTCTCCCCAAATGCCTGTGAGCCATCGCTTGGTGATTGAGCAGTTGGTGAACCATCACCCCGAGACCTTCACCGTGGACTGCCTACGGTCCAATATTCCCGTGATGAGTCATCGACTGCAAGGCATGGCGATCGTTGTTGTTGAGATTGCCAATACTCCTACTTCCAGTGTTACCCGAGCCCTCATTAATCAGTTTCTGGGTTTTCTGAAGGAATTGGGTCGTGACGGTTTCCGTTTCGACAGGCTTATGGCATTTTTGAAAACCTTGAAGAGTCAGCAGCTGATCGGCCAGAGGGAACTGCTGAGAAAGCACCAGGAGGACCAACGGGCTGAGGAAGTTAAGTTAGCCGAGCTGGCGCCTCTTTTGGAATCAGCGGATGAAGAAATAAAGAATGCCGAAGAGGCTCTGCGTTTGGCCAAGCTAAAACGGGAGAGACTTCTTATTGAACTTGCACAGGTGCAAATCAGGCTAGAGGTTGCTGTCAACGCTCAAAGCTCCTTTGCGTCAGCTTCTTCGGGCCTTCCCGGGGATTTTTTCTCTTCCCCGGACCTATGGTTCCTCTTAGGGTAGCAAACTCTTGTATATATTTTCCTTCTTCGTCCATTTATGTAATTCTTGGGCAATAGTTCCCAATTTTTTGTAATGCTCTCTTGTTTATTGAATGAAAGAATGTATATTTTCCAGTTTTATCTTTGAGTTATGACTGCTTTCATATCAATGTCTATACTTCACGTCATCAATAAAACTTGTATATTCATAATCAAAGACTAGATACATCGATGGTACAAACTTAATTGTTTACACATGATAGACTTTCAACCATTTATTATTAATTTTGAATGGCTTATCTTCCTCCAACTTAGAAATTAAGTAATAACCTGAATCATGAGCTTCCTTCACGACGAAAGGTCCCTCCCAATTGGCTGCGAATTTTGGCAGAGGAAGTCCCCTAATGTGTTTCATCGCTGCTTTCAAAACGAGATCTCCCTCTACGAACCTCCTTGGTCTTACCAGGTTGTCATATGCCCTAGAGAGCTGCCTTGTATATATTTGAAAATGTTGCATTGCGTTGTCTCTGTGTTCATCCAATGCCTCCAGCTGCACATGCCTGTTCTGAGGGAGCATGCTACTTCGCAAGGCGTATCGAGCAGAGGGAACCTCCAACTCCACTGGAAGGATTGCCTCAGCCCCGTAGACAAGGGAGAACGGAGTGTACCCTGTGGGCTTCCTCTTCATCATTCGATAGGCCCACAACGCTGCTGGTATCTTGTCATCCCACGATCCTGGAAAGTCCTCCATTATTTTAGCCAGGATATTAACCAGAGTTTTGTTAGTTGCCTCGGCCTGACCGTTCCCCTTCGGGTATGCCACCGTTGAAGTGTGATGAACGATGGAGTACTTGTCTGTAAGCATCGTTACTTCTGAGTTGACAAAGGGAGTCCCATTATCTGAGAGAATAACCTTTGGGATCCCAAAACGGCAAATGATATACTCTCTGATGAAGTTACTCACTACCCCAGCCGTTTCCCTTCTGAGTGGTATTGCTTCAGCCCATTTTGTAAAGCACTCCGTTGCTACCAGTATCCATATCTTGCCGCTCGACGAAGGGTGTATCGCCCCCACGAGGTCGAACACCCAAGTGTGGAAAGGATAAGGCGTTGCCAGAGAATGTAAGTCCACCGATGGGGCATGGATCATATTTCCATGAAGTTGGCAAGCTTTGCATTTTTGAACAAATTCGGCAGAGTCTTTCTCCATCGTTGGCCAATAATATCCCAACGTCATCAGCTAATCATATAACTTGGCCCCTCCTATGTGAGCTGGGTCATGGGCTTGTTTGAGGACCTCAATTGCCTCTTCTTTCGTGATGCAACGCAATGGCTTGTTGAAGTACCCCCTTCGATAAAGCTGCCCCTCTTGGATATAGAACCTTGGGGCCCTTCGCTTCAGTCCCATCGCATCCACTTTCTCCGTTGGGACAGTCCCATCTTGAATAAAGTCGATATAGGGTTGCCTCCAGTCTGTTTGGGCTTCTATGAAATGGCACTCAGCTGCTTCGAAAAATAGCTGACACTTATCACAATTCCGTTGTAGTTCTGCCGCATCCTGTTTCATTCTAGGCCAAAAATATCCCCCTCTTTGAATTCTTCTATAGAGAGGTATCTCAGTTTTTTCGCAATGCTCCTCATGTGTTCTCTTTAACCTCCGCTCTGCTTCCTCTGGCCCAATGCATCTCGATAACCACCCCCCCTGCATTTTTGTAGTAAAGATTTCCCTGGTTTGTAAAGTATTGGGCTAACTCTCTTAGTCCCATAGCTCCTTCCCCAGATTCCAGTTGCTTCCTGATCTCTCCTCTCCAATCCGCGTCTCCCTCCATCGGTAGTATTGACTGTACCACCGAAGGAGCTGTTCTTCGTTGGATCGTAACGATAATCGTATCGCTCCTCATGACCATCTTTTGAGCAATAGTGGCATAAGCGTCTGGATGATGGTTCATCGTTCTGGGATGTCTTCTGATTTTGGTCCGGTGGAACTGGCTGAGGAGCCTTTGAATGATTGTTCTGTACGGTGCCAAACTCATGTGCTTCAACGCATATTCTCCGTTAACTTGCTGAATTACTAAGTTCGAGTCACCCTTGATGCAGAGAGAACGAATTCCCCTTCGAAGAGCCTCCAGCAACCCTAGCACCAACGCTTCGTATTCTGCTTCGTTATTGGAGCAAAGGAAATCTAGTTTGTAGGAAAGAAAAATCTCCTCCGTTCCTTTTGAAAGGATGACCCCTGCCCCTCCTTTTTTCTATGCCGAAGACCCATCAAACTGCATCGTCCATTCCTCATCGGTTGCATCCAGATAGTTGGCTTGCAAGTCGTCTCCCGGAATGTCTTCTTTAGGTGGTTCAAACGTTCCTGATGGAAAGATTGCCAACAGATCAGCATACGCCTGGCTCTTGATGGCACGAGGAATCACACACTTTAAATTATATTCGGAGAGAATAAGGAACCACTTAGCTGCCCTGCCAATCAAGATAGTTCTATCCAACAAATACTTAATAGGATCACATCTAGTTAAAATATGAATTGTAAAAGACATCATATAATGTCTAAGTTTTTGTGCTACAAAGACTAAGGCCAAACAATGCCTTTCTAGGATGCTATATCTAATCTCTGGCCCATGTATGATCCTGCTGAGGTAATACACCGGCCGTTCTTGCCCGTCAATCTCTTGTGCCAGTAAAGCTCCAACGGACCTTGTAGTTGAGGTGAGGTACAACTGCAACGGTACTCCTGCCTGTGGAGGAACCATGATTTGTGGTGAAACGAGCAGCTTCTTCAACTCATCGAGAGACTCCTGATGGTCCTTTTCCCATCTGAACTTTGTGTTTTTTCGCAGCAGCTGTATCAACGGGTGTGTTACCTCGGCCAATCCTGGTACAAATCTTCTGAGGTAGGAGACTTTATCGAGGAAACTTTTTAGCTCCTTCGCCGTTCTTGGGCACGACATTTTTAAGATCGCGCGTTGTTTATCCTCGTCCATATGCACCCCTTGTCGATCAACCACAAAGCCTAGAAACTTCCCGCATGTTACTCCAAAGACGCACTTCAATGGGTTCATCCTTAATTTATACTTCCTACATCGAGTAAACACCTTCTTTAAGTCGTTTAGGTGGGACTCCTCCTTCTTCGATTTGATGACCAAATCGTCCACATAGAATTCTACAAATTTGTGGAAGAAATCGTGAAAAATGGCCATCATTGTTCTTTGATAAGTAGCTCCCGCGTTCTTAAGTCCAAACGGCATTACTTTGTACATGAAATTGCCCAACGGGGTTCTGAATGTCATTTTCTCTGCGTCCGCGGGGTCCATCTTGATTTGGTTGTACCCTACGTACCCATCCATGAAGCTATACATCTCATGACCAGCCGTGGCATCTATCAGACTATCAATGGAGGGTAGAGGGAACTCATCTTTGGGGCAAGCCCTATTCAGATCTCTAAAATCCACACAGATCCTTATTTGGATCTTGTCCTTCTTCCCTACTGGCACAATGCTAGATAGCCACAGGGGATGCTGTATTGGTTTGATGAATCCTGCTGCCAACAAACGCTGAACTTCTTCCTTAATCTTCAAGTCCAACTCAGGTTTATAAGTCCTTGTTTCCTATTTCACCGGGATGGCTGAAGGTATCACGTTTATCTTGTGGCAGCTCACTTCCTCATCCAGCCCTTCCATTTCGGTATACTTCCATGCAAAGACATCTATGAACTCCCGGATTAGCCCAACCAGGGCTTCTCGCTTCTCCTTAGCGAGATCCTTCGCGATGAAGATGGGCCTTGGGTCTTCCCGTTCTCCTTCTAAGTTCAACTGCTCCAACTCTTGTGCCTGGGGCCTTGGTTGATTTGCCATGTAGTCTGGTTCTTCGGCGACCTCCTCCACGAACTCCTGTATGTTGGAGTTGTCTATCACCATACACTGTCCTTGCTGATCCACCAAGAAACACTCATATAACGGGTCAGCCCCATCCTTGGTCTCTTCGGCCGCCCGCTCACATTGTTATAAACGGTATACCACCTTCCCCTCTTCAGTGACCACCTTCTTGCATTGCCTGTTGGTAGCTGTTGCCACGGCCTTCCTCTTCCTTTCTCTCGAAGCCTCAGCGATCCTTCCCCCTGAAAAGCGACTTAGCACGCTTTGCCGTTGGGCCTCATGCTCCATAGGATCCACTCCAAGCCTTACTTTGTTTTTGAGATGCCTTGTGGTACTTTGAGGTCGAGGGATCACCTGATGGGTTTCTTCGGTCCTTACCCCTTCGTTACTCGTGGCTTCTTTACTTTGCTCGTTCAGAGGCCCCATTCTATCTTTGATCGAGGGAACCCATGCCCCCTCCATTCTTCTCGTTAGGAATCGAGCATCCTCTTCCAAATCCGTATAAAAGGCCGCATCTACAAAGTGAGATTCCTCGATAGCAAAAGGCCTTTTTGTAGCCCTAATGGTCACTTCTGTTCCTTTGACATTCGCCTTGGCGCATTGAGGATACGTTGATGGAACTAAACCTTGATTGTGCATCCATATTCTTCCTATTAGTAAATGATAGGAAGTTGCACTTTCTATTACATGGAACTTGATGTGGGAACTCAGATTTCCCATTACAATTCCCACATTCACATACCCAATGGATTTGGAAGATTGGTTGTCATACCCTGAAATTACCAGAGGCATGGGGACCAACCTTTCTTCTTGGGATATCAGCTACGTGGAAGGAGTTGATCGGCATAATGTTGATGGAAGCGCCCCCATCCATAAGCGTTCTTGCAAAACTAACCCCATTGATACTGGCCGTCACATACAAGGGCCTGTTATGAGGGAACCTTACAGCTCTATCTGCATCGCTGAAGGTCACCTCTGATAGGAACTTTTTCACCAGCCTCGCCATGGGTCCCCTCCATTTCAATGAGGGAACCGCGTCCTTCCTCGCGATGTCTAGGATCTCCTGAGTTATTTCCAGTCTGATCTCCTTTGGTATCCCCACTTGATCGAAGAACCAACCGAATTTTAGGGATTTTGAAACTGCGCTGTACTCAACGACTGCCTCTATTTCCTCGCCCTAAACGCTGTATACGTCTTCCACGTCTTTAGCGTTTGCTTCATCGTAGGCTAAAACTACATTAGCCATTCCTGTGGTGCATCGTTCCAGAGTTTCTTCGAATTCCCTTTGCCTCATTGTTGACCTTCCTTCTCCTCTTTCCGCCTCATCGTCGTAGGCCGTCACCAAGTTGGCCCCATGTGCTGGAAGCGGGTTGTTGTTAACGTTTTGTGGGGGGATCTGCAGCGTCCCTGCCTTCATGTACTTGTCAATGATTCTTCTTAGTGTGAAGCAGCTCTCTGTCGGGTGCTGGATCTTTCGATGAACCTGACAATACCTAGGATCCGCCTTCGTTGCGTCATCGGGTTCCTCCGAAGGAACGCCTTTTGGCAGGTAGACCATTCCACCCTGGACCATGGCGTTATAACAACTCACCGCCTCTTCTATCGTGCATGGTAACGGTGGTGGGTCTTCTCTATCCCTTCCGAACTTCCTTTTTTTGTCCTTCTTCGCCGCCTTACCCCCATCTGTTCCTTCGGTGTATCCCACCCGTGGGGGTTGAGGCCTTCCTCCCCCAGGTTGTATCGGCTGTCTGAATATCATAGGCACCGCCACCGGGTTTGGTCGTATGACCAATGAGATGTTCCTTGCAGATTTTAAGAACGCCGAAAAAGTTCCCTCGCGCGTCTCATTGATAAGATGGCAGATGTACTCCGGGAGTAGTCCTTCGGCACAGATTTGTAATAGTTTGGATTCCTTGGCCTCCTCTCTCACGTCCAGAGACCTTTCCCTGAACCTCAGAACGTACGCCACCACGTCTTCTCCTGGTCGTTGCTTCTCTCTCCCTAGTTGGGTCAGAGTGAATTCATCCTCTGCTAGAAAGAACTTTTGGACAAACAGCACATGCATCTCTTCCCACGTGGAAACACTTTTAGGGGCCAAATGAGAATACCACGTGTATGCTTTATCTGTTAGGGATTTGGAAAACTCCCTCAACCTGAGTTTCTTGTTGTTGCAATGCGCCCCTAGGTGCTCAATAAAACGTTTAATGTGCTCTTTCGGATTCCCACCCTTCCCTGTGTATTTTTCAAAGATGGGGGGAATATAATCCCTCGGGTAAGGCTCATCGTTGTATTCCTGAGGATAAGGTGTCCTAAAGTCATCATAGACTGAAGCTACCTCGCCTATAGACTGTGAGGAAGCCTGCACAAACTTTAACATCTCCTTTTGCATTTGTCTCCTCATTTCCTCCATGGGCGATGGGGCAACGACCAATGGGGGTGTTGGCTGAATGACCGTTACAGTTGGAGCCATCGTTACGGCTGGCACCGTTGATACTCCGGAGATTCCCATTGCCGGATTCACGACGGGGGGTATGCTTGCCGGGGCTGCTCCCGTTGTACCTGCGCCCGGTGGAACCGTTGGAGGTGCCCCTGGTGTTACGAAGGAATTGGCCTCAAGTCCTCCCAGCACCGTTGAAGCTGCAGGAGTTTGCAAAAACTCATAGAACTTGCTCATGAGGAGGGTCATCTGGGCAGGTCCCAGCCCAGCGCTCGTGGAAGCCTGCGTCACTCCTTGAGCGCCCGTTGTTGTCTGAACTGGGGGCACTTATATTCGAGGAGCTCCGCTCCTTAAAGCCTCCAATTCTACCGCTGCTTGCTCTTCACTGTGTTGGATATCATCAAAGTTGAGCCTTCGATTAACGTTATCTTGCGCCATACTCCTTCCTTAGAAGAATGCCTCCCCAGCAGAGTCGCCAAATGTAAGAGGGTAGTTTAGATAAGATGGAGGCGTAACCCCTTTTGAGTATGGTGATGACAAGGTTAGTTAGAAAAGCACTAGTGATTTAGCAACAAGACACCAAGAGCAGTTTGGAATGTATGGAACCCATCTTATACTCACAAATCTCTCGTGTATAACTCACAATATAATAAAGAACTTCAGAAATAACTTAGCTAGAGGGAGAGAGAAGTAAGCACCCTAGATACACCTTGGTAGGCAGGCAAACATACTAAAACTCTCAAGGATCTCTGTTATGTATTAAAAGCTTCGTAATAAATGACAAAATGGTGGGTGGCAGAACTCTCTGGTTTCTTTAATAATCTCTCTAGTAAATAAATTTCTCTAGTAATAACTTTTGAACTCTCAAAAGATCATCCTTTCCTCAGAGGTGGTTGGGGTCCTTAAATAGCCCCCCACACCACCCCCGAGGCAACTCAGTCATTAAAGACTATGAAAGACATCCCTCATAATTTATGTCACAACATTAAATGCCTGATGCACTGGTTGCCTCCTACGTCATAAACATTAAATGCCAAGACATGCCTTTTGACTAACCACTGTGTGTCAGGGGGTTGTTGTCGCAGAGGTGGCTCACCAACTATCTGACAACCCCAAATACCACGGTGGTTTACTGAAGTGCATGTCTGACATTGTTTAGAAGGCTAGTGACATCACCCACAGTAGATGTGACATTTAAGTAGAGGGTTGTTTGGTCCATAACTCAATGCCCGATGGAACTCCAAGCTGCTCCGCTTGAGGTTCCACGGTCAGAGTCCTTCGGTGTTTTACCAGGCGTATCTAAGATGGTCAGGACAAGCCCCAACGGTGCCCCACTTCTCAATCCTCCAAACCAAGTCCCTCTAAAGTTCCCACGGTGAGGTTGTTCGATAGAGCATGAAAGCTCTCCCAGGCCCTGCCAAGCCTGGTCTCTCGCGAGTACCGTTCGACCTCACACCCATTCATTATTCTCGTTACAACATTACAGTCATTACAACTCGTAGTCAATATAAACAAAGTTATAATATGGCAAAGTAACAATAAGCTAAAGTACGAGTTGCCACGCCAAGCTGCCTCCCCAAGCTGCCACGCTTGAGTTGCCTCACCAAAATGCCACGCTTGAGTTGCCACGCTGAGCTGCCTCCCCAAGCTTCCACGCTTGAGTTGCCTCACCAAGATGCCACGCTTGAGTTGCCACGCTGAGCTGCCTCCCCAAGCTGCCACGCTTGAGTTGCCACGCTGATCTTATCCTCAGAACACTGTTGCTAATTGGTGGATTATCCCTAATCCCAGGATTACCTTCAGGCCCCCTCTACAAATATAAAGTGCGACAGTTTAGCACCTAAGGCTCTAAGGGCACCGGAGTGCTCACTGTCTTGAGCAACTGCCAAGTATAAATAAAAGGTACGACAGTTTCGTGCACAAGTCTCTCGATATTACAAGACACTTCTGCACGAGGGGGCTAATATTGAGAAGTCCTCAACCAAGTGAACAAATAGTAAAATAGCTTGGAGTGTGGGGATCCACTTATAGTGGCTCCACCTGCCCAAGATTGCAAGTTTGACAAAAAATATCCTAGGGCGAGGGGATCCACCTTGAGTGCCCTCTCTTCCCAAACTTGATGCTACAAAAAAGAACTCAGGGCGAGGGGCTTACCGCGAGTAACCCCTCCGCCCAAGATAGAAGGCCACAGAAGAAGGCCAAGGGCGAGGGGCTCACCGCGAGTAACCCCTCCGCCCAAGATAGAAGGCCACAGAAGAAGGCCCAAGGACGAGGGGCTCACCGCGAGTAACCCCACCGCCCAAGATGAAAGGTCGCAGAAGAAGGCCAAGGGCGAGGGGCCCACCGCGAGTAGCCCCACCGCCAAAGATAGAAGGCCGCAGAAGAAGGCCAAGGACGAGGGTCTCACCGCGAGTAACCCCTCCGCCCAAGATAGAAGGCCACGGAAGAAGGCCAGGGGCGAGGGGCTCACTGCGAGAAACCCCTCCTCCCAAGATGGAAGGCCGCAGAAGAAGGCCAAGGGCGAGGGGCCCGCCGCGAGCAACCCCTCCGTCCAAGATGAAAGGCCCCAGCAGAAGGCCAACGGTGAGGGGCTCACCGCGAGTAACCACTCCGCCCAAGAAAGAAGGCCATAGAATAAGTCCAAGGGCGAGGGGCTCACCGCGAGTAACCACTCCGCCCAAGAAAGAAGGCCAAAGAATAAGGCCAAGGGCGAGGGGCTCACCGCGAATAACCACTCCGCCCAAAATGGAAGGCCACAGAAGAAGGCCAAGGGCGAGAGGCTCACGGCGAGAAACCTCTCCGCCCAAGATAGAAGGCCACAGAAAAAGGCCAAGGGCGAGGGGCTCACCGCGAGCAACCCCTCCGCCCAATATAGAAGGCCACAGAAGAAGGCCAAGGGCGAGGGGCTCACCGCGAGCAACCCTTCCGCCCAAGATGGAACGCCACAAAATAAGGCCAAGGGTGAGGGGCTCACGGCATGCAAACCCTCCGCCCTAGAAAAAAGGCCACAGAAGCAGGCCAAGAACGAGGGGCTCACCGCGAGTAACCCCTCCGCCCAAGTTGATACCCAGATAAGGAGGTCCACTATAAGTGGCCTCATCTACAAAACTTGGGATGAAGTGACAGGACATTTAATGACCCTAAGGGGGGAATGATGAAGGAACCCAAGGGTCCCCCAAAATTAAAAAATAAAAATCGACTTTATGGCGTACAAAGTTTTTTTGGTTTACCCAACCTAAAAAAAATTGCACGAGGGGCTAATGTAGAAGGGTGTCTACCTATAAGAAAAGTAAAAATATTATTTTATTAGAAATATTGAGAAGAAACCCAGGGTCCCGGCAGAAACTCATATTGAGCAGAACCCCCTCGGGGTCCCGGCAGAAACTCATATTGAGAAGGAACCACCCTAGGGACCCGACAGAAACTCATATTCAGCAGGAACCCACAGCGCCGCTGCGAGCGTCAGCGCCGCTTCAAGGGTCAGCGCCGCTTCAAGTGCCAGCGCCACTGCAAAAGTCAGCGTCACTAGCGTCAACGCCGCTGCAAGGGTCAGCGCCGCTGCAAGTGTTTGCGCCGCTGCAAGTGTCTGCGCCGCTGCAAGGGCCATCGTCGCTGCAAGTGTCCGCGCCGCCACAAAGGTCAGTGCCATTTCAAGTGTTAGCGCCGCTGCAAGTGTCTGCGCCGCTGCAAGGGTCAGCGCCGCTGAAAGTGTCGGCGCCGCTGCTAGTGTCGGCGCCGCTGAAATTATCAGCACCACTGCGAGGGTCAGCGCCGCTGCGAGCATCAGCGCCGCTGCGAGCGTCAGTGCCGTTGAAAGTGTCAGCGCCGCTGCAAGTGTCAGCGCATCTGCAAGTGTCAGCGCCGCTGCAAGTGTCAGCGTCGCTGCGAGCGTCAGCGTCGCTGCGAGCGTCAGCGCCGTTGCGAGCGTCAGCGCCGCTTCAAGTGTCAGCGCCGCTTTAAGTGTCAGCGCCGCTGTGAGGGTCAGTGCCGTTGCATGGGTCAGCGCCGTTGCGAGCGTTAGCACCGCTGCGAGCGTCAGCGCCGCTTCAAGTGCCAGCGCCGTTGAAAGTGTCAGCGCCGCTGCAAGTGTCAGCGCCGTTGAAAGTGTCAGCGCCGCTGCAAGTGTCAGCGCATCTGCAAGTGTCAGCGCCGCTGCAAGTGTCAGCGCCGCTGCGTGGGTCAGAGCCACTGCGAACGTTAGCGCCGCTGCGAGCGTCAGCACCGCTTGAAGGGTTCAGCGTCGCTGCGAGCGTCAGCGCCGCTTCCAGTGTCAGCGCATCTGCAAGTGTCAGCGCCGCTGCGTGGGTCAGCGCCGCTGCGAGCGTCAGCACCGCTTTAAGGGGTCAACGCCGCTTCAAGTGTCAGCACCGCTGCGTGGGTCAGCGCCGCTGCGAGCGTCAGCCCCGCTGCGAGTGTCAGCCCCGCTGCGAGTGTCAGCGCCGCTGCGAGCATCAGCGCCGCTTCAAGGGTCAGCACCACTGCAAGTGTCAACGCCGCTGCAAGTGTCAACGTCACTAGGGTCAGCACCGCTGCAAGTCTCTGCGCCGCCGCAAGGGTCAGCGCCGCTTCAAGTGCCAGCGCCGCTGCAAGTGTCTGCGTCGCTGCAAGGGCCAGCGCCGCTGCAAGTGTCTGCGCCGCTTCAAGGGTCAGCGCCGCTTCAAGTCTCAGCGCCGCTGCCAGTGTCAGCGCCGCTGCAAGAGTCAGCGTCACTAGGGTCAGCGCCGCTGCAAGGGTCAGCGCCACTACATCAAGGGTCACTGCAGAAATGTTATTCGAGAAGTGCCGCTACAAGGGTTTCGGCAGAAACTCATATTGAGGGAGTAGCTATCATGAGCAATTCCTCATCATGAAACATCAGTCTCTAAATGAACAACATCACTAACACTTTACTTTCTTGTACAGGTTGCCTAGTCGAGCAAGCAGGGCTCGAACAGGCGCGTTGGGACCTCCTGGGAGTTTTGGCTTGGCGGCTGAGGGACAAGGTATGTTGAGCAAGATCAACCACTTAGCACTATAGGATTGAGAGAATACTAGTAGGAGACCCTAGGGTCACCCAGTCCTCACACACCTCACACTTAGTCACAAGTGAAGTGAGCAGCCAAAGGGCTGGCTGCTCACAAGAAAACAACTGTTTATAAAATGATTTTAAAGGAGAGGGTCCTCTAAACCCCTCTCAAGAAAAATTATTTTAGAAGGGGGTCCTCGAGACCCCACTCAAGCTTGCAAATATTTTAGAGGAGGTGGTCCTCGAGACCCCCCCTCAAGTTTACAAAGTTTGTATCAAAGTTACCATTTCAAAAGATATTTAGCAAATCAGATATTTTGTCTCCATTAGAAGACATACTTGCTTTTGAACTTTGGTCGGCGCCAGGGGGAATCTGCCAGAGGGGACAGGCAGACCTGCCTGCAGGTAGGGACAAATAGTACACTGCAGACTTTGTCCCTCACCAGCCCTCTATGTTTTGGGGCCCAAAAGTGCCAACCTAGCCTTAGTGCCCAAGTATAAATAGGACCCCTGGGCAAGGTCATAGGGATGATGGAATAGACAATAGAAATTACACTGTTACTCTGCCAAAATACCACCAGACCTACCTAAGTATTCTCTCCCTGCTCATTCTCTTAGTGTTGAATGCCTTGTTCCTTCACTCCCCACTGACAGCCATCACTCTCAGGTGTTTCCCTTGAGAAAATTACTATTTTTGCTGTGAAAGTTCATCTTCTTGCAGGGAGTGAGTTGAAGCTTGAGTTCCATTGTTACCAGAAGGAGAAGTTTTCTTCAGAAGTTGCACCAGGAGACCTTGAAGGCCTTGCAGGCAGCATCCATTGGAGTGGGTCACGCCTCACCCTTTCCAGTTATTCATAGACCCCAGTCTCACTACCCTCCTACACCCCTTAACCTTGCCATAGCCCCTTGTCCGCCTTCTTTCTTGGATCTTGATCCCAAGCCGTTTGTTGATATTAATAGTCCACCAACTTGTGATGCACGTTTCGACTGCAATGTTACAGCCCAATCTCAATCTTTTGCTGATGTAGTTGGGAAGAAGATTGTCTCTTATGAAAAGAAGACGTCACTCATTGCTTCTCTATCTGCTCCTTATATGCGAGGTGACTCAGTAGATATTAGGCTAAAAGATGATGCCTATAAAGAAGTTAGAGTAAAGTATCCCAATAGTCCCTTACCTTTATATTAGTTTCAATTTAGTCCCTTACTTTTTTATTGCTTCAATTTAGTCCCCCACCTTTCAAATTGGTTCGATTTAGTCCCTTACCTTTTTATTGTTTCAATTTCATCCTCAACCTTTCATTTTGTCTCAATTTAGTCCATCTATTAACTATTTTGGATACAATTGACTATTTTACCCCTCTTTATTGAAAAATAATATAATGAATGTTATAAAATTTGAAAAATAAGCTATTTTATTATTATTTAGGGATAAAAAATAGTTTTTTATCCGAGAATAATAAAAAAAATAGTTTTTATTTTTATTCTATCCCAGTTGTTTTTAATTTTTCAAAAAAAAAAAATGAATTATAATTTTAATAGTCAACATAGTCATAGTATAATTTTAATAGTAAAATACTATGACTAAGTTGACTATTAAAATTATAATTCATTTTTTTTTGAAAAATTAAAAGCAACTGGGATAGAATAAAAATAAAAACTATTTTTTTTATTATTCTCGGATAAAAAACTATTTTTTAACCCTAAATAATAATAAAATAGCTTATTTTTCAAATTTTATAACATTCATTATATTATTTTTCAATAAAGAGGGGTAAAATAGTCAATTGTATCGAAAATAGTTAACAGATGGACTAAATTGAGACAAAATGAAAGGTTGCGGATGAAATTGAAACAATAAAAAGGTAAGGGACTAAATCGAACCAATTTGAAAGGTGGGGGACTAAATTGAAACAATAAAAAGGTAAGGGACTAAATCGAACCAATTTGAAAGGTGGGGGACTAAATTGAAACAATAAAAAGGTAAGGAACTAAATTGAAACTAATATAAAGGTAAGGGACTATTGGGGTACTTTACTCAAGAAGTTATTTCTGATTGTGTTGCTTCGTCTCTTATTGGCCATATAGTCCTTTCCAAAGGGGATAATCCTTGGAAACTTAGCGACCTTAAACTGGAGCTCACAGATGTTTGGAAAACAATGCAGGCATGGGTTATAACGCCTATTAGAAAAGGTTATTTCAACCTTTCACTTTTCTTGTTCAACAGATATAAGACATGCAATGTCTTTTCGTAGTTTAAAACTTTCTTCTGGAACATTTAAGGTATTTGAATGGGTACCTGATTTTAGTCCAGAAATTCATTAATGTTTGGGGTTATTTTATGGGTTTGTACCAAGATTATTGGGACCCGCATATTCTTCTTCAAATTACTCGGGGTCTCGGCCTTCCTTTACGTCTTAATAAAGCCACTATGGAGCGGACTTTTGGTAGCTATGCGCAGGTCTTGGTGGAGGTTATTCTTAAAACTCCTCCCCCTGAGCATGTACTAGTAGAAAAAGAAAATAGTTCTTTATTTGTAAATGTTTCATATGATTCCCTCCCTTCATTCTGCAACTTTTGCAAATCAATTGGACACTATATCAATGAATGCAGGATCTTACAAAAAAAGGTTGGTGTATCAATCTCAAAAGCTCCTAAAATTTCTTTTTCTAACAAAAAATCTTCTACTGTCAATGATAGTGAAAATTTTGGGCAATAAAATCTTGATATTGTAACAGCTGGTGGTTTGCACCATAGAAATTTATCCGCCGATAGTACATGCATTGTATATGATATCACTTTTACATATGGGATTGACCTGATTTAAGGCTTGTTCCTAGCCTATGTGATACTTATTTACACCTAGTGAAGGAGTCAAATCAAAAAAGCTTTATTAGTACCCCTTTAGCTACTGAGATGGAGAAACCATTTATTGATTCAACCTCTGATTTGAATGGGCAGTCAGTAAGTAGGCCTGGCATATTGGATATGCCTCCAAATCGTGTTCGATTTTAAAAAAATAATGGTATCATCTTAGGTACAGGTGCTTCAATTCAGGTGACCATAGAATCAATTCAAAAAAATTCAAAATAGGAATGGGATCCTACAAAATCAGGAAATTTTTGGAGTTAGCGAGAAAAATGGAAAAAGTTGTTTAAGCAGCTTATTTGACAGATATCCTTTGTTGACTAGAAAATCTTCAACAAAAAATAAGGAGTGTACGCCACATGATTCGAAAGATAATATGGAGATTTCCCCAAAGGATCGGGGAGTTCAAATATCTGAAGATTTAGCTAATGATTCAGCTTACCCAAATAAGAAAAATCAAAGCTATATTCATCATTTAATTCAACACGATTCTATCGTATTAATAGGATATAAAATTATTTTGGGTAATGATGTATTTGATACTTCATCTTCTGAGGAAGACTCTAAAAGTGATGAAGATCCTTCGGAGAATTTTAATACAAGTGATGAGTTATCCCAAGTTAATTCTATTGGTGTGCAAATTCATGAAGACCATGGTATTGATTTATTCGTGTATCCCCCCAAACTTGATTCAACATCTGCAGTGGATTCTGATCTTATCTCGAATGATGTAAATTCTAATACAAAAAATGACAATTGTAACGTCATCCGAAAGCGAACGCGTTTAAGAAATCGTATGACCTAAATAATTTTTAAATTGACTTTATATTGTTATTTCTTTTTTGCCAGAGTCATGCATTAGTGCTTGTAAGTGCCCTTGGAGAGGCTTTTTATCCACCTATCAATAAAATATTTTTCTTAAAAAAAAGAAACAAAAGTGCCCCATCTTTTGTAGACTTTTTAAAATAAAAGCGTCATCTATCTATGTTGATATTGACCATAAGGGAATGGATATACCTTTCTTCGTTTGTGAATTGTCGAAGTTTTTTTTTTATATTGCTTTGGAATCAGAGAGTCGTCCTTTAGACAAAATAAGGTTCTTTTCTACGAGGAGCTCTTTAGTTTTCTGTGTGCAGTTGCGGGCCCTGAGTGGTTATGCACCCAGGGGGAACTTCATGCTAATGGTGGATGCCCGAGAGTGCTTGTCACTTAGATCTCCACATTCCACCAAGGTTATGGTATCGGTTCAATATGGGTCAAAATTATTTGTCACTGGAAGATATTTGACACCATGTCCAGTTTGAGTCGCACACCCTTGATTTTGGGCCTAGGCCCATGTGTATTCCGTGCATTAAGGGGTTTAGTTGGTTCGTTCAGAGTTTTTAGTACCTTTAAACAAAAATAAAAAATGTCCGGATTAGACTTTTCATGAGAATCCTAAGGAAAGTTTAAGTGTGCGGTTGGTCTAAATATTCTTATTATGTGGGTTCGGGAACTAGGTTACTAGCGGGGAAGGTATTAGTGGGGAAGGTATTACTCAGCCACCTTTTCTTTTTGCTTACTTAATTATATGTTTATTATCACTCTTTACCTTAATTGATTACTTTTTAGTTATTTTAGAACTGGTTTAGAGATCGTAGTTTGAGTATCCCTTAAACATGGATAGATTCTTAAAGAAATATGGTATCATTGAGAGGGATTATAATGTCAACTCAATTAGTATAGGTACACAAGGGTACTTGTATATGACTTTGTTCTTATATAATGTATGGGCGTTGGAATTTATTTAAGTTTGCGAGAGATCTTGACCTTTGAGATAGTTTGATATATCTTTCGAGGTTTGAGGAGAAATGGATAGGTAATATGAGAGATGGGTGCATCTCTATTGTGACAACATATTGAGAGATATGCTGTCGAGGCTCGTGATCATAAGAAGGAATCAGTATTGCACCTACATACCCAAGGAGACTTGGTATCAAATCCTATGCAGTTCAGTTTTATATATGCGTTTGAGTGTATGTTTAGGTTTTCACGGAAAGCCATGTCTTGAGATAGTTTGATATCTCATTTGTTTTGTATAAAGGAGATGAGGGATAAGGGGTAATGGTTTTTCACCCTTTGAATTATGTACACTTGAGTTTAAGAAAATAATAGTTATTTCAATGGTTACAACATCTAAATGGAGAATAGCATTTTCAAGTGGGTAAAAGGATAATCAATGGATCATAGTCTCGTTGTGAATAATATGTGTGAATTTGAGCATTTATATGGGGATGTGAGAGAAATAGCATCTTTGAAATATCTTGACATCCCATTTTTGGTATGTATGAGAGACAGAGATATATGGGTGCATCTCCATGGGGACAATATATCATGAGACATATGATTGAGGAGTAAGCTCATAAGAAGGAATCGGTATTCTGCCAACGTACTGGTGTAGCCATAAGATCAAAACCTACGTAGTTTGAATTTTTTACGTGTTTCAATGTGATGTGTGTGCAAGTGTAGGACTTAGACTGGGAGGCAGAGAAGTTACCTATAGTCTAGAGGTTAGCTTTGTTGAACGTTCAGAATGGGAGTCGACCTGAAGTTCTCAACAAAGACATCCATCACCTGTGGAGGGATCACTAACTCGAAGGTGTTGTTCAACCTTCGGGATAGTTTGAAGGTATACAGCTAAGGATGTCATGTTATAGACATCCTCGACTAGGTA
The DNA here is from genome assembly GCA_949130495.1 of Sambucus nigra. Classification (NCBI taxonomy): domain Eukaryota; kingdom Viridiplantae; phylum Streptophyta; class Magnoliopsida; order Dipsacales; family Adoxaceae; genus Sambucus; species Sambucus nigra. Next base: position 83,377,823 of record OX422211.1, read on the forward strand.
GGTAGTGTAGAAGTTGGGGAAGTTTGGATTAGGGATGGATGCATCCCTAATAAATAATACAACGAGAGACGTTTTATGAGGCTTGGACTTCACGAGTTTAGTCCAGTATGATGCCTACATATCCACAGAGACTTGGGAGTAATGCCAACTTAGTTCCAACAAAGGTGGAATATTTAGGGGTGTAGGCAATGGGATATCGAGTAAACAATATACAACATTACAGTAATTATGGATCTTAGTCCTTAATATATTATTTTCGTTGTGTTGGCTTAATATATTTATATGCTAAAAATAATGTCTAATCATAGGTCAGTGTTTGACAAGTATATGATATGAAAATACATATTCGGGGCTCCTTCCCCGAGAATGGCTTTATTCATTTGTAGAAGCAGTGGGAGTAGTTAGATTTTAAACTTTGGATTGTACAAAGTTTTGGACTAACTCGGCTCACATACACTTTACTTAGAACGATTTTGAAAAGTATATTTTCATGCTTTGTATTCAATCATTATGGCATTTGATTAACATTTTTAATATATGAGCACGTAAAGTCAATTAACAGAGGTGCGAGGTTAAAAACTAGGCTTTAAAATATAAACGTTGTAAAGTGTATACCCGATCCCCTAAATGGGGTAGGGTTAAAAAGAGATAACACATATGGAAAATTTATCACAATGTATATGGGGTATTTGGTTCAAAATTTAGGCAGAGTTTGTGCATCACAAATATATATAGGTGGTATTGGATCCGAAATTCAGGTAAAGTTACCCTTGTAGCATGAACCGAATTTTTGCCTGGGAGTATCCCCACTTGAGGTTCCCGAGTTGAGCGGAGCTCCGTTTAGTTGGATAGATCTTCATTCAGAAATACTAACTTTATCAAAATAAGAAAAGAGGTTTGCCTATACAAAAAAGGGGGTCCCTCTATTTGTGTGTGCTTTCGGTGAAAACAATTTTTCAAAACATTTTCCAATTTTATTAAGCACCAATTTTGTGAACCAAATTTTAATTAACCCAATTTTATCTTCTTAAGCCTAAACATACATCTAGTGAGATTAAGCGAGATAAAGTAAATAAATCTCACAAAACATGCCGATGTACGAGGAAACCACTAAGAGGAAAAACCTCGGACAACCTAGACCAGACAATCACTATGATACGACAATTACAAAGAAAGATTTACTGTCTTACTCAATGAGTCAATCCCCACAAGTCTTGACACCTCTTCTTCTCTTCAAATCCTCCTCCACAGTGCAACGTAGGTGTAGACACCACATTATAGGACCCTCCTTAGGTCCCTAACACTTTCCCATAAACTATAAAACCCTAGGTCATAGTTGGAGTACCAATCTAGAAGCCACCGAGCACTCTTGGGGCCCGTTTAACTCTGGTCAGCTTTCGTGTCAGAGAAAAATCTCAATTAATATACGAAGGTCTCTAAATCCCCTTTCCAATGGTCCTCCCCATGCGCAAATTGGCCTTACAGTTCTGACTAATGGTCCATTTTATTATCGAAAATCAATCTCTAGGCCATCGGGTGCTCCTGGGCCCCATTTTGACCCCAATGAACTTCCTCTCCCGAGTGAAAGATCAATGAATATTTTAAAGGGTCTGAATCCCCTTTCCAACGGTCCATCCCTTGCATGAATCAAACTTACAATTCGAATGAACGATCCATTTTCTCCCGAAAACTGATCTAGAGGATATCGAGCGTTCCCAGGCTCTGTTTGACTCCCGTTAACACTTTAGCTCGAATGATACTGAATGAATACTTAACCCGTACGTAAATTAACCTTACCGTGCATAAATCGTCCTTATGGATTGGAAGACCGATACATTTTCCTTCGGGAATCTCCTGTCTAAAAGACAATCAGGCGCTTTCGAGCCGTGTTTGACCAAAGTCAACTCTTGATCCCGGGAGAGGCCTAATGGATTCTTAAAGGGCTCTGAATATCCTTTCCAATGGCACCCCTTAGTGAGATTCAAATTTACGAATTGCATTTTACGATTGTTTTTCTGTGAAATCTGCATCAGGTTGCCAAATGGCAAACCCATTTCCCTGCCTACCGACAGTGTGTATGGGGATGCCTGCTAATAGGCAAGACAAGGACAATGCCGACTGGCACCCCCTTGAACTTATATAAGGAGAGCATGAGCTTACATTGAAAGGCACCCCAAAAACGTCCCTGTTAGTGATCTCAACAATATCCTCTCAAAGTCAGCGTGGTTTTTCTATTGAAATCTTTCCTCCATATTCCATTTGCATCCCTTTCACACCCAATTTAGAAAAAATTCGTTCCCTCTTCTCCTACAAACTCAATCCACTTGCAAGGGTAGCCTTTTCACAATTAAGATCAATCTTAAAATTCCAAAGAAGGTCCAAACATTCTTCTCTCTTTTTTAATTTCCTTATTTTTACATTAGTTATCTTATCATTACTTTAGCATTTCATCTTTTTTAGTCCAAACATATTAATAGTATCACTTTTTATTAGTAGTATTGCACATAACATATTTTCTATAAAAAAACCAAAAACAAGAAAAGGAGGGTGTTACTCATAAATTCCAAACGGGATTCCTCACAACATTTTTCCAAATTAAAAAATCCTTTTGTTGAACATACACATCTATATAAAATCCCTGATTCGATATATGGGATAAACCCCACCCTTATATTTCATGCGAACTACGTGGACTTTGATGCCTTTTTAGGCTACGAAGGCATCTCAAGTTAAAACGCGAGCTCGAGTGCTCCTTGCATATTTTTTATTCATATATTATTTTTATATATTGTATTTGTGATTCTTATTCACACTTTATCTAACATATATTATAGTTTCATCATAACTATCGATATCTCGATAAGCGAACACATTATGTGTTAATTATATTTTGGGAAGACTCCTACGGATAATCTCACTCCGCCTTTCTCCATGACGTGAGTTGAGAAGTTCCATTCTCCATTTATATACACACGCGCACACATTTCACGGAATTTTTAAGGAGAATAATAATAATACATGCCCATTAGAGATAGAAAGGGAGGGATGGGTTCCTAACACCTTCCCATTGCGTAACTTAGCCCCCGAATCTTTGAACTAATTGGTTTCGCAAGCATCAGTATGTCTTTGATGCTGTTCTCTTGAGGCGACAATATTTTTTTTTACATATTTTGTGCAAAATAGGTTGGGGAATCTATCTCTTTATATCAACCCACATCGACGAAGGTCGAAGCGCTCAACCTAGAAAGGGCGCGAGTCTTTATTCTTCCCTCCATCTAATCATGCGAGCGAGCGCCGAAGCCCCTGAGGAAGGAAATGGAGGGGATGGCCACAGTGGCGACTCTGCTAGGGACTAATTATTGTAATAGGTCTAAAATCTATTTGCATGGGTGTTATCATTTTCTGCATGTGTGCATATGCACCTATTTATATGTACCCTTTCTCCTCTATTTATTTCTTATATATATTTATCTCATGTGTATATCACTTATCACTCACTTTTCACTTTAACTCACTTGTAAATATCTTCCATGTACACCTCACACTACTTACACTTATACATAGGATCACTTGTATCCACATGTTTCACACACCACTTAGAATATCCATTCTTAGGTTTCACTAGCATACACCTCCACTTATCACAATTATATATATCTATGCTCACTCGCACTTACACACACCACTAAGAATATCCATTCTTAGGTTCACTACAACTCACTCACTTGTAGATATTCACACTCATACGTATCCATGATTAGTGTAATCTTCATACTCCATGCTAGATTTACTATTTATGCTTGTATATTCTTCCCTATTATGTATAGTTCTTCTTTTAGTCATCATGCCAAATAAAAGAATTTCTCCATAATATGCTAATAAAAAATTATGCATTTTCCATACTACATCACCAAGAGCATGGCTATTGACCAAAATTTTATCCCGTACTGGGGGGTTATTTTGTGATGTGTGCTGGTCCGACATGTCATAGTTAGCCTAAGAAGTATGACTCTCACCTTCCATTGGCCTAGTACCTTCGACGTATTTTGAATGGTTCCCCACGCATCGTACCGCTTTATCGAACTCACGGCGGGAAGTATATAAAAGGGAAATAGTTCAGGTACATCGAGTATATGAAATTCGCTCTCACATGTACTATCCCCATGAGGTATATAGTGAGGAAATTTATGTACACTCAGGTATATCAAATGGCATCTCCACACGTACCGATTTCCCTCAAAAGAAAGGAGTATATCGTATAAGTCATGCCAAGGGGGGAACCTTTTCACTAACTCAACAACTGCATAAGCCTCATATAGGCATCCGACCCAGGGCACTCATATTTAGTTTATCGGTTCATATACAAAACTCTATCGAAATGCCAGGTATGCATGCTGCCCAAATTTTTGCGCGATTTCATCTTTTTTTAAAACAGGACCCTATTCATGAGCCTGGAAACAAGTCAAACCCTATCTTACCTATTTTTCAAACCCAATTTCCCACACTCGGGTCCTACATGACATTTATTTTGCATTTAGGTAAAACTAATACAAGTGAAAACATAAACATATTAACAATCATAATGAGACTCTTCTCTCATTTTCCCTCGTTTTCGTCAAAAATATCAAAAACATTTCTCCCTTTTTTAACCAAAAATATCAAAAATATTTTTCCTCCTTTTCATCAAAATACCAAAAAACTTTTTTCCTCCTCTTTACCAAAAGTGTAAAAAACATTTCTCCTCCTTTTTACCAAAAATACCAAAAAAAAATTCCTCCTTTTTACCAAAAATTTCAAAAACATCTTCCCTCTTCTTCAACAAAAACAGTTCTTCTTTCTTTCTTTTTTCAAAAATGAATTCGAAACTTTTCCATTCTCCGGTCGATTGCATACCCGATTCTTATCCTGGCTCCCTATTGGCTTCGGTCTTCGGTCAAACCGTCCCAAAGCTTGATCAGTTCCCCTACAACTTAATTTGAGTTCGAAATCCACGTTTATCGATCCTCCATGGAAAACAACGATCAAACACTGAATGTGAAGCATGAATTGATGGCAGTCCTAGTCCAACTCAGTGCCAAGATTGACAACCTCCAAACCGAGGTTCATGAGATGCTGTGAAACTGAATCCCAATTACTGAAGAATCTGAGGTTCTATTTCCTCATGCCATGGGTCCACCCACTCCCAAGCATGTTTAGGTTCCCAAAAAGTATCAGCATGCTCCCCGTGCCCCACCTACTAAGGGCCACCGCTAGCTCAGCTCTCCATGCCAAACCTTGCTCAGTCATGGGCTAACTTGCTAGTACCCATTGATCCTAAAAAGGAAGAATTAATTAAGGTTAAGGAAGACCTCAGATGTTATTGAAAAAGTTCAACCACGTTAAGATATTCGGGAACTACATGGACTACATTCACATGTCTCCCTACCTTAAAGCAAGATTGCCAAAGAAATTTAAGATGCCAGCCATCGAGAAGTTTGGGGACAGCAGGCTCCCAATTTTTCACCTTTGCAGCTATCACCGAGCCATGAATCTCCTTGGTTCCTCTGAAGAGATAAAGGCCCAATTATTCCAACAAAATTTAAAGGACAACGCTCTTCGTTGGTTCCTATCCCTCGAGGAATCCTGAATTCATAGTTGGGAGGAGGTTTCTCAGGAATTCATATCATAGTATAAGTCCAACAAAGGACTAGAATTTACATGCCTTGATATTGATCTTATCAAGATGAACCCTGGAGAAACCGTCAGTAATTTTATAGCAAGGTGGAGAGAGAAAGCTGCCACCATGACTAACCAGCCCTTCGAAGAAGAACAAGTTAGCATAATGATGAAGAATTTCTTATCCCATTTCAAAGAAACTATGGGAGGACAGTATTACCCACACTTTGGATCTCCTCAAGAAGCAGGTGTGGAGATTGAAGAAAGTGTTACTAAGACAGAAGCTCAGCCAAAGAAATTGACCGGATAGTTCACTCTCACTAAGTATGAGAATTTTACGAATGCCATAGTCTGAACCATCAATAATATCTCCCGGCCTGCTACCTCTTGGGCTCCAGAAAGACGTCCTAACCCCTTTAGAAAAGAATACATCGAGCTCCATGATCCCCTCTCTAAAGTCTACCAGAACTTGTTAAGCCAAAATCTTAACAAAAATCTGGACCCTAGTCCATTACCAAACCCACTTCCCAAAAACTTCAAAAACTGATGCCCATTGTGATTTCCACCAGTCTATTGGCCATACTACTAATTAGTACTTCCATTTCCAGAATGTAATCCAAGGTCTAATTAATCGAGGTATCATCGCCCCACCAGCCAATCCTAAACCCAATACCACTCACAACCCCCTTCTAACCCATACTAACGCCATGCCCAGTAAAGCACCCATCATACTCGTATTTTCACCCAAACCGCTTAAAGTTTGCTCCTACTTTCTCTTACACCCTACCTTCTTCATCGACCAAGCCCTATCACTCCTCATGAGGGCTCGTATTGCGGTTCGTACCCAATCTAAAGGAAGAAATATGGATTTATCGGCTATTCTTAACCAGCTCCTGGATTTTGGGCTGAAATTTCCCTCTGAAATGATAAGTTCAGCATCTGGTTAATGAAATCCCCAAAGTGGGCTCGAGAGTGAGATAATTAGGTTGTACCCATTAATGAAATCAGTTTGGACGATATAGTGAAGATTATGGCAGACATTTTTTGACAGACCGACAAAATCTGTAGCTTTTTAATCTACTCACCACTTTAAATCTTCAAGGATCGTTGGTCCCTTCTCTCTCGCACCTCCCCATTGAGTGACATGATTTATATGAAGAAGCCATTTAGGTTACAAAATTCATTGAATTTGGGGGGACGAATTTGATATCACTTATGATGAACCGAGTCAATAAAAGGTCAGTCCAGTAATCAGCATGTGTAGGATGATCTCTTTAGAGGACCTGTTGGGGGAAATTAGGTGGGTAGCCATTTAGCTAGAAATCGATGAAGAAACGAGGTTGTTGTTCTTCCCCTCCTTCGTAAACTATATGACCAGATCAGTGAGACACTACCAAGATTCGAATCCTCAGCCATTAAGGACAGACAAGGGAAAGGGAGTTGTCGAAAAACTTCCCATGTTGAAGATGACCGTAGAAGAAAGCAATATCCTAGACTAACTAAAGAATATTCAATCCAATACTACCTTGTGTGGACTCTTTATGTCTTCCCAATTACATCGAAATGCTCTGATAAAGTTGCTCACTAGGACCACAGTCCCTCTTTCCACCACTCCAGAAGAAGTCGCAAACCTAGTTGAATCCTTTACCACCATTATACTCCTGTCCTTATTAGAAGAAGAAATTCTGAAGATAGTCCCATATTACAACTATTCCCTCAACATCTCTATTGAAGTGATGGGGAAGATTGTCCCGATCTCACTCGTCGATAATGGATCCACCCTCAATGTTTGGCCACTAAGAACCTTCAATTTCTTGGGGTTGAAAGTAAGTGACCTGGATCCTAATTCCATCGCAGTGCGTGCCTATGAAAACACACGTCGAGAGGTGATGAGATTCATAACACGCACAATAGGGTCCGACCCTATCAATCCCATTACCGAGTTTCAAGTTATTAACATACCCACATGCTTCAATATGCTTCTTGGTCAACCATGGCTTTATATTATTCGAGGTTTATCCTCCCCCCCCCCCCCTTCATCAGAAATTGAAATTCTTCACTAAAGGGAAAGTTATTACCATTTTAGGAGACAAGGACAGTACTGAAAATGTCGGCACCAATAATCTGGTATTATAAATACAATAAGGGACGAATGCCATGTTTCTCTATGACTTTAGGGTTGATCCACTTTCCTTTATGACTTGGGATGATTTTAAAGACCGAGTTTATCCAAAGCACAACCCTCACGAAAATGTCAACGTGATACAAATGTTCAAGAATACGAGCTTTATGCTTGAACTGGGGCTGGGGTGACATCAATAAGGGATACTGGAACCCATAGTCCTAAAAAAGGCCTTTCCCCCGTGTGTACTGGGTTATCATCCTTCATCAGAAGAACTCAGAATGATCCACTAACCACAGTTGAAGATAAGTTTAGAAGATGCCAAGACTGTTTTAAGGGATTCTCTGAATGGGAGATTCGTCAAAGAGGGTGAAGACTTACCATTTTGTGGCTTTCCTGAGCCATGGTATGATCATGTGGATAAGAAGATAATGCTAGGAACATAAATATTCTTTCAAGACAACTACTCCTAGATCGAAAACTACCAGCACCAAGTGCAACCTCTCACTCAGAAAGTCATAGCCATTATCGAGGTCTCCGAGGGAAGTGACTCCAAAGATTCATTCAATCTGCAGACACTAGGCCTGACACTCTATATGATCCATTCAGGCACTACATCATCGGACCTGTACACTCTGATCATGGCTACTAATGTGCCTCTCCTCAACTCGAATGCCATAAAACCACCTGCTGGGATGCAACCCAACCCAACTATTTACCCTCTATCTCGATCTATTATTGTTCATCCTTTCTTTGATAATAATGTAATCGAGACCTCTTTTGATGAGGTTCTCAACACTATTTTTCCCGAAAGTGAAATAAAAAAAATATTTTGAGTATCTTATGGTTCCTTACATTAATTGTATTGATTGTAATCAAACTCTTGATGATGATGGTTTTGCAAATGAGTAATTCTTAACTGATCTTAATAAGGTTAATAACAAACAACATAATCGAGTTCAAATTAATGAGGATGAAACTATTGTTATTAATCTCAGTACTAGTAGCCAACGTCGTGAGATTAGGATAGGATCCACCCTTAACGAGCATGAACGAGCACAGTTTAAAAAGTTGTTGAAGGAATTTATGACATGCCACATATCGATCCCAAAATAGCTCAACATGAGATCCCAACTCTCCCAGAATGAAAACGTTCGACCATAAGCTGTGAAAGCTCTGTACCGAATGGTCACTCAAAGTCAAGGAAGAGGTAATCAAGCACTGGAACGTAGGCTTCATCTTCATCCGGGTGAATGAATATCCCACATAGCTAGCCAACAATGTACCCATATGGGAAAAATCCTCATGTGCATCAACTACCAGGATTTGAATAAGGCACCTCCGAAGGACGATTACCCACTTCCCAACACCGACATGATTATGGATAATATGACTAGTCACGCTCTCAAGTCATTCATCGATGATTTAGCCGGATATAATCATATCAAGATGCACCCTGACCATCAAGAAAAAAATTTCCTTCATTACCCCCCGAGGAACCTTTTGTTACACGGTTATGCCATTCGGGCTCAAGAATGTCGGGGCTACCTACCAAAGGGTTGCTACAACCATCTTGTATAATCTGATATATAAGGAGGTCTAATTCTACATTTACAACATGATTATCAAGTCTAAGAGTCGGGAAGGTCATGTTCCTACCCTCTCGAAGTTCTTCGAACGACTGCGGAAATATCATATGTAGTTAAACCCATAAAAGTGCATTTTCGGCGTCACCAAAAGGAAAACTTTTTGGTTTTATGGTTAACGAGAAGGGAATCGAGGTAGACCCTGGAAAACTGGAAGCCATCCTCTAAAGGCCACCACCCTGAACGGAGAAGGAACTTCGAGGATTCTTGGGAAAATTACAATCTATCAGCCAATTCATCATCCAATTGACTTCTATTTACGAACTCATCATTAAACTCCTCTGAAAGGATTATACCAAAATATGGAATGAGGCCTCACAAGAAGCCTTCGACAGAATCAAGCTATACCTTACCCGACCTTTGGTACTCATTCCATCGCAGCCGGATCTCCCGCTACTCCTATACTTGACCATAACAAATACTGCAGTAGGGGCTTTTCTAGCCCAATACATTGAGGAAATCACAAGGAAAGAGCCATTTACTATGCCAACTGAAAGTTGGCCGATTATAAAGTTAAATACAGTGCGTTGGAGAAAGCATGTGTTGCCCTAGTATGGGTCACTCAAAAGTTACGACACTGGATGCTTAATTTTCCCATCGAACTTGTGTCCAGAATGGACCCCATCAAATACTTGCTATAGAAACCCACCCTGTCTAGCTAAATGGCTCGATGGTTGATGATGCTATCTGAGTTCAATATCGTGTATGTTATGTAAAAAGACATGAAAGGGAGAGCCATCTCTGATTACCTTGCCAAATACCCCATGAAAGAGGTTGATGTTTGGATTTCTTAATTCCCGGACAAAGATATTCTTTGCACCTCTCAAGAGGACCTCTAATGGAAAATGTTCTTTGACGAAGATGCCAACAAGAGGGGATATGACATTGGGATACTCGTGATTGCCCTTGATTAGCGCACACTCCTGTTGCCATCATGATAGATTTTTCTTACACCAATAATATGACTGAATATGAGGCATTCACCGTACGCCTCAAAGCCGCCTTAAAAAAAGGTATCAAACACCAGGATGTCTACGGGGACTCCGCCCTCATCATCAATCAAATCCTTAGTATATGGAAATTAAAAGACAAAAAGCTCTTACCCTTCCATGCCCACCTAGAATAGCTTACCTCCCAGTTACAAGATATCGCCTTCCGCTACTTGACTCGAGAAAAGAATAATTTATGAGATTCCCTTTCTACCTTAGCCTTTGAGGTCGATATGTCATGGGAATAACAATAGCCCCCTTCATAGTCCAAAAACAAGCTTTGCCAACCCACTAATACAACATTGAGATCATCATAGAGGAAGGTTTTGATATAGCTGAGTGCTAGTATTACGATATTTGATGACTCCTCGAGCATGGAAGGTATCCCCAAGATGCCAAGAAGAAATTCCATGCGACCATCCATAAACTGGTTGCCAAGTACATCATCTGCGACAAAGCACTATAAGAAAAGAAACTTCAATGGAACCCATTTGCATGCATTATAGGGACTGACATTGAAGAAATATGCAGAAGATCCACAACGAGGAATATGGACCCCACATGAACAGTCATATGCTTGCTAAGAAATTATCAATTAAGGGTATTATTGGACCACCATAGTTCAGGATTATACTGCTTACATCTTGAGATGCCTCAAATGCCAGCAGTTTGTTAATCTCCAGTACTTGCCTCCTTGGGAATCGTACAACATGACTTTTCCATGGATGTTCTCTACTTGGGGCATTGACATCATAAGGAAAGTCACACCCAAAGCTTCCAATGGGCATTATTTCATCTTGGTTGACATTCAGTACTTAATCAAATGGGTCAAAGACGAGTCATATACAGTACTTCATGCCAAAAAGGTAACCAAGTTTATCCAAGAGAACATCATTTGCCGATACGGGGTCCCTCATGGGCTAGTATCAGATAATGGGTTACATTTTGAAGCCTATATCACAGAACTATTAGATGAGTGTGGGATTCAGGGACACAAATATTCTCCCAACCGACCTCAATCCAATGGATCAGTTAAAGCCGCCAACAAAAACCTCAAAGTCATTATCATCAAAATGATCGAGAGTTATCGAAATTCGGCCGATCAGATACCTTACGCTCTCTGGGGCTACTGTACCTAAGTCAGAGTGTCTAGGATACCCTTACTATTTAGTATACGACATGAAAGAAGTCCTACCCATTAAACTAAAAATACATTCACTACGCATTATGCTTGAAAGAACAATCAGAGAGGAAGATTGGTATTAGAGCCATTTTGACGAATTGCCACTATTGGATGAAAAAAGACTGAAGACTCTATACCATATACAAGGATGCCAGCACCGGATATCATGCTCATTCAATAGAAGAGTCAAGGATCGTGGTTTACGAAAAGGATACTGTCCCTCAAGGAAATCTTAGGACCCGTATGGGACCCCAAAGGGAAATTCAAGACAGACTGGAGTGGCCCCTTCATCGTGAAAAAAATCCCGCCAGGTGGTACTGCTATGCTCACTGACCTTGGAAGAGAAGAGATGGCATGTCTAATCAACCTGAGCCGTCTCAAGAAGTTCTATCCTTAGTCCAAAATCTCGTCGCACTACGACTTCTCTCATCCCCATCCCCTTTCTATTCAAAAAAAAATTCTCCATTTCCCTCTATTTAGAACTATATGGGGACTGATCCTCAAAAACCCTTTTTCTTTCAAAAAGAAACTCAGAAAATTTTCAAAACCCCAAGAGGTATGTAGGTAATTCATACGCTTTACATGGGAAAGGTCCCATTCTTTTTCACCAAATGCTATTCTTTTCTTACCTCCGAGAATGACAGTTCATTTTATCATTTACCTGAACAATAGGATTATGTATGCCTTAGCGATTAGTATATATAATTCAAATGTAAAACTCATAAAGAGGTACAACAATATAATTAAAATATTTTTGATTCCAAAAGGGAGAATTCAGTGATAGTAGAAATATAACACCCTGCCGCAGAAGGTATTCTGCACTGCACATGCTTACATGCCGCGGCCTATCTCAACATAGGACACGACCCTGCTGAACTCGGGGTGCGGCTCTATCGAATATAGGGGCGCGACCCCCCTCAACACGCCGTGGAACCACCCAGTACAGGGTGCGACACCTTTGTCTCTAGCCTATTATAGGATGCAACACTCACATTGCTTTCCTTACAGGCCGCATCCCTACCTATTCTAGTAACTCCAGATTTTACACACATCACGTGTTTAGAGCACGTGGGAATATCTCCTAGAAATAGAGGACCATGCCTCGAATTAGAGAGAGATATCTATTTCCATACACCTGGGGCAGACTCCACAATACATACTCTCTTTTCACAACCTCAGCAGACAGTTTTGGGGTAACTAGTCTACATCGCTGCCACCTCTTCGGCACACCGGAATCCTCAATACTATCATGTACTCTTCTTTATTCTCATACTTGTACGCCTCTTTAGGCATGATTATATTGTAAAATCCAATGCATATAATGATAAGGGAGCAACACAGTGGACGTAGGCCTACTTTAGAGGCTGAACCACTCTATATCTTGTTTTCTCTCTATTTATTTACTGTGTTTACTTATTACACACTTTACTCATGATTTGCTGATACGAAAATGACAAGTGGACGATTTCTCGTATCATCATTTAGTACAATTACATAAAATATTAGCATAGGGAGTCAAAACAACCACCCTTCCCTAACCAAATTATCCCTAAAAATAGCCTAAACAAACCTTCCCAGATTATTCCCAAAAAAACCAAAAATAAAACAAAACATATAAACACATCCTAGTCACAAAATCTTTACAAGAAATGAACATCAACTTCACAAAGACCCTATTCGCAACTCCCCGACGACCCAACCCCATAATCTTCTACTTCTCGAGGCCCCCAAACTTCCCCTGCCTGATTGGTATTCTAAAGGCGCTCCATAGAACGGTATGCCCTGATCACCCTGGAGAAAACCACTACTACCCCCTCCATTGTGTCAAAAAGGACAAATGAACTCTTCCCAGTCTCCTCTGCCAAGATCTTCGCTATGACACCCACTTTATTATCCATTTCGGATAGTCTCCAGACACACTCCCAACCCTGCCTATGGACTAAGAGGTACGAGTCGATGAAAGACGATTCTCCCACAGAGAACTAACCTCATGTGCATGGATTCAGTTATGTCTTCCATAGGAAATAAGTCTAGTGTCCGAGGAGGAACTATATTCTCCCATTTGACTTGGCACGAAGATGCCATGGAAAATAGAATGAGGTTTGTCGAAGGATAACTAATCGAACATACCAATATTCTCCCACTTCCAGAATAGGTTGCATCTCTCCCCACCATGGCACCGACTAGCGCAGGCAACGAGTTCCGTGCTCCACGAACCAATTTATCCAGTTCTCTATAGATGGGCCAAAACTGATGGAATATCGAGTAAAGAAATTTGGCACGACTGCCAAGGATATTCAAAGGGACTGCCAAATGGAATCTCTCATCCAACCACATCAACAGCATAATCAAGATTAGTTTTAAAAATCAGAGGACCTTTCCCTCCAAGCATAGATCGTTCAAGGTCTCCACGAGTATCACTACTGCAGGATTGCAACGATATGACATCTACGCTATAATAGCAACTAGTCGAGGTCCACCACTAGGTCTCCTGTCACCAAAAATAGCCTCAAAGTTTTGCCTGAGGCAACAACTCTGGCATGGTCTACATTGTCAAAATCCTTATATGAAAAAATACATGATAGTTGGTAGAGAGATCATTCCCACAATGACTAACGACTGATCTGCTGAAGTTGAAATGTGGAGAAAATTTTCTAACAGAACTCGAGGAGATCGAGAGAATTTAGGCATAGCCTCCGCTGCGCCAGGATTAATCCCACATATGGCTGCAAACACCTCGTAGGTCAGATAGACCTCATCCAAAACAAAGTGGAAAATATGTTCCTCAGGGTACCAAATGATGAGGCAAAAAATAAGAAATAAAAAAGAAGATAAAATGTTAATGGATGAAAAACTACACCCCATTTACCCCCTTTATACAGAAATACCTTGGCTAAAGACAAGAAACTTAAATGAACCAAAATAAAACCTACGCTACCAAGTACTTTGGGCTACAATAAAGTGAAATTAAAGCCTTAGGATGATTTGAATGAACCCATATGCCTATAGGTAGGACAAGGAGTAAGCCGATCGACAACCTCCTTATTTTAGAAAATTATATATTTCCTTTTTTGTCGAAAGCAAAAACTTGAAAAAATAAATCCTTATTTGAAGACCCTCGGGTATTTGCTCTAAACTTATCCATTTTTATCCATCATTTTTTATCATAAGTCTTTTCCTCGAATTATTGAATCAATTTTCTAAATAGATGTCCTATCATTTTTATAGTCTCAGCAGTAAATTAAAAAGTGCATGTAGAATAAGTCATTAAAGAAGGAATGGATAACAAAAATCTCCTTCATATATATTGTCATTTTCACAATTACATTATTTTTAGGAGGAAGAAGAAACAAGAAAATACAAAGAAACAAGACTATGCCCAAACCCAATCAATCTCTCTCTCTATCTAAACCCTCAATCCCTGTGGCTTATGATCTTCCCAGATGGCGAGCTATAGAGCCTCCACTCCCTGAGCCCGATCTCTCCTCTGAGGTAGCAGGTGGAACCAGACAAGAAGGAACATGAACTGAGTCCTTGATATAGGCAGTCGTAGAAAACACCCAATCTCCGATGTCCTCCAGCCAAGTTGTCGGCACCCAAGCATGCTGCAAGCAAAACCACAGAATCAAAAGCCAAATTAGTCAGTAAAAAGCAAAAGTAAGAATCAAAAGGAGACAAGATGAGAAAAGAGAAATATACCTCAGGTCGAAGGGCCTCCTCCACTAGCCCCATCAATATCGAACCCACCTTATTAGGGTGGTGTGGCAAGCTCAGTGATCCCCCTCTAGACAATTGAAAATTATATGAGGGCGGAGTGACCTGGATGAGTGAAGCCTCCTCTTACATTGTTGCCATCGAAGACATGCCACCTTTACTGTGGGAAGATCCCACCGACCTACTCGTACCCCTACCCGAAGCTTTAAGAGGTGGAGGCATGTTCACGACATCATAAACACACGAATGCATAAGCCAGCTCATCACAAAATTGAGGCAGTCATAAGTCGCCACCGTATCCATGTAGAGTGAATATGCCTCGCCAATCATTGGCGCCATCCTAGCCTCATCTGACATCTCCTGCACCCACCTCATGTACATTGGAGGCACCGCCAGTGGGACCACCACCTCGTACTCCACTATTTTTTTCACAACTTTCTCTCAAGCACCAAGAGCATCCAAACTCATTCGCCATCAACCACCACATCTGCGCATGTATGCCTGTCACCCCCGTGTACTAACGAGCCATCCCTCAGGTATAGAAGGTCACCTGCAAGCCACGATAAAAGGATTAGTATTCGTACAAAGAAAGAAAAAGCCAACAAAAAATTCAAAAGAAGAAAAAAAGGAAATAACCTGAACAATCATCAAAGTGTTCAGGGTTGTCGCACTGCTGCTAGAGACAAAGATTGGTTTGATCTTCAATTGAACTTTCTCCACCGGTACATTCAGCAGAAGTCCCCCAAGTCCTCATCTTTTAGGGCTATCAACTTGGCGTTGATCCCAATAACCTCATAGAACCACATTTGCAAAAAGGACAAGAATCAACAAAATCTAAAAAGAAAATGCAAGAAAATATAAGAAAATAAAATGCAAGAAAATACAAGAAAAGAAAATGACATGGCCCCCATAAAGGTATACTGGTAGCATCGGCTGAATGCATCCAGAGAAGAATAAAGGGTCGCCAAGGTCAAGCTCCCCCAATCATAGAGTGGGGAATCCAAAAAGATCCCCAAAAATGGAAAAAACCAAAGGTGGACTACGTCCCCACTTATCGCCATAAAGATACCAGACAACAGAAGCAAGATAAATAACCAAGCCATCTGCCTCACCTTATTCCCATCCGTCTCTTCAACCCTCTGACCCAAAAGAACCTCCCTCAGAGATGACATACAAATATAATCTCCAGAAACTATCCAACCCACATTCCCTAAAGATGCATAAATTGCTTCCGGCATCAGCCTCACTGTATGGTCCACCTCAATCTGCACACTCTTGCAGTCTATCGCCAGGAGTTGCTACACATCGATGGGAGTCATGGTAATCTCCCCAAAACCTAAGTTAATGGTGTGGTTAGTGTCCCATAACCTCTCCCCCAATGCATATAAAATCCTAGTGGAACACGGTGTCTCGTCTAAAGCCAGTGCCAAGTGACTAAAGCCAATAGAAGTAACTACCCAGTGAACCACCATCGAAAGACTCTCTAACACATCCTTCAACCCCATGGTCAACCTAGAACGCGGGCTCAAATGAGAAATATCAATCTGTTAAAACCAAAAAGAAAAGAAAAAGAAACCATCTTGTCAGCACAAGAAAATAAAGAAATGAAGAAAAAGAAAAAAATGCCAAAAATCACTTACATAGCCACTAGGGTTCCTCACCCTAGAAGAATGGTGGTGTGATGGCTCACATAGTAGAAAGCGATCGTTATCTATTAGCTCAAACAAGTCAAAGAATTCTCATTGCCCAAAGCAAGGGGCGCCCTAGGTCGCCACTCCAGTCCCGCCCAATCATCAATACTCAACCACTCAAAGTTGTATTCCTAGCCGGATGAACCCCCCATTTGAAGTATTGAAGAAAGAAGGACTTAAAAATGGACTCTAGAGAGAAGATGTAGAAGATTCAGATGCAGAAAGATGTGAAAAATGAGGAGGGTTCTCCCTCTTTTTATAGGAGTCCAAATGACATGCCAATCGGCAGACCCCTTCTCATATCGATCTACACCTGCCTATTCCTCTGCCCAAGGAAGCCCAAGTTTCCATGCCACTTGCCAAGAGATAACCCCTACCACATGCCGGTAGGAATAAGCCTTGAAATTTTGTACAAAAGCCAAAAAATTCAGAAAAAATTCCTAAAAATACCATATAATCATTAGAACATTTCTTCACTAAGAAAACCATATTAAGATCCTATAATCCCCAACTGGATTAATATCAAATTTTTACTCCCAATGCAAACACTAAAATGCATGCCAAAAATGACACATCCCGAAAATGTCCACTATAACTCCCCACCAGAACTCAAAATCAAATGCTTCCCTAGTAGGATTACACAATATCCTCCCAATTCCCCAACAGAATTTCAAACTTCCCCCCCCCCCCAAAAATACATGATCTCTAGTCAATGTCTTTCCTTAGTAGAGTCTCAGAATAACAAAACCACAAGACTCTTCGGAGTGAAAACCTCCATGAGTTACATCTTTAGGTCCTCAGAATTGACCTCGACCCACAAAATCAGTAGCCTAAACCTTAGGTCCTCACAATTGATCACGACCCTCGAAATTGAATGTCACAAATTTAGTTCCTCAGAATTATCCTCGACCCTCAGAATCGGTCGCCTCAACTTTAGGTCCTCAGAATTGACCTCGGCTCGCAGAATTGGTGGTCCTAACCTTAGGTCCTCAGAATTAACCTCGTCCCTCAGAATCTATCACCCCAACCTTAGGTCCTCAGAATTGACCTTAACCCACATAATCAGTCTCTACAACTTTAGGTCCTCAGATTTGACCTCGACCCTATGAATCGATCGCCTCAACTTTAAGCCCTCAAAATTGACCTCGACCCTCGGCCCTCAGTTTTGGTTGCCTCAACTTCAGGTCCTTAAAATTGACATCGTCTCGCAAAAACGGTCGTCATAACTTTAGGTCCTCAGAATTTACCTCGACCCATAGAATTGGTAACTACAACTTAAGGTCCTCAAAATTAACCTCAGCCCACAGAGTCGATCGTCACAACTTTAGGTCCTCAAAATTGACCTCCGCCCTTAAAATTGGTCGTCACAACTTTAGGTCATTCGAATTGACCTCGACCCACCGAATTGGTCACTAAAACTTAAGGTCCTCAAAATTAACCTCTTCCCGTAGAATCGATCACCACAACTTTAGGTCCTCAGAATTAACCTCGAGCCTCAAAATAGGTCGTCACAACTTTAGGTCCTTATAATTGACCTCGGCCCGTAGAATCAGTCATCATAACTTTAGTCCTTAGAATTGAGCTCGGTCCTCAGAATTAGTCATCAAAATTTTAGGTCCTCAGAATTGACCTCGCCCCACAGAATTGATCTCTACAACATTAGGTCCTCAAAATTGACCTCGCCTGTAGAATCGGTCCCCTCAAATGTTAGGTCTTCAGAATTGACCTCGATCTGCAGAATCGACCATCCTCAGCATAACCTTAAGTCCTCATGATCGACCTCGACCCTCTGAACATGTAATTCTCATCCATTTGGTCGGGTGAATCGACCTCTTTCCCAAACATTCGTGTGGTGTTTATTTGATGGCTTTCACTTATTTCAAGCTCACCATCGAGGGGCTCTATAGACACCACAGTCTAAAACCCTCCTAAGACTCCCCTTAGGTTCGTATCATTTCCCCATTCACCGTAAACCCTAGGTCATACTTCGAGTACGGAACTTGAGGCAACTGGGCTCTCCCGAGCCCCGTTTGACTCCGAGTAACTTTCTCATCGGAGAAAAATCTCAATGAATCTTCAAATGGTTCTGAATACCCTTTCCAATGGTCTTCCCTGTGCACAAATTGACCTTACGATTCCGACAAATGGCCTATTTTACTATCAAAAATCAATTTGGAGGTCACTCGGCACTCCCGGGACCCATCTTGAACCCAATCAATTCCTCGATCGAGTGAAGCTTAATGAATCATCAAAGGACTTTGAATCCCCTTCCCAACGGTCTACCATGTGTGCGAATCAGACTTGCTGTGTGAACGAACGATCCATTTTTCCTTAAAAAATGATTAGGAGGACACCCGGTGTTCTCGAGCCCCGTTTGACACTCTTAGCTCGTCAGCTCAAACGAGACTAAATGAATCCTAAAAGGTTACTAAATAACCTTTCTAATAGTCCACCCAATGCGTGAATTAGCCTTACGGTACGAACGAACGACCTTTTTTACTTTGAAGGGTCACCGGGTGCTTTTGGACCCCGTTTCACCAAAGTTAACTCTCTGAACTGAATCAGATTTCATGAATATTTGAAGGTCTCTGAATACCCTTTCCAACAGTCCATTCCGTGTATGCATCATCCTTACAATTCAGACAAACGATCCATTTTCCTCGGAGAATCTCCTGTCCAAAAGACCATCGGGTGCTTTCAAGCCCCATTTGACCAAAGTAAACTCTTGAACTTGGGAGTGTCCCATGGATTGTTAAAGGTATTTGAATACTCTTTCTAACGGTATGCCCTGTACGTGATTCAAATTTACGAATATCGTTTTACGACCTTTTTTTGAGAAATCTCCATGAGGTTGCTAAATGACAAACCCATTTCCCTGTCTAGCGGCAGTGTGTCTGGGGATGCCTGTCGATAGGCAATACAAGGACAATGCCGATAGACACCCCCTTAACGATATATAAGGAGATCATGAGCTCACTTTGGCAGGCAACCCAGAAACATCCCTCTCAGTGATCTTAGTAATATCCTTTCAAAGTTAGCGTGGTTTCTCTATTGAAATCTTTTCTCCATATTCCATTCCCATCCCTTTCACACCCAATTTGGTAAAAATCCTTCCCCTCTCCTCCTAAAAACTCCATCCAATTGCAAGAGTAGCCTTTTCAAGATTCAAGATCAATCTTCAAATCTCAAAGAAGGTCCAAACATTCTTCATTCTCTTTTAATTTCCTTATATTCGCATTAGTTATCGAATCCTCACTTTAGCACTTCATCTTTCTTAGTCCATACGTATTAATAATCTCATTTTTTATTAGTAGTACTTCAGATAATATATTTTCTATAAAAAAACCAAAAATAGGAAATAAAGGGTGTTACTAATAAATTCCAAACAGGATGCCTCACCACATTTTTCAAAATCAAAATATACTTTTTTTACACATAAACGTCTAAAAAAAATCCCTGGTTGGATTTTTGGGATAAGCCCCACCCTCATATTGCATGCGAAATACGTGGAATTTAATGCCTTTTTAGGCTACATAGAAGTCTAAGGTTAAAACTCAAGACTCGAGTCCTCCTTGCATATTTTTTATTCATATATTATTTTTATATATTGTATTTATGACTCTGTGTATTGGAATTTCAGCTCTCTTCCTAGAATGATTAAAGGTCTTCCCAAACTGGATATAATTCATACTCCTCAAATTAGGCATAAGATTAAAAAATAGTAATGGGGATAAGATAAATCCCTAAATTTTATTTCAAGTTACCTATTTTGTAATGGGGTGAATATAAAATCCCAAATTTATCGTTATTTATTTCTAGAGTTTTAGGCCCAACCTCTAAAAATTAAGCTAGTATGGGTTTGTAAGCTTTGGAGAGGCTTTTTCTCCGTTTTTATATAAATAAAATGTGTGGGGGTTCCGTCTCTCTTTGCAAAAAAAAAAAATCTTGCTTGCGCTATATCTAATATATATTATCATTTCATCATAACGATCGATAAGCGGATACATTATGTTTTTAATTATTATTTTAGGAACACTCCTACGGATAATCTCACTCCGCCTTTCTCCATTACGTGAGTTGCGACGTTTCATTCTACATTTATATACACGTGCATACACTTCCCAGTGTTTTTAAGGAGAATAATAACACATGCCCATGAGAAACCAAAAGGGCGTGATGGGTGCCTAACACGTCCCCATTTCGTAACATAGCCACCGAACCTTTGAACTAATTGGTTTCTCAAGCATCAATATGTCTTTAATGCCATTATCTTGAGGAACCAACATTTCTTTTGCCTATTTTGTGCAAAATAAGCTGGCGACTCTATCTCTTTACATCACCCCATATCGACGACGACCGAAGCGCTCCTCCTAAAAAGGGCGCAAACCCTTCGTTTTCCATCCCTCTAACCGTGCGAGCGAGCGTCGAAGCCCCCGAGGAAGGAAAGGGGAGTAAACGGAGGGGATGAGCACAATAGGAGTCCACCTACACCATGTGCACAACACACGAGTCCACGCATACCTTGATAACAAGGAAAATTTCATATGACTCTAAACACGAATTATCTCAGAAAAATCATTTTGAAAACATTTTTAAATCGGATTTAAATAAAATAACGTCCTTTGGAAAATTTAACGAGCATCTATAAACACATTATGTATTCATACCTGAGAGAATCTCGGAAAACCAATGTGAAGATGTGAAACGTTCATCAAAACCCAGCATGATCTATCTTTGAAGCTTGGCTGCTATGTCATCAACACAACGTCATATGCTTAATGGGAATCATGATAAGAAAAATCTATCCTATGACTCAAAGTGTTTTCTTATTCGGAATAATGACAATTACATACAAATTGACACTATTTGGAAAACTTTCCTTATAAATCTTCCCCTTTGGCTATTCCAAGACAAAACAAAAATAGTGAAATGCCTAAGACGGGCCGTCAAGCCAAATGGCCTAAATCCCACCCCATAAACCCAAAAGAAATTACAACACACATATAATAAAATACAGGACAACCGATGAGCATGAGTTGTCCGAAAGTGATGTAGTCACAAAATTTTGAATCTTTGAAGAATCACTACACACAAGAAACAAAAAAAAATACCATGTGAAGTCTGGAGGAACAAATGGTATATAAAATCATCTCAAAAATGATATATAAGAAATATCAAACATCTCAAGTCCCACCTACATCACATATCTATCTCTCCCCCTTTTGTTTCGAATAGACAACTAATGGGACAAATAAACACAATAATATCTTGCATGAGAATAATCTGAAAATAATATGTAGATAAATATGAGTAACTAACTAGCGCTAATAAAATATCAATATATGACAGGGCATAGGTAGAAAATAATCACATGAAACAATCACCAATATCAAATGATGTGACTAAACAAAATCTCATCCAACAATGAAATGTAATAATCAAGTAAGAATAAACATATCAACTACATATATGGTCTTCAAAAGTACCAAATCACAATAGCAGAATAATAAGTATCAAGGAGGTACTAAAACAGATCAAAAATCTTGTAAATCCAACCCAGATTGTTCGAATGATAGGAATATCTTTCGAACCATGTGGAATATCGCTACGAACGACCAGAAATAGTAGCCTCTTGTTCAAAGCTCGTTCGAAGGGTCCTATTTAATGACCTATCACTATACCTCGATTTTATGTCGATGTGACCTCGTTAGAACCAGATGTCGAATGATGTGAAGAAGTCATTCAAATGACTCAGAGAAGTCATTCTAACGACTTATAAAATTCTCAATACTAGCTCAAAAATAATGTTAAATAAACCCAGAAATATGAACATCAAATATAAACAACTGACACTGCAAAAAATAGTAACAAAATTGACTCAAAAATAAAAACATGAATTACACGTTAACATATTAGTCATGTGCTCAAACATGGAATGGAGTGAATGGGTGTAACAAATATAATTGAATCATAATTCAAACACAAAGATACGTTCAAGAAGTTCTAATTGACAGCTAAATGTCATCTAAATACGATTTATCCATACGTGACAAGTAAACTTTGAACTCAATGAACTAAACAAACATCACGCACATAAGTTTAGAATTTTAATGATTCTACCACACAATAGCATTATGACACGACTTTTCAACCTAGGACTTGTTTGTGGAAACCTGTTGATCTTCAACTAAAACTCCCTCAAACATAAATGATAATTATTTTCTTTCGAAGATCTAATTTCTTTTTCTTTGAGATATTTCCTATTGGCCCCATTTTGTCATATTTTTCTTTTTATTGCCTTAAATTTTTCTTGGTCTCTTTTAAGCGATGGCTTTCACGACGAGTTCACATGCCTCTCCTAGCCCTTTTACGTGCATACTCATCAATTTTTATATGCCATATAAATCCTCACGGGAAATAATTCTTACATACACAACTCCCCCTAAATCTAATATGTGCGCAAATGACAAAATTGAGAGGAGAACGTCTCACCAAACTCAAATATGCACGAGTAGTCAAACATTCATATAAGCTCGTACATGTGTGGAAAGCCATATGCATTGTCGAATCTAAATGCAAATAAACTTCTAAACGACCCCATTAAACAAATGGTTAAAATCAATATTTTTATCAAAAATCATGAGCAAATGTCCTAGCCACATGTAAATATGTAGTGAAGGGGGTCAAGCACACCAATATGCCACATCAAGTTTAAACTCATGACACAAAACTCGAAAATCTTTTTGTGTTTAAAAAAAAAATTGACCAAAAATAAAATCTTTTTGTATTTTCAAAAATATATAAAACCAATTTTTTTTTGTATTTTTTCCAATAAGACTCTAATAAAGAAAAATGTAATATTAAAGATAAACATGTCATAACACTAGTAAGTATATATCATGAAGCAAAACTAGGGTGTGGCAAACATGATAACATAATCATTCGTAAGATCTATCATGGGAAGTATCATTTGCAAGAAAATGAGAGTCATGAAATTTAGTTCCTAAAACCTTTAAGTCCATGTTCCTAACCCAAGTAGGTGTGTAATGACGCATGGGCTTTATTCTTAAATTTCCTAGGAGCATTTTAAGGTCATTGCAAAAACATCTAAGGTGACCCTTACGATTGCAATGAGTTCAAGTGTAAACATTGTAAGGAATGCTACCTAATGTGGACCTCTCCTAATGTTACTAGTTGGCTCTCTCACATGTAAGTATTGTCTTTGGGAATGGTAGCAATGCAATCATCGAAGCGTATACCATACCTTTCATTTTTTATTTGGAGGGTGCCTAACATCCTATCCAACTTTTTTGATCTAGCCTCCAGATCAAAATTAACATTACTCGAATCTCTCAATTTCTCCTCAAGCTCACCTATTCTAGGCTCGAGAAAATCCTTAGACTCCTCAAACTCTAGAATTTCCTTCTTCATAGCCTCCATCAAACCACGAAGACTATCTCTCTCACCCTCAACATACTCTAGTTTCTCCCTAAGAGTCTTCTACCGTGCCCAAAGATCCTCAATCAACGCATCATTATTTTCTATGACACGTTCTTTCAACCTATCTTGCAACTTCAAGTTTGCCTTTTTCACCTTCACTATTTCCTTGTACAATTCACGGAAGGAAACTTGTAACTCACTCTCCTCACTCTCTTCATCCTCAATCTCTTCTCCCTCAATCACATGGAAATTACTCACTATGGACTTGAAAGTGTCATTCACATGAATATCTTCATGAGAAGATTCATCGTCGTCGTCGCTCACATGACAAATCATGAATTCGGTGTAGTTGTTCTTAATGGGGGAATCTCCTCACTTTTTCGGTCCACTATCACTAAGGGTGGAATTATATGCTATCGGTTTCTTGTCCTCATTATTAAGTCTAGTGGGTCACTCCGCTACCATATGGCCATAATCCTTATAACCACAACACATATCCGACTGATCCCTCTTATCATTCTCACTTATTGTTCTTAATTTCTCAAGTCTTCTTACATCTTTCGATTCCTTTTGGAGATTAAGAAACTTTTTAAATTTTTTATTACAACAAGGCTACATATTTAAAATCGGTGTTGGATTCATCATCCTTCAAAAATTTAGTCTTCTCCTTTCGGGCTTTTTAAATAATGCCCTTTTCTTTCGTCGGCGCTTGCGTGGAGGTAAACATGTCAAGCTCATTGGTCTGTATATATCTTACAAGCTCTTGTAGTTTTATTGAGTCAAGTAAACCCAAAGATTTTAAAATGGTCACCTTTGGATCAAATCTAGCGGGCAACAAACGTAAGATTTTCTTTATGACTTGGTCGTCGGGTATTTTCTCTCCCAAGTTAAACGATGAGTTTACTATATGGGACAACTTAGCATAAAACTCATCAAACGTATCACTCTTTAGCATCTTAATCATTTCAAGTTGGGTGGCGAGGTTTTGGAGTTTGGACGTCGTAAAAATGCTAGTTCCTTCATGAGTAAGTGCAAGAACACCCCTTGCCTCTTTATACGTTCACACATCATAATACTGTTATACTCTTCTGGGGTGACAGACAAGGAAATTGCATTCAAACCCTTGGAATTTTATTGTGCAAGTTTGTGTTCGGCATCGGTCCATGACTCAATAGGTTTTAAATGGGTGGATTCACCCTCTCTCATGATTGGTGGTGCCCACCCTTTTTCTACTGCTAACCAAACATGATCATCTACGAGGTATCTTTCAATAAGCATAATTCGACCCATTAAACATAGGTGTTCAAAAGCCACCGTACATATCAAAATTCATACCTAAAGACACACGGGATCACTCACACAATAAAATAGTGTTTCTAGCTCTAATACCAAATTAAAAAAATGGGGTCCCTCTAAGTGTGTGCGCTTTAGGTGAGAATAATTTCTCAAAACTTTTTCCCATTTTATTAAGCACCAATTTTGGGAACCAAATTTTAATTAAGCCAATTTTATCTTCTTAAGCCTAAACATGCATCCAGTGATATTAAACAAGATAAAGTAAAGAAAGATCACAAAACACACCGATGTACGAGAAAACCACTAACGAAAAAATTTTGAATGACCCAGGCCAGACAATCACTATGATATGTCAATTACAAAGTGATATGCCCATGTGTAACCCCGTTTGAGCACAATTCTTAATCAAACTAGCTAACCAAATAAAGTGTGCATATTACAAGGATCCTAACATCACCAATATCAATCTCGTCCATCATCTTAGGTCCAGACCCTCCAATAGCCAGGTCCTCTTCATCTCGACTTGTCTACCATGCCTGACTGCAGAGATTTTATGGGTCTTTGCTATAATCTCGTCTCGATCGGGTACCTCCTCAGCCGAGACCTCACTCTACATTCTTTCAATTTATGACTGAATATGATTTCGGGGGTTTCATACTCGACCCGACCAAGACCACTCCAGACGATAACTCCACCACGTGTGATACAAGGCTCCAGTGTGATTACTCCACGTAGACAGATAGTTATAATAAAATCACATGTGCACGTGGAAGGAATATTTACTTCATCATTATTTACATGCATATGTGATCGGTGGATATAACATATTGGCTAATGCAAGTTGCACACGCCTATTACATGCTTGGGGTGAACACTGCACCATCCCAGCACTATATATACATTTATCCTTCAACCTTGAGAAGGGGACAAAATTCAAAACCCTAGAAAAACTCTGTTAAAATTGCAGTAATGAGAGAACATTGAGTGCATTGTAATCAAAGGCCATTAACGCCTAGTTTGATAGTAAATGTACACTCACCCTTGCACAGTAGAGTAGGCGTAAAGGGATGAACCACTTATATGACTGTCTTTATCCTTTTTGCCTCACCTCATGCTTTGTTATATTACTGTATTTTCACCATTATTGCACACTAGAGGTTGTACTAGATTGAGATCTTATTCATTTACTCGATGGTACCATATTTGGCACCATCACAAAGGAAGAATTACATTCTTACTCAACAACTTGATCCCCATAAGTCTTGATGCCTCTTCTTCTCTTCAACTACTCCTCCACAGTAAAATATAGGAGTGCACCTACGCCAACTCCAACACACATGGGTCCACGAATAGCTTGGTATCCATCGATACAACCACAACAACCATCATTCAACAAGTACAGAGTCCAGTGCATGAAACAAGTTCTTCGAATGATGAAGAATGAAACAACGGTGCAAGCATAAGATATCTATGCCATATGGTTATGTAAACATATAGGTTATGTTATGTCCTTTATGTTTTGCACACACGTTTTTATGAGAAAAAGAGGCCTTAAATAATATTTTTGAGGCGGATCGTCGTTCTAATGAAATAAGCACGTCGTATGAACGATCACAATATCTCATTTGAACGAGATAGTCATGTCATTTGAATTATAGTCCCATGTCATTTGAACGACTGTTAACGTTATTTGAACCACGTAAACAACAATTTTCATACGACTCTAAATACAAATTATCTGAGAGAAATCATTTTAAAATCGTGTTTAAATAAAATAACATCCTTAGAAAAATTTACCGAACATCCATAAACCATTATGTATTCATACCTGAAAGAATCTCGGAAAACCAATGTGAAGACGTGATACGTGCACCAACACTCGACATGATCTATCTTTGAAGCTTGGCTACTACGTCTTTAACACAATGTCGTAGGATTAATGGGAATGGTGACAAGCAAAATCTATGCTATGACTCAAAGTGGTTTTTGTTCGGAATAATGTTAATACATACAAATTGACACTAATTGAAAATTTTTCCTTACACTATATATTTCTTTTAAAGGGAACTTTTCAGAAGTACGAACCTCTTTTGGAACTAAAGTGACTTTCTAGAAGTAAGAACTTTACCGGGGAAAAACGACTTCTCCAAAGTGCGAACTTATCCGTGACCTTTTGAAATGATCTCGAGTATCTCGGACGATTGGAGGAGAAAAATGAAAAAATCGAATCGAGGTCAATTTTTGGTCCCCTTTTAATGGTTGGTGGGGACATCTATTTATAGGGGTGTGGCTTCGAGTGTTTAACTGATCGGTTAATGCCCTTGGATGGGGAATTTGGTTTGTGTGACACGAGGATGGCTAGGAAATGATCTTCATATTTTGGATAAGATTTAAGGGACTTATATGAAAAATGGATAACCGATAGGTAGAATTTGTGATCGGTCGGTTAAAGTACTATTTTGAGTGATTTCGGAGGAAGAAAGTGAAGAAAATAGTTTGACCGATTTTTAAAAGGACTCAGTTTTATTTTCATCGTAGTTTGGTATTATTTTTATAAGTTTTGACTCGTAGTTGCGATTGATGCTTGGTTTTTACCATTTGAAAGATAATTCACAACTCTATCTTTTTATGGTTCCCAACTTACCCAATCATTAAATTTGATAGGTATGCAATACCTATATAGTAGTACATTATATGAATGGCTCCAGTTCACGTAGCCTTGGGTTTTTTATACAAGCTTCGATTAGCTCATGGACATTATCTTTGGAAATATATTTCTAATTTTTACAAAACAATTTCTTTACCACTTTACCAAGTTATGAAGTTTTGTGTGTCAAAATATCCACAAAGTGATATTTAGTGTAAATCATCTTAATCAGGACTACCCTTGGCTTCGACCTTTAAAGTGAGGCATAGAAAGGCGTAGGGGGGATTTGATAAAATGTGTTTAAATATGTTGGGCACTTTGTAAAGTTGTTAAGGTCCATAGTGGGACAAGATTTGCATATTTACAGGAGTGCCCTTACAATCACGAGATGTTTATGGTTTTCCTATCACCGAAGTCGGTCTTTTAAAGAAATTGAGTGTGACTTTATGAAGTTAGTGGTTTATGAAAATGATGCTCCATTAGGATCACGATAACACATGACCCACACCCCGATTTCAAATCAGGGTGTCCACATAAGAGCTCGACTATGAGGGTGCACATGCGGACACTCTAAATTAAAATTTATGGATATATTGGTCCTCAATGGTGAAAGGGTTTGCGTGATTCATAAAAGGGGATGGATGTATGGTCGAGACCCAAAAGGTCTATGTTGAGGCCGTATGGGGACCTATGGTATGAGAAAACCTAGAGGTGAAGTGCAGGATGATCGACGGGTCTCGATGTTGTGTTGGGGCTGGGAACATTGTTCTAAGATTACATCACACCTGGTTAACTTTACTAGTTAGTGATAACCATAGGTATATTAAACATGAATACGTGGTAATCCAAACTTTGCAAGGGAGAAAGATCCGGGGGGTTTCGAATTACTTATGACTTCTTATCCTCCCTAGTTAGCAGTAACTGAGGGTAAGGAGAGTCAGTGTGAATATATGGTAACTCGAACTCTGGGTGGGAGAAATATTCGGGGGTTTTAGGATCACCTCATGACTGTTATCCTTCCTCGTTAATTAGAACTGAGGGTAGAGAGATTAAGTGTGAACATATTATGATTGAAACACCGATAAGGAGAAAGCTCCAGGGGGTTTCTTGATCACCTCACAACTGGTTATATTTCTGGGTTAATGGGAATCAAGGGAATGGATATTAAGTGTGAATGTATTACAACACAAATACTGGGAGGGAGAAAGCTCTAGGGGGTTTCATGATCACCTCATGACTGGTTATCCTTCCTGATAGTGGGAATCGAGGGTAGGGAGATTAAGTGTGAACATATTGTGACCCGAACACCAAGGGATAAAGCTCCGAGGGGTTTACGATTACCTCACGACATATTAACCTTACTACTTAGTAAGAACCGGGGTATGGTAGATTAAATGTGAACATATTACGGACCCAAACATTCGGAGAGAGAAAACACTGAGAGATTTCTTGATCACCTCATGATTAGTTATCCTTCCTGGTTAGCATGTAAGGAGATTAAGTGTGAATATATGGTAACCCAAACTCTGAGAGGGAGAAAGCTTGAGGGGTTTTAGGATATCATGATTTACGACATTAGTTTTATCAAATATTTGAAATATACCAACCCCAAATATTTTAGGTTGCTCAGGGGACTAGATGCCAAAGCACAGGGTTTTCGACATTATCTACTGGGGTGTAGGATCGCCTCATGACTGGCTAACCTATTTAGTTAGTTGAAATTGAAGAGAGGTGGCATAGTGAAATCAAAACACCGAGAGGGAGAAATATCTGGGGGAGCATAACATCTCAATTTTTTACTTTGGTTTTAGAAAAGATTTAAAATATTCCAACCACCTATATTTTTTATCTATCGGAGGACCAAATGCAAATATGCAAGGTTTTAACTGTATCTGTTGGGGTGTAGGATCGCTTCATTACTAATTAACCTCTTTATTTAGTGGGAACTGAAGAGAACTAGATTAAGTGTGAACTTAGGTTGATTAAAACATCGAGGGGGATAAAGCTTTAGGGGTGCAGGGTATCTCAATTTCTAACTATGGTTTTAGAAAAGATTCAAAATATTATAACCCCATATATTTTAGGTCTCTCAGGGTACCAGACGTAAAAACACCGGGTTTCGGCGGCATCTATTGGGGTATACGATCGCCTCACGACTGGTTAACCTCTTTAGTTAGTGGGAACTGAAGAGATGTGGCTTGAATGTGAACATAGGGTAATTAAAACACCGATATGGAGAAAGATCCGAGGTTGAAGGGTATCTCTATTTTTGTCTTTAGTCTTAGCAAAGATTTAAAATATTCCAACTTTTTTTTATTGAGGTCCCTTAGGGGACTAATTGCTGAAATGTGAGGTTTCGACAAAGTTTATTGGGGTGTATGATCGCCTCATGATTGGTTAACTCTTAAGTTAGTGGGAGATAAAGAGATGTGGCTTAAATTTGAACGTAGGGAGATTAAAATACTGAGAGGGATAAAGATCTAGGGGTGCAGGGTATCTTAATTTTTGTCTTTGGTTTTACCCACAATTCAAAATATTACAACCCCTTCTATTTTAGGTCACTTAGGGGACCTTACATAAAACTATGGTGTTTTGGCGGTGTCTATTGAGGTGTAGGTTCGCCTCATGACTAGTTAACCTTTTTATTTAGTGGTAATTGAAAAGATGTGGTTAAATTGTGAACATAGGGTTATTAAAACACCGAAAGGGAGAAAGATATAGGGGTGCAGGGTATCTCGATTTTCAACATTGATTTTAGAAAAGATTCAAAATATTCAGACCCTACTAGTTTTGGTTACTCAGGGGACGAGACATAGAAACAAAGGATTTTAGTGACGTCTATCGGGGTGTAGTATCACGTCATGATTTGTTAACCTCTTTAGTTAGTGGGAACTCAAGAGAGGTGGTATAGGGAAATAAAAACGCAAAGTATGAGAAATCTCTATGCTTTAGAGGTAACATTCAAAATATTAGAACCCCTTTTTTTTAGTCGCTCGGAGGATCAAATGAATAAAATGAAAGGTTTTGGCGACATCTATTGGAGTATAAGATCTCATAATTACTAGTTAACCTCTTTAGTTAGTGGTAACTAAAGAGAGGAAGCTTAAGTGTTATCGTAGGTTATTAAAACATAAGGAGGGTTAAATATCTAATGTTCAAGGGTATCTAGATTTTTTTACTTTGATTTTAGAAATAATCAAACTATTCAACCCCTTATATTTTAAGTCGCTTAAGGGGCCATACATAGAAATGCAAGGTTTCAGCAACGTCTATTAGGGTATAGGATCGCCTCACGATTAGTTAACTCTTTAGTTAGTGGGAGATGAATAAATGTGGCTTAAATTTAATGTAAGGATATTAAAAAAATCAAGAGGGAGAATGATCCAGGGGTGTAGGGTATCTCAATTTTTGTCTTCGGTTTTAGCCAAGATCCAAAATATTCCAACCCCTTCTATTTTAGGTCACTTAGGGGACCATACACAAAAATTTAGGGACTTAGTAGTGTCTATTGAGCGTAAGATCACCTTACAACTGGTAAACCTGTTTAGTTAGTGGGAACTAAAAATATGTGGCTTAAATGTAAACCTAGGTTGATTACAACATCGAGAGAGAGAAAACTCTACGGGTGGAGGGTATCTCGATTTTTGACTTTTATTTAAGAGACGATTCAAAATATTTGAAGCCCTTTTAGTTTAGGTCACTCAAGAGACCAGACGTAGAAATATGGGGTTTTAACGACATATGTTGGGGTGTAGTCTTGCCTCACGACTTTTTGACCTCTTCGTTTAGTGGGGATTAAAGAGAGGTGGCTTAAGTGTTAACGTAAGACGATTAAAAAATTAGGAGGGAGAAAGCTTTCGGGGGTGTAATGTATCATGATATACGACTTATGTTTTTTAATAGATTCGAAATATTGCATGCCCTTCTATTTTAGATCGCTTAGGAGACCAAATTGATTTTGAAGCATAGGACTTCTTATATTAAGTTACGAATGGGATCAATTTTATTGTTGAAGCGGGGGGCTTCCTATTTAAGGTCACGAGGGGGACCGAATTATTTGAAGCACATGGCTTCCCATTTTAGGACACACAGGGGACCAAATTAGTTTTTAGAGCACGGGGTTTCTTTATTTAGGTCACGAGAGGTACCAAATTATTTGAAGCACGTGGATTCTTATTATCTCACATTGGGGACCAATTTTATTTTTGAAGCGCAAGGCTTCCTATTTAAGATCGCAAAGGGTAACAAATTGGTTTTAAAGAGAGGGGCCTCCTATTTTAGGTCATGTAGGATATCAATTTGGGTTGAAGTGTAGGTCTTCTACTTTAGGTTGTGTATGGGATCAATTTGTGTTTGAAGCATGGGGATTCCTATTTAAGGTCACGTGGGCGAATAATTTGGTTTGAAGCATGGGTATTATTATTTTAGGTCGCGTATGGGACTAATTTAGTTTGAAGCGTAGGGCTTCCTATTTTAGGTCACGTAAGGGACCAAATTATTTTGAAGCACGGGGCTTCCTATTTTTGGTCGCGTAGGTGACCAAGTTATTTTAGAGGCGTGAGGATTACTATTTTTGGTCATGTGGGGGACCAAATTGGTTTAGAAGCATGAGTCCCATTTTAGGTCGCTTAAGGGACCAAATTGGAGGAGATAAGTTCTTTGGTTTTTCTCAAGAGAGGCTTTATTTTATTTTCTCGGGTGGATTTCGAGGCTATCATGGGTTACTTAGGGGAATCCGAGGCCTTTT
This sequence comes from Sambucus nigra, assembly GCA_949130495.1. NCBI lineage: Eukaryota > Viridiplantae > Streptophyta > Magnoliopsida > Dipsacales > Adoxaceae > Sambucus > Sambucus nigra. The sequence continues at coordinate 83,410,953 of OX422211.1, forward strand.
TGTACACTATTTTGGGTAGGATGAGCCTTGGAGGGGTTTGGGGAAATGATTGGGGTTTGTTTTAGAAGATTTTAAGGTATTGGTAAGATGCTTGGAAGTGTTTGAGGTTATGATGAGTTTTCTTGAGTGAAGTTCAAGGCGTTATAGGGTTTTTCTCAGGTAGTATATGAGGCTTAAGAGAGGTTCTCGCAAATGAGTAAGTTTTCATAAGGGTTTTCTCACGTGATGTCTGAGGCGTCTGCACTGGTCAGTGCCTTGGTGGGGACAGCTGCTGCCTATTTTAGAACTGGGGGAATACCTGTACGTTTTGTTGGTTGACCTTAGACATACCTCTTTCTATTTACCTTGGTGGTTTTTGTGCCAATTTGGCTGGGAGCAGATTGTGCCACCTCAAACGCTATATTTCTTTCCGGTAGAAGATCTGACAGAGCGTCTGTGCTTGCGACTTGGCTCTTTGTTGGAGAGTCGATGTCCGTCGACCCGTCCTTCTCAGTCCGATGGGAGAGTCTGACACATCTCTGGGTATTATATGAAGTGGTTGTGGACAAGAGTAGTTCACAAGATGTTGGTGTTGGAGACTGGATAAAGGTGGTTTTTCTTATCCGATACCATGGAGGGAGGTGTTATGGTTTTTTCGAGGCTGGTTTGGGATTATCGGTCTATAGAGTGCCTGCATCAATCTATTCAGGCAGGGGAAGCTTGGGGACCCCTGGATGTAGATGATGATGGAACGGGCTCCTCTAGTAGCTATGGTTAGGACTCTTGGGAAGTTTTTTTTTTAAATGGGGAATAAATTTGGGAGTTTATTTGGTTTTTTTTTAAGGCAGGGGGAAGGGAGTTTGTCCGTCCCTTTACTTATGTAATTGCACTGTAATTTCTTATTAGTGAAATAAATAAGTTTTTGATCATCCAGCTGTGCCTTTTAATGATTTTTTTTTTAAATTACCTATATCGGTCGCTAAGGCATGCATAATCCTTTTGTTCAAGTATATGTTAGAATGAACTGTCATTCTCGAAGATAAGAAAAGAATAGTTTCTTTTTGTGAAAAAGAAAGGGTCGTGCTCATGTAAGATGTATGATCTGCCTACGTACCTATGGGGTTTTTTGTAGAGGATCAGGCCCAAGTAGTTATGGGTAGAGGGAAATGAAGGTTTTTATTTTTAAGAATAGAAGGGAGATGGGAAGAGTCGTAGAGCGTCGAGGTTTTAGACTAGGGGTAGAATTTCTTGAGACGGTCCAGGTTAACTCGACGAGCCATCTCTTCTCCATCAAGGTCAGTGAGCATAGAGGGACCTCCCAAAAAAAATTTCTTTACAATGTAGGGGCCACTTCAATTGGGCTTGAACTTCCCTCTAGGTCCCAGATGGGTTCTATGATTTCTTTAAGGGATAAATCCCCTTCTTGGACACCGCGGTCCTTGACTCTCTTATTGAATGAATGCGCTATTCGGAGATGGTACCCTTGTATGTGATACAACACTTTCAGTCTCATTTCATCCAAGAGTGACAGCTCATCGAGACGGCTTTGATGCCAGTCCTCTTCACTGACTTGGCTTTCGAGCATGACGCGAAGTGAAGGGATTTCTATCTCAACGGGTAGGACTGCTTCCATGATGTAGACCATAGAGTAAGGGGTAGACCCAGTAGGAGTTCGGATTGAGGTTCGATAGCCCCAGAGGGCATAAGGGATTCGATCGACCCAATCTCGACAGCTTTCGATCATCTTACTGATGATGGCTTTGAGGTTCTTATTGGCGACTTCGACTGCACCATTGGTTTGAGATCAGTCGGGAGAAGATTTGTGTCTCTGAATCCCATATTCGTTTACCACTTTTGTGACTTCTACCTCGAAGTGCTACCTGTTATATGACACTAGTTCATGCGGGACCCCATATCAGTAAATGATGTTCTTCTTAATCAATTTGGCTACTTTTTTAGCGTTCAGAACTGCGTATAACTCAGATTTGACCCATTTGGTGAAGTAATCAATGGAAACTAGGATGAATTCATGACTGTTGGAAGAATTGGGTGTAACATTCCCTATGATGTCGATGCCCTAGGTGGAGAAAAACCAATGAGAAGTCATGTTGGATAATTCTCCTGGAGGTAGGTGTTGAAGGTTAAAAAACTGTTGGCATTTGAGGCATCTCCGGACATAGGCGGTGCAATCCTAGACCATGGTGGTCCAGTACTAGTCTTATCGGATGATCTTCTTCGCAAGCATGTGTCCGTTCATATGGGGTTCGTATTCCCCACTGTGAATCTTCTGCATTATCTCGTCAATGTCATCCCTTGCCATGCAGTGTAGATGGGTTCCATAGAAGTTTCTTTTGAATAGTGCTTTATGACAGGTGATGTATTGGGCGGTCAGTCTTTGGAGGGTTACTTGTCTTTCTTATTGGAACCTTAGGGATACCTACCATGCTTAAGGAGGTGTCAAATATCATAGTACCAGCAATTGTCTAGCTCGGGATCTTCTTTGGTGATGATCTCAATGTGGTAGTAGTGGGTTGGTTTATCATGCTTTTGAACTAGGAAGGGGGCCATTGCTATTACTTAGGGCATGTTGACCATGGAGGCTAAGGTAGAAAGGATATTGTCTAGGTTATTCTCTGTTCGAGGTAAGTAGTGGAGGTGATATCTTGGAATTGGGAGGCTAGTTCTTCTAAGTGGGCATGCAAGGGTTGGAGTTTCTCATCCTTGCCTTTCCATTTTCTAATCACTTGATCGATGATGAGGGCAAAATCCCCGTAGACATCTAGGCATTTGAATACCTTTCTTGAGAGAAACTTCGAGGCCTACCGTAAACGCCTCATATTCAGTCATGTTATTGGTGCAGGGGAAATCTAATTTGATAGCGATAGGAGTGTGGGAGTCATATGGGGCAATCAGAAGTATCCTAATGCCATAACCCTTTTTGTTGGTAATGCCGTCGAATAACATCTACCATCGAAGGTCTTCTTGAGCGGTGCAAAGGATGTTTTCATCTGGGAATTCGGAGATCCAAACATCAGCTTCTTCTATGGAGTAGTCAATGAGGTAGTCAGAGATGGCTCTTCCTTTCATGGCTTTCTACTTGACGTACACGATATCAAACTCGGTTAGGAGCATCAACCATCGAGCCATTCGGCTGGATAGGGTGGGTTTATCAAGTAGGTACTTGATGGGGTCCGTTCGGGCTACAAGTTTGATGGTGAAAGCGAGCATGTAGTGTCACAACTTTTAGGTGACCCAAACAAGGGCGACGTATGCTTTTTCCAAAGCAGTGTAGTTGACTTCGTATTCGGTTAATTTGTTACTAGTGTAATAGATGGCTCTTTCTTTATGGGATTCTTCAATGTATTGGGCTAGCAAAGCCCCAGCTGCAGTGTCTGTTATAGTTAGGTATATAAGTGAGGGGAGACCAGGCTGCGGTGGCATGAGTATCGGAGGTTGGGTCAGATTTGTTTAATTCGGTCAAAGGCTTCTTGGCAGGCCTCGTTCCAAACCTTGATCGAATCCTTTTGAAGGAGTTTCAAAATAGGTTCACAAATGGAGGATAGTTGGATGATGAACCGGAAGATGTATTGTAATTTCCCAAGGAATCTACGGAGTTATTTTTCCGTTTGGGGAGGTGGCATCTCAAGTATGGCTTTCAAATTGACAGGATGTACTTTTATCCCCTTCTTACTAACCATGAATCCCAAGAGTTTCCCCTTGGTAATGCCGAAGACACATTTCTGTGGATTGAGTCTCATCTGATACCGTCACAGTAGTTCGAAGAACTTCTCGAGAGTGGGAACATGACCTTCTCTAGTTTTGGATTGTATAATCATATCACCCACATAGACCTCGACTTCTTTGTGAATCAGATCGTGCAGGATGGTTGTGGCATGCCTCTGGTAGGTAGCCCCGACATTCTTGAGACCAAATGGTATAACAACGTAGCACAAGGTTCCCCATAGGGTGATGAACGCGGTTTTTTCTTGGTGATCTGGGTGCATTTTGATTTGGTTATATCCGGTAAACCCATCGACGAATGACTTAAGCGCATGACTGACTGTATTATCCACGATCATGTCAATATTAGGTAGCGGGTAATCATCCTTTAGATAGGCTTTGTTCAAGTCCCGGTAGTCTACGCACATACAAAATTTCCCTCCTAATTTCGGCGCAAGCACTATATTGACTAGCCATGTGGGATATTCGATCATGCGAATGAAGCCCACGTTCAACTGTTTGAACACTTCTTCTTTGACTTTGAGCGACCATTTGGTGAGGAGCTTTCTCAACTTTTGATTTACCGGCTTATAATCTGGAAGAGTGGGGATCTCATGTTAAGCTATTTCAGGATCAATTTCGAGCATATCGTCATAGGACGATGCGAAGACATCCACGAATTCCTTTAGTAATTCTTCAAGTTGTGCACGCTCATGCTCGTCAAGGGTAGCCCCTATCCTAATCTCGCGCAATTGTCTACTAGAACTGAGGTTAACAATAATAGTTTCTTCTTCATTAACTTGAATGCGGTTATGTTATTTGTTATTAACCTTATTTAGATCAGTTAAGAATTTTTCATTTGCAAAATCATCATCATTAAAAGTTTGATTAGAATCTAAACAATTAATGTAAGGCACAATAAGATACTCAAAATCTTCATTTATTTCATTAATAGGAAAAACAACATTGAGAACCTCATCAAAGGAGGTCTCGATTACATTAGATCAAGGATAGAAAATAGAAGAAGATATGGGGTAAGCATTGGGGTCAGGTGGGACTTCAACAAGTAGAACTGGCGCAACATGCTAGTTGAGGAGAGGTGTATCAGCAGCTTTAATCAGGTGGGATGAATCCACTGATGTAGTGCTTTAATGAACCATGCAGAGTGTCAGCCCCAGTGTCTGTAAGTTAAAAGAATCCTCTGAGTCATTTTCCTCAGAATCTTTGGTATCTTTGATGAGTGGTTGTACATGGTGTTGGGAACTTTCGGCCTATAGGTAGCTGTCTTAGAAAAAGATCTCCATTTCAGGCTTCATCTTTTTGTCTGTATGGTCATACCATGGTTCTGGAAAGACGTAAAAGGGGAAGGCTTCGCCCTCTTTGATGAATCGTCCATTCAAGGAGTCACCTGGGATAATTTGGATGTAGTCTAGTTTTTTTTCCGGTCAAGACTGACAGATCATTCTGAGCTCTTGTTCTAATAGTTGATACCCCAAACAATAAGGAGGGAATTTTTTTTCAGCACAATGGGTTCAAGCGCCCCTTGTTGTCTTTGTCCTAGCCCCTGTCCGGGCATGAAGTGCATGTTATTAAACATTTGAATCACATTGACATTGCCATAAGGGTCGTATTATGGACAAAACCTTTCTCTAAAATCGTCCCCTGCCGGGAGTAAAAGTGGCTCAACTCGGAGTCCTCTTAGGAGCATATCATTTGACCCGTGCTGTATTTTAAGGATTGGATTGCTTGTACTTGCACTCTCGGCATTGTCGTTGTCACCTAAAATGGTGATGACTCGTCCATCAACGAAGAACTTCAATTTTTGATGGAGTGAGGAAGACACACCGTTGATACTGTGGAGCCAAGGTCCTCCAAGAAACAGGTTGAAACAAGCTGGGATGTAAATAACTTGGAATTTAATGATAGGGTTTATAGGGCCAGCCCCTATTACAAGTTCTATGGATCCCATCACTTCTCGACGGGTATTATCATAGGCACGTATAGCAGCGGAGGTTGGAGCGAGTTCATTTACCTTTAATCCTAAGCATTTGAAGGTTCTTAATGGTCATACATTCAAGGCGTATCCATTATCGATAAGAGAGAGTGGTATGATATTTCTCATAACTTCGATGGAGATGTTGAGTGCATGATTGTGGTTTGGCCCAATTCTGGGGATTTCTTCTTCGAAAAAGGATAGCATTCGGGTAGAGGTCAAGGATTCGACTAAATTTATCACTTCTTCTAGTGTAGTAGAAGGAGCAATTGTGGGTTCAGTGATCAACTTGATCAAAGCATTTCTGTGCAGTTGGGAAGACATGAAAAGTCCCCATAGAGTGATGTTAGCTTGAGTTTTCTTCAGTTGATCGAGGATCTTGCTCTCCTTGAGGGTTATCTATGGCATAGTAAGATTTTCAACACCTTTCCCTTTGTCAGTGGTTGGTAGTAAGCTTGGGATCTGGTAATGCCTCCCTGATTTGATTATGTGATTTACTAAAGAAGGGAAGAATATGAACCATGTTTCCTCATTAATCCCATGTTGTTCTGCCACCTAATTTATTTCTCCGAGGAGTTCTTCAAATGATATCATTCCATACATGTTGGCTACCAGGAAATTCTTCTTTGAAGTTTGCTCTTCATTTGAATCTTCGAATCCTCCCCCCCATTTGGTGGAAATAATTCTCTTTTGCCATGTAAAATCAATGCATTTTACGACTTCAATGGCTTCTTCGTACAAGTCCTCCCATTCTGCGGGGAGATGTAAGGATGAAGGGACCAGGTGACCTTGTAGCTTCAGAGTATCAAATAACTCAATTATACTGCAAATATTATTGGTTTGCCTGAATAATTCTGCCATGATCTGGACAACGTCATCTAGACTGACTTCATCGGTTGGTACCACCCAACTGTCTGACTTTAGGGCCCATTTTCATGCTTCTAAGAATAACGTACTGAACCTCTAGCAATCAATGATCATTTGGGAGGGAAGTTTCAGCCCAAACTATAGGAGTTGGTTTAATGCTTTTGATAATTCCATACTTCCATTTTCAGAACAGGTACGGATAGTGATACATGCTCTTGTAAGGAGTGACAGTGCTTGATCAACGAGGCTAGTAGGGTATATGGGGAAATATGGGCAAGTTTTGAGAGGTTTGGGAGAGTATATGGGTGTGATTTGAGTTGAGGGATCAAATTCCGAGTTTCCTTCTAGGAAGATGGCATTGGCATGATTTGGGAGTGGGTTGTGAGTAGTGTTTGGCTTAGGATTGGCTGGTGTGGAAATGGCACCCCGGTCAATTAGACCTTGGATTATGTTTCGAAGGTGAAAGCATTGGTCGGTGGTATGGCCAACAGTTTGGTGAAAGTCGCAATAGGCATCTACCTTGATGTATTATGGAAGTGGATTTGGTAATGGACGGGAGTCCAAGGGTTTAATAAGGTTTCCTCTTAACAGGGCCCGATAAACTTTAGAGAGGGGAGCATGGATCTTGGTGTATTCCTTTTGGGCTTGGACAGGGCTGCTTTCTGGTGCCCACGAGGTGGTTGGTTGAGAGATGTTGTTGATGGTTGAGACTGCAGTATTGTGACACCCCGTCTAATTAAATACCGGGTAGCTACTCCTTTATTAAATTAATTCAAAATGCCATGTTGGTTCAGTTAATAGCATCACTGTCGAAAATATTTTTTTTTATAATTACTAACCACCTAGTATTTAAAAATAAGTGCCAAATTTTAAGTTAAGTCTGATTAACATGCAGTAAAAGAGTAATGAAAGAATAACAACCATTCACCATAATGAAGTAATGAATAACCAACAAAATAAATATAAATCCGGAGGAAAACTCCTCACAATAATCCCACAACTGAAAAGTAAAACGACAAGTCTGAATCCTGAATAATTACATGCCAAAGGTCTGAATAACTGAAATAAATGAAACGCCTCTAAAAGAAATGGGCGACATGCCCTACAACTGATGACTGATGAATATCGAGTCAAGATAGATGAAGCGTCTAGAAGCAAAGTCCTGTAACTTCCACAAACAGCTACAGCTCGTCACCTGAATGAGAATCCTATGCATGGTGTCCTTGTGGCTGGGCATCTAAAATGGTTTTTACAAAAATAGATTTGAAAGCAAATGGGTCAGAGCCCGAAAGTGGAAAACATTTTTGAAAACAGCAAGTGTTTTAATAACATAAAAACATTAAATGCAAAATACATGTTAGGACGTGCACTCACATGAAATTCTCACCTCTCGACTACATGTGCACTCCTAACGTACCGTACCCATCTACATGACATACATAACTAACCAAACCGTAATAAGTTCTACCCCTTACTACTCGATCCCCATATTACATTCTAGCGTTATCAAATAAATAGAGGGTTTTACTTCAACTCAGATTCTCAATTTGTAATACAATTCACTATTGATTACCCCGTTATGTTTTCTCAAAACATTACCATAATTTTATTCACAATATCAACATGAAAGTTACCATTAATTTAGTATATATTATTCACATCATAAATATACAATACAAGCACCCCGAGACTAGCTGCGGTGCACACATACTCTGCTATCCATCCCGGTACATCACGTACATAAGGATCACATATTCCGAATCTCTCAGGAATAGTTCTCAGATAACAACATCACAAATAATGGAGGCGAACACAGTCACATCACATGGGTCACGCACATACCTCCGCTCCCACGATCAGTAGACTTATTAACATCCCAATAAGTCCTTCTCTGACCTATGTTCATCGAGGTAACCAGTCTAAATCCGGGCAACACAAGGATTAGAGGGCCCTAAGCGAACGCAAACCTCCCGTGATAGCAAGTATGGTAGGTATGTCATACACATAAAATCAATACATATACTAAGTATTCACACATTTTAGTAATCACCATAATATATTGGTGGTACACTTCTCATTCTCATACCGACATATAATACTACACACTTTATATGTTCCCGGATAATATAATAAATTAGACCGTCAATAGTTCTCACATCGTAATAGACACTCACGTCCCACTTCATATTTACCCTTAGGTTCAAACTACACTTCTAGGTTTGACTCCTCATTATATCCCAAACATCCCAAATATAACAACTACTCATCAAGGGAAGGCGATCTCTACCTATACACAAGGTTACGGGGCACTCGGGATCAAAACAGGCTAAAAATCCTAAACTGCCAACTCGTTCGAAGTCTCGTTCGAACGAGGCTGTTCGAACGAGACTTCGTTCGAACGAACTGAGTCTTATAACGAGATCTCGTTCGAACGAAGTGGGATTTCTAACGAGATCTCGTTCGAACGATCTCATCGAATGAACTTCACCCTCATTAGAAGTCAATGGTCAACTCGTTAGAAGCTCGTTCGAACGAGGTCGTTCGAACGACCTGGGCAGGTCTTCTAACGAGCGACCAAATTCGAGCCCAGATTTCTTATTTTCGTTTTTCCAACTTCTCTACTCCCCAAATCTCATCCAAATCTCAATCTAACAATTGTTTAAAGTCCCTAATCGTCCCTAAACATACTTAGTTCACATATTGACTTTTTTGGGGGTATTAATTCATCCTAACATCATTCAAATATCAAATCTCTACATATTTTCCCCCAATTTTAAAACTATGAACCCTAGAATTTATGAATCATCAAAGAACTGAATTAAATCCGTTTTTGGTTTCCTACTAATTGTAATATCATCAGAATAATCATCACACACCAATCTACATGCGATTTCCTCATCAAAATGTACTTTCTATTTCCAATTTACATGGGTTTTTCATTAACTCCCAAGAACAAATCAGATTTTTATCAATTCCTACACATGGAATAAACATTCTCTATAAAAACGAAATTAAATCACTTGCGTTATTGAAATCTCTAATTTTGATGACGAATTGATGGATGGTTCTCTCTTTCTGCAGAGTTCTCCTTCAATCTCTCTCTCTACAAGCTTTCTTCTCCAAAGTTAATGGTGGCTAGGGTTTGTGCTTTAGAAATTCTATTGGAACAAGTTTCAATAACTTCCGTAGCCTATTTGGGTATTAGTGGGCTTAGTGGGTTAATGCCAAATCAGATATTAATTCCCAATTTTCGTAGGTTTTAATTCCCCAAAATCCAAAATTACCAAACTACCCCTATACGTTGCCGGTATGGCCTAAAAATGCCCCGGGACTCAAACCAAACCCCCGGCTAGTGTTTTCTGACTATTTTGACCCTTCCGGACGCGTTGACGCACTCAAAATGACCATACGGTGAATAGAAATAAAATTCACTTTTTAATTATCATAATTATATTCCATGACGCGGCAAGCACACGCGTCCCAACAAAATTTCCAAATTGACGTATTTCAATCTCACGACAAATTTCATAAATCAAAATTCATATATAATCATATATGCACATATAATCAAATACCAACTCGCATCTCGCTAGTATTTTAACCCGAATTAATTTCCAATTAATACGCATTTAATTCAATTAATCCCATAAATAAATATCACAAAAAATACGGGGTATTACATACTTCCCCCCTAATAACTGAATTTCGTCCAAAAATTCGGAACTAGAAAGTACCTGGTAAGAACAACTCTGGATAACGTTCGCGCATCTCATCTTCGCGCTCCCATGTGGACTCCTCGACATTATGATGTCGCCACTGAACACGTACTAACGGAACTATCTTTAACCGTAGCTTCCGCTCACTTCGGTCCAAAATAGCAATCGGCCCCTCCTCGTAGGAGCTATCCGACTGGAGATCAATGTCCTCCAAAGCAATGTGAGAATAGGCCAAATCGTCTCTAAGATATTTCCTTAGCGAGGAAATATGAAACACATTGTGAATCCGATGTAAATGCTCCGGTAACCCAAGCCTATACGCAACCGGTCCAATCCGCTCAATAATAGGAAATGGTCCCACATATCTCAGCGCCAACTTCCCTTTCTTCCCGAAATGCATAATCCCCTTCATAGGAGATACTCTGAGCAAAACTTGGTCCCCCACTTGAAACTCCCTGAAGAACCTCTTCGCATCAGCATAGCTCTTCTGTCGATCCTGAGCTACTCGAATGCGACTCCGAATTAATTCTATCCTCGCCGAAGTATCCTGAATCACTTCCGGCCCAAGTAGTTTGTTGTCCCCCACCTCCAACCAACATGCTGGGGAACGAAAAGGTCTACCATACAACGCCTCAAATGGAGCCATGCTAATAGTGAACTGGTAGGAGTTGTTGTAAGCAAACTCCACCAGTGGAAGATACTGCTCCCATCCACCCCCAAAATCAATGATACTCATCCGTAGCATGTCCTCCAACATCTGGTTTGTACGCTCAGTTTGTCCATCGGTCTGCGGGTGATACGCCGTACTCAACCGCAATTCCGTGCCCATGGCCTCCTGAAAACTCTCCCAAAACCGTGAAACAAATATCTTGTCTCGGTCAGACACGATATTTAGGGGCACACCGTGAAGTCTCACTATCTCTGCAATAAAGAGCTGGGCATACTGTCCCGCAGTGTAGTCTATCCTTACGGGTAGAAAATGTGCGACTTTGGTCAACCTGTCCACAATTACCCAAATGAAGTCGTGACCTCTCTGTGACGTAGGCAACCCCGTGATAAAGTCCATGGAAATGCTCTCCCACATCCACATCGGGACCTCCAACGGCTGTAGCAGTCCTGCCGGTCTCTGATGATCCACTTTTACTAGCTAACACGTGGCGCATTTAGAAACAAACTCGGCAATATCTCTCTTCATCCCGCTCCACCAATACTGTCGTCTCATGTCTTGGTACATTTTGTCCCCACCGGGATGTACCGCGAATCGTGAGCCATGCGACACTGCCATCACCTCGTGCCTCAATTCCTCCCCTTCTGGAACTACCAATATCCCATTGAAGCGTAATCCCCCGTCTGAGCTAACGGTATAGGACTCGGCTCCCTCTGCCAATAATCGACTGATCTGCTCCTGACAGAACGAGTCATTTGCCTGAGCCCTTACTACCTTCGTAACAATCTGCGGTGTAACGGTCATCACAGACATGAACGATCGGGCCACTGCATCCTGGTGTCACAACTCCTTCCACTTGGCCTTCCACACCTCTGCCACTTCATCTGCTGGCCTACGGCTCAACGCGTCTGCCACCACGTTAGCCTTCCCCAGGTGATACTGGATATCAAACTGATAGTCCTTTACAAACTCAAGCCACCTTCACTGCCGCATATTCAACTCCTTCTGCGTGAATAGGTACTACAGGGACTTGTTTTCTGTGAATAATCTAAACTTCTCCCCTAAAAGGTAATGTCTCCAAATACGAAGGGCAAATACGACTACCGCCAACTCCAAGTCATGAGTGGGGTAGTTCTTCTCGTGAGGCTTTAGCTTATGGTAAGCATAAGCTATGGCCTGACTCTCCTGCTGCAATACACCTCCAAGTCCTTGTAAGGATGCATCGGTGTATACTAGATACTCAACTCCCGGTCTCGGCAATGCTAACACAGGTGCTGAGGTCAACTTATCCTTCAACTCATCGAATGCCAACTGACAGGCATCACTCCAGATGAATGGCACACCCTTACGAGTCAGATGTGTCAAAGGACCTGCTATCTTCGAGAATCCCCGAATGAACCTCCTGTAGTATCCTGCTAGACCCAAGAAACTACGAATCTCCGTTGGTGTCATGGGCTGTCCCCACTCCCTCACCGCGGATACCTTCCCCGGATCAATAGATATCCCCCGGTCGTAAATAATATGTCCCAAAAATTGGACCTCCTTCAGCCAAAACCCGCACTTATCATACTTTGCATACAGCTCATTTTGACGTAGCGTCTGCAAAACTTGCCTCAAATTCTCGGCGTGCTCCTCCTCTGTCTGGGAGTAAACCAGAATATCATCAATGAAGACAATGACGAACTGATCCAGGAAGTCCCTGAACACCCTATTCATCAAGTCCATAAACACGGCTGGAGCATTAGTCAAACCAAAAGGCATAACCCGAAACTCATAAGAACCATATCTCGATAAGAACGTAGTCTTCGAGACATCCTCCTCCCTGATACGCAACTGATGGTATCCCGATCTCAAATCAATCTTTGAGAAGAAAGAAGATCCTCTCAACTGGTCGAATAAGTCATCGATTCGAGGCAACGAATATTTATTCCGTATCGTGACCTTATTCAACTCTCGGTAGTCCACACACAATCTCAGTGAACCGTCTCTCTTCTTCATGAACAACACAGGGGCACCCCACGGCGAAGTACTCCTCCGAATAAAACCCTGACCCAACAACTGCTCAATCTGATCCCGCAACTCCCTCATCTCAGCTGGAGCCATACGGTACGGTGCGCGTGGTATAGGTCTCGTATCTGGTAATAAGTCTATAACAAAGTCTATCTCTCAACTAGGGGGTAGGCCTGGTATCTCCTGAAACACATCGGAATACTCCCTGACAACTGGGATCGAATTTAAAGGAATCACAACCTCCTTAGAGTTATCCTCCTCTAGGTAATACAAATGAGCGGTCGAGCCTCCCTCTGGGCGAGGCATCGCCACTACAAACATCTCTTGCCCCGGAATGGCAAAAACAATGCTCCCACCGAAGCAATCAATCATGGCCCTATAATCTGCGAGCCAATCCATACCGATAATCACATCGTGAACATGCATATCTAATACCAACATATCTGCAGGAAATACCAGACTACCAATCTCTACCCCCACTCCCCGGCATATAAAGAAAATAAGTGACCCACTCCCCAATGGTAAGTCTACACACGTCACTGTGCTCTCTGCCGTAGCTAACAACCCTAAGGCTTTCGCAAAATGTGTAGTTATAAAACAATGCGTTGCCCCCGTATCAAACAAAACCCGACCCATAGTACCATGGATAGGAAACATACCCTCAATCGTGGGTGGTGCCTGCGGAGCTGCTGCCTGGTAGACGTTATAGACACGTCCATACTGTAACTGTCCCTGTTGCATAGGAACTGCTGGAATGGCTGGAAGAGCTGGCACCTGGGCTGGAGCTGGAAGGGCTGGTGGAAAAAGTGGCCTCTGGGGCTCATGTCGAGCACCCTGCTGCTGCTGCGGGGCCCTGCCCCTATCAGGACAGTCCTGGCGTTTATGGCCAATCTTGCCACAAACAAAATACTTCCCCGGGAAGTTCCCCCCTCTCTGTCCCTGCTGCCCCCGGCCCTGGTGGCCGTTACCGTTCCTCCACTGGCCCTGCTGAAACTAATGCTGACCATTCTGACCCTGCTGGTTCTGATGGCCGTTCGGACCCTGATGGCCCTGCCGGAAACCTCCTTGTCCGTGCCTGAAATTTCCTGACCTGAACCTCTTGTGATCCCCCTGCTGGGAAACCTGATCACTCTGTCTCTGCCCCTGAACAGAATGTGCCCCACTGGCAGCATTTCCACCAGTCCTGCCCTGATGGCTGGACTCTCCTGACCTCTTTCCCTCATTCATGTGAAAGCGGTGATCCTGGCAATGGAGCAATGCAGCGTTAACCACATCAGAGTAAGTGGCTAACGAGAGGTTCCCTAACAAGTGCTGACGAATCCTCCATGTCAACCCGTCCGTAAATTTCTGTATCTTCTTCTCCTCAGTCGGTATCTCATCCGGCACAATGTTCAGAAGATCAATAAATTCGGCCTCATACTCGGCCACAGTCTTACCCTCCTGCTTGAGGCTCATCAACTTCCTCCTCATCTCCGTGTGAACAGCTGACGGAAAGTATTTGCGGTCGAACCGCACCCAGAACTCCTGAATAGTGAGAGTATCTCTCTCCTCCACGGTGGTAATAGACTCCCACCACTGCAGTGCTGACCCCACTAGCTTAAAAGTAGCTAGTATCTGCTTCTGTACATCGGTGCACTCATACATCCTCAGGTGCCGTTGAATGTCCTTCCTCCACTGACTCGAAACTACCACATCGAAGCTACCTGCGAACTCCGGAGGGTGTGCTTTCTGAAAAGCACCACGTACACATTCCCAAGCAGACGGGAATGCATGTGCCTGAGCTGGCGCGGCTACTGGCGCCTGCGGTGGTGCCTGCTGAACTACGGCAAGTGCGGCATTTACCGCCTAGGCCACAATGGCTGCAACCTCGGCGGCATTCATCGTGCCCTGAACTGGTGCGGGCTGCAGTTCTGGCGTTGCATTCCTGGGAACCCGTTGTGCACGTCATGGAGGCATCTGAAATAAGAATGAAGTTTATAAGTTCGCAGTTATAAACTTAAAATAGCTGAAGAACGTAGCATATACAAGAGAATACAACAGTCCTAAAATATAGGGCTCTACATCAAAGAAAGCTCAGCGGAAAACATAATAAGCCGTACAGATCCTAAAGGACACTAGAACCTGATGCTCTGATACCACCTGTGACACCCCGTCTAATTAAATACCGGGTAGCTACTCCTTTATTAAATTAATTCAAAATGCCAAGTTGGTTCAGTTAATAGCATCACTGTCGAAAATATTTTTTTTTATAATTACTAACCACCTAGTATTTAAAAATAAGTGCCAAATTTTAAGTTAAGTCTGATTAACATGCAGTAAAAGAGTAATGAAAGAATAACAACCATTCACCATAATGAAGTAATGAATAACCAACAAAATAAATATAAATTCGGAGGAAAACTCCTCACAATAATCCCACAACTGAAAAGTAAAACGACAAGTCTGAATCCTGATTAATTACATGCCAAAGGTCTGAATAACTGAAATAAATGAAATGCCTCTAAAAGAAATGGGCGACATGCCCTACAACTGATGACTGATGAATATCGAGTCAAGATATATGAAGCGTCTAGAAGCAAAGTCCTGTAACTTCCACAAACAGCTACAGCTCGTCACCTGAATTAGAATCCTATGCATGGTGTCCTTGTGGCTGGGCACCTAAAATTGTTTTTACAAAAATAGATTTGAAAGAAAATGGGTCAGAGCCCGAAAGTGGAAAACATTTTTGAAAACATCAAGTGTTTTAATAACATAAAAACATTAAATGCAAAATACATGTTAGGACGTGCACTCACATGAAATTCTCACCTCTCGACTACATGTGCACTCCTAACATACCGTACCCATCTACATGACATACATAACTAACCAAACCGTAATAAGTTCTACCCCTTACTACTCGATCCCCATATTACATTCTAGCGTTATCAAATAAATAGAGGGTTTTACTTCAACTCAGATTCTCAATTTGTAATACAATTCACTATTGATTACCCCGTTATGTTTTCTCAAAACATTACCATAATTTTATTCACAATATCAACATGAAAGTTACCATTAATTTAGTATATATTATTCACATCATAAATATACAATACAAGCACCCCGAGACTAGCTGCGGTGCACACATACTCTGCTATCCATCCCGGTACATCACGTACATAAGGATCACATATTCCGAATCTCTCAGGAATAGTTCTCAGATAACAACATCACAAATAATGGAGGCGAACACAGTCACATCACATGGGTCACGCACATACCTACGCTCCCACGATCAGTAGACTTATTAACATCCCAATAAGTCCTTCTCTGACCTATGTTCATCGAGGTAACCAGTCTAAATCCGGGCAACACAAGGATTAGAGGGCCCTAAGCGAACGCAAACCTCCCGTGATAGCAAGTATGGTAGGTATGTCATACACATAAAATCAATACATATACTAAGTATTCACACATTTTACTAATCACCATAATATATTGGTGGTACACTTCTCATTCTCGTACCGACATATAATACTACACACTTTATATGTTCCCGGATAATATAATAAATTAGACCGTCAATAGTTCTCACATCGTAATAGACACTCACGTCCCACTTCATATTTACCCTTAGGTTCAAACTACACTTCTAGGTTTGACTCCTCATTATATCCCAAACATCCCAAATATAACAACTACTCATCAAGGGAAGGCTATCTCTACCTATACACAAGGTTACGGGGCACTCGGGATCAAAACAGGCTAAAAAGCCTAAACTGTCAACTCGTTCGAACTCTCGTTCGAACGAGGCTGTTCGAACGAGACTTCGTTCGAACGAACTGAGTCTTATAACGAGATCTCGTTCGAACGAAGTGGGCTTTCTAACGAGATCTCGTTCGAACGATCTCATCGAACGAACTTCACCCTCGTTAGAAGTCAATGGTCAACTCGTTAGAAGCTCGTTCGAACGAGGTCGTTCGAACGACCTGGGCAGGTCTTCTGACGAGCGACCAAATTCGAGCCCAGATTTCTTATTTTCGTTTTTCCAACTTCTCTACTCCCCAAATCTCATCCAAACCTCAATCTACCAATTGTTTAAGGTCCCTAATCGTCCCTAAACATACTTAGTTCACATATTGACTTGTTTGGGGGTATTAATTCATCCTAACATCATTCAAATATCAAATCTCTACATATTTTCCCCCAATTTTAAAACTATGAACCCTAGAATTTATGAATCATCAAAGAACCGAATTAAATCCGTTTTTGGTTTCCTACTAATTGTAATATCATCAGAATAATCATCACACACCAATCTACATGCGATTTCCTCATCAAAATGTACTTTCTATTTCCAATCTACATGGGTTTTTCATTAACTCCCAAGAACAAATCAGATTTTTATCAATTCCTACACATGGAAGAAACATTCTCTATAAAAACGAAATTAAATCACTTGCCTTATTGAAATCTCTGATTTTGATGACGAATTGATGGATGGTTCTCTCTTTCTGCAGAGTTCTCCTTCAATCTCTCTCTCTACAAGCTTTCTTCTCCAAAGTTAATGGTGGCTAGGGTTTGTGCTTTAGAAATTCTATTGGAACAAGTTTCAATAACTTCCGTAGCCTATTTGGGTATTAGTGGGCTTAGTGGGTTAATGCCAAATCAGATATTAATTCCCAATTTTCGTAGGTTTTAATTCCCCAAAATCCAAAATTACCAAACTACCCCTATACGTTGCCGGTATGGCCTAAAAATGCCCCGGGACTCAAACCAAACCCCCGGCTAGTGTTTTCTGACTATTTCGACCCTTCCGGATGCTTTGGCGCACTCTAAACGACCATACGGTGAATAGAAATAAAATTCACTTTTTAATTATCATAATTATATTCCATGATGCGGCGGTCACACGCGTCCCAACAAAATTTCCAAATTGCCGTATTTCAATCTCACGACAAATTTCATAAATTAAAATTCATATATAATCATATATGCACATATAATCAAATACCAACTCGCATCTCTCTAGTATTTTAACCCAGATTAATTTCCAATTAATACGCATTTAATTCAATTAATCCCATAAATAAATATCACAAAAAATACGGGGTATTACAAGTATTGACAGGCTTATCATATTTTCTGGGAGTGAACTGTCCGGACACTTTCTTTGGTTTAACTTCTGTTTTAGCAAGAACTTCCTCGATTCTACTCCTGCTTGTCTGAGAGCTCAAAAGTGGGGATAGTATTTTCCTCCCATTGTTACTCGGATATGGGGTAAGAATTTCCTTTTCACTATGCTGACTTGTTCTTCTTGGCCGACTGGTCATGGTGACTGCTTTTTCCCTCCATCGGGCTATGAAGTTACTGACTGATTCCCTAGAGTACTATTTGAGCAACTCTAAATCATGGCGGATGACATTAAGATCTTCGTTGTATTTGTACCGAGATATGAATTCCCAGGCTACATCCTCCCAACTACGGATTCTGGGCTCTTGGAGAGATAAAAACCATCGGATGGCGCTATCCTTCAAAGTTTACTGAAATAATTGGGTCATCACTTCTTCAGAAGCCCCTAGGAGAGTCATAGAATGGTGATAACTGCGAAGATGAACAATCGGGGGTCCACTTCCTCCAAATTTCTCGATATTTGGCATCTTGAACTTCTTGGGTAACCTCGCTTTAGGATACGGAGACATGTGAGTGTAGTCCATGTAATTCCCAGAGATTCTAACTTGGTCAAACTTATTAGTTAGAATCTCTAGATCTTCTTTGACCATGTTCAACTCTTCATGTTTTGGATCCATGACCAAAGTCAAGTTAGCCCTAGGCTGGGCAAGGTTTGGCATAGGAAGCTGTGCAGGCGGCGACCCATTAGTAGGAGGGGCACGTGGAGTGTGATGATACTCTTCAGTAACCCATATAGGATCGGGTGAACCCATAGCACAAGGGAATAGGGCCTCGGGCTATTGAGGAATAGGAAACAGGTTTCCTTGCATCTCGCGGACTTTAGTCTGGAGGTTTCCAATCTTGGACACGAGCTGAGATAAGACTGCCATCAGATCTGGCTGCACAACTGGTACTTGGTCTGTGTTCTCCATAGAAAGAGGATGGATTACGGACTCGAAAGAAGTAGTAGGGGAACGGACGAAATTCTGAGGTGATTTGACTAAAGATCGAAGCCAATAAGGAGCCAGGCCAAGGGTGTGCAATCGACTTGAGAAGGCATAAAATGGGATTTATTTTTGAAAAAATAATGAAAATATTTTTGACATTGTTTTTCTTTTCGAGATTGGAAGACAAAATATTTTTGGATTTTTGATAAAGAGAGGAGAAATGTTTTTGGAATTTTAATAAAGAAAGGAGAAATATTTTTGGGAGACGGGTATTAGCATGATTATTATAATTATTATGTTCTCTCTTGTATTAGGTTTACCTAAATGCAAAAAGGAAATGCTGGACAACACCCGAGCTTGGAAAAATTAGGGTTTGAATTAATACATGAAAAAATTGGACTTGTTACCAAGCTCATGGAAACGATCCTGTTTTGAAAAATGATGAAATCGCTCGAGAATTCAGGCGGCATGCCGACCCGTCATTTCGATAGAGTTTTGGGTAGAAAGTGACAAATTAACATGAGTGCCCTAGGTCTGACGCCTATATGCTGGTATGCAGTTTTATTGGGTTAATTGGAAAAGGGTTCCCCCCTTTGGCATGACTTCCACGATATACGTCTTGCTTTTGAGGGAAATTGGTACATGTGGACAAGCCATTTTATATACCTGAGTGTACGTGAATTGCCTCAGGATATACCTTATGAGGACAGTACATGTGAGAGCAAATTCAATATACTCGATGTACGTCAATGAATTCCCTGTGATATACCTCCCGCCATGACTTCAATCAAGCGGTATGATGCGGGGGAACCGTTCGACATACGTCGAAGGTACTTGGCCAATGGAAGGTGAGAGTCATATCGCTTAGGCTAACTGTGCCCTACCAAACCAGCGCCCATCATGAAGTGACCCTCCAGTTACGGGATCAAATTTAGTCAATAGAAATGCCCTTCGGTGAAGTAGTGTGCAAAATGCGTGATCTTTTTATTAGTATCTTATGGAGAGATGTATATGTCATTGATGAACATCATGCTAAACAGGGGGCAAGTATGACTATGAGAAGTAAATCTACACCTAGCATGGATATATACAAGTGTGAAGGTGTGTTCTGGTGAGCAAAAGAGAGAGGAATATATAGATAAACAAATACTCATGTAAACAGACTCTATCCCTTAAAATAACATCACCAGCGAAGTCACCACTATGGCCATCCCCGATTCTCGCAGAGAGATAGAGAGTGAGATATGTGGTGAGAGGATCTCGGTCCCGCGCATCCCTCTCGGGAGAACTTCGGCCGTCGTCGGTGATGAGTGAGGTAAAAAATGTAGAGAGATGGAGTCGCCAGTCTATTTTACTCAAAACAGACAAAAGAAGGTGGAGCCATCCCGTAGGACAACATCAAAGACATACTGATACCTACGAAATCAAAAAATGATTTGATTAGGGTTCGGAGGCTTAGTTACGGAATGGGAATGTGTTAGCCACCCATTCCTCGCTTGCGGTCTCTCATGGATTTGTTGTTATTTTCCTCTATTTCTCCATGATATGTGTGCATGTGTATATGTAATGGAGATAGGAATCATCGACTTGTATCATGGAAGAGATAGAGCGAGTATGTTCCTAAAAGTAATATTAGAAAATAGGATTTACGCGATTATCCTTGCATTGATTGTTATAATGGAACGATAATGCGTAAGGAATAATATGACACTATGAACAAATATATGTATATATAAATATGTAGAATTTAAGAGAATTAAGTTAAAGAATTAGGAGAATAGAAAGTAAAAAATAAAAAAATAGGACTCGAGTCTCGAGTTTTACCCCGAGATGCCTACATAGCCTATAGAGGCATCAAAGTCCACGTAGTTTGTTCGCAAAATGAGGGGTGGGGTTTATCCCATAAATCCAGCCGAGGACTTCTCTTATGTGTGTGTGGGTGAAAAGGTATTTTAGTGTGAGAAAAGTATGAGAAAAGTGTGAGAATTTCCTCTTGGAATTTAGGAGCAAACCCTATTTTTCTTTTTTTTTTGGGTTTTTTATATGAAAAATATGAGATGTGCAATAGTACTAAATAAAAAGTATATTAGGATATGTGAGATGATGAGAAAAAAGTAATAAAACAAATTAATGCGAATTTAAGAGAATTTAAAGAGAGAGTTAAGAAAGTTGGACATTCTTGAAGATCTTGAGCTTGATCCTTAATGTTGGAGAGAAACCCTTGCACTTGGATGATAATGATGGGTAGTTAATTCTCCATTTTTGGTGAAAAAGATGATGAAAAGTGAGTGTTGAAGAGGGATTTGGATGTAGAAATCACGCTGACTTTGAGAGAGGTTTTCTGGGTTTGCTGAGAGTGATGGATCTCAGATCCTGTGGTGCCTTGTAATGAGGTCAGGCCCTTCTTTTTATAGGCCCACGGAATTGCCGATCGTCATAGGGCTAGTCTTGCTAATTGGCAGGTGTCTTCAGGCAGACTACCGATAGGCAGGATTTTGAACCTGCCGTTTGGGAGTTTCATTCAGATTACTTTGGAAAAATGGTCATAAAATGCAATTCGTTGATCTGAATCGTGCATGGGGCATACCATTGTAAAGTTACTTAATACACCTTCGAATATCCTTTGGACTTCTCTCGGGTCCGGGAGTTGACTTTGGGTCAAATATGGCTCGAAAGGGCTCGTCGATCCTTTGGATGGGGGATCATCGGACGACGAAGGGTCGTTAGTCCGCACCGTAAGTCAGAATTGCGCTCAAGGAAGACCGTTGGAAAGGTTTATATATGTACTTAGACATTTCTAAGAGTTTGACTCTATTTGGAGAGTTTACTTTGGTCAACTGTGGCCCGTAAGCATCCGGTAGCCTCTTGGAGTAAAACAGATCGTTCGTCCGCACTGTAAGTCAGAATCGCGTACATGGTGGACCGTTGGAAAGGGTTTTCAGCACCCTTCAAGGATTTATTCAGTCTTATTTGAGCTGCAGAGTTAAATTCGGTCAAATGGAGCCCGAGAGCATCCAATGGCTGCCGAACCAAGTTTTAAGGGAAAATAGGTCGTTGGTCCGCACCGTAAGTCAGAATCGTGCACGGGATGGATCTTTAGAAAGGAATTTTATTTCCTTTTAAAGATTCATTCAGTCTCAATCGAGCTGAAGGGTTTGACTTTTGGCCAAACGAAGCCTGGGAGTGCCCGATGACCTCTAGGTCAGTACTCGAGGTATGACCTAGGTTCGTAGTGACGTAGGGGATGTTAGGGACCTAAGGAGAGATTATGGAGTGATAGAATGGGGTGTCTACAAGTAGGCCCTACATAAATGTGGGTATTTTGTGAGCACCTGAATAGGAGATGGAGACCTTGAAGAGGCGGTCTTTCATGGATGATGATGTCGAAGAGGAAACATAGATGACTGGCCTGGGTTAAATTTTTTCTTATTCGAAGGATGCATGCGAGACAACATGTCCAGACCCATAGAGATTTGGGGTGGGTACCTAGTCAGAATTCGAGTGTGTTCACTTTTAACCATATTGACGTGATTTGTATGTATTTCTTATGAAAAAGACAATTGATTTCCCTAGCCCTCTTGGGGTATTTGGAAGGAGGTGGGTGGGTACTCAGAATAATGATGGTAATGTTCAAAATAACCATAAGGGGCAAATAGTACTTGGAAATGGGGGCGCCAAATTAGCATGGGGAGAAGGTACCAGGATTTTCACTGGCAGATCATGAGGGTTAGCTAGTATTTCCTTGACAACTGTCACATGTGGTGCGTTAATGTTAGTAATTGGAGGATTACGTTCTCTTCGACTTCGATGGAAGTACTAGCCTCTTTCATATAGATTTTTGCTCGGCTTAATGCCATGGTTTATGATTGCATGGGAATTTGAGAGGCGGTGAAGTTTTTAAGTTGTCTTAAAATCTGATCCATTATGGATGGGTATTGGTCTTCCTCAGTAAACATGGTTTGTACTGAAGAGCATACTTGACAGTTATGGGTGGTGAGATTGCCATGAAAACTAATTAGCCGCATAGAGTGCAAACTTGAGTTTCTAGTGTAGGAACTTAATGTGATCTCTTTGATGATGATAGGAACTACAGAAAAAGTCCAGGAACTTTCGTTCAGGTGTTCGCATACAGATGGACAGATAGAAGAACAATACATAATGGGATAAGAACTCACATATGTATGATATTTTCGATTGCAATTCTTTTATATGTATTTAGCTGTATGCGTACGGTATTTTATTTTTTGTATTTTTTATTTGGTACAATGTTCTGAGGGGAACAACTGAACAAAGTTCGACTGGATTTGAGTAAAAAATGGAGAGATCTCATTTTTCATGCAAGGAGAGAGGAAGCAATAGACCTAGGTCTATTATTTTCTGAAAATAAAAAATGGATAAGGGAATCCAATGTAAGGGAGATTTGTTTTGGCGATAACTTGCGAATTCATATTCTTTATCCTGCACTTAAAATGGAAAGACATTCAGCCTAGAATCTGAGGTGTTTACATTCTCCGATCATCTGATAATTTTTTATCTGAGCATATGAACCGTAAGTATCTATTCATTTTTGTGCATCGGGTGTGTTTCTAAAACTTTTTCTATATGCAAAAGGTGATGCAACCCGATTTACCCCAATACTGAACAAAATTCAAAAATTACCTATCACTAAGACTTTGAGATCAATAGAGAAGTTGCACGATATACCAGACGAGTAGGCAAAGCGGGTTAGATTCCATCGGCGACTAGACTTCCAAGGAGGTGACTTTTCAAAAGTACGAACTTCAATAGAGGAAGCGATTTCTCTAAAGTTCTAACTTTCTTTAGGAATAAGTGACTTTTATAAAGTAAGAGCCTATTTTTTGGGTGAAGTGACTTTTTAAATATATGAGCTTCCTCTTGGTTAACCGTTTTTGGTCTCGAGGGCATCAGGTTTAAATAATAGGAGAATCAAGACTACACAGGGCGTGATGCAAAACATGCAATCTTTATATTTAATTGTATGATTTTTATTCTATTACAAGGTCCTTCATGTGTACCTATATGTTTGAGAAAATGTACAATGCTGTACATGAGGAACTAATCATGTATTTATATTTTGAGGTGCTGTAAAACTAAGGCTGTTAAAAAGTTTTAAAATTTACATAAAGTAGTATATAAATGAGAAATATTAAGCATATTAGGAAATAAGAATAAGATAGTTTAGTTATCTTGAGTTATCCCTATAAAAGTCACCATTATGGAGTTGGGGTCCCTAAGCGGTTGTGCATCCGGGGAAACTCTACGTGATCATGGTGGATCCTCGGGAGAGCTTTTTTCTCAGTCTGTCGTATCCCCCCAACGTCGGGTTATTGATCCAAAATGGGTCTAAGTGACTTCAACCTGAAATATGTTTGATGTCATGTCTAGTTTGAGTCGCACACTCCTATTTTTGGGCCTAGGACCAAGTGTGTTTCGTGACATAATGGGTTTGGTTGGTTCATTTAGAGTCACTAGTTTATTTTATACAAAAACAAGCAAAACATTCGGGTTAGCCATTTTGCGATTGGTCAAAAGAGACTCTTATTTTGTTGGTTAAAAAATTGGGATCTAATTAGGGAAGATATTAGGTACCCCACTTTTTCTTTATGCTTCCTTAATTATATGCTTACTATATTTATTCACATATTTTCATTACTTTTTAGTTATTTTTGGAACTGGTTTAAAGATCTTAGGTTGAGAGTCCCTTAAACGTGGATAGTTGCTTACGCAAGAATATGATATTAGTGATAGGCATAAGAACATCACTTTTACCTATGTAAGTACACAAGGGTGATTGTGTATAAGTCCATGCGTATATAACAGGTGGTCATTGGTATGTATGAAAGTGTTCGAGAGAGCTCAAATTTTGAGATAGTTTGATATCTCTTTCTAGGTTTGAGGAAAGTTGGAAAGGTAATATGAGAGATGAATTCATCTTTGTTATAATAAAATATTGAGATATATATTGTTAAGGATAATTCTCATGAGAAGGACTCGATATTTCATCTACATACCTAAGGAGACTTCAGATCAAATCCTATGTAGTTCAGTTTTATATATGCTTTTGAGCATTTTTTTTATGTTTTCGCTGGAAACCACGACTTAAGATTACTTGATATCTCATTTGTTTAGTATGAACGAGATGAGGGATGATGGCTAAAGGTTTTTCATCCTTTAAAATATGTATGCTTTAGTTTAGGAAGATCACAGTTGTTTAAATGGTTACACTCTCACTTCAGGTTAGTCATAGTCATGCAAGGTATGAGCCTTCCATAAATAGTGGACCACTTAATCATGAGGGTGTTAACAACTATGAATATACTTTTTCTTTAAATATCTCAAAGGATATACTATTTTCAAGTGGGTGGACGGATAATCCATGTCTCATATTCTGGTTATGTATAGTATGTATTCTTTTAAGCATTTATATGGGGGTGCGTGAGAGATCGAGACTTTGAGATAACTTGATATCTTATTTGTAGTATGAATGAGAGAGTGTGTAAGAGATAGACATGTGCATCTCTGTGATGATAATATATCATGAGACATTTTTTCGAGGCTTATGCTCACGATAATGACTCAGTATTGAGCCTACATACTCATGTAGCCATGTGATCATGGCCTACTAGTTCGAGTTTCTCATTTATTCGAACGTGACGTGTGTGCAAGTGTAATACTTGTCTTGGGAGGCGAAGAAGCAATTTATCGGCCAAAGGTTTATTTCAGTAAAGGTTCAGAATGGGAGTCAACGTGAAGTTATTGTAATACCCCATACTTTTATGAGGATTTTATTTCCACATGTGCATTTAATTATTAATTTAATTGGGGAAATTAAATTGGTTTCGGTAAATATTAATTACCAAGTTAAGGATTAATAGTTATGATTATTATTATTATCTATTTGTGTCTAATAAGTAAATAGCGACGTAAATTATTATATTGTAATTTTTCTACTATTATATATTTAAGATAAATCTTATACAATTTCTCTTTGGGTTCTGATACCAAACACAAGGAAAGGGAGACCAACCAAGGCATCAAAAAGGGCCATTGAGATAGAGTCTCTGCCAGAGCCACAAACCGCCCGAGGGACTGTGACCACAATAGAGGTTGCAACCATTATATCACAAGCAGTTAACACTACCATGATAACCACTATGCATCACTTGCCTTAGGAACAACCATATCTACCAGTGGCCGAGTATGAGGAGGAGTTCACTTGCCTGATAAATTTTATGCCAGATGAGGTAAACGTTGATGAGAAGAGGATTCCTAAGTTTATGGACGGGCTCAATTGGAGGATCTGTCAGCATTTGTTAGGGAACCCCGCATTGAGGGCTTATATAGATTTTATTAACGCTACATTTCTACACTATCAAGATCATCACTTCCAACTGAGGATAGCAAAGAGGTCAGGATAGTTGAGCTAGCTGGGAAAGATTGGGGTTAGTGGTGCCAACGGGGCACCGCAATAGCAGGGCAGGTAACATGAGTGAGGTTCCTAGAAGAGGGACTCGTCTAGAGGTATAGGTCGAGTGATGGTAGTTACAAATAAGTCCATCGGGACAAGAATGTTCTCCTCAGGGTCCCTCAATTTGATCGTGGAGAGATGGGTTGATCATCTCTGTCCACATGTTGTAAGAATATCTTTGGGTAGGGGGGCCTTCAGTCAAAAAAATGGCCTCAGTGGGTCATTTAATTTTGTACCTCAATGATGTCAACGATGTGAGCAGGGTCTATATATGTGTTCCCATAGCTTCATCCCACACTGGTGTAATGATGGGTCCATGGTGATATCCCCACTATGAATAGGTCAAGGGCCAATCATAATATGAGTAATTCCAACTAACTGTAAGGACCGATATGGGTCCACGTGATGTGCCTTTCAAATGGGGGGATATAAGAGAAAAATTTATAATTTATCATTATGTTTTTAGTTTTGCACATTCTGCTACACCTCTACATCATCAGGTATCTCAAGAGTGTCAATCGAAGACAAGTTAGTGACCTAACGCGACAATTGAATATCGAAGAGTTTAGATTGTCACTACAATCATCGAAGAAGGTATATGAGGTTCATTTTTTGTAAGCTTTATATTTAGGGATATTTTTAAAAGTATTTTAAACAAAAATATTTTTCGTATGCTTTTTTAAAAAAAAAATTATTTTTATAGTAGCTCGTTAGAACGAGGTATATAAGGTCATCCGAACAAGGTTCTTACACTCGTTTGATATCAGTTGTTCAGACAAAACTTCAAATGGTCCAATTTCCTTATCCCTCTGTAATGTCGTTCGATCTCT
The DNA here is from genome assembly GCA_949130495.1 of Sambucus nigra. Taxonomy (NCBI): domain Eukaryota; kingdom Viridiplantae; phylum Streptophyta; class Magnoliopsida; order Dipsacales; family Adoxaceae; genus Sambucus; species Sambucus nigra. The sequence continues at coordinate 83,438,325 of OX422211.1, forward strand.
CATTCGATGTCGTTCAAAAAAAAATCATAGGTCATTCGAGCGAGGTCCAGTTCGTTTGAATGAGCCTACAAAAATTTATTTTTTACTTGATTTCAAATGCAATATTTTCAAGTCTATCTCTTGGAGAATTTCCTTCCCATTTATGAGTGACGAATATGCATTTCTTTGTAAGACTTTTTACACATTTTATGATCAAACACTTTGGTTTTCAAAATTCGAACCCCTTAGATGTTATATGATTACTTTATCAAACTTTGAAGAACACGTCACATGTTCATATCCATATTAAGTTTATTCTTCACTGTTGAAGATAGGAAAGGATTTTCTCGAGGTTGGTTTGTGGACACCACGGAAAATGGATGTTGCTGTGGAGAGCTGCTAGATCTACACTGCTTTCTGTTATCAATAAAGAAGTAAACATAACTGCAGTACTAAGTGGAGTCTAAATTTGTAAGTCTGTATGTGACATTCATTAATACCTTAGTTCTAAGAGAGTTGCAAGAGAGTTTTTGCCGAAATGTTTATTTCCTCACATCTTATGTTTTTCTTTGTTTTATTTCATTTAGATTCAATATCTTGATGTTTAGGTTCACCAATGAATCAAGATAAAATTGGAGAAAATTTAATTTGGCTTGTTAATGATTTAATTTATGATTTCTACATCTGACATATAACCAGACCATTCTACATGGCTTTTCAAATTTGATATCAAAACTTATTTAGATAGATGCTGTAGAGGGGTCTTGAAGGTAATCTTGAGATAAGGGACAAATCCCTAATTGGCAACAGTGTTTGAGATTAAGAAACCAAGGCAGCTCAAGCGTGACAGCTCAAGCGTGGCAACTCAGCGAGGCAGTTTGGCGCGGCAGCTCATATTTTAGCTTGTCATATTAGTCATATTGTATTGTTATTTTTGTTAAATGTAAGCTATAACGGTTGTAATGACGTAATGATAATAATAAATGAGTTTGTGTGAGGTCAAACGGTACTTGCGAGAGACCAGGCTTGGCAGGGCCTGGGAGAGCTTTCATGCTCTATCAAATGACCTCAGCGTGGGAAATTTAGATGGACTTAGTTTGGAGGATTGAGAAGTGAGGCACTGTTGGGGCTGGTCCTGACCATCTTAGATACACCTGGTAAAACGCCGAAGGACCTTAGCCGTTGAACCTCGAGCGGAGCAGCCGGGAGTTCCATCGGGCATTAGGCTGTGAACCAAACAATGCTCTACTTAATGTCACATCTACCGTAGGTGATGTCACTAGCCAAATAAATAATGTCAGACATGCACTTGAGTAAACCACCGTGGTATTTGGGGCGGTCAGGCAGTTGGTGAGCCACCTCTGCGACGACAGCCCCCTCCCCTGACACACAGTGGTCAGGGAAAAGGCATGTCTTGGCATTTAATGTTTATGACATGGAGCCAACTAGTGCCTCGGGCATTTAATGTTGTGACATAAAGTATGATGGATGTCTTTCATAGTTTTAAATGACTGAGTTTCCCCAGGGATGGTGTGGGGGGATATTTAAGGATCCCAAACACCCCTGAGGAGGGACATGATCTTTTTAGAGAACTCTGGAGTTATTACTAGAGACCCACATCAGAGAGAGGATTATTGCAAACCAGAGGGTTTATCCACTCACCATTGTTATTTATTGCGAAGCTTTTAATACTTGACAGAGATTCTTGAGGGTGTATGGTGTGTTTCCACCTGCCTACCAAGGTGTATCTAGGGTGGTTACTTATCTCTCCCTCTACCTAAGTTACTTATAAAAGTTCATTACTATCTCCTGAGTTATACATGAGAGACCTATGAGTTTAAACTGAGTTAGTTTTCATTGGGTTTGCGTTTGTATGTTCTATCATTAATACAAGGTCTTGGGCTAATTAAGTTATCATTACCATACTCAAAAGAGGTTACGCCTCCATTTATAATCTAAAGTACCCTCTTACATTTAGCGACTCTGCTGGGGAGGAATTCTCCTAGGTAAGGAGTATGGCGCAAGATAACGTTAATCGAAGGCTCAACTTTGATGACATTCAACATAGTGAAGAGCAGGAAATAAGAGAACTGGAGGCCCTAAGGGACGGGGCTCCTCGAATAATAGTGCCTCCAGTTCAGACAGCAACAGGCGCTCCAGGGGTAACGCAAGCTTCCATGAGTGATGGGCCGGGAACTGTTCAGGTGGCCCTCCTCATGAGTAAGTTTTATGAGTTTTTACAGACCCCCGTAGCTTCAACAGTGCTGGGAGGATTCAAAGTCAATTCCTTCGTCACACCAGGGGCAGCCCCAACGGCCCCACCAAGTGCAGGTACAACGGGAACAACCCCGACAAGCATACTCTCTGTCGTGAATCCGGCGGTGGGAACCTCTGGATTATCAACGGTGCCAACAATAACGATGGCTCCAGCTGTAACGGGCATTCTGCCTGTAACCCCATTGTTCGTTGCCCCATCGCCCATGGAAGAAATGAGAAGGGAGATGCAAAAGGAGATGCTGAAGTTCATGCAGGCTTCCTCGCAATCTGTGGGTGAGGTAGCTTCATTCTACGATGACTTCCGAACACCTTACCCTCAGGAATATAACGACGAGCCTTATCCAAAGGATTATGTTCCTCCTATCTTTGAAAAATACACAGGAAAGGGGGGAAATCCGAAGGAGCATATTAAACATTTTATCAAACACTTGGGGGAGCATTGCAACAATAAGAAGCTCAGGTTGAGGGAGTTCTCCAAATCCCTAACCGATAAAGCATATACTTGGTACTCCCACTTGGCCCCCAAGAGTGTTTCTACGTGGGAAGAGATGCATGTGTTATTCGTCCATAAGTTCTTTTTGGCAGAGGGTGATTTTACTCTGACCCAATTGGGGAGAGAGAGACAACAGACGGGAGAAGACGTGGTGGCATACGTTCGAAGGTTCAGGGAAAGATCCCTCGATGTAAGAGAGGAGGACAAGGAGTCTAAACTATTACAGATCTGTTCGAAAGGGCTGCTCCTTGAGTACATATGCCACCTAATCAACGAGACGCGCGAGGGAACTTTTTCAGCATTCCTAAAATCCGTAAGGAACATCTCACTGGTTGTACGACCAAACCCGGTGGTGGTACCTATGATGTTTAGGCAACCGATGTAACTTGGGGGAGGAAGGCCTCAGCCTCCACGGGTGGGGTACACCGAAGGAACGGATGGGGGCAAGGCGCCGAAGAAGGACAATAAGAGAAAGTTTGGAAGGGACAAAGAAGACCCGCCACCGTTGCCTTGTACGATAGAAGATGTTGTGAGTTGTTATAACGCAATGGTCTAAGGTGGAATGGTTTATGAACCAAAGGGCGTTCCAGCAGAAGAACCCGATGCTGCGACGAGGGCGGATCCCAAATACTTCTAGGTTTATCGAAAGATCCAGCATCCAACAGAGAGGTGCTTCACACTGCGAAGAATTATTGACAAGTACATGAAAGCGGGGACATTGCAAATCCCCCTGCAGAACATTAACAACATCCGACTTCCTGCGCACGGGGCCAATCTGGTGATGGCCTATGATGAAGAGGCAGAAAGAGGAGGAGCGTTAACAATAAAGCAGAAGGAGCTTGAAGAAGCTCTGGAATATTGCACCACGGGAATGGCTAACGTAGTTTTAGCCTACGATAAAGCAAGCACTAAAGACATGGAAGACGTATACATCGTTGAAGGTGAGGAAACAGACCCGGTCATAGAGTATAGTGCAGTTTCAAAATCTCCAAAGTTCACTTGGTTCTTCGATCAAGTGGGGATCCCGAAGGAGAGAAGAATGGAGATAACTCAGGCAATTTTGGACATTGCAAGGAGGAACGCAATCCCCTCGCTAAGGTGGAGGGGACCCATGGCTAGGCTGGTGAAGAAGTTTCTGTCAGAAGTAACCTTCAGCGATGCAGATAGAGCTGTAAGGTTCCCTCATAACATGCCTCTGTATGTAACCGCTAGTGTCAACGGGGTTAGCTTTGCAAGGACTCTTATGGATGGGGGAGCTTCAATCAATATTATGCCGATCAACTCCTTCCACGCGGATAATATTCCGAAAGAAAGGTTGGTTCCCATGCCTTTGGTAATTTCGGGGTATGACAACCAATCTTCCAAGTCCATTGTTGGGATTATGATAGAAAATCTGAGTTCCCACATCAAGTTCCATGTAATAGAAAGTACGACTTCCTATTATTTACTAAGATGGAGAGTGTGGATGCACAACCAAGGGTTAATACCTTCAAACTATCATCAATGCGCCAAGGAAAATATCAAGGGAACATAAGTGACCATTAGGGCTACGAAGAGGCCTTTCGCTATCGAAGAAGCACACTTGGTGGATGCGGCATTTTATACAGAGCTGGAGGAATACGTGCAGGTCATGACAAGGAGAATGTAGGGAGCATGGGTTCCCTCGATTAGAGAGAGAATGGGGCCCTTGAATGAGAAAAGTAAAGAGGGTGTAAGTAGCGAAGGGGTGATGGCCGAGGAAGCTCATCAGGTGATCCTTCGGTCCTAAAAGATATCGAAGCAACTCAAAGACATGATGAGGCCTAGAACAGACCCGGTGAAGCATGAGGTCCAACGACAGAGAGTGTTGAGTCTCTTTTTAGGGGAAAGAATCACTGAGGCTTCCAGAGAGAAGAAGAGGAAGTTGGTGGCAACAGCTACGAGCAGGCAATGCAAGAAAATTGTCACTGAAGAGTGAAAAGTGGTGTACCGCTTATAATGGTGTGAACAGGCGACCGAAGAGACTAAGGATGAGGTTGACCCGATATATGAGTGTTTTTTGGTGGATCAACAGGGGTAGTGTATGGTGATAGATAACTCCAACATACAGGAGTTCGTAGAAGATGTCGCCGAAGAACTAGACTACATGGCAGATCAACTGAAGGCCCAGGCACAAGAGTTGGAGCAGCGGAACCTAGCAAGAGAAAGGGAAAATCCAAGGCCTATCTTTATCTCGAAAGATCTTGATAAGGAGAAATGAGAAGCCTTGGTTGAGCTGATTTGGGAATTCATAGATGTCTTCGCATGGAAATACACTGAAATGGAAGGACTGGACGAGGAACGTGATGCCTTCAGCTATTCCGGTGAAGCAGGCAACGAGGACTTACAAACCTGAACTAGACTTGAAGATTAAGGAAGAGGTCCAACGTTTATTGGCAACAGGATTCATCAAGCCAATACAACATCCCCTTTGGCTATCAAGTATTATGCAAGTGGGGAAGAAAGATAAAAACCAAATAAGGATCTGTGTGGACTTCAGATATTTGAATAGGTCTTTCCCTAAGGATGAGTTTCCCTTACCCTCCATCGACAGTTTGATTGATGCCACGGCTGGTCATGAGATGTATAGCTTCATGGATGGGTACGTAGGGTACAACCAGATTAAGATGGACCCCACAGACATAGAGAAAACGACATTCAGAACTCCGTTGGGCAACTTCATGTACAAAGTGATGCCGTTTGGACTCAAGAACGCTGGGGCTACTTACCAGAGGACAATGATGGCCATTTTTCATGACTTCTTCCATAAATTTGTAGAGTTCTATGTGGACGACTTGGTCATCAAATCGAAGAAGGAGGAATCCCATCTGAATGATTTAAGGAAGGTGTTTATTCAGTGCAGGAGGTATAAATTGAGGATGAACCCGTTAAAGTGTGTCTTCGGAGTAATGAGCGATAAGTTTCTAGGCTTCGTGGTTGATCGACAAGGGGTGCAAATGGACCAGGATAAACAGCGGGCGATCTTGGAGATGCCATGTCCAAGAACGATGAAGGAGCTGAAGAGTTTTCTCGGTAAAGTTTCCTACATTAGAAATTTGTGCCTGGATTGGCTGAAATAACACACCACTAATGCAGCTGTTGCGAATGAACACAAAATTCAGGTGGGAGGAGGTTCACCAGGAGTCTCTTATTGGGCTGAAGAAACTGCTCGTTTCACCACAAATAATGGTTCCTCCCTAGGCAGGAGTACCGTTGTAGCTATACCTTACGTCTACCACGAGGTTCGTTGGAGCTCTGCTGGCACAAGAAGTGGACGGGCAAGAACGACCGATTTACTACCTTAGCAAAATCATACACGGGCCAGAGATTAGATATAGTAGCTTAAAAAGGCATTGTTTAGCCTTAGTCTTTGTATCACAAAAACTTAGACATTATATGCTGTCTTTTACAATTCATATTGTAACTAGATGTGATCCTATTAAGTATTTGTTGGTAAGGACTATATTGATTGGCAGGGCATCCAGATGGTTCCTCATCCTCTCAATATATTACTTGAAGTGTGTGGTTCCTCGTGCGATCAAGTGCTAGGCGTATGCCGATCTATTGGCAATCTTTCCATCAGGAACGTTTAAAGCTCCTAAAGAAGACATTCCAGGAGATGACTTACAGGCTAATTATCTAGATACAACTGATGTGGAATGGACGATGCAGTTCGATGGATCTTCGGTGAAAAATAAGGGAGGAACAGGGGTTATTCTTTCAAAAGGGATGGAGGAGATTTTCCTTTCCTACAATCTAGATTTCCCTTATTCCAATAACGAAGCAGAGTACGAGGCGTTGGTACTGGGGCTGCTGGAGTCTCTTCGAAGGAGAATTCGTTCACTCTACATTAAGAGTGACTCGAATATAGTGATTCAGTAGGTAAACGGAGAATATGCATTGAAGCACATGAGCCTAGCGCCATACAGAATAATCATTCAGAGGCTTCTCAACTAGTTCCATCAGACCAAGATCAGAAGATATCCCAGAATGATGAATCGCCATCCAGACGCCTATGCCACTATTGCCCAGAAAATGGTCATGAGGAATGATAAGACTATCATTATGATCCAACGAAGGATAGCTCCTTCGGTGGTACTGTCAATACTACCGATGGAGGAGGACGCAGGTTGGAGGGGAGAGATTAGGAAGCAATTGGAGTCTGGCAAAGGAGCTATGGGACTAAGAGAGTTAGCCCAATACTTTACGAACCAGGGAAATCTTAACTACAAAAATGTTGGGGGATGGTTGTCAAGATGTATTAGCCCAGAGAAAGCAGAGCGAAGGTTGAAGAAAACGCATGAAGAGCACTGCAAAATGACTGAGATACCTCTATATAGGAGAATTCAAAGAGAGGGGTATTTATGGCCTAGAATGATGCAAGATGCGGCAGAGCTGTAACGAAAGTGAGAAAAGTGTCAGCTATTCTTCGAAGCAACTGAGTGCCATTTCATTGAAACTCAAACGAACTGGAGGCAACCCTATATCGACTTCATTCAGGATGGAGTTGTCCCAACGGTGAAAATAGAAGCGATGGGCCTGAGGCGAAGGGACCCAAGGTTTTATGTTCAGCAGGGGCAGCTTTATCGAAGGGGGTACTTCAACAGGCCATTGCGTTGCATCACGAAGGAAGAAGCAGCTGAGGTCCTCAAACAAGCGCACAATCCAGCCCACATAGGAGGGGCTAAGTTGTATGATCAGCTGATGATGTTGGGGTATTATTTGCCAATAATAGAGAAAGACTCTGCTGAGTTTGTCCGAAAATGCAAAGCCTGCCAACTTCACGGGAATATAATCCATGCCCCATTGGTAGACTTACACTCTCTGGCAACACCCTATCCATTTCACACTTGGGCGTTCAACCTAGTAGGGGCAGTACATCCTTCTTTGAGGGACAGGATATGGATACTGGTAGCAATGGAGTGTTTTACAAAATGGGTTGAAGCGATACCACTCAGACGAGCACGACTGGGGTGGTGAGCAACTTCATCAGAGAATACATTATTTACCATTTTGGGATCCTAAAGGTTATTCTTTCAGATAACGGGACTCCCTTCTTCAATTCAGAAGTAACAATGCTCACAGACAAGTACTCCATTGTTCATCACACTTCAACGGTGACGTACCCAAAGGGAAATGGTCAAGCCGAAGCGACTAACAAAACCTTAGTTAATATTTTGGCCAAGATGATGGAGGACTTTCTAGGGTCATGGGATGACAAGATACCAGATGTATTGTGGGCCTATCGAACAACCAAGCGAAAACCCACAGGATACACTCCGTTCTCTTTTGTTTATAGAGCTGAGGCAATCCTTCCACTGGAGTTGGAAGTTCCTTCTTCTCGATATGCCTTGCGAAGTAGCATGCTCCCTCAGAATAGATATGTGCAGTTGGAAGAGTTGGATGAACACAGAGATAATGTATGCAACACTTTTAAATGTATACGAAACAACTCTCCAGGGCATACGATAACTTGGTGAGACCAAGGAAGTTCGTGGAGGGAGACCTCATTTTGAAAGCAACAATGAAGCACATCAGGGGGATTCCTCTACCAAAGTTTGCAGCCAACTGGGAGGGACCTTTCGTTGTAAAGGAAGCTCATGATTCATGTTATTGTTTAATTTCGAAGTTGGAGGAAGATAAGCCATTTAAGATTAACAATAAATGGCTGAAGGTTTATCATGTGTAAACAATCAAGTTGGAACCATTGTTGTAACTGGTTGTTGTTATGAATAAACAAGTTTTAGTTATGACTTGAACACAATGAAAGAATGTAGAAATGTAGAAATTTATAACATAGAAAAGCAGTCACAACAAACGGAAGAATTGGAAAATATGCATTCTTCATTCATAAACAATGGAGCATTACAAAATTAGGAGCTATCGCCCAAGAATTACATAGATAGAAGCAGATGGAGGATATATACAAAAAGCCATTAGCCTAAGAGAAACCATAGATCCGAAGAAGAGAAAAAAACTCCAGGAAGGCCAGAAGAAGCTGCTGTGAAAGACCGTTGGGCGTTGATAGAAACCTCCAACCTCGTTTGCACTTGTGTACGTTCGATGAGGAGTCTCTCTCGTTTCAACTTGACCAGACGCAAAGCTTATTTGGCATCCTTTACCTCTTTATCCACTGCTTCTAAAAGGGGTGCTAATGCGACCAATTTAGATTCCTCAGCCCACTGGTCCTCCTGATGCTTTCGCAATACTTCCCTCTGGCTGATCAGTTGCTGGTTCTTCAAAGTCTTTAAATGTGTTATAAGACAGTCAAAATGGAAACCATCATGACCCAACTCCCTCAGAAAACCCAGAAATTAGTTAAGGAGGGATCTAGTAACGCTTGCAGTAGGAGTACTGGCAATTTCAGCAACAACGATAGCCATACTTTGAAGTCTGTGACTCATCACGTGAATATTGGAACGTAGACAATCCACTATGAAGGTCTCAGGGTGATGATTCACCAGTTGTTCAATCACCAAGCGATGGTTAACAGGTATTTGAGGAGAATATCGAAGCACCATCAGGCAGAAAGCGTGAGGAGCCAAGTCAGGAAGAGGAAGCTCGCACCCAGATTCGCTCTCTACTGTAGCACCGGTCGTGGAACCTTGATCATCATGGCCAGAGTTTTCCGAAATAGCAGGTTCTCGATGGGGTGGGCCCATAGGCGAAAGAACTGGGGGAGAATTTTCATGAGCAACCTGAGAAGAGATAGAGGGCATAATAAGTTTATGAAAAAAATCTTAACAAGCGTTTTCGTTGTTAAGTCACCGTTACAAGGTGGAGTTTATGAAAAATATTAACAAGCGTTTTCGTTGTTAAGTCACCATTATATGTGGAGTTTATGAAAAATATTAACAAGCGTTTTCGTTGTTAAGTCACCGTTATAAGGTGGAGTTTATAAAAAATGTTAACAAGCGTAGGTGGAGTTTATGGAAAATCTTAACAAGCGTTTTCGTTGTTAACTCATCGTTATAAGGTAGAGTTTATGAAAAATCTTAACAAGCATTTTCGTTGTTTAGTCACCGTTATAAGGTGGAGTTTATGACAAGTAACAAAAATACCTCAGTCACAGCAGGGGAAAGAATGGGAGTTATCGTGGCAGTTGCAGGGACAGGAACTGTTGGGGGCGGGCTCATTACCTCAGAAGCCACAGCGAGATCTCTGGTCGCGGAAGCCTCAACGATTGGCAAAACTCTTTCACCAACATAAGGCACCAAGGCCAGCATAGGAGTTTCATCGAGACAAGATAATGGACTCCCAAACGAAGCCCCAACACGGAGGGGTGCAAGAGGGCCACTATGCTGGGCAGAAGCACCAAACTTGGCCTTGTGTGCATGAAGACAACCAAGAGAAGTAGGTGGTACAAGATCGGGAGAAAGCTGCAACATAAGGACAAGTGTTAGAAAAGAGGAATAAGTACATAAAAAGGGAGAAGTATATCTAGGTGTTACTTACCTGAGTTATGGCACTGAAAAGGGGAATTGCGACCAAAGGACTCGTCAGCATCGTTGGAAGAAGAATGTTAGCTAATAATGAGGACACTTCAACCTGGGGCACCCAAAACCTCAAGGTTCAGCATGATAAATAAATAAAAGGGTGAGACTGAAAGGACGTTATACCAAATAAATTATAGATGAAATCATACCTCGGGCTCATTTTCTTCAGCCAAAACGATGGGCATAAGAGGCTCAGATGGAGGGGATAAACTAGAAGGGATGGGGAGAGTTGTCTCTGATTGCGAAGAGACACCCACAGATTCAAAAGAATCACACATAGCAACTTCCCTCGCACGTTGGGAGGCCGAACGGCGAGAATAAGTCATCCCCGTCATGAGGGAACGAGGATGAGTCACATCGGTTCGAGAAACACCAAAATGTCCCCCCACAAAAGGGCTCACGGGAGGACTAGGGGGATTGGGTCTTTCCTCTTCAACCCCTGCACCACAGTTGTCAAGAAAAAAATAAGCAAATGCAGCTTTCCGTAAGAAAAGAGGAAATGAGTAAAACAAGTATACATACCTCAGATTCGGAAGGAGAATGAGAAGGTATAACAATGGGCGAAGAAGGAGGGGAGGCAGCAACAGAAGGGGCAGGAGAGAGATGCACCTCAGGAGTTTGCTTCTTCTGAGGCTTGGTACCCAGAGTTTTTTTCCTTGTTCCTGTTGCATCAGTGCCAATAGCTCAAAGAACCCTTGAACTCTTTCTCCTCCTTGTCGTTGGCTCCGTGGTATCAACCACGACCGTGGGAAAATCAACCGAAGGAGGAGCAACGATAGCGTGCCATTGATACTCAGCATTTATCCGAGCTATCTCCGCCTGGGCTTCCTTCCTTAACCTCTCAGCCGTTTCGACAGGCTTGGGAGGAGGAAAGGAGGCTATTGGGAGGGCTTCCAGGGAGTCTGGGAATTCTGGGACTTAGATTTTGACTTTGATACCCCACTTTTGGCCCTTTTTGTCTTCTTAGCAGGTGGTTGAGAAGGCCCCTCGTCGGTGGCAGTTTCAGTTGAGGGGGCAAGTTTCTTCGGGGCTACAGTGGTTTTGGGTTTGGGCGTGGCAACAGGGATCATGGAACATAGTGGTGGAAGTTCAGTAGGAGGTGCCTTAGGGGTCGTACTTAGAGGGAATTCAATCCCAAGAATGGAGTTGCCTTTTAACCCCAACTCTAAGGAAGAAAATGAAGAAACAGGAGGATACACTGAATCTCCCTCAACGAACTCAACAATTTCAGCCAGTTATTTCGGCCAGTATTTTGTTGCAAACAGAGGGGCCACATACCCTCGCCTAGTGATGCTGGGAATGGTGACTCACCCAGCCATTGTAGAACTTATTCCCTACGTAGCGGTTGAAGAAAATAGAGAACACGCCTCGCTAAAGGAAACCTTGGGGTTTGACGATTAAAACACTGGACGAGGAGCCCCCTGGTCAAACCCAAACTGGCGGCTGCATCGGTTGGGATTGTAGTGCTCACTAGTATATCCCCATTTAGTGTAAGAAGGTAGATATCCTAGGAAAATGGTAGGACCACAGCGAGTGAGGGATCTTCAATATCCACGGTAGGGGTCTGTACCACCCTCGCTTCATGTTGAAAAAATCCACAAGTGTGGAAGAAGATATCCTCCTAGTAGGGCCTCATCACTAAGTTCTCAAAGCGATCAATCACATATATCAACTCTTTTTGGCTTTGTCTCTTATGATAAATAAAGGACCGTGGAGTTAGAATTGTTTCCCCCTAAGGAGGGCGGTTGGTTTTGGCCGCTACAGCAGGGAAACGAAAGTAAAGGAAGCCGGTTAGAAGGACGCCGTTGGAAAAATTGGCCAAGTTATAATGGCCAAGCGATCGTTCCATATTGAGCAAAGTCCTACCCAGCCAGGTGTAGTGGGATCCCAAGGCAATTGCAGCCAGGGGAAGTTTGATGCCCTGGGCCAAACGAAGAGATATATTGATAAGGTCCCTTCGGGACTGGTCATTGGGTTTTCCTGTCAAAAGGAAATGGGAGAGAATCACAAGAATATAAGCAGGAAGTTCCAACGGTGTACCTTGACCAGGAGCATCTGTTGAAGAAATGCCTCCACCAGAACCCTTGAAGAAATAATTAATCAAAGGAGACAAAGTAGCCTTGTTGGACGAACCGATGCAGCTTCGGCATATACGATCCAACTCCAAACGGTCGACAACCTCTTGGGCATCTAGAGCCTCATCAGTATAGGGCTCATGACCTGTTGCATCGAGGCCCAGGAGCTCGCACACATCTTCTAAGGTTATGGTGAACTCGCCCTACGCAGCGATGAACGTATGAGTAGTAACGTTCCATCGAGAGACCAGGATAGGAAGAGCAGCATTATTCTTCGAGAGAGTGAACTCACCAAACCATTTAGACCATTGCAACCCAAGCTTGGTGAGAATATCAGCATGGGAACTTTGCATATGGGAGTTCCAGGTAGCGAAGTGGGCAGGAGATCCACCGGGTGCTTCGAAATCAATATGGGACCATGGGAAGTCCCCTCGCTACAGGAGAAATTGAAGAGTCCCCTCTAGAGGAAGAAAGCCCCACTCAGAAGAATCTTCATCTTCGTCACCCAATAATAAGGCGTCAAACTTAGAAGAAAAATGGACAGTCTTGCAGGCAACAGCAAAATCATCACCTTCTCCAAAAATAGGTGATCGACGATAAAACGTTAGTTGTTCCTGGCTGCATCCAGGGTGGTGGCAATAGTAGAGGCAGTGGGTGGAGCACTGACAGCAGATGCGGTGGGGTTGCTTGAGGACGCCATGGCTAATAACGATAAAGTAATAGGAAAGCTTCGAGCAAGAAGGGTTTGAAGAACGAGAATGGAAGATCACAACCACAGGCGGTGGTTTAGAAGATGAGAGGGGAAGAAGGTAAGCAAGAGCTTAACAACAATGGAGTTCTCACAGACTTTCTCTCTCTAAAGCAAATGGAAGTTTGAAGAAAACGGTGACAAAGAAAGAGAAAAAAGGGTTTAAGTGTTTGGGTATAGCCGTTTGAAATTTTGGAGTTCTTCATTTAAGTTTCCCACCATCGCACGTGCAAGGCCGCCTGCAATCATTTCAAATGAACACGTGGCACTTCGGGAAGTGTTTTGACAGTTGAAAAGACAACACCACGTCATTAATGAAGTGACACCCGGGGAACCCAAACCGTTGCCTTCCTAAGCAAGATTGAGGCTTAGCGTAAAAAACAATTGTCAGATACATCGGGGATAATTAAGTTACGATGTTCTCTCGTCATAAGTTAAAACGTTATTTAGTTATGACTCGGCTACATCGGGGATAATTTTTGCTTTTTCGAACATGATAAAACGTTCCAAGGGAGAATTTCACAAGTCACAATGATATTTGCAGTCCCAATGAAATTTGAGAATATTAGCAGGTCTTTCGGGAGAATTTCAGATATTGAAGCTAGAACAGTCGAAGCTCAGCATAAGGAAAAAGTAGCGATGTCTCTCAACCGAAGCATCAACAAACGGTAGTTCCTCGGCTCAGCTACATCGGGGAGATTTTACTTTTTCCTATAGACTCTAACGCTCTGGTTCTGAATAAAGGAGAAGAGGCCTGAATCTTTTCACACAAAGAAAGGTCCATCGGTTTGAGACGTTTCGTGCAGACATTTCTTGTTCCAAGAAATCTATCCACGAGGGGGAAAATGTAGAGGGGGCTTGAAGGTAATCTTGAGATTAGGGAAAAATCCCTAATTGGAAACAGTGTTTGAGATTAAGCAACCAAGGCAGCTCAAGCGTGACAGCTCAAGCATGATAGCTCAAGCGTTTCAACTCAGCGCGGCAGCTTGGCGCGGTAGCTCATATTTTAGCTTGTTATATTAGTCATATTGTATTGTTATTTTTGTTAACTGTAAGCTATAATGGTTGTAATGATGTAACGATAATAATAAATGAGTTTGTGTGAGGTCAAACGATACTTGTGAGAGACCAGGCTTGGTAGGGCCTGGGAGAGCTTTCATGCTCTATCGAATGACCTCAGCGTGGGAACTTTAGAGGGACTTGGTTTGGAGGATTTAGAAGTGAGGCACTGTTGGGGCTTGTCCTGACCATCTTAGATACACCTGGTAAAACATCGAAGGACCTTAATCGTGGAACCTCGGGCGGAGCAGCCGGGAGTTCCATCGGGCGTTAGGCTGTGAACCAAACAATCCTCTACTTAATGTCACATCTACTGTAGGTGATGGCACTAGACAGCTAAACAATGTCAGGCATGCACTTGAGTAAACCACCGTGGTATTTAGGGCTGTCAGGCAGTTGGTGAGCCACCTCTGCGACGACAACCCCCTCCCCTGACACACAGTGGTCAGGCAAAAGGCATGTCTTGGCATTTAATGTTTATGACATGGAGCCAACTAGTGCCTCGGGAATTTAATGTCGTGACATAAAGTATGATGGATGTCTTTTATAGTTTTAAATGACTGAGTTTCCCCGGGGATGGTGTGGGGGGCTATTTAAGGACCCCAACCACCCCTGAGGAGGGACATGATCTTTTTAGAGAACTCTGGAGTTATTACTACAGACCCACATCAGAGAGAGGATTATTGCAAACCAGAGGGTTTATCCACTCACCATTGTTATTTATTGCGAAGCTTTTAATACTTGACAGAGATTCTTAAGGGTGTATGGTGTGTTTCCACCTGCCTACCAAGGTGTATCTAGGGTGCTTACTTCTCACTCCCTCTACCTGAGCTACTTCTAAAATTTCATGACTATCTCCTGAGTTATACACGAGAGACCTATGAGTTTAAACTGAGTTCGTCTTCATTGGGTTTTCGTTTGTATGTTCTATCATTAATCCAAGGTATTAGGCTAATTAACTTATCATTACCATACTCAAAAGAGGTTACGCCTCCATCTATAATCTAAAGTACCCTCTTACAGATGCATCCTGGTGGTTATATGGAGAATTCATACAATAGGCCATCTTAATGGCATGAATTATGCTTATTAGAATGCTCAAATGAGATCGTCTCTTAAATTGATTGATGAGCATGTTTGGCTTGATGTTGAAAGGGGGTGGACTCCTGACTAATAAAAATGTAATTAGTCTCAAGACATTTGTAATTTGGAGTGAAGATGATTTCAGATTGAGTAATTTAAACTCTCGTGGTTTGAAGGATGTTTCTGGTGCTATCACACCTGACGAATTTTGTCATATCATGATGTGTACCGTGTCTGAAGAAGCTTGAAATATCCTCTAGTTTACACATGAGGCTAATAATGTTGTTAAAGCTTCTAAGCTTCAAAATCTCACCGCATAATTTGAGACTATATGCATGCTTGAATTTGACGCTTTTAATGAATTTTATGCTCGTAAATCTGATATTCTGAATTCTAGTTTTAATTTGGGTGAGAAAAATTCCGAAAGCGATTGTTGTTGAGAGAATTTTGAGCTCTATCATGTCTCGTTTTACTGCAAAAGTTACCATCTTTAAATCTTTGGGAATTTTAGAAACAATTAGGCTAGAAGATCTCATAGGTGATCTCCAGACTTACGAATTAGATATGTTCCCCAAGACCCAAAAGAAAAAGGAATAACTTTAAAAGATAAAATTGAAAAAGAGAACTTTTCTGACTCCGATTCCAAAATTGATCATGATGTTCTTGTCTTGTTTGCTAAAAAAATTCAAAAATTTTCTCAAATTCAAAAACCAAAACTCATCCATATTGGAAAATAAAATTTTTGAGATTTTTTTTCAAAGCGGGTAAGAATTTTTCTGAGAGTGGTCAAAAGAAAGATAGAGGTGAAAAAACTAAGAAAGTTGAATGGATACATGTTATAAGTGAGAGGGGAAAGGTCACAATGCACATGAGTGTCCCACTAGGCTTAAGATGTAGGGAAAAGGCAAAGCCACTTATAATGCCACTCTAAGTGATAATGAGGTTTAATCGGTGGATTCCAAGGATGAATCATTGCATGAACATAACTTTTACGCATTCATGGCTTGTCACATTAGCACTACAATTACATCTCACACCGACGAGGAAATTTCTAAGTGTGATAGTATCGACAATGTGTCGAATCATTTAGAAGAGTTTGGGGGCAATGATGAGAATTCGAGTGAGGGAGAACGTGATCTCTAATATGCATAATCCGAACTTTACATCGAGTAATTAAAAACTAAAAAGAAAAATAAACATTTGAGTATTAGGGTGTTGCCTTTAAAGAAGGAGTTAAAATTTTTGAGAGAGTGTGAGGCCTTGGTGAGTCAACTCGAGAGAATAAGAATCTCTTTGAGTGAGCAACTTATTTAGATAGGTAGGGAGAATATCCCCTTGACCCACAAAGTGTCTAGTCTTACGAGATATATTTAAACATAATTGGCCATTCATGAGAAACTTGAAGCCTATATTTACCAACTCACGAAAGATGTCGAATGTGTCCATGAGGTCAAAGTCACTTTAGAGGAAACATCCAAGAAAGTTAGAAAGGGGTTACCAGGTCCCAGTTTATGTTTCAAAGACAGGCTTGGCACATGTTAAAGGGTTCATCCACTTCCAATATCGCACCCGCACCAGTTTCTAGGTTTGTGTTAGATCCTTACGGGCCTCAACCTAACCCACTGAAGAGAACTCGTCCTAAGTGTTTTAACCAAGGTCAACCCAAAAAAATCTATGTTTTTCCCCATTGCAAATGAGGAGGTCACCTTAGGGAGTTTTGTTATAAACTAGGAAGAGTCTCTCACATACGTACTCCCACACACTACCATAGTGACCTTGCTAGTAATCGAGAGAAAGTTAAGTTTATAATCAAGCCTTCTAATTACTTAATTGAGGAATTTCGAAGGATGTCTTTGCCTTTTAGAAACACCTTGAAAACAAATGATTGAGTTCAAGACTTGATTTTAGTTTAGGGTATATTCATATTGCTATCATGTGTCCCTAAAATTGGATGTGTATTCTTATGTTTATGATTTGAAATATCCAAAATTAATTTGTTTTCATATAGAAAAAAATTCGTTAAATTTCAAAAAGATTTTATTTTTGATAAAATTTTCAAAAATTTCCACCAAGATTTTTGTATTTTATTTTACACGATATGTGGATGCACATTTAAGATGTTTGAATCACAATTTCATTCCATCTATTTATGTGACTTAATCATTGTTTCATGATACTTGGCTTCATTCTTTTTGTGCTTAATAATTCATGATTTCATTCCATCTATTTATGTGCTTAATAATGCACAATTTCATTCCATCTATTTGAGTTTTACACTCCTTTACCCTAACGTCAACCTCATGGGGTACTACTAAATCATCCCAAGCATATTTGCTAGTGGTGTAGTGACATATACGTTTCAATTTAGTCTCATACACACTCATGAAAATCACATTTTTACCCTTATTATTGAAATTTCTTATCTTCTTCTGATCAACGCTTAATTCAGATGTTCTAAGTTTTCTAAAAATAGTACTACCTTCTACTATAGGAGTATTGGGGTGATGATAACCATTTTTAATTAAATACCAGACATCATCTCCTAATGTTCCTTGAATAAACGTAATCATTATAATTTTTTAGTATGGAAAATTGGTGCCATCGAATATAGGAGGTCTACTAAAATTTCCTAACCTAAGTAACTGACTTGAATCTTCCATGAAAACAAGGTAAAAAGAGTTTTAACAACAATTTATAAAAATAGATCTTTGTAAAGTCTAGCTTTGATACCACTTGAGCGGGCGACTAAGGCGTAATAGACTCTAGTGAGAAATTAAACTATTGTCAGTTAAACGCAAAATACCTATGAGTTTTTACAGATTATTCAAGAGGGGCCAATTTAAACTTTACTTAAATTGTTAACTAGACTACAAACTGAATAAGGTTTGCCAAGTTAATTAAAGCCCTAAATATTATCTTGATTAAACTAGATGATTGAGCAGATAATTACAAATTCAAATTATTTAGGCAAGTTTCTAGATTTAAGTCTTACTTTTTCATATGGGGTGATTAATGTAGAATTTACAGCATGTAGTGATTTATTTTACGTCGCAAAAACCCTTCGCCTGGGAAAAATGACGGACCCTCTAGGGGTACCTAATCTACCAAAGTCCACTAAAAAAAATCTATACGGAACGATTTACAAAAATGTGACAAGGCTCAAAGTAGGTTAAATCAGAAAGTTATTACCTATCTCGACCAAGCCTCTCCGCTCTGATTGCTCTTATGTAATTAGCCTCACTATGCAGCTATTGTCCACATTTCTTTCTTCACATAGCATCTTTCCCTCTATCTTCCTCAGCGCAGGTCAACTCAGTGCCTATTGATTCTAATAGTGACGTGTGGTAGTGTAGTGTTTGTGACATGCGCTTTTTTATATGACACACTCACCCTTAATGTTACAAACTGAATAAATATGCAACAATTTTGGTGTCCTAAATATCGGTAGAAAATCTTATGTTACTTTCTTCTGTTTAAATCAATCTATCTTGATTTACAATTGTTTTCAGGACACTTTATTTTCAAAAATTGGAACACTCAGATTTGATCTAATATGTACACAAGAATCAGTGCCTATGTGAATATTAGTTACAGTGTTGGAATTACAAGTGGTATGCAATGATGTATCACATTTACATAAATATCATTAAGATTATTTAACAAGAATAGTCAAGTAAGCATAGACAATCTAGCAATACACAAAACAATATGACTTCAAATATATAGCAAAGATAAATATTAACAAACTATTTTTAAAGGTAAGTTTTAGATTAAACTAGATTTAATTTAACAACCTATTAAATCAATTATAAACAGTCCAACTGTTCTTCATTTAGTCCAATAGTTTTTGGTTCTAGTTCTCATTACGTGTTCTGATGTCAATAGTAATACAATCCAGGTATAAGGTTCAAGTACAAGAAAAACGACAGTTAAGATTTTAATTCTTTATAAATACGTCCCTCAATAGTTTTAGGTTTAAGTTTCCAAACCTAAATAAGATATTACCTTATTAAGTCCAAACTTGCTTAGATATGATTTAAAACAAACTATATTAAATATTAACTCAGAATAACCACAACAACCAAAAATATACACAAATGTGAGTTGTGTGTGACTTAGTACTTAATCAAACATACAAAAAATACCGTCTAAAATATCTACAATATCCAAACCGATTCAATACACAAAATGCGTAAAACCGTGCGAGAAGAGTAGGAAAACACTCAAACAAACATTTAACAGTTTAACTACACTTGTCAGAAATAACACAAAAGAAATGTGTTTCATTTGTGTAGTGATATACATAGAAATATCTAACAACCTAACAGTTTATTCATGATCTAAACGACTAGATCTAAGAATAAAATAGAGAGGAACACAAGAATGGTGTAAATCTGTGCGGGTAGTGTATTCCGTTACAACATATCAATATGATAGTTACAATTTCAACACAAATAGATTAATCACGATATTAACAAGATCTAAAACTGAGAGATGAGATTTTTCCTCAAAAAAAAAATTAAACCGTACAAAGTCAGACGTGAAACTTAGGGTTTCTTTCTCACAGAAATCAAAAATGTAAAATTAGACCCTAAGATGAGAGTTTTTGAAAAAGGTTTGACATATACAAACTTATATCAAACTGAAATAAAAAACACAAACAAATCAAACAAATATTAGAGTTCTGGCTTTTGATTTGATCTATAAATGAGATCAAATCTTGTTCAAGAATACTAGTGTGTGAGGTATGTGTAAACTCTCTCTCTCTCTCTCTTATTTTCTCTCTCTAATTTGGCAGAGGAACAACTCTCAAAAAGAAAATCTCGGTTACAAAAATGACTACCCAAAGGTCTCAATTTATACAGAACTAAGGTGTTGTTATTGGAGCAAATGAAAGCGCATGGATCGCAAAGTGTGAAAAATAAACGTTGATTAATGAGAAATCCAATGGACAGTAAAGAAAAAATATCAACTAGATAATTAAATGACATGTTGCATACAACTGTAAATAACTCACATAAAGAGTTACTATTTAAAAAGGAACGAACCAAGTGTTAAAGGCCATGTGCTGATTGGTACAGTGCATTGAACAAAGATCACAATAGATCAACCTAAACCGTGGATAGAATATCAAATCTACCGGCTGAGCAAGAAACACAAAAAGATGGATTAAAGAAATGATACGTGGATTCCACTAAGGCCAAACCTTGAGCCAAAACCGTGTGCTACAATTGTGGTTTGAGTTATTACCGTTAGAAACTGTATGTGATACACATATAATACGTGTATAAATCAAGTGTAAATACAAAACTGCATACACATATATATATTAAAACAAATCAAAATTAAAATAATGTTTAATTTAGATTTTCAAATAGTTTTTAAAATAATTTTAAATCTAAATTAAATCTGAAAAAAATCCCAAAAAATATCAAAAAATTCAGAAAAATAATTTCTATGTTTTTACACAAAAAAAATATTTTTCTTAAGAACTTATCCCCATTTATTGTAATTTAAATTAATTAGGACAAGTAATTTAAATTATGAACTGATATGATATAAATGGTTCAAAAATGTTTTTAAAAAAATTAAAATTTTCTTTAAACATATACACACAAATCATGAGGAATGATGTTATATATGTAGTGAAATGAAATATATGTCCTATGTGGTGTAGAAATAAATCCTACGAGCTAATGTGAATAGGTGTGAAAGGCTTCCTTTATTGTATGGATGAATTTTGAATTGATGTAGGCTTGAGTAGAGGTCTTGGCATAGGCAGCTAGACGCGGCATAATTACATAAAAATCTTGTCAAAATTCAAGTCCAACTGGATGAAGGACTATGTAGCAAAAGAACAAAAAAACAAACCCTATGAGTACTCTATATAGGTCCTTTAATCTCCCCCGTTGGATTAATTTTGACAAAACCCTTGAGTACATCAAATGATATACTAAAGTAAATTTTCCTAAAATTTTCTATACAAAAATGTTTCAAACTACCCACCCCATCCTATAAAATATAAAAAGACTCAACAACCAACCACTGATGAGAAAATTGGCAAAATAATAAATACCCTTTCTGTCGAGAAATCAAGTTAGTAGAATTTGCTCTACCGAATTATTTAAAGACAAAATAAATGTGCGGTAAAGAATAAGACAAGATAATATTCATGAAAGAATATCGAGACACTAAACATAAATATGTACTCAACTCTCCCCCATTTAAAGTAAATTGACCATTTGTACAATTTAAAGCAACTTAAATTGTAAGTGACATGCAACAGCTAGAAGTAATCTCACTGATTCAAGACGTGATAGTGGCGAAAATATCTCGTCACACTCTATTCTTTCAATTGGAGAGTAATCCTATCCAACTAGTCTAGCCTTCTTTTCAATGACTATCCCTTTTTTATTGGTCTTATTTTTGAAAATCCATTTTGTACCGATTACTTTAATATCCCTGGGCCTTGAAACTAGATAGCATATGTCATGATCCTTGAATTGATCAGCTCCTATTGCATCGCATCAATCTAATAGGAATCATGAAGTGCCTCATCAACTGATTTTGGTTCCACGAGGGATATAAAAGCGTCAAAAGAGCTACTTAACGTATTTGATTTCTAGTCCGCACCAGCGTAGAGTTATCTCCAGTAATTTTTGTGGAGGGATGATCTTTTGAAACCCAGTTAGGCACAACATGGGGTTAGTGTTGGCAAAGATTCATCTTCTGTCGAAATTGGATCATTTGAAAGGTTTGTGTCCAATAGGTGGATCTGTACTAACAGGCTCAAATGTGTTTTCAATTACCATAACATTAATGGACTCAACAATGGATTTTGTTCTTAGGTTGAAAACTTTATATGCCCTGATATTTTGAGAATAGCCAATAAAAATTGATTTATCCCATTTGGCTTCGAATTTAGAGAGGTTTTCGCGATCATTGCAAACATAACTGATTGAGACAAAGGCATGAAAATATTTTACATTGGGATTTTTGTTGAACCAAAACTCATAAGGGGTCATTTTGGTATTCTTTCTGAGTTAAACGCAATTAATGATTTGAACAGCAGTAATGCATACTTCTTCGCAAAAATATAGCGATAAATTTTTAGCATGTATAAAGACTATAGCAATTTACTGAATGACCCTATTTTTTTTTCTATAACCCCATTTTGTTAAGGTGTTTTTGGAGCACTAAACTGATGGATGTAACCATTGGCGTCATAATATTCAACGATTCTGATTTCTTTAAACTCACCACCTCTATCACTTCGAATTCGTGTTACTTAGGTGTCTTTCTCATTTTCATGTTTAGTCAGAATTTTCAAAAATTGGTTAAAAGTTTCTGACTTACTTTTAATGAAAGCAACCCATGTAAAATGAGATAAATCATCCACAATGACTAAAATATATGAATTTACATTTAGACTGATAGTCCTTTGGACCCATTAAGTCCATGTGGATAAGTTCTAGAGGAGAAGTGGAGTTAACATCTTTAACTTTCTTGTGAGGAGACTTAGTAATTTTACCCACTTGACAAGGATCGCAAATAGTAGTGGGACATTTCTTTATTTTAGGTAAGCTTCTCATAAGGTCTTGTGATGACAAATGGTTTAAAGTATCAAAACTGATGTGTCCCAACCTATTATGCCATAGGTCAGAATCACCCAAAAGTGCCACATTATAAGACAGAGCACCAGGTACTTTTTAACAGTTATTTGCAGTATGAATGCCTTTTATATAACGCTCTCCCATTTCTGTGAGCACATCACAGGAGGTTTTTATAAATTTGACTTGGTATCCGTTATCATAGAGCTGACTGATACAAAGAAAGTTTTCTCTCATCCCTTTAATTAACAGCATGTCATTGATATTAGGTAAAGCCTCTTCATTAAGGATACTGATTCGTATCGAATCTTGCACATTTATGTCCTCGAACCTATGCATTTTAGCCCCCTCGGGTACCGTAATTGCTATAATTATGCTCGATAACCAGACAACCACCGTTTTATAGGATAATATGTTATTTGAGGTATTATTGAGTTTTATAGGTGTTACGGTGCTTAGTATGAAGTTTGGGCGCGTTCCGGTTAAGTTCCGTAGCGATTCGCACATTCATGGGCATTTTCGTAATTTCACACTTCAGGAGTTTTGCCAGGATTATTCACAAAAGTTGTATCCCTTGGGCTAAGATTCGCATGGCCATGAATAGTGCTCAAATCAGAGTCCGAACAAAGGAAACACGAACCTTTAATCGTAAAGTAATTCTAAAAAACATAACAATTTCATTAATGACCTCCATGTACCTTTTCTCTTTCATTAACAATTTCATAAATTCCCCTTGTGTCCCTAAATAGTGTTTTGCAGCAAACCCACTTTGAAGATGGCGATTTTGGTTCTATGCTCGGGTATTGCTTGGGTTTTGAGTTCGTACCAAATTGAGGACTTTTGTTCGAAATTGGAGCTCGATTTTGTTCCACACATGCAAATGGGTCTTGGACATGTAAAAATTGGAGGTTTTTGTTGGCCATTAATGGAGGTGTGGAGTTCTTGATTTTTCACCATTTTTGGGCATGGAAATGTGTCTTTGCATTTTATGGAGGAGTTTTTTATTTCTTTGGCCACACACGATTTTGAATCTTTGAAATCGCATGTGGGTTTGATCTTGGGTCTCCACATTTTCACCATGGTTTATTTTGTTGGGATTTTATCAACGGCAATAGCTATCGGCTACAAAAGTTGGAGCTCATCTTTGGCCATTTTAAATCCAAGGCAACAAATGCTCTGCGTGGGGGGTTTTCGCGCGGTCGACCGACCATACTCTGGCGGACGACCGGTAAATCAAGTTTTGTTGTTGGAATATTCCAGTGTGCTCCTCCCATCTGCACAGTCGACCGGCCTGAGGCCCTGGTCGATCGGTACCCTGTTTCTCCCTATTACCCGAGATATTTTTTGCTGCCATTTCTTTTTCTATTTTTATTTTTTATTTTTATTTTGTTGTATAATTAGTGACTTACCCCTTTTATTTTCTTTTATCTTTTTCTTTTCTTCCTTAATCACACTTAGTATAAATAGAATACTTAGTTATTTTTGGAAGGGATCTTCATTATTTTCCTTTCTTTTAGTTTCTAACCTAGGTTTAGAGATATTTCGGGATTTTTTGTGGAGTTTTTTTCCTACTCCATTTTCTTTGGTGTACCCATTTAATGTTAGTTTTTCTTGTACTATTCATTGTATTCCCTTTTATTCAAGCTTTGTTTTTTCATGCTTTATTTTTTATTTCTCGCCTAGATTAATTGTGCAGTTAATTTAATTAGTGTTGATTTAATTAGTATGCTTTAATTAATTAGTTGATGTTTTTTATGTCATTAATTATGTGTAGCGGCTAATTTAAATTAGGTTGTGTTGGATTGAATGCACCTATGGTTGACTTGTTGCTTTCCTTTGGTGATGGTTTCTCACGGGTTTATTTCGAGTGTGTTGTCCTAGTTATTACGCCTAGGAGATTTAACCATGTATATTATGTATGCTCCATATTTACGACCTTCGTGCGTAATTTTCGGGGTATTTGTTGACGCCAAAATTATATTAGTCTTTTCTGCGAATTTAAGGGTGTGACAAATTTTTATTTAATTAATTGATGAAACGAGATGCAATCTTAATAATCCATGAACCCATGTAACCATTTTATACTAATTAACTCGGGGTGAGGGATTTTTTACGCAACCTATAGCTTTTATTCTCTTTATTAATTTAGTTTAAATACACTCATGCCTAGTTTATCTTTTATTTATTTTTAGTTAACAAATTACCTTTTACACTTTTATTTAGAAGTATTAAACCAATTAAATCCTAATAACTCGTCTTTGTGGATTTTCGATACCCATACTTAGCCTCTATACTCCCTTTTTTAGTGTAGTCATAAGTTTTGATTTTTGTATTAAGGCAGTGAACAGAAAACAGCGATCGGCGTGCTGACTACGCGTTACTTTTCACGCTTTATAAAATGGCATCATTGCTGGGGATGGTTTGATTTGAATCTTAATTAGTTTAGTGCTTTGATCCTGGCAACTTGCTTTATCAAAATGGTGTTGTTGCCGGGGATGAGTTGGTTTTAGAATTTATTTGATTTGGTATTTCTTAGTATTTTTTTTCTATTTGTATTTTTTGCTAACCTTTTTGTAGGACTTCTACATTTGAGCGCTAAGAACCGCTTGAATTTTTCGTGCGCGCATCACTTTGTGGATTTTTCCACTTTGAGCCATCTTAGGGGTAAACATGTATTATTCCAATCCTTTTGGTAATAATTATGATAATTCTCAAAATTCCCTTAAACCTATGACTTTTGGTCAATACTTAGAGTCCCTAAAAATTACAAATTCAAAAATGACTTTGGGAGAGTATTAAAAAAGTCAAGCTTTGGAGTGCGTGTATTTTGAGGAGGATGATAACAATTTTGTGCCTATAATTCCTTATAATAGGAATTTTGAAACAAATTGCAATAATTTTCAAAGTTATTATAATAATGAGTTTGAGTATAGTTCCAATAATAATTTTTAAACTTCTCATTTCCAAGAATTCGCACCCCGATCTATGACTTTCGGTGATGGTTTGCTCATGCTTGAGAATGAGAGGTATGAAGACCGTTATCGGGAAGAAATCGTTTGTGGGAACATGAATTGGATTTATTATTTGAATACAACAACGATTTTTCTTCCAAACCTTTTGAAGTCGAGGAATGTCTTAAACCAAATGAGGATTTTTTGCCTACTTTGGAACAAACCATTCTTGACTTGGCCCATGGTTTAATAGAGAATGAAAGTGAGGATGAAATGGATGTAGTATCCATTTGCAATGAAATGATTTCGTCTTTGGATCCCAAAGAAGAAAGTTTCATTGAAAATGATCCCATCTCCTTTAAAATTCCAACTTTGAGTGATGATAACTCATCTCTTGAGTTTGAATTTCTTTCCTCCCCCTCCCCCATTTCATTCTCCGTTATCACATCGTCATAAGTACCCGATGAATCGATGCCGAACTTTAAAACGTTTATCCCATTCACCGATGAGGAGTACTTACCCGAGTTGCTTTCCATGAAGGCATCTTTGCCTCCTTGTGCGCCCCCTCCCATCCTAATTTCAAAATACTTGGGAGATGATTCATTTTTTTTTTCTCCCATGTGTATTGGTCACCCGTCTTATCTAAATCCCCCATCCTCACGCCAAAAGTTTTAATTGGGGATGGTTCATTTCTTACACCTTACACATGCCTTCTGTTGTTCAAACGGAATTATTACTTTTTGGGAGGCATGCATGAAAGGGAGGGTCCACCGTGGATCTTTCAAAGCCAAATCGTATTTTGGGTGGACCCTCAAAAATTTCAACTTCTAGTGTATAGTAAATTAGAATTAAAATTGTAGGTTGTAAATAGTTAGTTATTATTTTCTTTATTTTTCTTCTTTCTTCTTACTTATAGTCTAGTGTGATTAGTTAAAAAATTTATTCTTTCTTTTTGGTATGCTTTGGTACTAACATGTTTTGTAGAATCTTTGGACTTGTACTTTCGAAGATCGCTCCATTGTGGGTAATATCACTATTTTCCTCTCTTTAACTTGGTTCTTAATTTACATTGAGGATAATGTCAAGTTTTAAGTTAGGGGGTGTGGGATATTCTATCCATTCATTAGTAGTTTCTTTTATTTGATTACATTTTAGTTACTAAGTATGCTTTCTTAGAAAAATTTGAACATTTTCAAAAATATTTTCTTTATTTTTTCTCCTTTATTGGGCATTTTGCTTTTGTTTCCGATGATAAATTTCAATACTAGCCCGATCCATTAGAATATTCAACGATGCATGTTCTAAATTTTAGAAGCTTTATACTTTAGTCCTAATTATTGATATTATGAATAACTTCATGAATTAAACTTTAGTCCTATGAGCACATGTGCTTTTCTTGTTCTATTGATTTGGTTTAAGATTTTTATAATTCGGTAATCTTTTCTTGCATTGTTTATACTTACACCGAGTAAGCTTTGTACCTTTCGTCATTTGTGAGTGTTATACACTATTTTTTCCTCTTTAATAAAGTTGAATTCTTCGTTAATCTCTCCATTCTTTCATTTGATCGTTCATTAATTGAGTTCATATATGAAATGTGTTACTTGAGCATAATTTTCAAAGTTTGTTTTGACTCGAGAATTGCATAAACTTTAGGAAATGATCATAGACCATCTTTGTTATATCACCCATATTAACCTTGACCTCACCTTATATATTTTCCCTCGTCAGTCCCTTTGAGACTAAATATTAGCCTTTCGTTTCATTACTCAAATCCCGTAACCAACTCCTAATTTGAGTTTTAAACCATACATACACTACACCAAATCTGTCCATTTGTCAAGGTCATTGACCTTGACAAATCCAACTTGTCAAGGTCAATGACCGTGACATTTTGAGGCGAGACAATTTGTTTTGTCATGGTCGTGTCATGGTCATTGACCTTGACACAAAACTCGCGTTTTGTGTCACGGTCTAGTCAAGGTCAATGACCGTGACACGTTTGTCACGGTTTATAACCGTGACAAAGCCGTGACCCTTCTGGCCCAGAATTGTCAAGGCCATTGACCGTGACAAGTCCGTGACAAAATTGTCACGGACGTGTCACGGTCAATGACCGTGATAATTCTGGGCAGAATTTAAAAAAAATCTGTTGGGCAGTATGGCCACTGCCACTGCCCAGCAGTATATTTGTACCTGTTATAGCAACGTTGTACCTGTTCCAAACATCATATATCCAACACAAACTAAAGATAATGCAAATATATATTCATGATGATATAATCCAAATATTCAAAGTAAAAATAATATACATGAAGATATAATCCAAATATAATTAAAATGGACAAACTTAAAAATAATGTTACTACATGTCTTGGATAAAACTGAGGAGGTGAGTAGGCCACACGACATACGAATTGACGCACCCACTAATATACGTCGTTCCTCATTGTTCGCGCAGCCACAATAGGGAGTTCTCCTTCTCGGGTATGACATGCGTGACGAGCACCCTGGACTCCATCTCTTGAAGCACACGTCCAAGGACTATTCCACCCTCGACGATATTCGGGTTCCTCAACCCCCGCCCTATCCGTTGGCCATCAAATACGTCCAATATGAACACGCTCGGCCAACCAAGTGTCGACAATGGTCTGTTGAAGGGCGCCAAATAGGGAAGTGGATCGTCGAAGTACGAACGTGTCGGTGATGAAGCAGCGAGGTCCACATCCTTGTCATCCTGCGCCTCGTCCTCCCGCACCTCCTCCTCCACCGCCTTCTCCTTCTCCTTCCCTTTCCCTTTCCCTTTACGGTCTCCACCCAACGTACACTTCATGAATGCGTACATATCTTGGACCGTCGCCTCCAAACGGGACAGCTTCGCGTCGTGTGAATCCACCGTTCGAGCCAACCCGGTGTCGCTCGTCTCCAATCCGATGATCCTAGATTTGTCCACCCGCGAGCTAACTCCCCTTGTCCTCCACTTGCAATAAGAGCCAAGCACTTGGCAGAGTGCGTCTGTGGACAAAGATGCCTTGTCGGCATCAGACTGCGACTCATGCACTTCCTTAAGCTTTGCCTGAAATGACAAAAAGCACATGATTAGTAAAATAAGTAAACTAAAAAATTATAACGTAATTAACAATAATTAAACTATCGAATTACTTACAATCGTGGCCGCGATGCTCGGGGACACCTCCTTTTCCTTCCCCTTCTTCGTCCGAAGAGCCACATAAGTATCGAGCCTATGTGGCTTACCCCCTGGCCCACTCCCTACCCCCTGAAATAAAATAAAGTAAAGTAAAATTAGTATCGTCCCCGCAAAGTAAAATAATATCCAATAATATATTTCTGTAGTTATAGATAAATTAAATCTTACCTGCATCCTATGCTCCACCTCAGCGTAAGCGGTCCGGCCAGAGTAGTGCGCGTCCGTCTTTTTAGCCCGATTTTTCCTCCCCGATTGGCGAGATGCCAATTGTCGATCCTCGATCTCATTGTCAATGAACTTTTGCCATTGTGCCAAAGAGATCGGCTCCTTGGGCGGGACGGATCCGCGCCATTGTAAAATGGACTCTCGTGTTTTTCCAAAGTATCGTGTCCGCATATTTTTCTTCCACGTCTTGTGTTGCTCCCTCAACTGCTCCAAGACGGAATCGTGTAGCTTTGTATCCAAGTTGAATTGTTCATGTCCAA
The DNA here is from genome assembly GCA_949130495.1 of Sambucus nigra. Classification (NCBI taxonomy): domain Eukaryota; kingdom Viridiplantae; phylum Streptophyta; class Magnoliopsida; order Dipsacales; family Adoxaceae; genus Sambucus; species Sambucus nigra. The sequence goes on from OX422211.1 coordinate 83,467,807, forward strand.
CAAATACAATGTTAGTTGCGAATAAATATAAATATAAATATAAATATAAATATAAATATAAATATAAATATAAATATAAATATAAATATAAATATAAATATAAATATAAATATAAATATAAATATAAATATAAATATAAATATAAATATAAATATAAATATAAATATAAATATGAAATTGAAATTGAAATTGAAATTGAAATTGAAATTGAAATTGAAATATTCATATAAATATTACCTGTAGTGCCGCCCAAACAGCTAACTTGAGCTCATATGTCACCCCCTTCCAACTCATAAACCCCGGGCCGATGACCGTCTTTAGCAGCTCGAGGGATCTCGCTAATAGCTCCGACTTGCTCTCGACGGTAATCCAAAATTTTCCATATTTGGGGAGCCTAGGGGCGGAGGAGCCCTCGTCGCCTCCGCTACCACCGAACCCAGACAACATCATCATAAACAGCATCATCATCTTCGCCTTAACATCTGAAGGAGACATTTTTGCTGTAAAAAAAATGTTATTAGTACAGATAAAAAAAAAATGTTAATAGTACACATTTCGTTTTACCTAATTGAATTAATTGAATTAATAGTACAGATAAAAAAATGTTCCGTCTATATTATAACGTATGTGTAAGTTCCGTCAATACCATTTCGTTTCAATTTTGTAATATTATGTTTTTTTCAAATATTTTAAAAGTTATTAAATGGGTGCCCCACCCCCACCCCCTGCCCCTCTCTCCCTCCACACACACACGCACACCTACGCACACACACACACCCCACCCCCTCCCCCCACCACGACCGTGACAACTACATATATTGTTTATCAATAAAATTATGACATGAGATAATTATAATTGGAGCATAAATTTCATTATCATAAAGGGATAAATCCAACCAAGTACAGAGATTCTACAAATTAAAGTGAGAATTAAATTTAAGACTTTCTAACAACATGCATGTATATGGATTCTAACTAATGATATTCCTAAAAACATACAATTGGCAACATTTTGTGAATTTACTAAACTTTATATAATATTATCAAATTCTGTTAAAAAATTATCTAGGGTTTTACCTAATTGAATTAATTTCATGAATAAAATTATTATCAATTTAAATGAAAATATCAATTATTATCCAATATTTTTGAATGAAATATTTATTTTGAATGAAAATATCAATTATTATCCAATTATTATCCAACTATTATCAATTATTTATTTTGAATGTATATAATATCCAAAAAAATAAATGTAAATAATATTCAAAACCCCACCCACCCCCACCCCCACCCCCTCCCGATGTTTATTATCCAATTATTATCCAACTATTATCAATTATTTATAAAATTGATGTCTACTTTTAGTGTTGTGTATATATGTTAGTTGATGCCATTATATTTTTAGCCTAATTAGATTCTAAGGTTATCTCAATTTATATTTTTCTTTTTCTATCTAATAATTTTCAACGTAAGAGCACAGTACATAACGTATGTCTAAGTTCCATCAATACCATTTCGTTTCAATTTTGTAATATTATATTTTTCCAAATATTTTAAAAGTTATTAAATGGGTGCCCCACCCCCACCCCCACCCCCACCCCCTGCCCCCCTCCCCCCCGCCACACGCACACCTACGTGCACACACACACACACACCCCACCCCCACCCCCTCCCCCCACCACGACCGTGACAACTACATATATTGTTTATCAATAAAATTATGACATGAGATAATTATAATTGGAGCATAAATTTCATTATCATAAAGGGATAAATCCAACAAAGTACAGAGATTCTACAAATTAAAGTGAGAATTAAATTTAAGACTTTCTAACAACATGCATGTATATGGATTCTTATTAATGATATTCCTAAAAACATACAATTGGCAACATTTTGTGAATTTACTAAACTTTATATAATATTATCAAATTCTGTTAAAAAATTATCTAGGGTTTTACCTAATTGAATTAATTTCATGAATAAAATTATTATCAATTTAAATGAAAATATCAATTATTATCCAATATTTTTGAATGAAATATTTATTTTGAATGAAAATATCAATTATTATCCAATTATTATCCAACTATTATCAATTATTTATTTTGAATGTATATAATATCCAAATAAATAAATGTAAGTAATATTCAAAACCCCACCCACCCCCACCCCCACCCCCTCCCGATGTTTATTATCCAATTATTATCCAACTATTATCAATTATTTATAAAATTGATGTCTACTTTTAGTGTTGTGTATATATGTTAGTTGATGCCATTATATTTTTAGCCTAATTAGATTCTAAGGTTATCTCAATTTATATTTTTCTTTTTCTATCTAATAATTTTCAACGTAAGAGCACAGTACATAACGTATGTGTAAGTTCCGTCAATACCATTTCGTTTCAATTTTGTAATATTATATTTTTTCCAAATATTTTAAAAGTTATTAAATGGGTGCCCCACCCCCACCCCCTGCCCCCCTCCCCCCGCCACACACACACGCACACCTACTCGCACGCGCACACACACACACACACACACCCCACCCCACCCCACCCCCTGCCCCCTCCACCACCCCCTCCCCCACCACACACCACCACACACACACACACACACCCCACCCCCTGCCCCCCTCCACCACCCCCTCCCCCACCACACACCACCACACACACACACACACACACACACCCCACCCCACCCCACCCCCTGCCCCCCTCCACCCCCCCCCCTCCCCCACCACACACCACCACACACACATATACACACACATACACATACATATACACATACATACACATACATATACACACGCACACACCCCGCCCTGCCCCCACCCTGCCCCACCCCGCCCCACCCCCTACCCCCACCCTGCCCCACCCCCACACATACACACACACACACACACACATATATATATATATATATATATATATATATATATATATATATATATATACACATACACATATAAATATACACACAAATATATATATAAATGGAAGAGAGAGAGAGAGAGAGAGAGAGAGAGAGAGAGAGAAAATCGACCTGAAAGTAGAGAGAGAGAGAGAGAGAGAGAGAGAGAGCAGCGTCGAGAGAGAGAGAAAGGGATGGAACGGCGGTAGGGAAAAAAGAAGGGGGTAGGGTTTTAGCTGCAAATATTGTCACGGTCGTGTCAAGGTCTTTGACCGTGACAAGTATTTCAATTATTGTCACGGTCATTGACCGTGACAAGTAAATTTGTCACGGTCTTGTCACGGTCGTGTCAAGGTCAATGACCGTGACATAAAACGCGTGTTTTTTTGTCACGATCAATGACCTTGACAAGGCTGGCCGGCTGAAAGGTGACAATTTGCCCATTTTGGTGTAGTGATATTACCTTCCATGCCTTTGTTTGGAATGTTGCTTGGGATTGAATGATGTTGTGTAGTGTGGTTGCAATTTGAGCATGAAAAGAGTGAAAAAAGAAAAGTAAGAGTAGTGAAAAAGAAAACAAAAAGAAAATAACAAAAGAAAACAAAAGAAAAAGTGAGAAAAAGAAGAAAAGAAAAGAAAGAGAAAGTCGTATATATTGTGTATAGTGTTCAATAAACTTTGATTACTCTCCCCATTTGTATATCTAATGCCTTTTATGGAAGTTATTTTCCAATTTTTGAAATTTCCCGCACTTTCCCATTATCCCGAGTTTTCATCTCCAAACACTTTGAATCCGTATATACATATCCTTCGTTTCGTACCCTAGATTAGCCTACATTACAACCATATACAAGTCCTATGTGATCTTAGGGTGAATTTAATTTATAAGTTTAAATAGTTTTGATAATATGTGAAAATGCATTTCGCCTCTTTTAATGAGCGATATGTTTCATTGAGATTACAATTTTTCATTTTTTATATAGCGTTCTTTATTTGTGACATGTGTGCGACCTAGTTTCCATTTACATTTACTCTTTATGCCCGCATTTTTCGTGTGGTAACTCCCTGTTTCAAGTGAATTCACTTGATGATTGTAATGCCCGTGAGGATTGAATATATGCTTTCTTTAATTTTTATCCGGTTTATATAAGTTTTTGCCAAATCATACTTTTCATGTGCTTGCTCCCCTCCCACATTTTAAGGTTTCAATTCCACAAAGTTCATTCTATAATGTTAATAATACAGACTTTTGCGTGAATTAGTTCACTTTGCTAATAACATGTTTGAAATCGTTTTCGTTATTGTTGGGTTTGTCGCATGTGATTAGGAATATTTTGAGGAAACCATATGATGTTTGTGGGTTTCATCCCTAAAAACCCTCATGGAATGGCACTCGTCCACTAGGGTAACTTAGGGGCTTAACGGTTTATTGCATACGATAAATGCAATCGTTCGCCCGTGAAAGTGTCTTTTATGTTTTTATCACTTTTGTATATATCTTCGATTTTGCGCTTTACATTATAGTTCTTCTTGCTTCGAATTTCATTACTAGGGACTAGCAATGTGTAAGTTAGGAGGTGTGATTCATATCGAATCTTGCACATTTATGCCCTCGAACCTGTGCATTTTAGCCTCCCGAGTACCGTAATTGTTATAATTATGCTCAATAACCATACAACCTCCGTTTTATATGCTAATATGTTATTTGAGGTATTATTGAGCTTTTATAGACGTTACGGTGCTTAGTATGAAGTTTGAGCGTGTTCTGGTTAAGTTCCGTCGCGATTCGCTCGTTCAGGGGCTTTTTTGTAATTTCACACTTCGAGAATTTTGCCCGGAGTATTCACGGAAGTTGTATCCCTCGGGCTAAGCTTTGCGTGGCCATGAACGGTGCTCGAATCGGAGTCCGAATAAAAAAAACACGGACCTTTAATTGGAAAATAATTCAAAAAAACATAACAATTTCATTAATATCCTCCATGTCCATTTTCTCTTTCATTAACAATTTCATAAATTCCCCTTGTATCCCTAAATCATTGTTTTGCAGCAAACCCACTTTGAAGATGACGATTTTGGTTCCATGCTCGGGTTTTTCTCGGGCTATGGGTTCGTCCCAAATTGAGGACTTTTGTCCAAAATTGGAGCTCGATTTTGGTCCACACGTGCAAATGGGTATTGGAATGTAAAAATTGGAGGCTTTTGTTGCCATTAATGGAGGTGTGGAGTTCTTGATTTTTCACCATTTTTGGCAATGGAAATGGATCTTTGAATTTTATGGAGGAGTTTCTGATTTCTTTGGCCACACACGGTTTTGGAGCTTTGAAATCGCATGTGGGTTTGATCTTGGGTCTCCACATTTTCACCATGGTTTATTTTGTTGAGAGTTTATCAATGGCAATAGCTCTCGGCTACAAATGTTGGAGCTCATCTTTGGCCATTTTAAATGCAAGGCAGTAGCGGTTGTGTGTCGGGGTTTTTCGCAGGCGCAGTTAACCGGCCACGCTCTGGCGATTGACCGGTAAATCAAGTTTTGCTGTGGGAATTTTCCAGTTTTCTACTCCCATCTGCGCGGTCGACCAGCCTGAGGCCCCGGTCGACCAGTACCCTATTTCTCCCTTTTACCCGAGATGTTTTTTGCTGCCATTTCTTTTTCGATTTTTATTTTTATTTTGTTGTATAATTAGTGACTTACCCCTTTTATTTTCTTTTATCTTTTTCTTTTCTTCCTTAATCACACTTAGTATAAGTAGAACACGTAGTTATTTTTGGAAGGGATCTTCATTATTGTCCTTTCTTTTAGTTTGTAACCTAGGTTTAGAGATATTTGGGGATTTTTTGTGAAGTATTTTCCCTACTCCTCCATTTTATTTGGTGTACCCATTTAATGTAAGTTTTTTTGTACTATTCATTATCTTCCCTTTTATTCAAGCTTTGTTCCTTTTTCATGCTTTATTTATTATTTCTTTCCTAGATTTATTGCGTAGTTAGTTTAATTAGTTTTAATTTAATGAGCATGCTTTAATTAATTATTTGATTTTATTTATGTCATTAATTATGTGTAGCGGCTAATTTAAATTAGGTTGTGTTAGATTGAACTCACCTAGGGTTGACGTGTTGCTTTGCTTTGGTGATGGTTTCTCACGGGTTTCTTTTGAGTGTGTTGCCTAGTTATTACACCTAGGAGATTTAACGGGGTATATATATCATGCATGCTTCATATTTATGACCTTTCGTGCGTAATTTTTGGGGTATTTGTTGACCCCAAAATCATATTAGTCTTTTATGAGAAGTTAGGGGTGTGACAACTCTTGATTTAATTAATTGATGAAACGAGATGCAAGCTTAATAATCCATGAACCCATGAAACCATTTTATACGAATTGACTCGGTGTGAGGCATATTTGACTCAACCTATAGTTTTTATTCTATTTATTAATTTTATTTAAATACACTCATGCCTAGTTTATGTTTTATTTATTTTTAGTTAACAAATTACCTTTTAAACTTTTATTTAGAAGTATTAAACCAATTAAATCATAACAACTTGTGTCTGTGGATTTTCGATACCCAGACTTAGCCACTATACTCCTTTTTTTAGTGTGGTCATAAGTTTAGGTTTTTGTATTAGGGAAGTGAGCAGAAAACAACGATCGGCATGCTGACTACGCACTACTTTTCACTGTCTATCAGATACCTTTACCAATAATTTGGGAGGTCTGACCATCCCCAAAGGTAACTTGCCCACCTTGATAGTGGACAATATCCTTTAGTTTGGTAACATCCCGCATCATATGGCGCGAACAACCGTCTCCTATGTACCAACCAATAGTTTTCATCTCACAGTGTAAGGTTGTCAAGGCTACAAAATATTTAGATTAAAACGGTTTAGCTAGGGTCTTAGATCATCACTCCTGATCCAAATGGGATGGTTTTAATGTTATTTTGTGCCTTAATTTGAGATTTGAAAGGGGATCTGCCTATTAGTTTTGATTTTTCATTAGTTTTGGGTCTAGGCTTGTAAGACAAAGGAAATGATCCAATATGGTTCACAATTTTACTACCCAATCTCCTAACTTTTGAGTCAGAGTAAAAACTTATGAAACCTTTGGCACTCACAGTTTTGGTGTCCAAAAACATCACACTTTGTACATAATTTACTAGAACTAGGCATGTCTAAATGGGGGTATTTTCTATCTAAACACTTAACAAATTCATCATGAATAGCTGGCTTAAGAGGTCTATAAAGTCTCTTGGCAGGGGTCAATATTTATACGAAGATGGTTCCACATAATTCCTAATGAAACTATAAATGTCATTTTCAAAATCACTTTTAACTAAAACTTGTTTTCCTTTAGCCTTTTTTAAATAACCTACTATCCAACTGAAGATCCGTTTCTTCTTGGCCTATCAAAAAGACAGTTGGTCATCAGAATCATATTTTTTAAGAGTTTCCTCATGTCACCCTTATAATTCTGAACAACAAGCAATTTTTCAAGGTCGAAAAAAGTTATATCACGACTACGACTCATTTTGAAGGCAGTTTCACAATCTTCTTTAGATTTTTCGACTTGTAAAAGCGCTGCATTATATTTATCTTCTAAAGAAATAAAATTTTCATTTAAAGTCATAATCTGATATTTAAAATCAAGTGTTTGTTTTCCAAAATTGATTTTGACATTGCTCATTTCAATCGAATTATGTTGAATAATCTTATATTGATTCTCTAGGGACTCACTAAGCAGTTTAACCAGTTTAGATAACTTTTGTCTATTTTGCAAAGTTCTGACATATAATTTTGAGCAATCATCATATCCAACAAAATTTTCATTATTCTCAGTGTCAATGTGAGAAGTGTTGCTATCATTAGACTTAGTATCATACATACACACAAGACGTTTTGCATCAAACGGAGAAGTTAATTCAAGCATGTAAGATTGACTAGCTAACAAAGATTTATCAACATCAATCAAATCAAGCACTTCATCAGATTCACATTCATCTTCGGAATCAGTCTTTCCTTCTAGGTACACGTCTCTGCAATAGTCATAAACTTCTCTTAAAAATGCAAGGCAATTTGATTTATATTCTTCTTGGTCTTCTTCTGATTCAAAATTAGAAGATTCTTCCTAAGTTTTAGTTATGTGAGCCTCGTGTGTTTTAGAACAATTGGACTATGGCTTAGACCTATACTTAGTAATGAAGTGACTGAGTTTCCCATAATAATGACAAGCAATTTTGGATTTATTAGTCTTACTACTTCTACTATCGTAATCAGAAGTCGCTTTTGAAATTATATTGTGGGGTCGGGTAAACTGCCTAGACTGATTATTTTCTTGCGTGCGTCTCTTAGCAATAGCATTTTCGTTCTTCAGAAGTTTCTTAAATTAGGAAACATAAGACCAAGTTAATTGTCAATCTTGTTAATTTGATCTGAATCAACATTATAGTCATTGTCCGACTCAGATTGTTGTTTAACTACCCCATGTTTATTTTTATTAAGATAGGAAGTTTTAAACACAACATTAGAAGGATTGATCAAATCATTCTTAGCCTAAGATGTAAGAGTCTTCCTGAAGGCTAATTCAAGTTCCATAGTTCTCAATTTTGAGCTTTACAATTCTCATGTGAGAGATGGATCATTTATTTCTTCTATGATGTAACGTTTATGGTCAAATCTAGGGGCAAGGGACCTTAAAATTTTAGCACAAACATCTTTATCAGTGTATTCTATACATTCGCATGTAGCTGGGTAATTATATCAGTCAAACGGATGTAAAAGTCATAAAATGATTCGTTATTTTTCAAAACTAACATATGAGAATGCCTATATGTGATAAAGATTCGAATAGATGCATAAATTCCAATCATAAACTTATTTAATTAGAGTCAATTTATGAATAAAAATATTTCAGCCCTTAAACTCAAATAACTACGTGCGTGCACGTGTCAACCATTATAAATAGAGATGCGACACAAATTTCAGGAAAAATCCCCGTAGGGCAAAACCTTTTTATTTATAGAACTTTGACAAGTGTACAAGATCATTGACTTACATACAGCCTGATAATCGACCATAAGTGTAACACACGGTGTCTTAGTCAAACCTTTAAAGAACCGGATAGAAATCAACAATGGTTCACACGCAAATATACCACATTGGACGTGGAGTCTAAACACGTAGTCTTCGGCAAAGAATCAACACATATAAGATCCTCAATGACACGCAGTCATAAACTTCGTAGCGAATCACTCCACAATAGCACGCAACTCTCTGTTGTAGAGATCTCTCCACAAAGAGTGAAATAATAGCAAACTACGTTTTTGGGTTCCACAAAATAATTCACACAAGCAATTGGGATTGTGAATTATAAAAAACAAAAGTAATGAATCCTCAAATGGTTGAAGAATAGTATCAAAACGTATTCTCTGAAAACTAGTATTTCTCCACACAAAAAACAAAAGCCTGACACCCTTATTTGTAATAAAAATAAAGGCGGTGATGTGTCATCATAAACCTCTATCGTTCGAATGACATGCAATGTCATTCGAGCGAACCTTCATCTCGTTCGAACAAAATGTGACGATATTTGAACGACAATCACTGATTCACTTAAAAACTTTTAAAGTTTTTAAATAACTTGAATTCCTGAAATCTTATAACTATTAATGAGATCAGGAGTTATTTATCCAAAACTTTTATGATTTTGAAAAAATTAAAAACCATTTAAAATCATTTCAAAAGTCATTTAAACTTTTATAAAAATATCCCAACACTTTTAATGTAAAATATAAATGGAACTTAAACACATTTTATCAAATTCATCCTTGTTGGGCTTGAATGTTGAAGACTTCTTGAAATTCGAATTTTGTAGCGGTATATGACATACTAAATTGAGACGGACAATGTCCTTGCAACATATTGTATTGTTGAACCATCATTTGAGTTTTACACTCCTTTACCCTAGAATCTCCCTCGTGTGATATTACTAAAGTATCCCAAGCATCTTTCCTAGTGATGCAGGGACTTATAGGTTTCAATTCAGTCTCACTCACACTAATGAAAATCACATTTTTACCCTTATTATTGAAATTTCTTATCTTCTTCTGATCAATGCGTAATTCAGATGTTCTAAGTTTTCTAAAAATACTTATACCTTCTTCTATAGGAGTAGTGGGGTGCCTATAACCATTTTCAACTAAATCCCAGACATCATATCCTAATGTGCAATGAATAAATGCAATCATTCTAATTTTCGATTATGGAAAATTGGTGCCATCAAATATAAGAGGTCTACTAAAATTTCATAGCCTAAGTAACTGACTTGAATCTTCCATGAAAACAAGGTAGAAAGAGTTTTAACAACAATTTCTAAATACATATTTTTGTATAGTCTACCTTTGATACCACTTGAGAGGGTGACTACAACGTAATAGACTGTAGTGCGGATGTAAACTATTGTCTATTAAATGCAAAATACCTACAAGTTTTTACAAATTATTCTAGGGAGCCAATTTAAACTTTACTTAAAATGTTAACTAAACTACAAACTAAATAAGGTTTGACAAGTTAATTAAAGCCCTAATTATTATCTTGAGTAAACTAGGTGATTAAGAAGATAATAACTAATTCAGTTTATTTAGGTGAGATTCAAGATTTAAGTCCCGCTTTTTTGTGTGGGGTGATTAATGCAAAATTTACAGCACTCAGTGATTTATTTTATGTCGCAAAAACCCTTACCCTGGAAAAAACGATAGACCCTCTAGGGTCACCTAATCTACTAATGTCCACTAAAACAAATCAATACAGAACGATTTACAAACATGTGACAGGACTCAAAGTAGGTTAAATAAGAAATCTATTGCGTATCTCGACCGAGCCTCTCTGCTCTAGTAGCTCTTATGCAATTAGCCTCACTATGCATCTATGGTCTACCTTGCTTTCTTCATGTCTCAACTTTTCATCTAGCTTTCCCAGTGTAGGTCAGCTCAGTGCCTATTGATTCTAATAGTGACGTGTGGTAGTGCAGTGTTTGTGGCATGCGCTATTATATATGACACACTCACCCTTAATGTTACAAATCGAATGATTAAGGAAGAGTTTTGATATCCTAAATATCAGTACCAAATCTTATATTACATTCTTCTGTTTAAATTATGCTATCTTAATTTAAAACTGCTTTCAGCATACTCTTTTTTCAAAAATCAGAGCACTCAGATTTTATCTAATATGTACACAAGAATCAGTGGCTATGTGGATATTAGTGTACATTGTAGGAACTACAAGTGATATGTAATGATGTATCACAGTTATTGAAATATGACTAAGATTATGTAACAAGAATAGTCAAGTAAGCATATCCAATCTAGTAATACCCAAAACAATATGACTCCAAATATATATAAATAGCTCAAGCACAAAATCAAATATTAACAAACTGTTTTTAAGGGTAAGTTTTATATTAAACCATATTTAATCTAACAACCTATTAAACCAATTATAAACTTTCCAGCAGTTCTTGATTTAGTCCAACATTTATTGGTTCTAGTTCTCAGTCCTTAGTCCGATGCCAATAGTAATACAACCCAGGTCTAAGTTTCAAGTAGAAGAATGAGGACAATCAAGATCTTAGTTCTATACAAATAATTCCCTCAACAGTTTTAGGTTTAAGTTTCTAAACCTCAATAAGATATTACCTTATTAAGTCCAAAGGTGCTTAGATATGATTTAAAACAAACTGTTTTAAATATCAAATCAGAATAACCACAATAACCAAGAATATACACAAATGTGAGTTGTGTGTGACCTAGAGTTTAATCAAACACACAAAAAATACACTCTAAAATATCTACCATATCCAAACGGATTCAATACACAGAATGTTGAAAACTGTGTGAGAAGTGTAGGATTACATTCAAACAAAAAAGCAACAACTTAACTACACTTCTCAGAAATAGAACAAAAGAAATGTGTTTCACGTGTCTAGTGAATCACACAAGAATGGTGTAAATTCGTGTGTGTAGTCTATTCTTTTAGAACCGATTAATATGATAGATATAATTTCAACACAAACAGATTAATCACGATCTAAACGAGATCTAAAACTGAGAGATGAGATTTTTCTTCAAAAAAATTAGAAATAAACCATACAAAGTTAGAAGTGAAACTTAGGGCTTCTTTTTTAAAGAAATAAAAAATGTAAAATCAAACCCTAAGATGAGAGTTTTTGAAAAAGGTTTGACAGATACAAACTTATTTAAAAAAAAATCAAATACACAGACAAATAAAATAAATATTAGTGTTCTTGATTTTGAGTTGATCTATAAATGAGATCAAATCTTGTTCAAGAATACTAGTGTGTGAGGTGCGTGTAAACTGTCTCTCTCTCTCTCTCTCTCTCTTTCTTATTTTCTCTCTCTTTCTTATTTTCTCTCTCTAATTTGGCAGAGTAACAACTCTCAAAAAAGTAATCTCGATTGTAAAAATGATGACCCAAAGGTCTCAATTTATACATAACTGAAGTGTGTTGTTATTGGAGCAAATGAAAACACATGGATTGCAAAGTGTGAACAACAATCGTAGATTAATCAGAAATCCAATGGCCAATAAATAAACACAAATAAACTAGATAATTGAATGACAAGTTGCATACAACTGTAAACAAGTCACAACAAGAGTTACTATTTAAAAAGGAATGATGTTGTTTAGTAAAAGGTGCAAACCAACTATCAAAAGCCATATGGTGATTGGTGCAGTGTATTGAACAAGTATCACAACAAATCAACCTAAACTGTGGATAGAATATCAAATCTAATGACTGAGTAAGAAACTCAAAAGGATGGCTTAAACAAATGACACATGGATTCCACTAAGGCCAAACCTTGAGCCAAAACTGTGTGCTACAATCTTGGTTTGAGATCTTACTAGGGGTGCAACCGGTACAGTATGGTCAGTAATGACCCCTTACCAATACCAAAAATATAATCAAAATGATAAAACCGTTTGTACCAATTTATCGGTCGGTACATCGAAACAAAAACAAAAGCCAAATCGAAACGTTTTTCATTTTTTTGATATTTTCGGGGGCGGTAATTTCGGTTTTTTCCCAGTAACTACCAGAATTTCAAATCGATTTATGCATTTGGTAAATCTGGTATGTATTTCAATATTACGATATAAGTAACAAATGTCCTTTGAGCAGTAACCATAGTAACCAATTGTATTATTAGTAAATATTAAACAACTTATAAATACATGAAATGGCTCTTGAGCAGTTTTAAACAAGAGCTACTAAAATTAAAGGAAGATTGTTTGTTTCATCTTATATAAAGAACTAAAATGAAAAGTCTTAAATAACTCTAATACAGTGTGATTATTAACAAACATATTAAATAAAAAACATGAATTAACAGGGACAACGAAACTCTGGCCATGGACAACAATTAGTATTCCGTCCATGTGGACGGATCTAGTGGAAAGAGATTTCGGCCATGGACAGATCAACAAGGACAACTCAAATAAGAAAAAAAATGGGGACAACACAACAGGTGAACTTGGTTTGGGATATATACACAAGACGAGGCCCACATAAGAAAAAAGAAGCAGCAGTTCTGAATATCAACAAATTAACGCAAGCTTGTTGTGCTTTTGGAGGGATACAAGAAAAAAAGAAGCAATGATTCTGAATAAGAAAAAAAAAGATATATACATACTTACTTTGCAATGATTTGGAAAAAATAAGAAGAGTTACCTTGTTGGATGGAGAGATTTTTGGTTTGTCGTGACAATGTGCGACTGATGATTTGTTGTGTTTGAATTAAGGGTTTTGTTGCTTTTAATTTTATAGTAAAGGAAATGAATGGATGAGATGAGTTTAAAAAAATGAAAGGACTTGATAATTAGGTGTATACATATTTTTAACTATAATTTTTATTTGGTAATTGATATGGTAATGTGCGATAAGTTTGGTACGATATTTTAGTACGATAAATTCGGTAAATCGGTTTTTTATATCTAATAACCAAAACCAACCAAAATTTTGACGATATTTTCGATTTCGGTAAAATCGATTTTTGATATTTCATAATATGAAACAAAAACCATTTTTTTAGGGACCAAAATGGTATGGTACGGTAAAAACCTGTATCGGTTGCACCCCTAGATATTACCATTGGAAATCGTATGTGATACGCATATAATACTTGTATAAATCAAGTGTAGATACAAAACTACATACACGTATATATATATATATATATATATATATATATATATATATATATATATATATATATATATATATATATATATATATATATATATATATAATTTTAAATCAAAATTAAAATTAAATGATTTTCAAATAGTTTTTAAAATAATTTTAAATCAAAATTAAATCTAAAAAACTCCCTAAAAATATGAAAAAATTTAGAAAAATAATTTTTATGTTTTTACGCATAAAAATATGTTTCCTGAGAATTTATTCTTATTTCTTGTAATTTAAATTAATTAGGGCAACTAATTTAAATTATGAACTAATATGATTTAAATGGTTTTAAAATGTTTTTAAAAATTTAAATTTTTCTTTAAACATATACACATAAATCATCAGGAATGATGTAATATATATGTAGTGAAATGCAATATGTGTCCTATGTGGTGTAGAAATAAATCCTATGAGCCAACGTGAATAGGTGTGAGAGACTACCTTTATTGTAGGTCTGAGTTTTGAATTGATGTAGGCTTGAGTAGAGGTCTTGGCATAGGCAGTTGGACGCGACATAATTACATAAAAAATCTTGTCAAAATTCAAATTCCATTAGATGAAGGAATATATTGCTAAAGCACAAAAAACATACCCTAGGAGTGCTCTATATAGGTCCTTCCTGCTCATGGGTATTTTTAAAGTAGCAAAGTACTCTTAGGTCCCTCGCATATAAATTTTTAACACTAAAGGAATTTTGACAAATTTTAAACACTTAGGTCCACTAAGTTTTTTTCTTGTAGAAGTCCACACTAGTGGCATAACAAGTGGAACTAATAGTAAATTGTCCTTAAATGTTTAAAAATTGTCAATAAGGGACCTTATTATAAATTGCCATTTTTGAAATTGTATGAAGAAAAATAAATTTCACAAGTTTTTTAAGACAAAATACTCATTTTTATGGAAGCTCATTAGTACAAGGTACGGAGGGTCGTTCCAATGAGGATCTTAGACTCGTTCAATTTCGAATGTTTGAAAGAAACATCAAACGATCCAATTTCCTCGTTGCTTAGTAAAGTCATTCAATTTGTCATTCGTTGTCGTTCAAATGGCTTTGAATAGGTTATTCGAACGAGGTCCAATTCGTTCGAACGATCTTGCGCAAAATTATTTTTTACTTGGTTTTAAATGAAATCTTTTCAAGTCTATCTCTTGAAAATTTTCTTCCTATTTAAGAGGTACGAACTTTCACTTCTTTGCAAGACTTTTTATGTATATTTTATGATAAAAAACTTTAGTTTTCAAAATCTAAAACCCTTAGATGTTTTGTAGTGACTTTGTCAAACCTTGAAGAACACCATATGTTCATATCCCCATGGATTTGATTCTTCACACCTGAAGATAGAAAAGGAGTTTCCCGAGGCTGATCGGTAGACCCCGAGGCAAGTGAAGCTTACTATGGGGAACTTATGGATCTGCATCGCTTTCTATTCCAAACTTGGAAGGATACATAACTCTGATACTTAGTGGAGTCTAAGTTTGTAAGTTTTTCTGTATCATTCTGTAATACATTAGTTATAATAGTGCTGAAAAATGGGTTTTCCCGAAAGGTTTTGTTTCTCACATTTTGTTGTTTATTTGATTCAATTTAGATTAAATAACTTGCATGTTTAGTCTCACCTAATTAATCAATATAAAGATCAAATTGAATTTATTTTGTTTGTGACCTAATCTATGATTTCTACATGTGCTATATGACCGAAGCATTCTACACGGGTTTTCAAGGGATAACCTCTGGAGGACTGGGGTCTACTTATATGGATCCACACATTGCTTCTTGTATATCTAATTGTAGGCCAATCCACCCTTTGGATCGAATGTTTTGGTATATGTTGACATTGGGTTCCTGAGTTTCCCCTCACCATTGAAAAACTTGAGGGGTGGTCCCATTTATGAGAGGCTCAGTTATAAACTGTCTATGGTCCGACCTTGTTATTTCATACGGTAGTTCCATCATTCATGTTATTTTGGTCAGTCGATCTCCTCGGCGTTGTATCTGTACCCAATCCCAAACTTTTAATCTCGGGCGATAGGGGCTTTAAAGGATGGCGAACCTTTTGCATGAAGTCTTATCCCTTCCATAGGGAGTGGCTCCATTATGTCATCATCTATAAGGAAATTTTTATAAGTCCTGGTTTACATTAGTATATGTCTTATACCGCTACAACCGTCAAAGATTTATTAAGAACAATCAAGCATCGGGACGGATTCGAATAACAACATTCTTCAACTGAAAAGCCTCTACGAGATGAATATTGGTAATATTGTATTTTAGTCCCTTTACGATTCATTTAAAGTGTTGGGATATTTTTTCTTGGTGTTTGGAAAAAAATTCTAAACTTTTTTTAATTAGTTGAGGTATTGTGTTTCGTCAAATGGAAATTTTTCTAAGTATTGAGGAGAACAAAATTTTATGCTAACATTATTCAAACGACATCAGTATATTGTTCAAGAGACATAAAGATGTTGCGCGAAGTCATTTGAGCGACACATGTCCTTGTTAGAGCGGCATTAGTACTTCGTTCGAACGATTTGTGGACTCTTTTTTTTATATAAAGCGTGTTAAATGAGTCATTGTTTCTTAAGAAGACATGACGTTTTTCGATACACAGAAAGTGAAAACTGCAGAATACTTTTGTCTTCTTCAATTTAGAGTTCATGTCTTTTTTTTCAATTCACGAAAATCCCAAATGCCTTATTGAATTTTTTTGGAACCCGAGATACATCTTTGATAGAGTTTCTCTGGTAGTCTAGTTTTACTACTGCTTATCTAAGTGATGTTTGAGGGAGGTGATGGGCTGACTACGACTGAGGTCTTTGGGAGTACTTGTTGGTGATCCTTGCTGACTTGTGGAGTTACTGTGGAATTTCATTGCTGACTCAAAACTGTGTGTTCTTGTGCGTATCTAAGGATATTCATTAAAGGTTTCTCTTGTAATATTATAAGTATTATTAAGTCAAATAAAAAGATTTTTCCCTTTTGGGTTTTTTCCTAAAACTGTGTGTCAGCAATTATTTATGATGGTTTGATTTTTCCCACGTAGTTGTTTGTGTTTTGGGGATGAATTAATTTGGATAAAAATTGACTCCAATAAAATAAGTTCAAAATTGGAATTTGGGAATTAGGTTTAATCAATATCACATAACATTCACAAATTGGTATCAGAGTGGGTTTCTCTAATTTATCGAGTGATCTTGTTTTCCACAAAATTTTGTGATATTGATTTTTTTGAAAAATCTGATAGAAAAATCGCAATGTTTTTGAATGAAAACTTATATAATTGATTGCCAGTTTTTGACGGGTCTAATTATGCTTACTGGAAAGCCCGTATGAAATTGCATTTAAAAGCAATCGATGAGCGTATTTGGGTTGTTTGTGAAATAGACTGGACTCCTCCCACAGTCACCACTAATAATGTCACAAAGCTTAAATGTGTGACACCATGGACTGGGGATTGATTTAGATGGAGTACTTTAATTTCTAGTGGGCTAAGTGCAATTTCTGGTGTTGACACTCCTTAAGAGTTTCAACGAATAATGACATGCACTACATCTAAAAAAGCATGGAATGTTTTACAACTTACCCATGAAGGCACAAATGAGGTTAAAGAGTCTAAAATTCAAAATTTAACTACTCAATTTGAAACAACAACCATTATTGAATCTGAGTGTTTTGATGATTTTTACGCACGTTTATCTGATATTGTCAACACTAGTTTTAATCTTGGTGAGCACATACCTGATGCAGGAGTGGTTAAAAATATTTTAAGATCGTTGCCTATACGTTCTATCCCTAAAGTGACTGTTTTGAATTCCTTAGGTAATTTGAGCAATTTAAAATTAGAAGAGCTGGTAGGAGACCTCCAGACTTATGAGATTGACATGTTCCCTGCTAATGTCAAATATAAGGATAGAGGGATAACACTTAAAGATCAATCTAGGAAGGGAAAGGAAGTGTCCAAGAGTGAGAAGAAAAAGAAAGTGAAAGTTTGTGAGTCTGAATCTGAGGGCGAGTCTTATTTTGATATGGACATGCTTGCAAAGAATTTTAAAACTTTTCTCAAGTTTTCAAAACAAAATTCTTCAAATAAAAAGTTTTTTGAGAAAAACAAAAGGAAAGATGAGGCCAAAGAGAGTGATGGGAATGAGGGTCAAAAGGAGAAAGAGAAAGAGTAAGAAGAGATATGTTTTGAGTGTGAGGGTAGAGGACATAAGGCATTTGAGTGTCCCACTAGGCTAAAGAGAAAGGGAAAATATATTTCCATACTAGTCCCTCTTATCGATAGTGAGGAAGAGGTGAAGAATTCTAAGGATAATTCTTCACATGGGAAGTTTGTTGCCTTTTTATCTAGTCATGTGAGCACACCTATTTTGTCCCACAATGATGAGGATACTTGTGCAGGTAAGACCCCCGACGAGGATGATTGTAACGGTTCTAACGAGTGTGTTAGTGAGGGTGAGAGTGAACTCCAGATTGCATTTAGAGATTTGTATGCCGAAGCCCCAAAGACCAAAAAGTTGAACAAAGACCTAACTCTTCGGGTGATATATTTGGAGAGATAGATAGAGATTTTGAGGGGATTTGAGGCGTCGGCGATTCAACTCGGAAAGGTGAAGTTCTGTTTGAGTGAGAAATTAATCATCGTAAATAGGGAGAAGAGTGAACTTATAGCCCGTGTGTTATAATTAGAGAGAGCTCTTGAACGTGTCCGGGAGGTAAAGGTCACTTTGGAGGATACATCTAAGAAGGTAGAAAAGATGCTCCTCGTTCCCTTTGTGGGTAATGTTGAGAGACTAGGAATAGGTCATGACGGTGCATCCACTTCCCAAGTTGCACCCGATCCGATTTCTGAGTTATGATTGATGCATATGGATCTCAACCTAATCCACTTAGGCATCCCGTTTGGGATTGGAGAGTGGATCGTTGACATTTTGATAGAGGTCTTCTTAGGTTTGTGTACATTTGCACCCATTGTAAGAAGAGAGGACATCATAGGGAATTTTGCTTGAAGTTGGGAGGTGTGTCACATAGAGATTTGCCACATGTTCACACACATGCACCTACACATGATTCTTCGGATGATTAAGCGAGAGAGTTTGCACATATTAGAGAGCAAGTAAAATTTTTGGTCAAGACTTCACATGACTTGATGGATGTTTTTGCATAGGATGACACCACCTTTGGAAAACTCCTCCGCACCTAACAGTTGAGGTTTAGACTTTGTTTGCTAGCATAAGATGATTTTCATGATAATATTTTATGCCTAGTGCTAGTGTGTACCATTTTTATATTTATATTTTCCATTTTTGTCATATTTTTTAAAAAACCCAAAAGATCTTTATTTTTGAAAATTTATGGAAAAATACAAAAATATTTTGTATTTTTTTTTAGAAAAATTGAAAAAGCCAAAAAGATTTATCTTGATTAAATTTTTGGAAAAGGACAAAAAGCGTTATGTATTTTGCTTAAACCATATATGAATGGAGATTTAGGATAACCGAGTAAAAATTTCATTCCATATTCATGTGACTATTTGATAGTGTTTTCATATGCGTCGTCATTTCATTTATTTGCTTTATAATATTTGGAGTCATTAAGATGTAATTTGAGATTACTATCTACATGTTTGACTCTTAGTCTCCTTTAATGCACATTTACACGAATTTATTTGATTATTGTACTTATCTACGACATGTTGGTCGAAGTGTTTCCATCTCAATCCGGTCTTTAAAATTAACCAAATGCGATAAAACTCGACAATGAAAATAATGCATGTAATAACCGTTTCCCGTGAGGAATTTGTTTAAATTTAAAAAAATGATGTGTGAACACGGGAAAGGGCAACGAGAGTACAAAATTAACTCATCAAAGCCACCGTTTGAAAAGAGCCCGAAAAATTTAAAGGCAAGAAAAGGATAAATACGCCAAAATAAGAGGCCAATAGGTTTATATAATCTCAAAAGAAAAAAACAATGCATGATTATCTATGAGGGCGTTCGAATGGAAAAGTAATCGATGGGTTTGCACGTCCTGACAAAGTATGGACAAAGCATTACGTAGTTTTAGATGTTATTGGTGTGGAAATCATTTCAGACTTTGATGTGTCGATTAGATTGAGTTGATTGCATATAAATTCATAATTTTGACACCTAAGTATGATTTTGAGTTCATTCGTTAGGAGTATCCGTATTCATTGTGCACAAATATTATGTTTGATTGCAGGGATTTTCCTATCGAATTTGTTCACCCCCATTCATTCTGTTTTCATGATTTGGTTATCTTAGTGTAATTTCATGATGTGCAATTTCTGTAAAATTATTTTTGCAATTTTATTTGAAATAATTGAAAAATAAAAAATAATTGGTGGAAGCTTTTGAGTTTATCCTTTATGACCATAAATGTTTGCTTTGCTTGTCGTAACACTCCATGTTTATTATATTTTTTTCTTTTCCTTATCTATATTGGACAAAAAAAATGGGAGTAGGAATTATGATTTTATGGGGGAGAATTGAAATTTGAGATTTGTTTGATATATGTTTATCTCATTTCAAACTCGATACGTCATGAAGGTATTTATTTCTTGTCTCATATGTATAGGAACAAAATTGAAGATCCTATTTTACACACCCTGATGATGACAAAAAATATTTGAAGATTTCAAGTTGAAATTTTTTGAAAAAAGTATAAGACTTACATTTTTAGTATCTTTTCAGTTTTGGGTTCATGGGAGGGTATTAGATATTTATAGGCTTTTGATTTTATAATTAGGATGATTTTAGTTTGTACCGTCATAGACATATGTTGAGATTTGTAAGGACATTTTTTATAAGTCTTGGTTTACATTAGTATATGTCGTATACAACTATAACTGTCGAAGATTTATTCAATACCAATCATGCATTTAGACGGTTCTGAATAACAACATTGTTCAACAGAAAAGCCTCTTCGAGATGAATTTTGGATGGGTTGTATTTTAGTCCCTTTACGATTCATTTTAAGTGTTGGGATTTTTTTTGAAGTGTTTGGAAATTTTTTTTAAATTATTTTTAATAATTTAAGGCGTTGTGTTTCGTCGAATGGATTTTTTTCTAAGTGTTGAGGCGAACAAAATTTGGCACTGAGGTCGTTCAAATGAAATTAGTATGTCATTTGAGAGACATAAGGATGTCGCGCGAAGTCGTTTGAGCGACTCGTGTCCTCGTTTGAGTGAAATTGGTAATTCGTTTGAGCAATCTGTCGACTCATTTTTTTCATATAAAGTGTTTTAAATGAGTCATTGTTTCTTAAGAAGACTTGAAGTTTTTCGTTACATAGAAATTGCAAACTTCATAATAATTTTGTTTTCTTCAATTTAGGGTTCAAATATTTTGTTCTTCAATTCATAAAAATCCCAGATGCTTGAGTGAATTATTTTGGAACCGGAGATACATCTTTGCTCGAGTTTATCTTGTAGGGAAGTTTTACTACTGCTGATCCAGGTGTCGTTTGAGGGAGGTGCTAGGCTGATTACGACTGAGGTTTTTGGGAGTATTCGTGGGTGATCCTTGCTGACTTGTGGAGTTGTTGTAGAATTCCATTTCTGACTCAGAACTGTGTGTTCTTGTGGGTATATATGGATATTCGTTGTAGATTTATCTTGTAATCTTATGAGAATTATTAAGAGATATAAAAAGGTTTTACCTTTTGGATTTTTTCCTAAAATCTGTGTGTCAGCAATTATTTATGATGGTTTGATTATTCCCACGTAGTTATTTATGTTTTGGGGCTGAATTAATTTGGATAAAAATTCACTCCAAAATTAGAATTTACGAAATTCAATTTAATCAATATCATATAGCTTTCACATCATCCATCTTTGGGGGTTGAGAACAAACTTGTCCCCGGGCCCTGGAGATGTATTCCCCTCAATGATCGAGAGATGGTCAAAGCAATCGATATTTTCCAGAGGTGGTGTTTTTCCTGGTTGGGGGTTATGGACCTATTAGTCGAGAATGGTTGATACTGCCCCGAATTTTATTTATATCGTGTAGATGGTAGCAATAAGGAAGACTCGCGTCTGATCCCTTGTGAAGGGGGTCGAGCTGTCATCCCTCATTATCGATCATACTCGGATTGTAATATTATCTGGGTGAATGACCCTTTGATTCTCACAGAGAAAGTTCCATCTCTTTATTATAGGAATCATTTATGCAATATAGTCTATGGGTCTAGGGTTAGATCTTAGGTCAACTTCCTAAGTGGCGTACCTTTGAGAAATATGGCTCCTCATTCTTTTTTCCTCTTCAGACAATAGTAAGTGAAAAAATTGATTTATACTAGTAATGTGATCACTGGCCCTCAGTTGCCCATCTCTCTAACTCATTTTTACTAGGGGCTAGGATACCAGGGTGTCTTCATTAGGGGTTCTTCTTTCTTGTAACTGCAGATATGGTGCTCCTACTATTTTACGAAGACGTAATTGAGAATGTTCTTGAATTATCGGGAGGACAATAACTATCTTTGGTTCCTGAATCCATCAGGGCAAAACAAGTGTGCTTTGAGGTTGATACTCTCTAACTGAAGGATTGGACTATCACCGCAAATGTTATTTCCACGTCCCCGACCCAAAAATAGTAGGGAACGAGTGTCTTGACATGCCACCAAGGCATTCAATATTCTGGCCTTAAAATTTTTCTCTTAAAATATATCTAGAGAAAATTAAATCACATGGTTATGAATCGTAAAATGCTGAAAGTGAAGGAATTACATAATCAGAGCTTTCTAAAGGAAACGTCATTTATATTAAAATATCCAAGAGTTACAACTTGACACAAATTTCAAAAGACTTTTAATTAAATAGCCAAACATCCTCCATCTAATAAAAAAAATTAAACTCAATGTAATAAAAAGAGATCTAAAAGCTAAATCTTATAAAACATCATCTAAAAGCCGAATGAGATTCAATCTCCAAATATTCCAAGGTTTTCAAAAAATAGCTACCTATTCAAGTCAAAAGAAAAGGCATATACATATATGGATAGGAACTTGCATTCATATATATATAAAGTAATTGACAGTATATATATTTTCAGAATAAACAGTTTAGAATAGAACAGATAAAACAATTGAGCAGTATGTCAATTATTCAGTCTTAGCATCCATGTAATCTCTAGTACCCAGACAAATAGTGTTAGCAACTGTTTCCACTCGGCAACAACACAGACAGAAAATCATGATCTCTGGAACAACGCCTTATTTAGGGCATACCAACGAGAAACCAGCTAGGAAGGTACCACCCAAATATTTCCACCTGGTAGTCAAGGCCAATATAGTAAAAGAGTTTCCATAAGCCAAATCAAAATTTCAGAATTCAAATCATATGTTTATATCGAGAGATATACACATATAACAAACGACAGAATCATCGGTATCAGATGTATTTTGAGAATAAAATCATTTTACAAAATATACATAGTCTGCATAATATAATATAATCAAAATGCGCAAGAAATTGAATAGAGTACTCACCTAAAATAGAGGTCGAAATTATAGATAATGAGTCTTCGATCGCACGTTCATCTAACAAATACGATAAAGGTTTAAGTATACGTTCTAAACAAGGTCCGATCTACATATTGTATTTAAATAATAACTTGTTTCAAGGAATTACTAAAAACCATTTTCTTAACTTTTAAAACTCATTGATCGTAATTAAAGGATTCAATTCATAGTTCTTCCTAATCAGTCAGTTCCCAGTAGAGATGGAGGGTCACAGGGGCACCGCTTAAATACCATCTCCTTTAGACAAAACATTTTCAGATTCATTCCCAGTAGAGATGGAGGGTTAGAGGGGATCCACTTAAATACCATCTCATCTAGACAGAATTTCAACGGGTCTGACTTTGGAATTACTTAAATAGGATTCCATAATAACGAGCAATTACTTTTAAAAAATCATTTTTTAAAAGCGTATATATAATTTCAAACAAGTTTACATGAAAATAAAATCAACTTGGATTTCTTCTAAACCTTAAGTTTTGATTAGTGAAGTCCTTAGTGTATTTTACCAGCATAACTACTAAGTAAAGCTATAAAACAGAAAATTAAAACTATAAAAATACATTATAACATTTAAATAAAATCATACCTATGAAATGAATTCTTTCTTCGAAATTATAGAACTCCTTCTTAAGATAGTCCTAAGCTTTCTATCACTCTTTCTTACTATAATTCGCAAGTAATTGGTGTGAGTTTCAAATGAACCCTAAGGCCCTATTTATAGGTTTCCAAAAGTATTACGGTGTTGACACGTGTCTAATGACTAGGCTTTTTAGAGTGGTGATTCAACACCAAGGTGTCACGATCCGGAGTGGTCTTACAGTGTTAATATCACCAAACGATGACAAGTGTTTTAACTTTCTCTCTAAAGACTACATGTGTAAGGTGGAAGTGACCAACACGTGGTGGAAAGGTGATAAGGGTATAAGGGTCATTTTACACATGGAGGGTATTTTGGTAATTTCACACTATATATTTTGAATATTTCTTAAAGGTCCTTAAAAATATTTTGTTTGCAAAATGGCCCATTCTATATTTTTTGTAGTCCTTAAAGTTTCATAAAATTTTATTTTCTACCCCAATACTTATTATTTACCTTAAGATATGTCATAAGACTTCGATTTGATCCAATTTACAGTTGATTCTTCGTAATTAAAAATGGGGTTTGTTATATTGATAGCCAATAATACCACATATCTAATAATACAAAATTTATAAGATAATAAGTAACACAAGAGTGTAAAAACAAACTATTTATATAAAAGTGGGGTCATTACATCCTACCCTCCTTATAAAAAGTTTGGCCCCCAAACTTTACTTACATTAATTTCCAAAAAGGTATGGATATTGCTCCTTTATTTCATCTTCCCGCTCCCATGTTGCTTCTTTAACAGAATGATTCCTCCATAATACTTTGACTAGTGGAATGACCTTGGTTCGTAATATCTCATCTTTATGGTCCAAGATTTCCACTGGATGCTCAATGTACGACAGATCTTCTCTACTTGAAGAGGATCGTGACTTCATATATGTTTTGAATCTGGGACATATTTCTTAATCATTGATACGTGAAACACATTATGTACACTAGAGAGTTCAGGTGGTAAGGCTATTTTATACGCAACAGGTCATAGCCTCTCAAGGATTTCAAAAGGTCCTATGTATCTTGGGCTCAACTTCCCTTTCTTCCTAAATCGCATTACTCCCTTTGCAGGAGATACTCGAAAGAACACATAATCTCCTTTTTAGAATTCTAACTGTCGGTGTCGGTTCTCAACATAACTCTTTTGACGGCTTTGAGCGATTCGAAGTCGGTCTTGGATCAATTTCACATTCTCTGTTGTAATATGAATCAATTCTGGTCCCAATAATTTTCTTTCCCCAACTTCTACCCAATATGCAGGGGAACGACACCTTCGACCATAGAGTGCCTCATACGAAGCCATATGAATACTTGCTTGATAGTTATTATTATACGCGAATTCCACTAATGGTATCCCAATTCCCTTTTAAATCAAGTGCACATGCCCTAAGCATATCCTCTAATGTTTGAATAGTTCTCTCTGATTGTCCATCTGTTTGAGGATGAAAAGTAGTGCTAAAATTCAATTTTGTTCCCATGCCTTCTTGTAGGCTTTTCCATAAGCGAGACACAAATCTAGGTCATGGTCAGAAATAATTGAAATTGGGGTTCCATGAAGCCTAATAATTTCCTTCACATACAACTTAGATAACTTTTCTAAAGAATGGGTAATCTTAATGGCAAGAAAATGAGAAGATTTAGTTAGCCTGTCAATAATTACCCAAATAGAATCATTACCATCTGAACTCCTTGGTAAACCTATCACAAAATCCATAGTGATATGTTCCCATTTCCACTCTAGGATAGGTAGGGGTTGTAGTAATGCTGATGGTTTTTTATGTTCAGTTTTTGCTTGTTGACAGACCAAACACTGAGATACAAATTCCGCTATCTCCCTTTTCATGTTATTCCACCAAAACACTTCTCGAAGATCTCTATACATCTTGGTATTTCCAGGATGAAATGTGAATCTCGAGTAATGACTTTCCTCCAAAATTTTCGTCTTCAGTTGGGAATCACGTGGAACACACACTCTATTTCCAAACCTCAATATATCACCCCGTATCGCAAATTCCATTCTCTTCCCTTCAATAACCTCTTCTCTAATCTTCTTCGGTTGTGAGTCATTTACTTGTGCAATTTTGATCATTTCCATCAATAGGGGTTATATTTGTAAGTTTGCAATTATTCCACCTTTATTATAAATACGAACATCTATTTCCATATTTCTTAAATCCTTCAATAGAGCCTCCTAGTTTGTAATAAGACACGCCAAATTGGGTGTAGACTTCCTACTTAAAGCGTCAGCTACTACATTAGCTTTCCCTGGGTGATAATGAATATTTAAATCATAATACTTCATTAATTCTAACCACCTCCTTTGTCTCATGTTCAATTCTTTCTGAGTAAATATATATTTCAAACTCTTATGGTCGGTATAAATCTCACAAGTCTCACCATATAAATAGTGTCTCCAAATCTTATGAGCAAAAATTACAGCTGCTAATTGTAGATCATGGGTTCGATAATTCTGCTCATATGGTTTTAACTATCTTGAGGCATAAGCAACCACTTTTCCATTTTGCATTACCACACATCCTAAACCATTTTTAGAAGCAACACTATAAATCACCAACCCTTTCGTACCTGAAGGAATAGTCAAAATTGGGGCAATCACTAATCGATTCTTAAGTTCTTGAAAACTTTTCTCGGCTTCCTCATACCATTTATATTTTACCTTCTTTTGTGTTAACCTAGATAGAGGTTTGGCAATACTAGAAAATCCTTCAACAAATCTTCGATAATAACCTGCTAATCCAAGGAAACTACGAATATCACTCACATTAGTTGGTCTTGGCCAATCTAGTATAGACTCAATCTTTTGAGGGTCAACCGACAGTCCCTCCATGGAAATGACATGTCCTAGAAAAGAAATGCTAGGCAACCAAAACTCACACTTCTTTAATTTCGCATATAATTTTTCTTTCCTTAGGATTTGTAATATTATCTTCAAATGCTTCTCATGTTGTTCAATACTCTTAGAATAAATAAGGATGTCATCAATAAAAACAACCACACAATGATCCAAATATTTCCTAAACACTCTATTCATCATATCCATAAAAGTGGATGGTGCATTAGTTAGTCCAAATGGCATCACAAGAAATTCATAGTGACCATATCTAGTACGAAAAGCGGATTTTGAAATATCATCTTCCTTAATCTTTAATTGATGATAGCCTGACCTAAGGTCAATCTTAGAAAATTCTTGCTCACCTTGTAGTTGGTCAAACAAGTCATCTATACGAGGTAGGGGGTATTTATTCTTAATAGTAAACTTGTTCAGTTCACGATAATCTATACATAACCTCATCGTTCCATCCTTCTTTTAAATAATACTAGATCACCCCAAGGAGATATACTTGGTCTGATAAAACCCTTGTCTAAAACGTCTTATAATTGAACTTTTAACTCTCTTAATTCTAAAGGTGCCATACGATATGGTGGTTTTGAGATTGGTATAGTTCTAGGAATAAGGTCAATGGTAAAAACTATTTCTCTATTGGTAGGTAAACCGAGTAAATTATGAGGAAAACATCTATAAATTTCTTACCAATAGGAATATCTTCTAATTTAGGCTCTATCGTCTCCAAACTAGTAACAGTTACAAGAAATCCTTGACATCCCTTCTTAAGAAAACTATAGGCTTGCATTGCAGAAATAATACACATCGAAGATATGATGCCAGTTCCATCAAAACTAAATTTTGGTTGGTGAGGAATTTGGAAAGTAACACTCTTCTCAAAACAGTCTACCTTAGCATGATATGATGCTAACCAATCCATCCCTAAAATTACTTCAAAATCTTTAATGTCTAAAACTATCAAATCAACAAATAGTTTATGACTATCAATATCTATTGGGTAAGCCTTGTATACTAATTTACCCATCAATAACTCACCCGAAGGAGTAGAAACGTGTATGTTATGATTCAAGGGTTCAGTCAATTTATGAAAGCAATTTATTACATGTATAGATATGAACAAATGGGTAAAACCAAGATCTATCAAAGCTTTAAAAGGCTGTGCACATATAGAAAGTGTACATGACACTACCGCATTAGAAGCTTGGGTATCAGAAAGTGAAAAAACTCCACCCTGTCTGTTTTGATCCTTCTTTGCACTTGAAGGCTTTATCGGAACCCTTGCTTGGTTTGGGCAGTCTTTTATCTGATGTCCTTTCTATCCACATCTAAAACAAGCTCCAGAATCCTTATAACAAGTTCGTCCTCCATGCATCTTTCCACATTGTTGACATGTCTGGTTATTATACTGTTTGTTATCCTTAGATCCCCCAATGTTGGATGTGTTCCTAAAAAAATTTCTATTATTAGGTTTCTTTCCTTTTTGTTCCCCAAACATCCTCTTACCATCTCTAATTCGATTGTACTCCTCACCATCCCACTCAGCTATTGTAGCCATAGTCACGAAGTCAATATATGATGTCAACTTTAGGATGGAAATTCGACTACGAATATTCAACCTTAACCCACGTTCAAACTTCTTTGCTCTTAAAACATCAGTTACTACAACATGATGTGAAAAATGTGATAACTCAGTAAACTTTGCCTCGTATTGACTAACCGTCATATTCCCTTTCACTAGACTCATGAAGTCAGCTGCCATTTCATCTTTCACCATTTCAGGAAAATATTTCTCATAAAATATTACTAAGAAATCATTCCAACCTATGTAAGTATGCCTTTCCTCGTGTATTCTCTTACTCATTCTCCACTAATGTTTTTCTTTGCCTTCTAACATAAATGTTGCAAATAAAACCCTTTGTTCATCTGTGCACTTAAGAACATCAAGTATCTTTTCCATCTCCATCACCCAACTTTCTGCTTCAGTGGGGTTAGGAGTACCTTTAAAAGACGGCGGACTCAACTTCTTGAACTATTCAATAGTACATCTACTTAGTTCAAGATTCCTTGGTACTCCATTATTGACCTGCTACTCCACAATCTTTGCTAGACTTTCAATCGCCTTGTATGCACCTTCCAGTCCTTCTATACTCCAATCACTAGTTCCCATAGATGATATTCTCTTGGTCATTTTCTACAGTCATGGCCAAATGTAAGATCTAATACACTATATCAAGATTGAAAACTAAAATACCAATTATAAATAATATAACACATTGGGAGGGTTATCACATAAATTAGAATTTTAATACTATCTCCTAAGGATGGAAACATAAAATCTATAACCTTCGAAACCTATGCTCAGTAGTCTACGGGGTCATAACCTATGCTCTACAGGTTCATAACATATGCTCTCATACCACATCTGTCACGACCCAGACCGAAAAATAGTAGGAAACGAGTGTATTGACAAGCCACCAAAGCATTCAATATTCTGGCCTTAAAATTTTTCTCTTAAAATATATGTAGCGGAAATAAAATCACATGGTTATGAATCGTAAAACGCTGAAAGTGAAGGAATTCCATCATCAGAGCTTTCTAAAGGAAACTTCATTTATATTAAAATATCCAAGAGTTACAACTTGACACAAATTTCAAAACCTTTTAATTACAGAGCCAAACATCCTCTATCTAATAAAACAAAATTCTACTTAATGTAACAAAAAGATATCTAAAAGTTAAATCTTCAATATGGTCCTCTTACGTTCCATCCGCTTGCCTAATTATTTCCTGAAAAAAATGGATAATTATAAAACATCATCTAAAAGCCGAATGAGATTCAATCTCCAAATATTTCAAAGTTTTCAGAAAATGGATACATATTCAAGTGAAAAGAAAAGGCATATACATATATGGATATGAACTTGAATTCATATATATAAAGTAATTGATAGTATATATATTTTCAGAATAAAAAGTTCAGAACAGAACATATAAAACAATTGAGAAATATGTCAATTATTCAGTCTTAGCGGCCATGTAAGCTCTAGTACCCAGACATATAGTGTTACCAAATGTTTCCACCCGGCAACAACACAGACAGAAAATCATGATCTCTAGAACAACGCCTTAATTAGGGCACACCAGCGATAAACCAGCTGGGAAGGTACCACCCAAATATTTTCACCAGGTAGTCAAGGCCAATATTGTAAAAGAGTTTCCATAGGCCGAATCAAAATTTTAGAATTCAAATCAGATGTTTATATCAAGAGATATACACATATAACAAGCGACGGAATTATCGGTATCAAATGTATTTTGAGAATAAAAGCATTTCATAAAATATACATAGTTTGCATAATATAATATAATCAAAATGCGCAAGAAATTCTATAGAGTACTCACCTAAAATAGAGGTCAAAATTATAGATAATGAGTCTTCGATCGCACATTAATCTAATAAATACGATAAAGGTTTAAGTATACGTTCTAAATAAGATCCAGTCTACATATTGTATTTTAATAATAACTGTTTAAAAGGATTACTAAAAACGATTTTCTTAACTTTTAAAACTCATTGATTGTAATTAAAGGATTCAATTCATAGTTCTTCCTAATCAGTCGGTTTCCAGTAGAGATGGAGGGTCACAGGGGCAACCCTTAAATACCATCTCATCTAAACAGAATTTCACCGGGCCTGACTTTGGAATTACTTAAATGGGATTCCATTATAACGAGCAATTACTTTTAATTTTTGTTTAAAAGCGTATATATAATTTCAAACAAGTTTACATGAAAATAAAATCAACTTGGATTTCTTCTAAACCTTAAGTTTTGATTAGTGAAGTTCTTAGTGTATTTTACCAGCATAACTACTAAGTAAAGCTATAAAACACAAAATTAAAACTATAAAAATACATTATAACATTTAAATAAAATCATACCTATGAAATGAATTCTTTCTTCGAAATTATAGAACTCCTTCTTAAGATAGTCCCAATCTTTCTATCACTCTTTATTACTATAATTCGCAAGTAATTGGTGTGAGTTTCAAATGAACCCTAAGGCCCTATTTATAGGTTTCCAAAAGTATTACGGTGTTGACACGTGTCTAATGACTAGGCTTTTTAGAGTGGTGATTCAACACCAAGGTGTCAAGATCGGGAGTGGTCTTACAGTGTTAATATCGCCAAACGATGACAAGTGTTTTAACTTTCTCTCTAAAGACTACATGTGTAAGGTGGAAGTGACCAACCCGTGGTGGAAAGGTGATAAGGGTATAAGGGTCATTTTACACATGAAGGGTATTTTGGTAATTTCACACTATATATTTTGAATATTTCTTAAAGGTCCTTAAAAATATTTTGTTTGCAAAATGGCCCATTCTATATTTTTTTAGTCCTTAAAGTTTCATAAAATTATATTTTCTACCCCAAAACTTATTATTTACCTTAAGATATGTCATAAGACTTCGATTTGATCCACTTTACAGTTGATTCTTCGTAATTAAAAATGGGGTTTGTTATATTGATAGCCAATAATACCACATATCTAATAATACAAAATTTATAAGATAATAAGTAACACAAGAGTGTAAAAACAAACTATATATATAAAAGTGGGGTCATTACAATTATATCCTCACTTTCTTGGAGGGATTTATTATAGATCTCCTCCTATTCGATCGAGCGATCTATTTCCTCAAAAGAAGGTGTAACAAGACCCCGTTATTTTGAGAGCATGAACTTTGTAAATAGGATTTTGTTCGAGTTGTAGTGGTTAGTTTGCAGGAAGTCTGTGGCCATAATAAAGATTGTTATATGGTTAATGGTGGCTTGATATCGACAATTATCTTTGCGATGGGTGATTTCTTGCCCAAAGGAATGGTTGTTTGGAAGTGCGAGCGTGTCCTCATCCTGTAAGGACATTTTTATCCATTTTCTATTTATATGTCATACGCTGTTACATCATTGAAGAAATACCAGATCGCATCTTCATCAACGAATCCGAATATCAAAGCCTTCATGGAATCAAGTTTTCTGCAGCCAGACCGGTCAGCCTATTTTATAAAGGAATCGGTCCGCCCCCAACCGATCCGCCACGTTTGGAAAACGAACAGGTCCGCCTCCAGACCGGTCCACCTCAAGACAGACCGGTCCACTATGCTCCAATCCAGTAGACCCCGGACCGATTGCGAACCGAAGAGACCCTTTTCAAAAAAGAATCAATCCGCTATCGGACCAATACGGATCAGAAGAGGACCGGTCCGCCTAAGTTAAAATCGTGCAGATCGTATTCAGATTTTTTAGGGCCAGTTTTTTCTTTATAAACCAACTTTGGGGATTTGTTTTCCAAGACTTTTATAGACGATTTTCAGAGTTCAAAAAACTCTAAGTCTTAACCTTTGTGAGTCCCAAGACTCATGTTTTGATTCACACAACTTGTCAAACCCCTGTGAATCTGTTTGCAACCCAAGAACACAAACGTGTGTCTGTTCAAACCATTGTGAAGAAGACCGTCCTTCTTCTTCATTGCTTCCCTCCTATAAAGGGAAAGTTCCAGCCGCCGACTACAGATCCGACGCCTATGGGTAATTCTGTGTCACCGTATTTTCATTGTAATCCGAGAAATTGTATGTTACAATATTATAATGAAAATAAATGGTTTTGCCCCTTTGGAGGATTTTTCCTCACATGTGTGTGTTTGAATGTTCTTGCATGTTTCATCATCTTATTCAATCACACCTAGATGCATGTTTAGGACTTAATTGATAAAAACTGTATTTAATTAAATAATATCTCTATTTGAACGCACGCGCACTCTTTTCAAATTGGTATCAGAGAAGGTTACGCTAATCTATTGCGTATTCCTAATTTTCCGCAAAATCTTTCTACGATATCAATTTTCTAAAAAATTGATTTTTTAAAATGAGTGTGTTCATAATGGAGAAGTTATATAATAAAATGCTAGTTTTTGACGGGACAAACTATGCATATTGGAAAGCCCGCATGAGATCTGCATTAAAAGCCATTGATGAACGTGTTTGGATTTTGGTTGAAAGAGGGTGGATACCTCCCTCCGTCACTATTGAAAATGTGACCACTTTAAAACCTGTCTCCTATTAGACTGAATAAGAGTTTAGATTGTCATCTTTTAACTCTAAGGGTTTAAGTGTCATTTCTGGGTCTGTCACACCTGATGAGTTCAAACGCATAATGACGTGCACCACGTCAAAAGAGGACTGTGATATTTTGCAAATTACCCATGAAGGTACTAATGCTGTGAAAGAGTCTAAATTGCAAAATTTGACAATTCAATTTGAAACAAACACCATGCTTGAATCGAAATGTTTTGATGAATTTTATGCTAGACTATCTAATATTATTAACACTAGCTTCAATCTTGGTGAACACATTCCTAATGCTAGAGTTGTCAAAAAGATTCTTCGTTCTCTCCCTAAGTGTTTTATCCCTAAAGTCACTGTGCTAAATTCTATGGGTAATTTAAATACGCTGAAATTGGAGGAACTTGTAGGAGATTTGCAAACTTATGAGATTGATATGTTCCCTAAATCTTTCAAGTCTAAAGATAAGGGAATTGCACTTAATGCGCAGGAGAGAAAAGGTGAGGGGTCGGCAAGAAAGAGGGAGTCATCTTGAAAAATAGAGATTGATACGTCAGATTCTGAGTGTGATTTTGATCTACATGATTTAGCCCTGTTTGCTAAAAATTTCAAAAGAATTCTCAAATTCAAGAAAAATGGTAATTTTAAAGATAAAAAGAAGTTTGAGAAAAATAAGTCTGAAAAGAAAAATGAAAAAGTTTTTAATGATCCTCCCAAGAAAGAAAGTGAGAGATGTTTTGAGTGCGACGGTAGGGGTCATAGAGCCTTTGAGTGTGCCACACGTCTGAACATAGAAAAGGGCAAGGTTGTCCTTAATGCTACCCTTAGCGACGACAGTGAGGTCGAGTCAGTGGATTCTGGAGACGAGTCACCACACGAGTGTAACTTCGTCGCATTCATGTCTAGTCATGTGAATACTTCTAGTGCTCCTCACAACGATGATGATGTTGCTTCACATGGAAACCTCGAGAGTGAGATCGATGTGAGTGAGGGGGACGATGACACAAGTGAGAGCGAGAGTGATCTCCAACGCGCCTACGCCGAGCTTTAGTCTGAGTCATTCAAAAAAAAAAGTGTAACAAAGCGTTAGTTCTTAGGATAACCATTTTAGAGGAAGACTTAAGAAAAGCGAGAGAGAGAGAGAGTCCTCCACCTGCACTACCTTTAGAGATAGAGAATCTTCCTGTGATAAGAAAGAGAGTTTGTTTAGAGAGAGAGAGAAGGTTGTTTTAAGAAAGAGAGAGGGGAGTTGACAAAACAAGTGGCTAGTCTTATGAGTGAGCTCCATTCCTCCATGGAGACTCGGAAGAAACTTGAAGCCCGTGTTGTCCAGCTTACTCATGATCTTGAGAAAGCACGGGAAGTCAAGGTTCAAATCGAGGACAAATCTGGAAAGATGCTCCTCGGCCTCGCTTTAGGTTTTGGTAATAGGCAGGGAATTGGTTATGATGGTGCCTCCACTCCCCAAATTTCAGCTGGACCAGTTCCTGAGTTTACTACGACTCCTTATGGCCATCGTAAAAAATCTCAAAAGAGAGTTCGACCAAGAAAAGAAAACCAAGGTTCGCCTTTGACTGTGTTCTTTTGTACATATTGCAAAAGAAAAGGCCACCTCAGGGAGTTTTGCTGTAGTATGGGTCGACACGACGTACTACTGCTCCACCACGTCATACTTGTGATTTTACCTGTCCGAGAGAGAGAGTTGAGTTTTTAGCTGCCACATCACAGAGTTTGATGGAGGAATTTCGACGGATGTCTTTACCGTCAGTGAATGCTTCTCACATTCCGGCTAACACCAACAACAATAAAGGTAAACAAAAGGTCACCACTACTTGGGTACCTAAGAAAGATAAAAAGGCCTTTGTTGTTCATGTCGCTCTCAAAGCTCATAATACCTCACAGTGGTATTTTGATAGTGGGTTCTCCAGACATATGACATGTGATGCCTCATTTTTTACGTCTCTTGAGGATTATCAGGATGACAGAGTCACCTTTGGAGATGGGAGCAAGTCTAGAGTTGTCGGACGTGGTACTGTAGAGTTACCAGGATTTCTTAAGCTAGAGAATGTTTTGTACGTCAAAGGTTTGAAAGAAAACCTTCTCAGCATTAGCCAGCTGTGCGACGCTGACTTTGCCGTAAAGTTTGACCGGGACGCATGTAATGTCTATAATCAAGCCAGTAAACATTTAGTTCGAGGGGTGAGGACAAAGGATAATTGCTATGGGACTGAGCCCACATCCTCACTTGTCTGCAACATCGCCTCGATCACTCCTATGGATCTGTGGCACCAACGTCTAGGTCACGTGAATATTAAAGACTTATCTCGGTTAGATAAAAAGGACCTAGTACGTGGCTTACCATCACTTGGAAAGCCAACTTTGACAATTTGTGGACCCTGTCAGTTGGGAAAACAAATTTGTAGCCCCCATAGGAAGTTGCATTCCATTACCACCTCTCGTGTACTTGAGCTTATTCACATGGATCTTATGGGTCCAACTCGCACTGAGAGTCTTGGTGGAAAGAGGTATATCCTCATGATGGTGGATTATTTCTCCAGATACTCGATAATAGGTTTTCTGAGGGAGAAATCCGATGCTGTGGAGTTTTTAACGACCAAGTGTCGTGTCCTGCAAAACCAACACAATGTCACTATCAATAGGATATGTAGTAACGAAGCAAAGGTAGATCTTTACTCTGATAGCATTGGGATCAAACATGATTTTTCTTCTGTGAAGACTCCTCAGCAAAATGGGATTGTTGATAGAAAGAATAGGACGATCCATGAAATGGCTAGGTCTATGATTCTAGGACGTAAGGTTTCTAGGAGATTTTGGGCAGAGGCAGTGTCTACTGCATGCCACACGGTGAATAGGGTTTATCTATGTCCACACACACTTAAGACACCTTATGAATTGTGGGCTGGCAAGAAACCCAACCTTGCATATTTCTGTGTTTTTGGGAGTAAATGCTACATCCTACGGGATAGAGAGCAATTAGGAAAGTTTGACTCCCGAAGCGATGATGGAATATTGCTAGGGTATTCATCGAATAGTAGATCGTATCGGGTTTTTAACCTGAAGAGCTCCAAGGTTACGGAGTCAAGAAATGTCACCGTGAAAGATGACGAACCTTCGGCGTTTATTGATTCTAGCCTTCCGTGTGAGGATGAGGATGTTTCGGGCAATAATTTACTTGCACCTAACCCACACTCTGTGGAACCTACTCATGTGTTAGGGGACACACCTGCTTGGGTTCGCAAGAGTCATGACCCTTCTGCCATTGTTGGTGATCCCACACTAGGGGTCAAGAATCGTGCTCAGCTTGAGAATGTTGTTAGCCATTTTTGCTACACGTCCAAAGTCGAGCCCAAGAATCACAAAGAAGCAATCTCGGATGAACACTGGATATCTGCCATGCAGGAAGAGTTGCTTTAGTTTAAAAAGAATAATGGATGGGAACTTGTCCCCTGGCCTAGTGAAACTAATGTCATAGGTACCAGATGGATTTTCAAGAATAAAATGGATGAAAATGGTACCATTTCGTCATAGGTTGGTCGCTTAAAGCTACTCACAGATAAAATTTGTAGACTTTGGGGAGACATTTGCTCCTGTTATGAGGCTTGAGTCCGTTCGCTCACTACTCGCCATCGCATGTCATCTGCGCTTCAAGTTATATAATATGGATGTCAAGAGTGCCTTTCTAAATGGCATTCTACAGGAGGAGGTTTACGTGGAACAACCAAAAGGGTTTGAAGACCCTAAGCACCCTGAGCACATTTATTATCTGAGGAAAGCCTTGTATGGTTTGAAGCAAGCACCCCGTGCTTAGTACGAAAGGCTTACTTCCTATCTCTTAGCCCGTGGCTTGAAGAGAGGGGGAGTTGATATGACGTTGTTAGTCAGGAGAGATGACGGCGCTATTTTGGTTGCACAGGTCTACGTGGACGACATAGTCTTTGGATCCACGTGCTCCCATCATGCTCACCACTTTGAGGAGGAGATGAAAAGTGAGTTTGAGATGAGCATGGTAGGTGAGCTCACTTTTTTCCTTGGTCTCCAGGTTCGAAATCTAGATGATGGGATGTTCATCTCCCAATCCATGTATGCTAGAGACCTAGTTAAGAAATTTGGCCTAGACTCCGCTAAGCATGCACGTACACCTATGAGTACTTCTATCAAGCTTAGTAAGGACACTTCAGGTAAGGACGTAGAGCAAACCTTGTATCGGAGGATGATAGGTAGTCTTCTCTACTTGACTGCTAGTCGCCCCGACATAGCCTTTAGTGTTGGAGTTTGTGCGCGTTATCAGGCATCCCCAAAAGATTCACACTTACTCGCTCTAAAACTTATTATCAAATACGTGAGTGGGACTCTCTCATATGGTATTTGGTATTCCTTTGATACCAATGATCGTTTGTCCGCCTATTCGGATGACGATTGGGCCGGGGAAGTAGAGGGTTGTAGGAGTACTTCTGGTAGGTGTTTCTATTTTGGTTCTGCTCTTGTCTCGTGGCTGAGCAAGAAGTAAAACTCCATCTCTTTGACCATTGCGGAGGCTGAGTACATCGTCGCCCAGAGTTGTTGCACGCAACTCTTATGGATGAAGCATATGCTGGAAGATTATGGGATTTTACAGGACCCCATGATCCTTTTCTTGTGATAACACGAGCGCGATACACATATCCCATAATCCAGTCCAGCATTCGTGCACAAAGCACATCAGGATACGCGAGCACTTTATATGACAGTTAGTTGAGGAGAAAGTCATATCCCTAAGTTTTGTTCCCACCGACCATCAGTTAGCAGGTATTTTCACAAAACCTTTAGATTCCCTTAGATTCGAAAGTCTTAGGAAGTCTTTGGGGATTTGCACAGTTGATTGAAGGGTTGGTTCGTGTCTAGCACACGATGCATTTATTTCATATCATCTGATGCCTATTGCTAGCTTGTATCATATGTTTTGTTGTACAACTATTTGTTTATTCTTGTGAAAAATCCAAAAAGATTTTCGTTTTATAAAAATTTTAAAAAAGCTCAAAAACATTTTTTGTATTTTATTTTCACCTTTTATGGATGAGCATTTAAGATAGCCAAGTCACAACTTCATTCCATTTATCTATGTGATTGTTTGATAGATATTTGAGATGCTACATCATTTCATTCATGTGCTTTACATTGTTTGGCGTCCTTGAGATGTGATTAATGATATCGCTCTACATGTTTGACTCCTATCACCTTTATTGCACACATGCACGGATATATTTGATTATTGTACTTGTCTATGACATATTGGCATAAGTGTTTCCATCTCAATTCTGTCTATAGAACTTACCATATGCGATAAAACTTGACAAGATTGTAATGCATGTAAAAACCATTTTGGTGAGACTGTGTGTTTATTTAAAAACGAGGAAGGGATGCAAAAGGTTCATTTAGCCTTAGCGATTTTAAGCCACCGTTCAAAAGGACCTAAAAAAATGGAGGAATTTTATTATCCGGGGTCCAAAGAGGTTAAAAGAGCCCGAAAAATTTAAAGGCAATAAAAACAATTCATGCCAAATAAGGGGCACTAGGTTTCATCATCAATTCTCCAAAGTTTGAGAATTTAGCTTACCTCTAAAATAAAATATTTATGAGGGAGTTTGGTTGGAGAATTTAAACGGGTTTGCACTTCCTTGAAAGTCCTGAAAAAGTATTAAATCGTTTTGGATGTTATTGTTGTGGAAATCACTTTGAGCTTTGATTTGTTGATTTGATTGAGTCAATGTCTCATATTTCCACCTTTCACACCAAAGGATGATTTTGAGTTCATTCGTTAGGAGTATCCGATATTCATCGTGCACATATGTCATGTTTTTATGCATTGATTTTCCTATCGAATTTAATCACACCCCTACATTTTCGCTATCATTGACTTGGTTGTTTTGTGTTCGTTCTTGGTGTGATTTTTGTTTATTATTGTTGAAAAATTTGAATTTTTTTCAAAAATAGTAGTTTATTCCTTGTGACCCCAGCTTTGATTTCTTGATTTATTCTTCTCTTTGTCTATTTGGGGACATCATAAAAAGGGGGAGAAGGAATTATCATTATCATTTTATGGGGGAGTTATGAGTTTTGAGATTTGATAAAGTATATGAGTTTTGAGATTTAATATAGTATGCTTTCATCATAATTTGGTATCTATGTTTATCTTATTTCAAAATCGACACGTCACTTGGTATTTCTTTATCTCATGTGTGTAGGTACTACTTTGATGATCTCTGAATTGCACACCCTGATGAGAAAAGCGTTGAGATTCTTGAAGCTTCGAAGAGCAAATGATGAAGTCTTATTCATTTGTACCTTTTCAGTTTTGGGTTCATGGAAGGGTAGATTTGTATAGGTAATTTAATATTTGATAATTCGGATATTTTTTATGTTTGTACCGGCATAGACATAGGGGGAGATTTGTAAGGACATTTTTGTCCATTTTCTATTTATATGTCATACGCCGTTACCTCATTGAAGAAATTCCAGATCGCATCTTCATCAACGGATCCGAATATCAAAGCCTTCATGGAATCAAGTTTTCTGCAGCCGGACCGGTCCGCATGTTTTATAAAGGAACAGGTCCGCCCCAAACTAATCCGCCATGTTTGTAAAAAGAACTGGTCCGCCTCCAGACCGGTCCGCCTCAAGACAGACCGGTCTGCTATGCTCCAATCCAGAAGATGCCGAACCGATAGCGAACCGAAGAGACCCTTTTCAAAAATGAACCGATCCTCTATCGGATCGGTCCGGATCAGAAGCGAACCGATCCGCCTAAGATAAAATCGTGCAGATCGTGTTCAAATTTTTTAGGGCCAGTTTTTTCTTCATAAACCAACTTCGGGGATTTATTTTTCAAGACTTTTATAGACGATTTTCAGAGTCCAAAAAACTCTAAGTCTTCACCTTTTTGAGTCCCAAGACTCATGTTTTGATTCACAAAACTTGTCAAACCCTTGTGAATCCGTTTGCAACCCAAGAACACAAACGTGTGTCTGTTCAAACCATTGTCGAGAAGACCGTCCTTCTTCTTCATTGCTGCCCTCCTGGAAAGGTGTAATACCCCGTAATCCTGAGAATTTAATATTTAATTATTTTTGTTAGTTATAAAAATATTTAAATTGTAGAAACTTAAATTCATAACTTGGAGAATTTATTTGAGTGAGCCGAATTATTTATAATTGGCGACTTTCAAGTATTATGGCTCAAAATCTCGTGTGTCGCATTTTGAGGTCAAAATTTGGAAATGTCAAAAAGTATTTCGGATGGCAATTCTGAGTGCGCGGTTGCGTCCAGATGGGTCGAGATAGTCAGAAAAGAGTACCCGGGGGTAGTAATTGGGTCTCGGGGTATTTTTGGGCATAGTCAGGCCCAAACGGGGTGAGTTGAGCCTTTCTAATTAGGCCCACATGGCCAAAAACGAGATTTAGGTTTCTAACCTAATTGAGAGATGAGGGAACGACAGCCAACACAAAATCTAAGCCTAGGGCTTGAGAGGCAAATTGGGGGAAAGCAAATCAAGAGCAATTGGGAGCTTTTGGAGCCAAATTAAAGAGTTAACTTGGGGTGTTCTTCGTCAACCAATCTCTACACCAACGGAATTAGACCCTACGAACGATTCCAAGCAAGTGGTTAACTCTTCTGATTTCTAAATTGATGATAATCAATTCATATCATAGTGATGTGTAAACCAAAATTCGTTTTGGGGATAAATGGGTACAAAAATCGGGGTTTTGTTCATGGAACAATCGGATGAGTTTCGAAATAATAATTGGTTGTGTTGTATATTTCTGAGTAGGATTATCTGATTTGAATGAGGAAACCCGGGACAGGAAATAGTGGAATTTGAATATGAAATTGGGATTTTACCATAAGGGTTTGTGTTCTTTTGTGGGTAGAGATTCGTAGTGTTAACGATGTAAAAAGTGTTGGATGATGTTTATAGTTCATGAGAAATATAATAAGATGATTAATAGACTGGGTTAAGGTTGGAAATTGGAGAAAAGAACCTTAGTTTTTCGTCAATGGCCAAACAGGGGCCTGTAGAAGACGAGGTTTGGATCGATCGATCGATCGACCCAGGGGGTTCAATCGATCGAGGGTACAGGAATCTTGGCAGTTCGGCCAATTTTGATTACAAATAGATAATTATTTAAGATTAAATTCCATACTTTTATTTAGTGATAAACTCATATGTGGCATATATTTCCTTAACAATTATAGGGTGTTATAATTGGGATTGGGAGGGTGTGAATGATGTGTCATGAGATAGACGAATTTGGGGAAAATAATTCATAAAGATTTGTGTTAATATCGGACCGAGGAATAATATTCAGGTATTGTAGTTGGGTGACGCTACATTATTAAAGGAATTGAAGTGGAGTACTTAATTATGGACCAAGTGGGCAAGTCCGGGTATGTTGGTAATTATAGGTAAATATAATTAAGAAATTATGGAGATGAATGTGCGACACATTGTGGGCGAAAATGTGGGAATGAAATTATGAGAGGTAAAATTGACCAAGTGAGCAAGTCCGGGAATAATGGTTGGGTGACACCAAGTTATTAAATTAATAAGTGCGGTAATTAATTTAATTAGATTCGGATTGTAGACTCGAGTAGGATTAAATTAATGGGTGTGATAATTAATTTAATAAGAGTCGGATTGTAGTACTCGAGTAGGATTAAATTAATGGGTGTGATAATTAATTTAATTAGAGTCGGATTGTAGACTCGGGTAGGATTAAATAAATGGGTGTGTTAATTAATTTAATCAGAGTCGGATGATAGACTCAGGGAGGTATTAAATTAAACTGTGTGTTAATTAATTTAATTAGAGTCAGACAATAGACTCGGGGAGGTATTAAATTAATAAGTGTGTTAATTACTTTAATTAGGGTCGGGCAATAGACTTGGGGGGGGGGTATTAAATTAATATGTGTGTGTGTTAATTTAATTAGAGTCGGGTGGTAGACTTGGGAAGGTATTAAATTAATAAGTGTGTTAATTAATTTAATTGGAGTCGGACCGTAGACTCGGGGAAAGTATTATATAAATTGAGGGGTGAGTTAAATATATTAGAGTCGGACCATAGACTCGGGAAGAGGATAAATTGTTAAGTGATAAAATTAATTATGTTGAGTCGGGCCACAGACTCAGAAAATTACAGGCAGTGTACGAGATTTTTAGTACACGGTAAAGCCGGGATTTATAGTATATATACGGGTAGTGATAGTATATATATATATATATATATATATATATATATATATATATATATATATATATATATATATACGTGTATATATTGTGTGTGATATTAAATTACAAGCAGTGTACGGGATTTTGAGTACAAGGCATAGCCAGGGTTTATATTATATATATACGGTGTAGTGATAGTATATATATATACGTGTATATATTGTGTGTGATATTAAATATCAGTGACTAGATATTTATTCAATTTATATACTCTAATGCTATCAAGGGAGGTTGCGCGGTGTGGGTGAATCCCCTAGCTTGAGGAGTAGGGCGAGTATATCCCCAGGTCATAGCGTCCGGAATATATGGGTGAGGGATTTATTTCACTTTCAGGGAAGGAATATGATCGCCTCCAAGTCATTTATGTTTTAGGCCAGGTTGGTGAGCGATTCCAACTTGGGTAACTAGGTTATGTGAGAACAACTAGTGAGATAGCATTTTAGAGGGAATCATCCGACGAGCGTATACTCGAAGGGATGGATATACGTATGTTATATGTGTGGATGTTGTTGTAAAGGTACGTATATATAATGGTAGTAAATTATTATATACGGGTAATAATACAGTGTGCAAAGTATTTACTTTATATAACTTGTGACACGGTTATATGATACTATTTAAGAGGAATTAATTAAGTTAATTGCGAGATAACTTATAATTCAAGAATCATTATACTCGGGTTAGAGTAGTATGGAAAGGGAAGGTTATACCATGACTAGTTAGACGGGGTAGTACAACTAGGTGGGATTAAGGTAACCGATAGGTGTGCACAATGGTGGAGGGATGAGAATGTCCACAAGGGAGTGCGACACTAACTTAAATATGAAGCGCATTCATGCATTTTAAATTACTGCAGTTAATTCACTTGCTAAATATTTTCAAAATGTTTTGGGTTCTAACCCTTGCTATAAAACTATTTTCAAAACCTTTTAGGTGTCCAGCCACAGGGACGCCAAGATTGATATTCTATTCCAGGGACATGGAGCTGCGGCATATGTGGATGCTAGCAGGAGCTTGGATTAGACGCATCATTCATTCATTCCTAGAGTAGGAATCTTATATCAGTTTCAGTTTTATTTAGGGCATGTCACCCAGGCTTTCAGTTCAGTTTTCAGATTGGTTTTATTCCTGTGTTGGATATTTGTTTTGGATTATTTCAGTTTGGTGGCCGATGGTTTATTCGGAAAATTGTTTAATTAATTATTCCAGTTTATATTCATTCAGTTGTGTGAATAGGTTATGTTTAATTCCGCATGTACTATTTTGTTTAATCAAAAAAGTTAAAATTGGCACCGGTTTTTTGGAATACTAGGTGGTTAGTATGTTTTAAAAAGTTTTCGACAGTGATGCTAAGGATGATCCAACTGGGATTCCTATTTTAATTTGGTATAGGACTGATCACCCGGTATTTTATTAGGTGGGGTGTCACAGATGGTATCAGAGCATCATGTTCTAGTGTCCTTAGGATCTGTGCGGATTTTTACGTTTCGGCTTAACAATCTTTGACATAGAGCCCTGATATAGGATTGTTGTATTCTCATACGTATGCGCATATACATTCTTCTGCAAAGTTTATATTTGAGAGTGAACTCATACAAATTTGATTCTCATTCCAGATGACGCCCAGGAGAGAGAGATCAGCTAGGGCAGCCGGGGGAGATGAGACGAGGGAGGCTCGTTAGGAGCAAGAGTTACCGCAGCAATGGCCAAAGATAACTTTGACAGCATAGGTAACCAAATTACTGGCAC
Source organism: Sambucus nigra (assembly GCA_949130495.1). Taxonomy (NCBI): domain Eukaryota; kingdom Viridiplantae; phylum Streptophyta; class Magnoliopsida; order Dipsacales; family Adoxaceae; genus Sambucus; species Sambucus nigra. The sequence continues at coordinate 83,512,194 of OX422211.1, forward strand.
AGGAAGTTGAAATGATGGTGGTCGCAACGGTAGGGTGCTTTCCACGGGATCCTCCACAAGTGTTAGTGGTGCCGGATGTTCAGACTCACGCGGGGTCGTCGGGGTGGAAATAATAAAGAGAGGTTATTTTAATGGGAACCCACCAGAGTTGTGAGGGGGTTCATATGTAGTGCTAGCATGTCAAGGAGGAGAGATATCCAGCGTCACCTACGCATGCGAGATTGCGATGAGGTGCGAAAGCAAATGCTAACTATTTTTAGTTTAGTGGGAGAAGCGCTACAATGGTGGGAGTCGATCACCACAATTGAGGAAAGGGACACACTAGCTATTGCATAGTTTTGGGTGCGGTTCGATCGCAAGTATTTTCCTCCAGCGATTGAGACCGAAACGAGGAGAACATTTTGTGAGTGGCTTAAGGGGGCGTTCAGTGGCCAATTACGAGGAAGAATTCACTCGTTGGCAAAATTTTGTACCGGATGAGGTAGGCAAGGAAAAGAGAAAGAAAGCAAAAGTTTATGGACGAGTTAGTCTAGAGGATCAGACAACCTTTAATTGATAATTCCGCATTAGTAGATTATACTGATGTTATTAACACATCACTCCGGCACTGTCAGGAATATCTCTTCCACGTGAAAGGGAGCGGGAGGGGAGTGGAAACTAGCCAGTCGGATAAGGCAGGAGGGAACAATACCAATGGGGTATCCCAGCAGCAGACTGGGGGAGATCAGGGGAAGTATTTCCGGTAAGGAAATCATGCCAAATGATTTAGAACTAGAGGCTATCGGCATGATGGCCAAGAATTCCAATAAGGTCGGCATGGAAGGGACGAGTGGCAGGGTGAATGTATTATAAGGTGTTTTCGTTTATGGGGAAAGCGATACACATGAAGAGATATTTCCTTAAGAGAGGCAAGGGTCAACTATAGGACGAGGTCCTGGATGTACAACCAGTAAAGAAAGTCATGGGAGCATTCGGGAAGGGAGAAGATGCTCCGGAACTCGAGGATCAGCCGTTGTAGTTGGAGTATGGAGGTAATTATTTTTACCCTATGGGCGTGGAGTATATCTTTGAGTGACAAGGAGGATGTCACAATATAAGACTAATTTTTCACTAGAGTTCGCGGGTGAGTCGAATTTTGTGAGTACGTTAGCGGTAACAGCCATAATATGTGGATAAACTTTCCGTAGAATAGCGGAGTTCCTTGGTGTTCTTCACGGGAGAGTGGAGCTGTACATTGAATGAAGGTTTGAATTCTACGTGGAGTACTACTTTCGAGAATTATGGGAGTAGGGTTGATAATATTTTTCCTAAATGTCGGCTGGATAGCGATGGAATCTAACAATAGTGGGTAGTGGTGTAAAATTTTGGTGTTCGCAACACCAGGGTATGGTTGGTACTAGGTACCACAATAGAGGGAGTATAACCTATATATATATGTGTGTATATATGTTGTGTGGCATGGTGCGATAGCACATAGTGGGGTTTTGTGTTCTGACATTTTATCCCGGTAAGTGGGGATGTTTACTGATGTGAATCAGGGTGGTTAGATTTATTTTCGAGCAAAGAGAGATAGCTCGGGGCTTATTTTGCGCAAGGACTAGTGATAGTAAGGGCGCGGTATTTTATGTTGTCTTTGGTAGCATAAGGGTAAGAGTATATATATATATATATACATATATATATATATATGTGTGTGTGTGTGTGTGTGTGTGTGTGTGATATGACTACGGGTTCAAAGTTATATTACGGGTTATGACTACCATAGTTGGGTAACTTTCGTGCGGTAAAGCGCGGGGATAGGGTGTATGGGCACCCGGGTTAATTAAGGCAAAGTTCGTGCGGTTAAGCACCGGTATAGGGTGTATGGGAGCCCTGGTTAATCTAAATACATACTTGTGTAACGTATGGTTAGAAGCGGATGGGATGGATATAGTGAGCTTAGAGGCATATGACTAGAGAGCAATATGCGAAGCTTGGAACATTACGCTCATCTTAATTTCGAGGACGAAATTCCTTTGTGAGGGGGGGAGTATGTAACACCCCGTAATTCTGAGAATTTAATATTTAATTATTTTTGTGAGTTATAAAAATATTTAAATTGGAGAAACTTAAATTCATGACTTGGAGAATTTATTTGAGTGAGCCGAATTATTTATAATTGGCAACTTTTAAGTTTAATGGCTCAAAATCTCGTGTGTCGCATTTTGAGGTCGAAATTTGAAAATGTCAAAAAGTATTTCGGATGGAAATTCTGAGTGCGCGGTTGCGTCCGGATTGGTCGAGATAGTCAGAAAAGAGTACTCGGGGGTAGTAATTGGGTCTCGGAGTATTTTTGGGCATAGTCAGGCCCAAACGGGGTGAGTTGAGCCTTTCTAATTAGGCCCACATGGCCAAAAACGAGATTTAGGTTTCTAACCTAATTGATAGATGAGGGAACGATAACCAACACAAAATCTAAGCCTAGGGCTTGAGAGGCAAATTGGGGGAAAGCAAATCAAGAGCAATTGGGAGCTTTTGGAGCCAAATTAAAGAGTTAACTTGGGGTGTTCTTCGTCAACCAATCTCTACACCAACGGAATCAGACCCTACAAACGATTCCAAGCAAGTGGTTAACTCTTCTGATTTCTAAATTGATGATAATCAATTCATATCATAGTGATGTGTAAACCAAAATTCATTTTGGGGATAAATGGGTACAAAAATCGGGGTTTTGTTCATGGAACAATCGGATGAGTTTCGAAATAAAAATTGGTTGTGTTGTATATTTCTGAGTAGGATTATCTGATTTGAATAAGGAAAACCGGGACAGGAAATAGTGGAATTTGAATCTGAAATTGGGATTTTACCATAAGGGTTTGTGTTCTTTTGTGGGTACAGATTCGTAGTGTTAACGATGTAAAAAGTGTTGGATGGTGTTTATAGTTCATGAGAAATATAATAAGATGATTAATAGACTGGGTTGAGGTTGAAAATTGGAGAAAAGAACCTTAGTTTTTCGTCAATGGCCAAACAGGGGCCTGGAGAAGACGAGGTCTGGATCGATCGATCGATCGACCCAGGGGGTTCGATCGATCGAGGGTACAGGAATCTTGGCAGTTCGGCCAATTTTGATTACAAATAGATAATTATTTAAGATTAAATTCCATACTTTTATTTAGTGATAAACTCATATGTGGCATATATTTCCTTAACAATTATAGGGTGTTATAATTGGAATTGGGAGGGTGTGAATGGTATGTCATGAGATGGACGAAATTGGGGAAAATAATTCGTAAAGATTTGTGTTAATATCGGACCGAGGAATAATATTCGGGTATTGTAGTTGGGTGATGCTACATTATTAAAGGAATTGAAGTGGAGTACTTAATTATGGATCAAGTGGGCAAGTCCGGGTATGTTGGTAATTATAGGTAAATATAATTGTGAAATTATGGAGATGAATGTGCGACACATTGTGGGCGAAAATGTAGGATTGAAATTATGAGAGGTAAAATGGACCAAGTGAGTGAGTCCGAGAATAATGGTTGGGTGACACCAAGTTATTAAATTAATAAGTGTGATAATTATTTTAATTAGAGTCGGATTGTAGACTCGGGTAGGATTAAATTAATGGGTGTGATAATTTATTTAATTAGAGTCGGATTGTAGACTCGGGTAGGATTAAATTAATGGGTGTGATAATTAATTTAATTAGAGTCGGATTGTAGACTCGGGTAGGATTAAATAAATGGGTGTGTAAATTAATTTAATCAAAGTCGGATGATAGACTCGGGGAGGTATTAAATTAAAATGTGTGTTAATTAATTTAATTAGAGTCGGACGATAGACTCGGGGAGGTATTAAATTAATAAGTGTGTTAATTAATTTAATTAGGGTCGGGCAATAGACTCGGGGGGGTATTAAATTAATATTCGTGTGTTAGTTAATTTATTTAGAGTCGGGTGATAGACTCGGGAAGGTATTAAATTAATAAGTGTGTTAATTAATTTAATTGGAGTTGGACCATAGACTCGGGGAAAGTATTATATAAATTGAGGTGTGAGTTAAATATATTAGAGTCGGACCATAGACTCGGGAAGACGATAAATTATTAAGTGAGAAAATTAATTACGTTGAGTCGGGCCACAGACTCAGAAAATTACAGGCAGTGTACGAGATTTTTAGTACACGGTAAAGCCGGGGTTTATATATATATATATATATATATACGTGTATATATTGTGTGTGATATTAAATTACAGGCAGTGTACAGGATTTTGAGTACACGGTATAGCCGGGGTTTATATTATATATATATACGGTGTAGTGATAGTATATATATATATATACGTGTATATATTGTGTGTGATATTAAATATCAGTGACTAGATATTTATTCAATTTATATACTATAATGCTATCAAGGGAGGTTGCGCGGTGTGGGTGAATCCCCTAGCTTGAGGAGTAGGGTGAGTATATTCCCATGTCATAGCATCCGGTATATATGGGTGAGGGATTTATCTCACTTTCAGGGAAGGAATATGACCGCCTCCATGTCGTTTATGTTTTGGGCCAGGTTGGTGAGCGATTCCAACTTGGGTAACTAGGTTATGTGAGCACACCTAGTGAGATAGCATTTTAGAGGGAATCATCCGGCGAGGTCATACTCGAAGGGATGGATATACGTATGTTATATGTGTGGATGTTGTCGTAAAGGTACCTATATATAATGGTAGTAAATTATTATATACGGGTAATAATACAGTGTGTAATGTATTTACTTTATATAACTTGTGACACGATTATATGATACTATTTAAGAGGAATTAATTAAGCTAATTGTGAGATAACTTATAATTCAAGAATCATTATACTCGGGTTAGAGTAGTATGGCTAGGGAAGGTTATACCAGGACTAGTTGGAAGGGGTAGTACAACTAGGTGGGGTTAAGGTAACCGGTAGGTGCACAATAGTGGAGCGGTGAGAATGTCCACAAGGGAGTGCGACACTAACTTAATTATGAAGCGCATTCATGCATTTTAAATTACTGCAGTTAATTCACTTGCTAAATATTTACAAAATGTTTTGGGTTCTAACCCTTGCTATAAAACTATTTTCAAAACCTTTTAGGTGTCCAGCCACAGGGACGCCAGGATTGATATTCTATTCCAGGGACACGGAGCTGCGGCATATGTGGATGATAGCAGGAGTTTGGATTAGACGCATCATTCATTCATTCCTAGAGTAGGAATCTTGTATCAGTTTTAGTTTTATTTAGGGCATGTCGTCCAGGCTTTCAGTTCAGTTTTCAGATTGATTTTATTCCTGTGTTGGATATTTGTTTTGGATCATTTCACTTTGGTGGCCGATGGTTTATTCGGAAAATAATTTAATTAATTATTTCAGTTTATATTCATTCAGTTGTGTGAATGGGTTATGTTTAATTCCGCATGTACTATTTTGTTTAATCAAAAAAGTTAAAATTGGCACCGATTTTTTGGAATACTAGGTGGTTAGTATGTTTTAAAAAGTTTTCGACGGTGATGCTAAGGATGATCCAACACTGATTCCTGTTTAATTTGGTACAGGACTGATCACCCGGTATTATATTAGGCGGGGTGTCACAAAAGGGAAAGTTCTAGCCGCCGACTACAGATCCAACGCCTGCGGGTAATTTTGTGTCATTATATTTTTATTGTAATCTGAGAAATTGTATATTACAATATTATAATGAAAATAAATGGTTTTGCCCCTTTGGGGGATTTTTCTCAAATGTGTGTGTTTGAATGTTCTTGCATGTTTCATCACCTTATTCAATCACACCTAGATGCATGTTTAGGACTTAATTGATAACAACTGTATTTAATTAAATAATATCTCTATTTGAACGCACGCGCACTCTTTTCAAACTGGTATCAGAGAAGGTTACGCTAATCTATTGCGTATTCCTAATTTTCCGAAAATTTTTTCTACGATATCGATTTTCTAAAAAATTGATTTTTGAAAATGAGTGTGTTCATAATGGAGAAGTTATATAATAAAATGCTAGTTTTTGACGGGACAAACTATGCATATTGGAAAGCCCGTATGAGATCTGCATTAAAAGCCATTGATGAACGTTTTTGGATTTTGGTTGAAAGAGGGTGGATACCTCCCTCCGTCACTGTTGAAAATGTGACCACTTTAAAGCCTGTCTCCTATTGGACTGAAGAAGAGTTTAGATGGTCATCTTTTAACTCTAAGGGTTTAAGTGCCATTTATGGGTCTGTCACACCTGATGAGTTCAAACGCATAATGACGTGCACCACGTCAAAAGAGGCATGTGATGTATTGCAAATTACCCATTAAGGTACTAATGCTGTGAAAGAGTCTAAATTGCAAAATTTGACAATTCAATTTGAAACAATCACCATGCTTGAATCGGAATGTTTTGATGAATTTTATGCTAGACTGTCTAATATATTAACACTAGCTTCAATCTTGGTGAACACATTCCTAATGCTAGAGTTGTCAAAAAGATTCTCCGTTCTCTCCCTAAGCATTTTATCCCTAAAGTCACTGTGCTAAATTCTATGGGTAATTTAAATACGTTGAAATTGGAGGAACTTGTAGGAGATTTGCAAACTTATGAGATTGATATGTTCCCTAAATCTATCAAGTCTAAAGATAAGGGAATTTCACTTAATGCCCAGGAGAGAAAAGGTGAGGGGTCGACAAGAAAGAGGGAGTCATCTAAAAAAATAGAGATTGATACGTCAGATTCTGAGTGTGATTTTGATCTAGATGATTTAGCCCTGTTTGCTAAAAATTTCATAAGAATTCTCAAATTCAAGAAAAATGGTAATTTTAAAGATAAAAAGAAGTTTTAGAAAAATAAGTCTGAAAAGAAAAATGAAAAAGTTTTTAAAGATCCTCCCAAGAAAGAAAGTGAGAGATGCTTTGAGTGCGACGGTAGGGGTCATAGAGCCTTTGAGTGTGCCACACGTCTGAATAGAGAAAAGGGCAAGGCTGTCCTTAATGCTACCCTTAGCGACGACAGTGAGGTCGAGTCGGTGGATTCTAGAGACGAGTCACCGCATCAGTGTAACTTAACCGCATTCATGGCTAGTCATGTGAATACTTCTAGTGCTCCTCACAACGATGAGGATGCTGCTTCACAGGGACACCTCGACAGTGAGATCGCTGTTAGTGAGGAGGAGGATGACACAAGTTAGAGCGAGAGTGATGTCCAACGCGCCTACGCCGAGCTTTATTCTAAGTCATTCAAAACTAAAAAGCATAACAAAGCGTTAGTTCTTAGGATCACTGTTTTAGAGGAAGACTTAAGAAAAGTGAGAGATAGATACTCCTCCACCTGCACTACCTTAAGAGACAGAGAATCCGCCTGTGATAAGAAAGAGAGTTTGTTTAGATAGAGAGAAGATTATTTTGAGAAAAAGAGAGGGGACTTGACCAAACAAGTGGCTAGTCTTACGAGTGAGCTCCATTCCTCCATGAAAACTCGGAAGAAACTTGAAGCTCGTATTGCCCAGCTTACTCATGATCTTGAGCAAGCACGGGAAGTCAAGGTTCAAATCGAGGACAAATCTGGAAAGATGGGAAAGATGCTCCTCGGCCTCGCTTTAGGTTTTTGTAAAAGGCATGGAATTGGTTATGATGGTGCCTCCACGTCCCAAATTGCACCTGGGCCAGTTCCTGAGTTTACTACGACTCCTTATGGCCATCGTCAAAAATCTCGAAACAGAGTTCGACCAAGAAAAGCAAACCAAGGTCCGCCTTTGACTGTGTTCCTTTGTACATATTGCAAAAGAAAAGGCCACCTCAGGGAGTTTTTCTATAGTTTGGGTCGGACACGACATACTACTGATCCACCACAGCATACTGATGATTTTACCAGTCTGAGAGAGCGAGTTGAGTTTTTAGCTTCCACATCACAGAGTTTGATGGGGGAATTCCGATGGATGTCTTTACCGTCAGTGAATGCTTCTCACATTCCGGCTAACACCAACAACAATAAAGGTAAACAAAAGGTCACCACTACTTGGGTACCTAAGAAAGATAAAAAGGCATTTGTTGTTCATGTCGCTCTCAAAGCTCATAATACCTCACAGTGGTATTTTGATAGTGGGTTCTCCAGACATATGACAGGTGATGCCTCATTTTTTACGTCTCTTGAGGACTATCAGGATGGCAGAGTCACCTTTGGAGATAGGAGCAAGTCTAGCATTATAGGACGTGGTACTATAGAGTTACGAGGATTTCCTAAGCTAGAGAATGTTTTGTACGTCAAAGGTTTGAAAGCAAACCTTCTCAGCATTAGCCAGATGTGCGATGCCGGCTTTGCCGTAAAGTTTGACCGGGACGCATGTAATGTATATAATCAAGTCGGTAAACTTTTAGTGCGAGGGGTGAGGACAAAGGATAATTGCTATGGGACTGAGCCCACATCCTCACTTGTCTGCAATAGCGCCTCAATCACTCCTATGGATTTGTGGCACCAACGTCTAGGTCACGTGAATATTAGAGACTTATCTTGTTTAGATAAAAAGGACCTAGTAAGTGGCTTACCATCACTTGGAAAGCAAACTTTGACAATTTGTGGACCCTGTCAGTTGGGAAAACAAATTTGTAGCCCCCATAGGAAGTTGCATTCCATTACCACCTCTCGTGTACTTGAGCTTATTCACATGGATCTTATGGGTCCAACTCGCACTGAGAGTCTGGGTGGAAAGGGGTATATCCTTGTGATGGTGGATGATTTCTCCAGATACTCGATAGTAGGTTTTCTGAGGGAGAAATCCGATGCTGTGGAGTTTTTAACGACCAAGTGTCGTGTCCTGCAAAACCAACACAGTGTCACTATTAATAGGATACGTAGTGACGAAGCAAAGGTAGATCTTTACTGTGATAGCATTGGGATCAAACATAATTTTTCTGCTGTGAAGACTCCTCAGCAAAATGGAATTTTTGAGAGAAAGAATAGAATGATCCATGAAATGGCTAGGTCTATGCTTCTAGGACGTAAGGTTTCTAGGAGATTTTAGGCAGAGGCAGTGTCTACTGCATGCCACACGGTGAATAGGGTTTATCTATGTCCATACACACTTAATACGCCTTATGAATTGTGGACTGGCAAGAAACCCAACCTTGCATATTTCCGTGCTTTTGGGAGTAAATGCTACATCCTACGGGATAGAGAGCAATTAGGAAAGTTTGACTCCCGAAGCGATGATGGAATATTGCTAGGGTATTCATCGAATAGTAAAGCGTATCGAGTTTTTAACCTGAAGAGCTCCAAGGTTATGGAGTCAATAAACGTCACCGTGAAAGATGACGAACCTTCGACGTTTATTGATTCTAGCCTTTCGTGTGAGGATGAGGATGTTTCGGGCAGTAATTTACTTGCACCTAACCCACATTCTGGGGACCCTACTCATGTGTTAGGGGACACACCTGCTTGGGTTCGCAAGAGTCATGACCCTTCTGCCATTATTGGTGATCCCACACTAGGGGTCAAGACTCGTGCTCAGCTTGAGAATGTTATTAGCCATTTTTGCTACACGTCCAAAGTCGAGCCCAACAATCACAAAGAAGCAATCTCGGATGAACACTGGATATCTGCCATGCAGGATGAGTTGCTTCAATTATAAAAGAATAATGTCTGGGAACTTGTCCCCCGACCTAGTGAAACAAATGCCATAGGTACCAGATGGATTTTCAAGAATAAAATGGATTAAAATGGTACCATAATCAGAAACAGGGTTAGGTTGGTCGCTCAAGGCTACACACAGATAGAAGGTGTAGACTTTGGGGAGACATTTGCTCCTGTTGCGAGGCTTGAGTCCGTTCGCTCACTACTCGCCATCACATGTGATCTGCGCTCAAGTTATATCAGATGGATGTCAAGAGTGACTTTCTAAATGGCATTCTATAGGAGGAGGTTTACGTGGAACAACCAAAAGGGTTTGAAGACCCTAAACACCCTGAGCACGTTTATTATCTGAGGAAAGCATTGTATGGTTTGAAGCAAGCTCCCCGTGCTTGGTACGAAAGGCTTACTTCCTATCTCTTAGCCCGTGGCTTCAAAAGAGGGGGGTTGATATGACGTTTTTCATCTGGAGAGATGACGGTGCTATTTTGGTTGCACAGGTCTACGTGGACATCATTGTATTTGGATCCACGTGCTCCCAGCATGCTCACCACTTTGAGGAGGAGATGAAAAGTGAGTTTGAGATGAGCATGGTAGGTGAGCTTACTTTCTTTCTTGGTCTCCAGGTTCGTCAGCTAGAGGATGGGATGTTCATCTCCCAATCCATGTATGCTAGAGACCTAGTGAAGAAATTTGGTCTAGACTCCGCTAAGCATGCACGTATGCCTATGAGTACTTTTATCAAGATTAGTAAGGAAAATTCAGGTAAGGACGTAGAGCAAACCTTATATCGGAGTATGATAGGTAGTCTTCTCTACTTGACTGCCAGTCTCCCCGACAAAGCCTTTAGTGTTGGAGTTTGTGCGCCTTATCAGGCTTCCCCAAAAGATTCACACTTACTCGCTCTAAATATTATTATCAAATACGTGAGTGGGACTCTCTCTTATGGTATTTGGTATTTCTTTGATACCAATGATCGTTCCTCCGCCTATTCGGATGACGATTGGGCCGGGGAAGTAGATGGTTGTAGGAGCACTTCTGGTGGGTGTTTCTATTTTGGTTCTGCTCATGTTTCATGGTTGAGCAATAAGCAAAACTCCATCTCTTTGTCCACTGCGGAGGCTGAGTACATCGTCGCCGGGAGTTGTTGCACGCAACTCTTGTGGATGAAGAAGATGCTGGAAGATTATGGGATTTTACAGGACACCGTGACCCTTTTCTTGTGATAACACGAGCGCGATACATATATCCCGCAATCTAGTCCAGCATTCGCGTACAAAGCACATCAGGATACACGAGCACTTTATACGACAGTTAGTTGAGGTGAAAGTCGTATCCCTAAGTTTTGTTCCCACCGACCATCAGTTAGCAGATATTTTCACAAAACCTTTAGATTCCCTTAGATTGGAAAGTCTTAGGAAGTCTTTGGGGATTTGCACAGTTGATTGAAGCGTTGGTCCGTGTCTAGCACAGGATGCATTTATTTGATATCATCTGATGCCTATTGCTAGCTTGTATCATATGGTTTGTTGTACAGCTATTTATTTATTCTTGTGAAAAATCCAAAAAGATTTTCGTTTTATAAAAAATTTAGAAAAGCTCAAAAACATTTTTTGTATTTTATTTGCACCTTTTATGGATGAGCATTTAAGATAGCCAAGTCACAACTTCATTCCATTTATCTATGTGACTGTTTGATAGATATTTGAGATGATACATCATTTCATCCATGCGCTTTACATTTTTTGGAGTCCTTGAGATTTTATTAGTGATATCGTTCTACATGTTTGACTCCTATCTCCTTTATTGCACACATGCACGAATATATTTGATTATTGTACTTGTCTATCACATATTGACTTGAGTGTTTCTATCTCAATTATGTTTATACAACTAACCATATGCGATAAAACTTGACAAGATTGGAATGCATGTAAAAACCATTTTGGTGAGACTGTGTGTTTATTTAAAATTGGGGAAGGGATGCGAAAGGTTCATTTAGCCTTAGAAATTTTAAGCCACCGAAGGACCTAAAAAATGGAGGAATTTTATTATCCATGGTCCAAAAAGGTTAAAAGAGCCCAAAAAAATTTAAAGGCAATAAAAGCAATTCATGCCAAATATGGGGCACTAGGTTTCATCATCAATTCTCCAAAGTTTGAGAATTTAGCTTACCTCTAAAAGAAAATATTTATGAGGGAGTTTGGTTGGAAAATTTAAACGGCTTTGCACTTTCTTGAAAGTCCTGAAAAATCATTAAATCGTTTTGGACGTTATTGGTGTGGAAATCACTTTGAGCTTTGATTTGTTGATTTGATTGAGTCAATGTCTCATATTTCCACCTTTAACAACAAAGGATGATTTTGAGTTCATTCATTAGAAGTATCCGATATTCATCGTGCACATATGTCATGTTTGTATGCATTGATTTTCCTATCGAATTTAATCACACCCCTACATTTTCCCTATCATTGACTTGGTTGTTTTCTGTTCGTTCTTGGTGTGATTTTTGTTTTTTATTATTGAAAAATTTGAAAAAATTTCAAAAATAGTAGTTTATTCCTTGTGACCCCAGCTTTGCTTGTTTGATTTATTCTTCTCTTTGTCTATTTGGGGACATCTTAAAAAGGGGGAGAAGGAATTATCATTTTATGGGGGGGGGGGGGAGGGGGGTTATGAGTTTTGAGATTTGATAAAGTATATGTGTTTGAGATTTGATGAAGTATGCTTTCATCATAATCTGGTATCTATGTTTATCTTATTTTAAACTCGATACGTCACTTGGTATTTTCTTTATCTCATGTGTGTAGGTACTACTTTGATTATCTCTGAATTGCACACCCTGATGAGAAAAGCGTTGAGATTCCTAAAGCTTCGAAGAGTAAACGATGAAGTCTTATTCATTTATACCTTTTCAGTTTTGGGTTCATGGAAGGGTAGATTTGTATAGGCAATTTAATATTCGATAATTCGGATATTTTTTATGTTTGTACCGACATAGACATAGGGGGAGATTTGTAAGGACATTTTTGTCCATTTTCTATTTATATGTCATACGCCGTTACATCATTAAAGAAATTCCATATCAAATCTTCATCAACGGATCCGAATATCAAAGCCTTCATGGAATCAAGTTTTCTGCAGCCGGACCGGTCTGCCTGTTTTATAAAGGAACCGGTCCATCCCAAACTGATCCTCCATGTTTGGAAAAAGAAGAGGTCCGCCTCCAGACCAGTCCGCCTCAAGACAAACCGGTCCGCTATGCTCCAATCCAGTAGACCCCGGACCGATTACGGACCGAAGTGACCCTTTTAAAAAACGAACCGATCCGCTATCGGACCGATCCGGATCAAAAGCGGATCGGTCCGCCTACGATAAAATCGTGCAGATCGTGTTCAGATTTTTTAGGGCCAATTTTTTCTTTATAAACCAACTTCGGGGATTTGTTTTCCAAGACTTTTATAGGCGATTTTCAGAGTCCAAAAAACTCTAAGTCTTCACCTTTGTGAGTCCCAAGACTCATGTTTTGATTCACACAACTTGTCAAACCCTTGTGAATCCGTTTGCAACCCAAGAACACAAACGTGTGTCTGTTCAAACCATTGTGGAGAAGACCGTCCTTCTTCTTCATTGCTTCCCTCCTGGAAACGAAAAGTTCCAGCCGCCGACTACATATCCGACGCCTGCGGAAAATTCTGTGTCACTGTATTTTCATTGTAATCCGATAAATTGTGTGTTACAATATTATAATGAAAATAAATGGTTTTGCCCCTTTGGTGGATTTTTACTCACATGTGTGTGTTTGAATGTTCTTGCATGTTTCATCATCTTATTCAATCACATCTAGATGCATGTTCAGGACTTAATTGATAAAAAATGTATTTAATTAAATAATATCTCTGTTTGAACGCACGCACACTCTTTTCACATCCGTAGTTTGTGATAAATGGGAAACATTAGGCTGGATAGGTTAGAGCTTGGTATTGGGTGTCTGATACGAAAATGGTACAGGGGTTAGGATAATATAGTAGGGGTTGTTAGTAACATTGGGCTTCAGAGAGATGAGGATCCTAATGCCAATTAAGCCTTGGATGGTGTACCTTAAGGCCTAACGTTTTACTATGACATGTCGGGGACCCTGATGGAACTCACAATGTGAGTTCACATGCCAATTCCTATTTGGGATAGTGGCGTATAGTCTAGAGTTGAGAAATTTTAGGCAGCCATCCAACTTCAAGGTGATGAAGACCCAACTGGGGGGTGGGGGTCTTAAAGATCTGTTAAGTGTCTTGTCTAGGCAAAAAACTCTTTGAGAGGAGGCATATATTGATAGTGTTTCAGAGGGGTTCTTAGTTAAAAAGGAGCAGTGGTGACTACCATGAACTGAAAAGTGTTGGTAACCTGACATGGTTTCGATTATGGACTGACAGGGAGAGTAGTGATGTGAGATATGGAAGCTTTAAGAGAGTTCTGGGGAGCGAATAATTTATTTTCAGTTCGGTGAGGTTCCACATTATATTTAGTAGATTTGGCAGCCAAAGTTTCGTCGATCTTACACCCTATATGGCTGAGAGATTTGAAGTCTGAGATCTAGGTGAGCCCTAGCTCATTCTGTACTTACTTTTGTAGGGTCTTGACCTCGATATCTATTTAATCATTTTTTAAGGGGTGATTGACCATCTGATCAACTTTCTCTTCCCATCGAGTGACGAAAGTTTGAACTGCCTCACCATTATTTTAAAATCTTTACATGTTAAGTCAATATCCTCATTATATTCGTACTTCTTAAGGAAAATACAACATATATTAACCCACATTTTAGCAGTTCCTTCACGTTTCAGACCCATACGCTAGGTAAAGGATCCATAGGATAGAGTGGAGGAGAACATCATTTCTAGAACTCATAGATCTATGATTGGACCTGCATCTGTACATGGTAATTGGATAAATGGGAGGATAGGGAGCCCAATCCTTTGTATGTCTTGAAGAAAAGACTCTTTAATTTATTCGGCAGTTGGGATTCTGGATAAAGATCTATCTTCTTGACGTTTATAAGTCCATCTGTAATTGGCATCTTATTAATCGCTTCCAGAAGGAGATGCGATACATATAGGACATACATTATCTCCTCATTCGTAGGTGGGGGAGTAACTCATCAGTCAGTAGAGGAGCTACCTATTCAGCTCACGAGGTCCTTCAATGTCAATGTGTAGGTACTCGGGGTACTAATGCTAGGGTTCAAAGTATCCAGACGGGGAAAATGGTATTTGGAAGTAGGGAAGCACCAACATTAGTAGAGGAGATGCTGTTGGAACAGGTTTGGGTAGATCCCGATGGATAATTAGTACAAATTTGACAATGCTCGTAGGAGGTATAACAATATTGAGGATAGGGGAGGGAGTGCATTCTCTCCTGCTCTTGTTGTATGTGTGGCCATATGCTAGATAATTTTTTATTAGTCTAGTGCACTGATTTTTCACTACATGGTGTTCTGAGAGGGGGTTATGTTCCCAAACTGTCTCAAGACCTTGTCTATAGTGGATGGATCCTGATCTTTATTGGTAGACATGGAATGTACGACAGTTCAAACTTGACAATCGTGGGTGGAGAGATCGCTGATGAAAACTAGTAGACCGCATAGAGAACAAACTCGAGTTTCCAAGGTAAGAACTTACTGTGAACATTCTATTGATAGTGTTAATTATATAAAAATTCAGGGTTTTTGTAGGATTTAGTATACAGAAGAACTCACAGAAGGATAATACATAGGGGATAAGGACTCACATACGTTTGATTTTTAGGATGCAGTTCTTTTATTTTAATCGTGAGTGGGCCATTTTTTTTTTTTGCAACTTTTGTTTATTAGTATCTTCTAAGGGGAATAATTAAACAAATTCACATTGGATTCGGGTAAACGTGGGCAAGCTATTGCTTTTTGTGCAAGGAGAGAGGAATTAATAGACTGTAGTCCATTATTTTCTCAAGGAAAAAATGTGGGTAGGAGATTACAATGTAAAGGAATTATTCTTTGGCGATGACTTTGCGAATTCATAAAATTTATCTTCTATTAAAAAAGGGAAGACAATCATCCTGGAATATAAGGGTCTTGAACTGGACTTTAGCCGGCTGACAGTTTTGAAAATTTTTGACAAAGCATTTGGCTCGTAAGTCTTTTTGTTTTTGTGAAATTGGGTGTGTTCCTAGAGTTTTTCTCGATTTTTAAAAAGGAGATGTGACTCGGTGTTTGGTGGATCACTTTTCATTGTCATAAATTAGGATATGTCAGGATGTTTCGACTAAACAAACAGTATAAATAAGTCTTCTATTTTTCTATTTTTTCAAATTTTAAAGATTGAAACTTGATAAAAATTTAACCCAAGTATACTTTGCACTAATTTAAAACCTTTTGTTGTGAAAATACGATTTATCCAATTTCATTGTTTTAACTTTAAACATACATATATGTGATAAGAAGATAAATTAAATAAACCCAAACACAACACATCGATGCACGAGGAAAACCTCTGAGGGAAAAACATTAGATGGCCAAGCCAAACAGTTCACTATGATACAAAATAATAAAAGTTGACACTAGAATTACTCAATGACTCGATTCCCACTAATCTTGATCCCCTTCAATCTTCAATCGCTCCTCCAGAGTGCACAGCAGGAGTCCACCCACACAAGCGAGCATAATGCACGTCTCGATATCCATCTATGAGGCTCAACAACTGTCTACGGATTAGAACATATAATCCAATGTTTTTTACCCCAACATCACAAACACAGAGTCCACCATGTTTAAAATTAAGTACCAAATCCATCGCATGAAACAAGTCCTCTTTAGATGTTATAGAGGTTCCTTTTCTATGTGTCCTTTAGGTGAAAACAATTTTTCCAAAAACTTTTTCCAATTTTAATCTACACCAATTTTGTGAACAAATTTTACTTAACCCAATTTTATCATGTTAATCCTAAACATTCATTTAGTGTGATTAAGCAAGGAAAATAATGCAATGTCCACAAAACACACAACGTTGATGTACGGGAAAATAACTAAGGGAAAAAAACCTCAGACAACCCAAGCTAGACAATCACTATGATACGGTTTTACAATGTATAGACAATATATTACTCAACGACTCGATCCCCCACAAGTCTTGATGCTCTTTTATGCTTTAACCGCTCCAACCACAGTGCAACGTAGAAATCCTTCCACGCTAGGTCTGCAACACATGAGTCCACATGTGCCTCGGTATCCACCGATACAACTACGACATGCGTCTACAATTCAAAACACGAAGTCCACCACGTCTTCACTGCAATTAGCATGTACGGAGTCCAATGTATGAAAATAAGTTCTTTAATGGTGGAAGAATAATCCAATGGTGCAAACACAAGATCTATAAACACAATGGTTATGAAAGCTTGAATCTTGTAAACATAAAGAATTTTTTTAACTATGAAAAGCTTTGTAAACGAGTGTCGAAAAATGAAGGGGTTTTGTTCTGTAATTTTGGTTCTGCACACCTCTAAATTCTGAGCAAAAATCGCCTTAAATAAAAACATTAAGTTAGAAAGTCATTTGAATGATATCACCATGTCCTTAGAAAGATCCTGAAGATCTCGTTTGAACGAGATAAGCATGTTGTTAGAATGACGTGATGATGTCGTTTGAACGACAATCAATGTCATTTTATCCTTCTAAACTCAAGGGAAAGATCTATACAACTGTAAAAAGTATTTATCTCATAATAAACGAAGTTAAAATATTTTTGAAATCATTTTTAATGAAAATAACATCCTTAAAGCATGTTTACAACGACCCATAAGCATTATGCATTCATACCTGAGAGATACTCGAAATGCACTATGATATGAAGACGTGAAATGTGCACTAACAAATATGACATGATTTATTTTTGAAGTCTATCCACTACGTCTTCAAAATAAGACGTCATAGACTCCATAGGAATCATCACAAGTAAAAATATATCTATGACTCAAACAAGTTTTGTCCGAAATTAAGTTACTTACAAAAATAATTGACACAATTAGAAATTTGTCCTTGCAAATCTCCCTCTTTGATTATTTCGAGACAAAACCAAAGTAGTGAAATGCCTTAGTCGGGTCGTCAAGCCATTAGACCTAAATCCCATCGCATAAAACCCAAAAAGAAAATAGAGGACATGATCTAGTAAAGAAATGTCGGACCGAAAGCATGAACTGTCTCCATGTGATGTAGTAAAAAAATCTCCAACTCTGAATAATAACTACACACACGAAACAAACAAATAGCGTGTGAAATATGGAGGTACAAATTATATATAATCAAAATGATTCCAATTTGTAAAACAAACCATTTGTTAAACATGTGTGCAAAACATATGATACCAATTTGTATACACGTCCTTAAATATAACTCAAATCAATGATACCAATATGTAAACAATATGATCAAACCATGATAAACATATGTGCTCATCAAAACTACCCCTGCATCACATACCATCTCTCCCCCTTTTTGTCTCGAATAGACAACTAATGAGAAAGATAAAAAAACATCATCATATATAGTATGAAGGTAATCATAGAAAACATATCTAGATAAACATGAGTAGCCAACTAATTATTATCAGAAAACACCAAATCGTAGCTAGAAAACAATCACAAATATGAATCATCAATATCAGGAATGATGTGACAAAACAAATAAATGTAGTATATGAATCAATCATGAATCAACAATACTGATTGCAAGTAAACTATCCAAAATAACCCAAAATTACCAAAAAGTATAATATCATCATATATACGAAGTAGGCACAAAAATAAAAAGAATAGAAAAAAAATCCTCTCTGGGTCATTCGAACGACAATGCCAAGTCATTTGAATGACATTGGCATCTCATTAGAACCAGGTAAGAAATGACCTAAAACAATGTGACGTCGCGCGGAGCATCTATCTAATGACCTAAAAGTGACTCTTATAATTACCATATCATACATTAAATGCATCTTGTTACTAAGGCGCTCGATCCAGTCTTGGAATGACATGGACTTGTCATTTGAATGACATCCAGAGGTCGTTTGAACGACTTCAAAAACTTTATATTCCAACTTAAAAAATATTTATCTTTTGCCCAGTAAAAAAATTCCTCAAAATAGCAACTAGAAATATGAAACAATAGTACAACAGACTCAAAACAGTAAATATGAGTTACATTCTAACATAGTATCAATGTGCTCAAATGTGGATATGGAGTGAATGGTGTGAACTATAAAATATGAATCACAACTTAGACACATCGAAATTATCAAGAAGATCTAACTGATAGCTATATATCATCAAAGTAAGTTTTAGCCATATGAGACAAATAATATATTGATCTAAATGAACTAAACAAACACCATGCCCACAAATTTGAAATTTTGACGGTTCTACAAACAATAGCGTCATGACATGATTTGTTGACATTAGGATTTGTGGTGCACACCTGTTTATATTTCCATCCAAACTCTCTCAAATATTCATTTTCTTTTCTTTTTGAATGAACACATTAATATAAACTAATTGGCCGCTTTTTGACATAATTATTCTTTTTATTGCCTCGATTTTTCTCGGGATCTTTTAAATGGTGGCTTTCACGACGAGATTATTATTCTCTTGTATCCATTTCTCGTGCACACTCATCATTTTTTTAATTTAAGAAATATATATCCTCACAGGCAAACGGTGCTTACATGAACACCTCCTTCTAAGTCTAGTTACGCATAGATGACAAAATTGATAGGATAATGTCTCACCAAACTCAAATATGCATGAGAAGTCAAACATTCATAAAAGCTCGTGCATGTGTGTGCAATGGCATATATACAAAGTCGAATCCAAATGTGAATCAACTTTGAAACAACCCCATTATCCAATAGTTAGGATAATTCTAAGCTTTTACAATTATGACCAAATGTCCTAAGCACATGGATAATGAAATGACGGGGGTTCAAGAACACTAATATGCCACATCAAACATGTAAACTCATGACACAAAAATAAACCGAAAATATTTTTGTGTTTTTTTCAAAAAATATTTTTGACTCCAAAAATAAAATATTTTTGTATTTTTCTCATAAGAGACAATAAAAGAAAAATATAACACAAAGAGATAAACATCTTATAACACTAGCAAGATATATATCACGAAGAAATAACTAGTGTATGACAAACATGGCAACACAGTCAAACTTTAGATTTAGCATGGGAAAAATCAAATGCCACCAAATAAGAGTCATGAAGTTTAATTCCTAAAGACATTAAATATGATTTTCCAACCCAAGTAGATGTGTAATGACGCATGGGGGTTTTTGGAATAGAAGAAACTTTATTCCTAAACTTCCTAGGAGCATTTTTAAGTTCATAACAATAATGCCTAAGGTAACCTTTCCTACTGCAAAGAGGGCAAGTGAAAACAGGGCTAGGAATGTGACCTAATTGTGAACCTCTCCGAAACGTTCCTAGATGGATCTCTCATACGATTGGTATTGTCTTTGAGAATGAGATAAATACGATCATCGAAGCCTATACTACACCTATCATCCTTGATTTGGAAGGTTCCTAACATCCTATCCAACTTTTTAGGCTTAGCCTCCAAATCAAACTTCACCTTACTCGAGTCTCTCAGCTTCTCCTTAAGGTTACTAATCCTAGACTCAAGCAAACGACTAAACTCCTCAAACTCTAGAGTATCCTTCTTCATATCCTCCATCAAACCATGAGGACTATCTCTCTCACCCTATACGTACTCTAGTTTCTCCTGAAGAATCTTTTCCCATGCCATAAGATCCTCAATCAATGCATTGTTATTTTTTATGGCATGCTCTTTCAACCTAGCTTGAGATTTCAAGTTTTCATTTTTCACCTTTATCTCCTCCTAATACAAATCATTAAAGGCAACTTTCAACTCTTTCACATCGATCTCCTCCTCCTCACTAGATTCACCCTCACTCACTTAGGATTCACATTCTACGACCTCAGAAGTGTCATTCACTTAAGTATCTTCGTGACAAGATTTATCGTAGTCTTTCACATGACATTCCATGAATGCTACAAAGTTGCGCTTAATGGGGAAACTATCTCCCTCTTCCGATTCACTATCAATTAAGGTGGCTCTATAAGGTATCGGTTTCTTTCCCTCATTCTTAAGTCTAGTGGGGCTCTCCGCTACCTTATGACCATAACCCTCACAACCAAAACACATATATGACTCATCCCTCTTATCATTCTCATTTTGATTCTTAGGGATGTGACCTACCTTGTTGTTATTGAATTTCCGAAGTCTTTTGGCATCTTTCGATTGCTTTTGTAAATTAAGAAACTTTTTGAAGTTCTTAGCCAATAAGGCTACATCTTCAAAATCGGTGTTGGAATCATCATCCGAACCTTTAGTCTCCTCTTTTTAGGATTTAAAAGCAATGCCCTTTTATTTCTTTGGCACTTTCTTGGAGGTAAACATATCAAGCCCATAAGTTTGTAAGTCACCTATAAATGCTTCTAGTTTCGTTGATTCAAGCATACCCAAGGAGTATAAAATGGTCACTTTGAGATCAAATCTACTAGGCAATGACCTTAAGATTCTCTTTATTACTCGATTGTCGAGTATTTTCTCTCCCAAATTAAATGACGATTTGACAATGTTGGACAATCTAGGGTAAAACTGATCAAATGACTCACCCTCTAACATCTTAAACGTCTCAAATTGGGTAGTGAGGTTTTGAAGTTTAGATGCCCTAACCGTGCTAGTTCCCTCGTGAGTAAGTATAAGAAAATCCCAAGACTCTTTTGAGGTTTCACACGTTATGATACGATTATACTCTACCGTTGTTATAGATAAGGAAATAACATGTAGACCTTCAGAATTATAAAGTGCAAGTCTATGTTCAGCTTCGGTCCATGATTCAACAGGTTTTAAATTAATGGGCTCTCCATCTCTCGTGACTAGTGATGACCAAACTTTTTCAACCTCTAACCAAACACTCTCATCAATTGATTTTAAAGCACTTTTCATTTTCATATTCTAATAATCATAATTTGTTCCATAAAAAATTGGAGTTCTAAAACCACAAAAAGTTCCAAAATTCACGCCTAAAGACACACGTGATCACTCACACAATAAAAAAGTGTCTCTAGCTTTGATACCAATTTATAGAGGTCCCTTTTTCTATTTGTCCTGTAGGTAAAAACAATTTTTCCAAAAACTTTTTCCAATTTTAATATGCAACAATTTCATGAACCAATTTTACATAACCCAAATTTATCTTGTTAATCCTTAACATGCATTTAGTGTGATTTAGCAAGTAAAATAAAGAAAAGTCCACAAAATACACAACGCCGATGTACGAGAAAACCACTAAGGAAAAAAAACCTCGGACGAACCAAGCCAAACAATAATTATGATACGATTTTACAAAGTACAAAAAATAAACTTACTCAACGACTCGATCCCTCATAAGTCTTGATCATCTTCTATGCTTCAACCTCTCCTCCATAGTACAATGCATAAATCATTCCATTCTAGGTCCACAACACATGAGTCCATGTGAACCTTGGTATCTATCGATATAGCGACGACAACCGTCTATGATTCAGAACACGGAGTCCATCGCTTCTTCATCGCAATCAACATGTATGATGTCCACCGCATAAAAAAGTTCTTACATGATGGAAGAATAAACCAATGGTGCAAACACAAGATCTCTTAACCCAGTGGTTATGAAATCCCAGATCTTGTAAACAAAAAGGGTGTTTTAACTATAAAAACATTTCTAAACAAGTACAGAAAAATGAAGGGTTTTTGTTTTGTAATTTTAGTTTTGTACACCTCTAAATTTTGAGCAAAAATCGCTTGAAATACAAAACATTATTCGGCAAGTCATTTGAACGATATCACCATGTCGTTAGAATGATCCAACAAATATCATTTGAACGAGATCAGCATGTAATTAGAATGACCATCTGAAGTCATTTGAACGACAGTCAATATCGTCTGATCCTTTTAAACTCAAAGGAAAGATCTATACGACTCTAAAACGTATTTATCTCATAATAAATGAAGTTAAAACATTTTAAAATAATTTTTAATGAAACTAACATCCTTAAAACATAATTACTGAGTCCCATAAAGATTATGCGTTCATACATGAGAGATACTTGGAATGAAATATGATATGAAGATGTGAAACATGCACCAACAAACATGACATGATTTATATTTAAAACTTGGATGCTACGTCTTCAAAACAACACGTCATAGACTATGTAGGAATCGTTGGAAGTAAAAATCTTTCTATGACTCACACAAGTTTTGTCCGGAATTAAGTCAATTACAAATAAATTGACACTATTAAAAATTTCTCCTTACAAATGTAGAGAATCAGACCTTGGTGCCCAAACTAAAGATCTCAAAACATATGAATACGAAAAACATGGATCTTTAAACTCAAAGGGTGAAATAAGGGTTTTGAAAATTTGGTAAAGAGATTGGAAAATATTTCTTGCTAAAAGTTCTTAAAAATCTAGGTCCATCATGCCTTAGATAGTAAAACCCATGAATTTCAAGGCACAAAACTCGTTCGACCAAAAACATAAGGTCGTTCGAATGAAAATTCCAGTTGTGTTCTTACGACTTCAAACCTCATTTGAAGGACAACACATTTTCATTCAAATAGGCTTCTAGTGACCTTCCACTGTCTTTGGTCCTTTTTGACAGACGATTCTCATTTAATAGCATTCGAAGATCGTTATAACAAGATCTTAATGTCGTTCTAACGAGACAAAGGTTGTTCTAATGAAAATGCATTTTTGGTTTTTGTTTAAAAAAGATAAAAACACAAAAAAATATTCTTTATAAAATTTAAAAATAGTTCCAAATGATTTTGAGTTAAGAAAATAAAAACCCTTGGAAAATATCGAAGGACCCATATTTAAGATGCATTAATACCTGCGAGATCCACAGTAAACATGAAGATGAACTTGGCATAATCTATCCAACTTTGAAATTTTGGCCTCTACGTCTTCATCAAACACGTCATAGGATTATGCGCTAACAACACAAAGCCTATCCTATGGATACTTTTTTTTATCCAAAATTAAGCCAATTACATACAAATTGACTCGATTGGAAATTTGTCCTTACACATATCTCCTTTTGGATATTTTGGGACAATCCCAAAATAAAAATCTTATGGGAGGTGAAGATCTCTAAAAAAACTCATTCCCTAACTCCAAAAGTATAAAAGAATATATATGCTCGACAAATACACAAACTGAGTATCTTTACTTTGCTAAAAAACTTTTCCACATTATTGTAAACATGTAGTCCTACACACTTAAATACACCTTCAAATGCAAAGATAATACAAAAAAATATAACAATGTCTAAAACAATCTCAACCTAGATAAGAAATCTCCCCCCTTAGATAAAGATATCCTAATCATGCAAGGAAGAGTAATATTTCTTCCCTTTTTTGTTCACGAATAGACTAAGCAACGTAGCATAAAATAATTATTCCCCTTAAACATCAAATCTCCCCCTAAATAAGTTGTCACAGCCCCGACCCACATTAGTAGTAGGGAACGAGTGTCTTGACATGCCACCAAGGAAACATTTATTCAGACTTAAATTATTTCCTTAAATAATTGCAACGAAAATACAATCACATGGTTATAAATAGTAAAATACTAAAATTAAAGGAATTGCGTCATCATAGCTTTATAAAGGAAACCTCATTTATATTAAAAGTAACGATGAATAACAACTTAAGACAAAATTTAAAGCTAATTAAAAGAGATCCAAATATGCTCTAAATTATAAAGCAAACATAATAACAAAAAGAGCTCTAAACGCAAAATCTTCAACACAGTCCTTTTTTGTTCGCTCCGCGAACCTACTTATTTCCTGAAAAATAATTATTTATACAACATCATCTAAAAGAAGAATGAGATTTAATCTCCAGACATTCCATGGTTTTTCAAAAAATTGATACATGCTCAATTTACAACATAAGGCATATACATATATGGTCAGGAATTTACAGTAAAATATATAAAGTAAATTGAATGTATATATTTTCAGAATAAACAGTTCAGAACAGAACATATAAAATAATTGAGCAATATTGCAATTATTCAATTTTATTTTGATGGCCATGTACGCTCTAATACCTAGATAAACAGATAGTGTTACCAAATATTTCCACCAGGCAACAACAAAGACAAAAAAATCATGATCTCAGGAACAACAACTTATTTTTGGCACACCAGCAATAAACCAGCTGGGAAGGTACCACCCAAATATTTCCACCCAGTAGTCAAGGACAACATAGTAATAGAGTTTTCATAGGCTGAATCAATAATTTTAGAATTTAAATCAGATGTATATATCGAAAGATTTACACATATAACAAACAAAGGAATCATCGACATCAGATGTATTTTGAGGATAAAACATTTCATAATATAGATATATTTTTCATAATATTATATATTCAAAATATACAAGGAATGTCACAGAGTACTCACCTAGACCACAAGTCTGAAGTTACAGATGCTGAGTCTTGAATCACTCGTTAATTCTTAAGACAAAACTTTTTCTTAGACTTTATGGTATTTTCTCTCACTGACTTTCTTTGATCTTTGGAATGAATTTCATGTAATAACTGATACTAAGGCCTTATTTATAGTTTTCCAAAGTTATTTGGGTGTTGACACGTGTACCGATGACTAAGCATCCATTTTGGTGAGTCGACGTTTGATGTGTCGCGTAACGGGACTATCTTGCAGTTGTAACAACCCGCGTATTTTTGTGGTAATTTTCAAAATAAAGAGAAAAAATAAATTTTGACATAAAATTATTTTTATTGCTCAAATATGTTGGTTATTATTTTTAAAGGCGATAATTTCAAATGGTTTCGAAAACGGAGTTAAAACGATTTTTATGTTGATTTTATAATTTTTGTCCCTTATAATTTTTTTAAGGCGAACTGCCAATTTTCCTGGGCGATCGATCGACCGATGCCTAGGGGTCGATCGATCGAACCCAACAGAAAACTTACGCAGCAAGCAGTTTTAAGAGTTTGGTTTGTTTACAACTCTTTTGGTTTTGCCTTATAAAATAAGGCCGTGGGTGATCCTTTTTGGAAGCAAACATGTTTTTAATTCCTCTCTTTTTATACACAAACAAATCCTTTGATTTATGCATTCAACCTTAGGTTTTTAGAGGTGTTCTTGGGACAGTTTTGAGGTTGTTCTTGGAGGAGTTTTTGTTGATTCTTGGAGCAGGTTTTGATGGTGTATTCTGACTCTTCTGGGCAGATTTATTGTTGGTTCTTTTGGTGGTTTGAGGTATGTGGTTTTACACAATATGCTCCTAAATCTCGCGACTGTTTATTCCATTGATTTCATGTTGAATTGAACTCATATTTGAATTAATAAATTCTTGTAAATTGGGAAAAATAATTATTGGAATTATTTTGTTCCATGTGGTATTATTCAGGTTGTTGTTGAGCACGTTGTCATCAGATTTTAATATGGCACGGAGGTTGGGCACCCGCCAAAATTACTGCTTCTAGGGATATGTCGTGATAAAGTATATGCGGATGGGGTGAGGCCTGGTGACCCAGTTAATGTGTTGTTGAGAAATTTATTGATAAATGCTATTGAGATTCGCATTTGATTTGAATATTCGTATTTGTATTGTTCCGCTTTATTCATCGCTAACATATTATTATTGAGCATCTTTCATGTCGTATTGTGTACTTCCCCATCTTTTTTCTTAGTTGGCAGGTGAGCGCAGATTTGAGTGCTATGAACCAATTGGGATACTTTTAGCGTGGATTATTTGGGAAGAATTTTAATTCAAGAGATGAGAAGATTGTATTATTTTGATGTATAGAGCATTGGAGATTTGTATTTTATTTTCGAGTTAGTTGTATTTATTCGAGAGATTTGTTGTATTTATTTGAAGATTGAGATTAGTGGTTTCTTTTCTATTGTGGGAATTAGATTCTCTATACCTTATTTTATTGTGGATGTAGTATAGTTTTTATCGCAGTGGCATTCCGTTCGCTCTCCTCGGGAGGGCGGGGTGTTGCAAATGGTATTAGAGCTTAGGTATACGATCACCCTCAGGTCTTGAGTTTTGGGTCTATTGCGTTTTTATGGCGCATATTTTGGAGATAGAAATTTTTAGAGAATCGTTTCGCGTTAGGCATCTAGATTAGATGTGAGGAATTTATTTTTGTGACGAGATTATTTTTAGAGATTGTGGCATAATTTTTTAGAGTTAGGCATCCGACGAATTTTGAGGGCGAAATTCCATTGTTAGTGGGGAAGTATAACAAACCGCGTATTTTTGGGGTAATTTTCGAAATAAAGAGGAAAAATAAATTTTGAGGTAAAATTATTTTTATTGCTCAAATATGTTGGTTATTATTTTTAAAGGCGATAATTTCAAACGGTTTCGAAAACGGAGTTAAAACGGATTTTATATTGATTTTATAATATGTGTCCCTCATAATTTTTTTAAGGCGAACTGCCAGTTTTCCTGGGTGATTGATCGATCGACGCTTGGGGGTCGATCGATCGACCCCAGCAGAAAACGTGCGCAACAAGCAGTTTTAAGAGTTCGGTTTGTTTACAACTTTTTTGGTTTTGCCTTATAAAATAAGGTCGTGGGTGACCCTTTTTGGTACAACCTTTTGGAAGCAAACATGTTTTTAATTCCTCTCTTTTTATACACAAACAAATCCTTTGATTTATGCATTCAACCTTAGGTTTTTAGAGGTGTTCTTGGGACAGTTTTGAGGTTGTTCTTGGAGGAGTTTTTGTTGATTCTTGGAGCAGGTTTTGATGGTGTATTCTGACTCTTCAGGGCAGATTTATTGTTGGTTCTTTTGGTGGTTTGAGGTATGCGGTTTTACACAATATGCTCCTAAATCTTGCGACTGTTTATTCCATTGATTTCATGTTGAATTGAACTCATATTTGAATTAATAAATTCTTGTAAATTTGGAAAAATAATTATTGGAATTATTTTGTTCCATGTGGTATTATTCATGTTGTTGTTGAGCACGTTTCATGAGATTTTAATATGGCATGGAGGTTGGGCACCCGCCAAAATTTCTGCTTCCAAGGTTATGTCTTGATAAATCATATAAGGATGGGGTGAGGCTTGATGACCCGATTAATGTGTTGTTGAGAAATTTATTGATAAATGCTATTGATATTCGAATTTGATTTGAATATTCGTATTCGTATTGATGCGCTTTATTCATCGTTAACATATTATTGTTGAGCATCTTTCCTGTCGTATTATGTACTTCCCCATCTTTTTTCTTAGTTGGCAGGTGAGCGCGGATTTGAGTGCTATGGACCAATTGGGACGATTTTAGTGTGGATTATTTGGGAAGAACTTTAATACAAGAGATGAGAAGATTGTTTTATTTTAATGTATTGAGCATTGGAGATTTGTATTTTATTTTCGAGTTAGTTTTATTTATTTGAGAGATTTGTTGTATTTATTTGAAGATTGAGATTATTGGTTTCTTTTCTATTGTGGGAATTAGATTCTCTATACCTTGTTTTATTGTGGATGTAGTACAGTTTTTATCGCAGTGGCACTCCATTCGCTCTCCCTGTGCGGGCAGGGTGTTACAAAAGGTATCAGAGCTTAGGTATACGACCATCTTCGGGTCTTGGATTTTGGTTCTATTGCATTTTTGTGGCGCATATTTTGGAGATAGAAATTTTTAGAGAATCGTTTCGAGTTAGGCATCTAGATTAGATGTGAAGAATTTATTTTTGGTGACGAGATTAATTTTGGAGATTGTGGCCTGATTTTTTAGAGTTAGGCATTCCGCAAATTTCGAGGGCGAAATTCCATTGTTAGTGGGGAAGTGTAACAACACGCGTATTTTTGTTTTAATTTTCGAAATAAAGAGGAAAAATAAATTTTCAGATAAAATTATTTTTATTTCTCAAATATGTTGGTTATTATTTTTAAAGGCGAGAATTTCAAACGCTTTCGAAAACGGAGTTAAAACTGTAAGGACACAAATTTCCAATTGAGTCCATGTATTGTGTTGGCTCAATTTCGGACAAAAACATTTATTCATAGGATAGTATGTTATTGTAATACACTCAAGCCTATGAAGTGTTTGTTGAAGACGTAGCGGAAAAGAATATAAAGCTTCATCAAATGTGCCGGTTTGCGTGCCTCGTTTCTACGTCATCAAATATGGTTCCATGCTCCCAAGGTATGAATGCAATTATGTTTATATAGGAGCTTGGAACAAAATTTATTGGGTGTTAGGTTTAATAAAAACTGTGTTTTACTTTCAGAAAAATTTAATTAGAACTTTAAATTAAAGTATATAAAGTTTCTGGGCCAAAATCGAATTTTATAAAAAATTCTGGAGGTCGTTCGAACGAGTTTTTCGTTCGAACCAGGTTTCGTTCGAACGAGTTTGCCAACAAGTCTAAACTGGTCTGTCGTTCGAAGGAGATTGTTCATTCTAACGAGGTTTCCAACGAGATTCTAACGAAGTCCATACTGGTGTGTCGTTTGAAGTCTCGTTCGAACGAGAGTTCGTTCGAACGAAATGTCGTTCGAACGAACTGCTAGGCGGGAACAGTTTTTGGCAGTTTTTAACCCACTCTCCCACTTGTTTCTTACCTGATTTTTTCAGACTTTATGGAGGACGGGAATCACATTTTCCAAACTAACATTTCCAAAATATTTCCATCTCTTAGAAAGTGTTTGAGAGCAAAAATGGTTTAGGAAATTGTTCATGTTTTGAGTGTTATTTTTTTCAAAGAGAAAATCCTTCACACTCTAGTTTACACCCAATTGTGTTTAGTCCAAGTTCTTATTTACATATTAAATTGCTTGGAGTTTGGCACCGGTTTATCTCTACCGAATTCAAGAAGAGAAGTTTTGGTTTGCTTCTACATCCATCAAAGAAGAAGACTTTTTGTTGCGATTCTGCCCACTTGGAGAAAGGCTCCTTGCTCGGGTGACGGTGACCATAGAAAGCCCCATCGGTGGATTCCGAGACCGCGGTGGTGTTACGAGGTTATCCGCTAGGAAGAGGTGTCTACGAGAAGAACCGTCGAGGCTTGAGAGGGATCGAGTCAGTCGTTGTAAGTCTATCTGTCTTGTAATTGTAATTCCATATCTAGTGGATTTGTGGCTAGGACCATCCGAGGTTGTTTCCCGTCTTGGGTTTTTCCTCGTACATCGCGGCGTAGTGTGATATTGTTTTTTATATCTTGAATCATAACGTAGAACGCATGCTTAGGATAATTCAAGATAAAATTCGGTTTAAATTATCACACTCATTTAATTTGGGACTAAATTAAATACTGGGTAAATTTTGTTTATTCAAGTCTTTTGCTAAAATTGGTTTCGCCTAACTTTGCTAATATTGATAAACATGACTTAGGCAAATTCTAAGACTTGGATTAATTAACCGGTTTAAGTGAATATTTTAATTGATTAATTTTACTTCACTTGGTGTTATTTTAATTTGTTTGAGAAATTAAAATTTGGCATGTGTTTATTTTGTTGAACCATCACCTTTACGCTTCCGCATCATCACGAGTTTATTTTATAAAAAGGAAATTATAGCTTTTTGAAATTAGTATCAGAGCCAAAAACGATAAATTATTTCGTTAAACGATCTTTTAAATAATTTTTGGCTAAAGTGGATTTTTCCCCATTTTCAAAATTTCCTATTTTTGATGGTTCAAACTACGCGTATTGGAAAGCGCGTATGAGATCGGCACTAAAGTCTATCGACGAAAGAGTTTGGATGTCTGTTGTTAATGGGTGGTCCCCACCAACTTGTTTAGTTGAAAATGAACGTGTTCTCAAACCCGCCGATAGATGGACCGAAAATGAGTTTAAACTTGCTAATTTCAATTCCCGTGGTTTAAATGCATTATTTAGCGCTGTCACACCGGATGAATTCCGACGTATTATGACGTGTGAGACCGCTAAAGAAGCTTGGGATATTTTACAATTAACTCATTAAGGAACTAGTGTCGTTAAATCTTCAAAACTCCAAAACCTCACCACTCAATTTGAAACTATCAAAATGAATGAAAAAGAAACGTTTGATGAATTTTATGCTAGACTTTCTGATATTGTTAATTCATCTTTTAACTTGGGAGAGAAAATACCTGACGACCGTCTTGTAAAGAAAATTTTAAGGTCCCTACCCGATAGATTTATTCCAAAGGTGACCGTTTTAAATTCTTTACCCACTTTAGCCTCTACGAAATTAGAAGAGCTTGTAGGTGATTTACAAACCTATGAACTGGACATGTTTCCCTCTAAAACTGAAAATAAAATCGAAAAGGGCGTTGCCTTAAAAGCCCGAAAAGAGGTCAAACAAGTAGTAGAGAGCGATAGTGATAGTGACTCGGAAGACATGGTTTTATTTGCTCGCAAATTTAGAAAATTTCTTAAAATTAACAAAGATAAATTTAAAAATGATTTTAAGAAATTTGAATATTCTAAGCATGACAAGAACGAGAAGATGTCTAAAGCGGAGAAGATTCCTAAAGCCGAAAAGATCCCTAAACCTAGTAATGAAAATTTAGATAGGGACGAGTCTAATAAGTGTTTTGGTTGTGAAGGTTATGGCCATAGGGCTTATGAGTGCCCCACTAAACTAAGGAAAGAGGGTAAGCGACCCATTTCATATAATGCGACCCTTAGTGATAGTGATAAGGAAGAAAAGCCCGATTCCCCCACTAAGAAAAATTTTGTGGCTTTTATGGCTAGTCATGTGAGCGATAGTGAGAACTCATCGATTGATGAAACGATAACACATGCCACTTCCAAGGTCATTGTACATGATTCTCTTATTTTTGATGATAGAGAGAGTGGAGAAGAAAGAGAGAGTGAAAATGAAGAAGAAGTTAATGAGAGTGAACTTCAAAATGCTTTTCAAGAACTTTATAAAGAATCTATTAAATTGAAAAGAGCTAATTTGAAGTTAGAAGCTAGTTTAAGAGAGAGTGTCAAGGTCGTTGATGATAATGCTTTAATAGAAGACCTTAGGACACATGAGAGGACTCTTCAAGAGAAGCTTGAATATGTAGAAGGCGAGAGAGATAGCCTTAGGGGTTTAATGGAATCCTTGAAAAAGGAGCTTCTTGCTTTTGAAGAGCGAAATGTTTTATTAGAGTCTAACATTTTTGAATTGCAAAATAAATTAAAAGACTCTAGTAATGTCAAATTTGATTTGGAGTGTCGTTCGAAAAAACTAGATAAAATGTTAGGAACGGTCCAAATTAAAAATGACACTTGTGGTTTAGGCTTCAATACTTGTAATGAATTTACTCATAATGCCCAAACCAATGTTTTAGGAGAATCTACTAGGAATGCATTTAAAGATCACTCCTTAAGTAAATCTTTTCGACATGTTTTTGCTTGTACACTTTGTGGTCGAAAAGGTCATCTTAGGAAATTTTGTTTTGATCTTAAACGAATTCCTAGAAAATCCCATAGTAAAGTAACCACGGTAGTTAACGCTCCAACACCCCAAGATAGTCATTCTTCATTAATTTGGGTTAGGAAATCCGACTTGGTTGCCTTGCAAAATAGGGTTTATGATTCTCATTTACTTTCACATGCTTCCTCCCTTGCTAAATCTAAAGGATGAATGTGTTAGTATTTGCATACTTTAGCGTTTGTACTTCATGCTATATTCACATGCTAAATGTATGCTTATTTAGTCATTTTCTAGTCATTGCCTTATTTCATATCACATGCTAGAAATTTTGACTTGTTTATCTTTTTGTATTATATTTTGTGTTTGAATTAATTGAAAAATATAAAAATATTTTTGTTTATAAATACAAATGATTTTTGTTTGTCCTTTTGAGTAAATATTTATTTTTGATTAAAAATGTTAAAAACTCAAAAAGATTTTATTTTGTGTGTATCTTAGTTTGACACACTTTTAGTGGCATATATTTGTGTTTGAATCCCATCGTTTACGCTACCATGTGGCTAGAACTTTTGGTTTTGATTTTCAATCCTTAAAATGTTCTTTACCATGTTTTATATGGAGTAGTTGGATTTTGTATTGTTTAAATGGATTCTATTTCTATATGCCTCTTTTCACACATGCACGAGCTCTTTTGAAATTTTAATGTCACATGTTATATTTGAGCTTTTTGAGGTGTTCTCCTACCAGTCTAGTCATCTACATATCTATGACCTAGGAGGACTAGTGCATGTCAAAATCCGTTGCATGTGAGATTTGTGTGAAAAACGAAAACATGATAAATAAATGTGCACCGGGAAGGGCTCCGAAAGGATGAATTAAATCCTTTGCGATAGTAAGCCACCGTTTAGTGGATCTAAAAGAAATACGTGATCCAAAGGCCTAAAAAAACAGAATATTTGGCATTAAAAAGAAAACAATTGCCAAGGCCTATGTTTGTTTGATATATTCATTCAAATAAAAGAATATATATGCTTATTAAAGGAGAATTGGATGGTATATCAACAGTTTGCACAATGTCCGTTTATCCTAGTTGTCTTTAATGTCATGACTCTATTTGGTTTGTAGAATCATCATCATGCTAGGCTTGTATGCATTATGTATGTTTGTTCATTGAGTTCAATCTATATTGTCACATGAGGTTATATTTCAATGTGATGAAGTTTGAAATCAAATGAGAACTCCGTGAACGTTTATTAAGTGTTTGGGTCTAAATTTAATTGTTGCTAGTTCACACCCCTATACTTCCATTTCCATATGACACATTTTTGCCATACGAGTGTGCAAACTTATTGTATTTTGTGTTATATGTGTGTTTATATCTATATATATATGCAAGTGCTTCATTGGTATATTTCTAGTTTATATATATATGATATTTTTTTGTCTTTGCCTTGATTTTTTTGCCCATATGCTTTCATGTCTTATCACTTTAAGCTTCAACATGCTTTTATGTTTTGATTCTTTAGCCTTTGTCTATTCCTGAACAAAAAAGGGGGAGAATGATGATAGGGGGAGAAATGGTATCTAATCCTATTATTATCGTATCTTCGTTTGGGGGATATTTATCTTAGGGGGAGACGTCTTTATAAGTAGGTCATGTGTTTGATAAAGGGGAGAATTAATTTAGGGGGAGTAATTTAATTAATTGCATTTAATATCTTAATATTCCCTATGCATTTGATGTGTTTGCTTAAGTGTGCAGGATTTCTTCTAAAGCAGCATTCTTTAATGGCAAAGCGTTTGATCCTTGGGTTGGGTTAGGTTATGTTTTGAGTCTAGTGTGCTTGACGGCCCTTTAGGATTTTTGTTTTGGTTTTTGTCCCGGAATAACCAAAGGGGGAGATTTGTAAGGACACAAATTTCCAATTGAGTCCATGTATTGTGTTGGCTCAATTTCGGACAAAAACATTTATTCATAGGATAGTATGTTATTGCAATACACTCAAGCCTATGAAGTGTTTGTTGAAGACGTAGCGGCAAAGAATATAAAGCTTCATCAAATGTGCCGGTTTGCATGCCTCGTTTCTACGTCATCAACTATGGTTCCATGCTCCCAAGGTATGAATGCAATTATGTTTATATAGGAGCTTGGAACAAAATTTATTGGGTGTTAGGTTTAATAAAAACTGTGTTTTACTTTCAGAAAAATTTAATTAGAACTTTAAATTAAAGTATATAAAGTTTCTGGGCCAAAATCGAATTTTATAAAAAAATTCTGGAAGTCGTTCGAAATGTCGTTCGAACGAGTTTTTTCGAACGAGTTTGCCAACGAGTCTAAACTGGTCTGTCGTTCGAAATGTCGTTCGAACGAGATTGTTCGTTCTAACGAGGTTTCCAACGAGATTCTAACGAAGTCCATACTGGTGTGTCGTTAGAAGTCTCGTTCGAACGAGAGTTCGTTCGAACGAAATGTCGTTCGAACGAACTGCTAGGCGGGAACAGTTTTTAGGCAGTTTTTGGCAGTTTTTAACCCACTCTCCGACTTGTTTCTTAACTTATTTTTTCAGACTTTATGGAGGACGGGAATCACATTTTCCAAACTAGCATTTCCAAAATATTTCCATCTCTTAGAAAGTGTTTGAGAGCAAAAATGGTTTAGGAAATTGTTCATGTTTTGAGTGTTATTTTTTTCAAAGAGAAAATCCTTCACACTCTAGTTTACACCCAATTGTGTTTAGTCCAAGTTCTTATTTACATATTAAATTTCTTGGAGTTTGGCACCGGTTTATCTCTACCGAATTCAAGAAGAGAAGTTTTGGTTTGCTTCTACATCCATCAAAGAAGAAGACTTTTTGTTGCGATTCTACCCACTTGGAGAAAGGCTCCATGCTCAGGTGACGGTGACCATAGAAAGCCCCATCGGTGGATTTCGAGACCGCGGTGGTGTTCCGAGGTTATCCGCTAGGAAGAGGTGTCTACGAGAAGAAGCGTCGAGGCTTGAGAGGGATCGAGTCAGTCGTTGTAAGTCTATCTGTCTTATAATTGTAATTCCATATCTAGTGGATTTGTGGCTAGGGCCGTCCGAGGTTGTTTCCCGTCTTGGGTTTTTCCTCGTACATCGCGGAGTAGTGTGATATTGTTTATTTTATCTTGAATCATAACGTAGAACGCATGCTTAGGATATTTCAAGATAAAATATGGTTTAAATTATCACACTCATTTAATTTGGGAGTAAATTAAATATTAGGTAAATTTTGTTTATTCAAGTCTTTTGCTAAAATTGGTTTCGCCTAACTTTGCTAATATTGATAAACACGACTTAGGCAAATTCTAGGACTTGGATTAATTAACCGGTTTAAGTGAATATTTTAATTGATTAATTTTACTTCACTTGGTGCTATTTTAATTTGTTTGAGAAATTAAAATTTGGCATGTGTTTATTTTGTTGAACCATCACCTTTACGCTTCCGCATCATCATGAGTTTATTTTATAAAAAGGAAATTATAGCTTTTTCAAAAACGGATTTTATATTGATTTTATAATTTTTGTCCCTTTTAATTTTTTTAAGGCGAACTGCAAGTTTTCCTGGGTGATCGATCGATCGACGCCTGGGGTTCGATCGATCGACCCCAGCAGAAAACGTGCGCAATAAGCAGTTTTAAGAGTTTGGTTTGTTTGCAACTTTTTTGGTTTTTCTTTATAAAATAAGGTCGTGGGTGACCCTTTTTGGTAAAACCTTTTGGAAGCAAACATGTTTTTAATTCCTCTCTTTTTATACACAAACATGTCCTTTGATTTATGCATTCAACCTTATGTTTTTAGAGGTGTTCTTGGGACAGTTTTGAGGTTGTTCTTGGAGGAGTTTTTAACGATTCTTGGAGAAGGTTTTGATGGTACATTCTGACTCTTCTGGGCAGATTTGTTTTTGGTTCTTTTGGTGGTTTGAAGTATGGGATTTTACACAATATGATCCTAAATCTCACGAGTGTTTATTCCATTGATTTCATGTTTAATTGAACTCATATTTGAATTGATAAATTCTTGTAAATCTGGAAAAATAATTGTGGGAATTATTTTGATTCATGTGGTATTATTCATGTTGTTGTTGAGCACGTTGTCATGAGATTTTAATATGGCCCAGAGGTTTGACACCCGCCAAAATTTCTGCTTCCAGGGCTATGTCTTGATAAAGAATATGAGGATGGGGTGAGGCCTGGTGACCCAGTTAATGAGTTGTTGAGAAATTTATATTGAGATTCGCATTTGATTTGATTATTCGTATTTGTATTGTTGCTCTTTATTCATCACTAACATATTATTGTTGAGCATCTTTCTTGTCGTATTGTGTACTTCCCCATCCTTTTTCTTAGTTGGCAGGTGAGCGCGGATTTGAGTGCTATGGATCAATTGGGAT
This sequence comes from Sambucus nigra, assembly GCA_949130495.1. Taxonomy (NCBI): domain Eukaryota; kingdom Viridiplantae; phylum Streptophyta; class Magnoliopsida; order Dipsacales; family Adoxaceae; genus Sambucus; species Sambucus nigra. The sequence goes on from OX422211.1 coordinate 83,548,751, forward strand.
GATTTTAGCATGGATTATTTGGGAAGAATTTTAATACAAGAGATGAGAAGATTGTATTATTTTGATGTATAGGGCATTGGAGATTTGTATGTTATTTTCGAGTTAGTTGTATTTATTAGATAGATTTGTTGTATTTATTTGAAGATTTAGATTAGTGGTTTCTTTTCTATTGTGGGAATTAGATTCTCTATGCCTTATTTTATTGTGGATGTAGTATAGTTTTTATCGCAGTGGCACTCCGTTCGCTCTCCCCGAGCGGGCGGGGTGTTACCAATGGTATCAGATCTTAGGTTGACGACCACCCTCGGGTCCTTGGTTTTGGGTCTGTTGCATTTTTGTGGCGCATATTTTGGAGATAGAAAGCTTTAGATAATCGTTTCGCATTAGGCATCTAGATTAGATGTAAAGAATTTATTTTTGGTGACGAGATTATTTTGGAGATTGTGGCCTAATTTTTTAGAGTTAATAATTCGGCGGATTTCGACGGCGAAATTCCATTATTAGTGGGGAAGTGTAACAACCCACATATTTTTGGGGTAACTTTCGAAATAAAGAGAAAAAATAAATTTTGAGGTAAAATTATTTTTATTGCTCAAATATGTTGGTTATTATTTTTAAAGGCGAGAATTTCAAATGGTTTCGAAAATTGATTTTATATTGATTTTATAATTTTTGTCCCTTATAATTTTTTAAGGAGAACTGCCAGTTTTCCAGGGCGATCGATCGATCAACGGCTGGGGGTCGATCGATCGACCCCAGTAGAAAACTTACGCAGCAAGCAGTTTTAAGAGTTTGGTTTGTTTACAACTCTTTTGAATTTTGCCTTATAAAATAAGGTCGTGGGTGACCCTTTTTGGTAGCAAACATGTTTTTAATTCCTCTATTTTTATACACAAACAAGCCCTTTGATTTATGCATTCAACCTTAGGGTTTTGGAGGTGTCTTGGGGAAGTTTTGAGGTTGTTCTTGGAGGAGTTTTTTTATGATTCTTGGAGCAAGTTTTGATGTTGTATTCTGACTCTTCTGGGCAGATTTGTTGTTGGTTCTTTTGGTGGTTTGAGCTATGGGGTTTTACACAATATGCTCATAAATCTCGCGATTGTTTATTCCGTTGATTTCATATTTAATTGAACTCATATTTGAATTGATAAATTCTTGTAAATCTGGAAAAATAATTGTGGGAATTATTTTGATTCATGTGGTATTATTCATGTTGTTGTTGAGCACGTTGTCATGAGATTTTAATATGGAACGGAGGTTTGGGACCCGCCAAAATTCCTGCTTCTCGGGCTATGTGTTGATAAAGCATATGAGGATGGGGTGAGGCCTGGTGACCCGGTTAATGTGTTGTTGAGAAATTTATTGATAAATGCTATTGAGATTCGCATTTGATTTAAATATGCGTATGTGTATTGTTTCTCTTTATTCATCGCTAACATATTATTGTTGAGCATCTTTCTTGTCGTATTGTGTACTTCCCCATCCATTTTCTTAGTTGGCAGGTGAGAGCGGATTTGAGTGCTATGGATCAATTGGGATGATTTTAGCATGGATTATTTGGGAATAATTTTAATACAAGAGATGAGAAGATTGTATTATTTTGATGTATAGGGCATTGGAGATTTGTATTTTATTTTCGAGTTAGTTGTATTTATTCGAGAGATTTGTTGTATTTATTTGAAGATTGAGATTAGTGGTTTCTTTTCTATTGTGGGAATTAGATTCTCTATGCGTTGTTTTATTGTGGTTGTAGTATAGTTTTTATCGCAGTGGCACTCCGTTCGCTCTCCCCGAGCGGGCGGGGTGTTACAAATGGTATCAGAGCTTAGGTAGACGACCACCCTCGGGTCTTGGGTTTTGGGTTTGTTGCGTTTTTGTGGCGCATATTTTGGAGATAGAAAGTTTTAGAGAATTGTTTCGCGTTAGGCATCTAGATTAGATGTAAAGAATTTATTTTTGGTGACGAGATTATTTTTGGAGATTGTGGCCTGATTTTTTAGAGTTAGGAATTCGGCAAATTTCGATGGCAAAATTCCATTATTAGTGGGGAAGTGTAACAACCCGCCTATTTTTGGGGTAATTTTCGAAATAAAGAGAAAAAATAAATTTTGAGATAAAATTATTTTTATTGCTCAAATATGTTGGTTATTATTTTTAAAGGCGATGATTTCAAACGGTTTCGAAAACGGATTTTATATTGATTTTATAATTTTTGTCCCTTATAATTTTTTTAAGGCGAACTGCCAGTTTTCCAGGGCGATCGATCGATCAACGGCTGGGGGTCGATCGATTGACCCCAGCAGAAAACGTGCGCAGCAAGCTGTTTTAAGAGTTTGGTTTGTTTACAGCTCTTTTGGGTTTGTCTTATAAAATAAGGTCATGGGTGACCCTTTTTGGTCTAACTTTTTGGTAGCAAACATGTATTTAATTCCTCTCTTTTTGTACACAAATAAGCCCTTTGATTTAGGCATTCAACCTGAGGGTTTTGGAGGTGTCTTGGGGCAGTTTTGAGGTTGTTCTTGGAGGAGTTTTTTGATAATTCTTGGAGCAGGTTTTGATGTTGTATTCTGACTCTCCTGGGCAGATTTGTTGTTGTCTCTTTTGGTGGTTTGAGGTATGGGGTTTTACACAATATGCTCCTAAATCTCGCGATTGTTTATTCCGTTGATTTCATATTTAATTGAACTCATATTTGAATTGATAAATTCTTATAAATCTAGAAAAATAATTATTGAAATTATTTTGATTCATGTGGTCTTATTCATGTTGTTGTTGAGCACGTTGTCATGAGATTTTAATATGGCACGGAGGTTGGGCACCCACCAAAATTCCTGCTTTTAGGGCTATGTCTGGATAAATCATATGCGGATGGGGTGAGACCTGGTGACCCAGATAATGTGTTGTTGAGAAATTTAATAATAAAGGCTATTGAGATTCGCATTTGATTTAAATATTCGTATTCGTATTGTTGCGCTTTATCCATCGCTAACATATTATTGTTGAGCATCTTTCCTGTCATATTGTGTACTTACCCATCTTTTTTCTTAGTTGGCAGGTGAGCATGGATTTGAGTGCTATGGACTAATTGGGATGATTTTAGCGTGGATTATTTGGGAAGAACTTTAATACAAGGGTTGAGAAGATTGTATTATTTTGATGTACAGAGCATTGGAGATTTTTATTTTATTTTCGAGTTAGTTTTATTTATTCAAGAGATTTGTTGTATTTATTTGAAGATTGAGATTTGTGGATTCTTTTCTATCTTTGGAATTAGATTCTCTATACCTTGTTTTATTGTGGATGTAGTATAGTTTTTATCGCAGTGGCACTCCGTTCGCTCTCCCCGGGCGGGCAGGTTGTTACAAATGGTATCAGAGCTTAGGTATACGACCATCCTTGGGTCTTGGATTTTGGGTCTGTTGCATTTTTTTGGCGCCTATTTTGGAGATAGAAATTTTTAGAGAATCGTTTCGCGTTAGGCATCTAGATTAGATGTGAGGAATTTATTTTTGGTGATGAGATTATTTTTGGAGATTATGGCCTGATTTTTTAGAGTTAGGCATTCGGCGAATTTCGAGGGCGAAATTCCATTATTAGTGGGGAAGTGTAACAACCCGCATATTTTTTGGGTAATTTTCGAAATAAAGAGGAAAAATAAATTTTGAGATAAAATTATTTTTATTGCTCAAATATGTTGGTTATTATTTTTAAAGGTGATAATTTCAAATGGTTTCGAAAATGGATTTTATATTGATTTTATAATTTTGTCCTTATAATTTTTTTACGGCGAACGACCAGTTTTCCTGGGTGATCGATCGATCGACACCAACAGAAAACTTGTGCAGCAAGAAGTTTTAAGAGTTTGGTTTGTTTACAACTCTTTTGGTTTTGCCTTATAAAATAAGGTCGTGGGTGACCCTTTTTGGTACAACTTTTTGCCTGTAAACAAGTTTTTAATTCCTCTCTTTTTATACACAAACAAGCCCTTTGATTTATGTATTCAACCTTAGGTCTTTGGAGGTGTTCTTGGGACAGTTTTGAGGTTGTTCTTGGAAGAGTTTTTGATGATTCTTGGAGCAAGTTTTGATGGTGCATTCTGACTCTTCTGGGCAGATTTGTTGTTGGTTCTTTTGGTGGTTTGAAGTATGGGGTTTCACACAATATGCTCCTAAATCTTGCTAGTTTTTATTCCTTTGATTTCATGTTTACTTGAACTCATATTTGAATTGATAAATTCTTGTAAATCTGGAAAAATAATTGTGGGAATTATTTTGATTCATGTGGTATTATTCATGTTATTGTTGAGCACGTTGTCATGAGATTTTATTATGGCACGGAGGTTTGGCACCTGCCAAAATTTCTGCTTCCAGGGCTATATCTTGATAAAGCATATGAGGATGGGGTGAGGCTTGGTGACCCGGTTAATGTGTTGTTGAGAAATTTATTGATAAATGCTATTGAGATTTGCATTTGATTTGAATATTCGTATTTGTATTGTTGCTCTTTATTCATCGCTAACATATTATTGTTGAGCATCTTTCCCGTCGTATTGTGTACTTCCCCATCCTTTTTCTTAGTTGGCAGGTGAGCACGAATTTGAGTGCTATGGATCAATTGGGATGATTTTAGCGTGGATTATTTGGGAAGAATTTCAATACAAGATATGAGAAGATTGTATTATTTTTATGTATAGAGCATTGGAGATTTGTATTTTATTTTCGAGTTAGTTGTATTTATTCGAGAGATTTGTTGTATTTATTTGAAGATTGAGATTAGTGGTTTCTTTTCTATTGTGGGAATTAGATCCTCTATGCCTTGTTTTATTGTGGATGTAGTATAGTTTTTATCGCAGTGGCACTCCGTTCGCTCTCCCCGAGTGAGCGGGGTGTTACAAATGGTATCAGATCTTAGGTAGACAACCACCCTCGGGTCTTGGGTTTTGGGTCTGTTGCGTTTTTGTGGCGCATATTTTGGAGATAGAAATTTTTAGAGAATCGTTTCGCGTTAGGCATCTAGATTAGATGTGAAGAATTTATTTTTGGTGACGAGATTATTTTTGGAGATTGTGGCCTGATTTTTTAGAGTTAGGAATTCGGCGAATTTCGACGGCGAAATTCCATTATTAGTGGGGCAGTATTACAACCAGCGTATTTTGGGGGTAATTTTCTAAATAAAGAGGAAAAATAAATTTTGAGCTAAAATTATTTGTATTGCTCAAATATGTTGGTTATTATTTTTAAAGGCGAGAATTTCAAACGGTTTCGAAAACGGAGTTAAAACTGATTTTATATTGATTTTATAATTTTTGTCCCTTATAATTTTTTTAAGACGAACTGTCAGTTTTCCTGGGTGATCGATCAATCAACGCCTGGGGGTCGATCGATCGACCCCAGCAGAAAATGTAAGTAGCAAGAAGTTTTAAGAGTTTGGTTTGTTTACAACACTTTTGGGTTTGCCTTATAAAATAAGGTCGTGGGTGACCCTTTTTGGTACAACTTTTTGGTAGCAAACATGTTTTTAATTCCTCTCTTTTTATACACAAACAAGACCTTTGATTTATGCATTCAACCTTAGGGTTTTGGAGGTGTTCTTGGGGAAGTTTTGAGGTTGTTCTTGGAGGAGTTTTTTGATGATTCTTGGAGCAGGTTTTGATGGTGTATTCTGACTCTTCTGGGAAGATTTGTTGTTGGTTCTTTTGGTGGTTTGAGGTATGGGGATTTACACAATATGCTCCTAAATCTCACAACTGTTTATTCCATTGATTTCATATTTATTTGAACTCATATTTGAATTGATAATTTCTTGTAAATCTGGAAAAATAATTATTGGAATTATTTTGATTCATGTGGTATTATTCATGTTGTTGTTAAGCACGTTGTCATGAGATTTTAATATAGCACGGAGGTTGGGCACCCGCCAAAATTTTTGCTTCCAGGGCTATGTCTGGATAAAGCATATGCGGATGGGGTGAGGCCTGGTGACCCAGTTAATGTGTTGTTGGGAAATTTATTCATAAATGCTATTGAGATTCGCATTTGATTTGAATATTCGTATTGTTGCGCTTTATTTATCGCTAACATATTATTGTTGAGCATCTTTCCTGTCGTATTGTGTACTTCCCCATCTTTTTTCTTAGTTGGCAGGTGAGCGCGGATTTGAGTGCTATGGACCAATTGGGATGATTTTAGCGTGGATTATTTGGGAAGAATTTTAATACAAGTGATGAGAAGATTTTATTATTTTGATGTATAGAGCTTTGGAGATTTGTATTTTATTTTCAAGTTAGTTGTAATTATTCGAGAGATTTGTTGTATTTATTTGAAGATTGACATTAGTGGTTTCTTTTCTATTGTGGAATTAGATGCTCTATACCTTGTTTTATTGTGGATGTAGTATAGTGTTTATCGGAGTGGCAGTCCGCTCTCCTCGGGTGGGCGGGGTGTTACTGCAATATTAATTCACCGAACGAAGACACGTGTATTGGCTTTCTCTAATTTCATGACATGTGTTTTTTCCTTTCCTTTAAAGGCGACACGTGTACGGTGGAGGTGTTAAAACCAAGCACGAGGTGTAAAGTTATTAAGGGTATAAGGGTCATTTTACACATGAATGGTATTTTAGTAATTTTTCACCCTATATTTTCAATATTTCTTAGAGCTACATGAAAATATTTTATTTACAAAATGGTCCTTTTTTGTATTTTCATTTTAGTCCCTGAAACTTTCTTTATTTAAAATCAAGTCCCTAAAGTTTCATAAATTTATATTTTCTACCCAATACCTTATCATTTAGCTTAGGATATGCCATAAGACTTTGATTTAATCAATTTTGATGAAAAAAAGGATGTTATTTCAAAGTATTTAAGTCGGCCAAACCAGCCCCCCTTCAACTAATCAAAATATTACACATGGTATGGTAATAAGACAAAATATGACTTAAAGGATGGACATATTTTCCCTTATTTCATAATTTCGGTATAACTTCTTGCTTGGGCCTCTATTTAACACACCGCTTGTTGTGTTACCAACCTAATTAATATATCTACAACTTTTTAGTTTTTTCCTTAAGTCAATTGTTATATTATAATGGTCAAAACTAGTCTCTAATGTGAACATTCCAACCGAAACTTTGAAATTGTATGTTTGTAACTAACTTGAGATTTCATGATTTATGAAGGGATGATTAGACTAAAATAATAAATTAACATTATCCATATCAAATATGAAATAATATAACATTTAAAACTATAAATATACATATAAAAGTGGTGTCATTATATCCTACCCTCCTTATTAAAAGTTTGGTCCCCAAACTTTACTTACCTTAAATTCCAAACAAGTATGGATATTTCTCCTTTATTTCATCTTCCCGCTCCCATGTTTCTTCATCAATGGGATGATTACACCATAACACTTTGACCAATGGAATTACCTTGGTTCATAATATTTTATCTTTATGGTCAAAAATTTTTATCGGATGCTCAATGTATAACAAATCTTCTTTAACTTGAAGAGGTTCGTGACTTAGGATATGCGTTTGATCTCGGACGTATTTCTTCATCATTGACACGTGGAACACATTATGCACACTAGAGAGTTCAGGGGGTATGGCTATTCTATACGCAACATCTCCTATCCTTTCAATGATTTCAAATGGTCCGATGTATATTGGATTCAATTTTCTTTTCTTCCCAAATCGGATTACTCCCTTTGCTGGTGATACTCGCAAGTACACATAATATCCTATTGGGAATTCCAACTGTCAGTGGCGATTATCGACATAACTCTTTTGACGTCTTTGACCGATTCAAAGTCGTTCTTGTATCAATTTCACCTTCTCTATTGTGATCTGGATGAATTCTGATCCCAACATTTTTCTTTCTCCAACTTCGACCCAACATGAAGGGGAACGACACCTTCTACCATAAAGTTCCTCATACAGAGTCATTTGAATACTTTCTTGATAACTATTATTATATGCAAATTCCACTAACGGTAAATGACCATCCCAATTCCCTTTCAAATCAAGCACGCATGCCCTAAGCATATCCTCTAAGGTTTGAATGGTTCTCTCCGATTGTCCATCCGTTTGAGGGTGAAAAGAAGTGATGAAATTCAATTTTGTTCACATGGCTATTTGTAGGCTTTTCTAGAAGCGAGACACGAATCTAGGGTCACGTTAAGAAATAATTGAAACTTGGGTTCCATGAAGCCTAATAATTTCCCACACATACAACTTAGCTAACTTTTCTAAAGAATGGGTAGTATTAATGGAAAGAAAATGAGAAGATTTAGTTAACCTATCAATAATTACCCAAATAGAATCATTACCATTTGAACTCCTTGGTAAACCTGTCACAAAATCCATAGTAATATGTTCCCATTTCCACTCAGGGATAGGTAGGGGTTGTAGTAATCCTAATGGCTTCTGATGTTCGGCATTTACTTGTTGACAAACCAAACACTGAGATACAAATTTTGTTATCTCCCTTTTCATGTTATTCCACCAAAATACTTCTCGAAGATCCCTATACATCTTTCTACATTCAGGATGAAATGTGAATCTCGAGTAATGACTTTCCTCTAAAATTTGCCTCTTTAGTTGGGCATTTTCTGGCACACACACTCTATTTCCAAATTTCAATATATCATCTCGTATCACAAATTCACTCCTCTTCCATTAAATAACTTATTCTCTAATCTTCTTCAACCGTGGTTCATTTACTTGTGAAATTTTGATAATTTCCATCAACATGGGTTGTACTTGTAAATTTGCGATTATTCCCCCTTTACTATAAATACGTACATTTATTTTCGTACTTCTCAAATCCTTCAACAGTTCTTCCTTGCTTGTAATAAGACACGCTAAATTTGGTGTAGACTTCCTATTTAAAGCATGAGCTACTATATTATCTTTCCCCGGGTGATAATGAATATTCAAATCATAATCCTTCATTAATTCTAACCACCTCCTTTGTCTCATATTCAATTATTTTTGGGTAAAAATATATTTCAAACTCTTATGATCGGTATAAATCTCACAAGTCTCACCATACAAATAATGTCTCCAAATCTTAAGAGCAAAATTTATAACTGCTAATTCTAGGTCATGGGTTGGATAATTTTGCTTATGTGGTTTTAAGTGTCTTGAGACATAAGCTACTACTTTTCCATTTTGCATTAGCACACATCCCAAACCATTTTTAGAAGCATCACTATCACAAATCCCCCTGTCTCGAAAGGAATAGTCAAAATTGGGGCAGTTACTAATCGATTCTTAAGTTCTTGAAAACTATTCTCAACTTCCTCAGACCATTCATATTTCACCTTCTTTTGGGTTAACCTAGATAGTGGTTTGGAAATACTAGAAAATACTTCGACAAATCTTCGATAATAACCTGTTAATCCAAGAAAACTACGAATCTCCTTCACATTAGTTCGTCTAGGCCAATCCAATATAGCTTTTATCTTTTGAGGGTGAACAGATACTCCATCCTTAGAAATGACATGTCCTAGAAAAGATACGCTAGGCAATCAAAACTCACACTTCTTTAATTTCACATATAATTTCTCCATCCTAAGGATTTGTAACATCGTCTCTAAATGCTTTTCGTGTTCTTCAATGCTTTTGGAATAAATAAGGATGTCATCAATGAAAATAACCACACACTGATCCAAATATTTTCTAAACACCCTATTCATCATATCCATAAAAGCGGCTTGTACGTTAGTTAGTCCAAATGGCATCACAAGAAATTCATAGTGACCATATCTAGTACGAAAAGCTGATTTTGAAATATCATCTACCTTAATCTTCAATTGGTGATAGCCTCATCTACGGTCAATCTTAGAAAATACTTGCGCACATTGAAGTTGGTCAAAAAAATCATCTATATGAGGTAAGGGGTATTTATTCTTCATGGTCACCTTGTTTAGTTCACGATAATCTATACATAACCTCATTGTCCCATTCTTCTTTTTAACAAATAACACTTGAGCACCCCAAGGGGATACACTTGGTCTAATAAAACCCTTATCTAACAGATCTCGTAATTGAACTTTTAATTCCCTTAATTCTAAAGGTGCCATACGATAGGGTGGTTTTGAGATTGGTATAGTTCTAGGAATAAGGTCAATAGTAAACTATATTTCTCTACTAGGATGAAGACTGGGTAAATCTTCTGGAAAAACATCTAGAAAATGTTTAGCTATAGGAATATCTTATAAATTAGGATCTTTTGTTTGCAAATCAATAACACTTGCAAGGAATCCTTGACATCCCTTCTTAAGAAAACTACAAGCTTGCATTGCAGAGATAATACGAATGGGAGATAGGATGCTTCTTCCTACAAAACTGAATTTTGGTTGGTTAGGTATTTGGAAAGTAGCTCTCTTCTCGAAATAATATACTTTAGCATGATACGATGCTAACCAATCCATCCCTAAAATGACTTCAAAGTCTTTTATGTCTAAACTATCAAATCAACGAATAGTTTATCAGTACTAACATCTAGAGGGAAAGACTTATATACTAAGGTTCCCATCAATAAATCACCCAAAGGAGTAGAAATGTGTATGCTATGAATCAAGGGTTCGAGCCTATTAGGAAAGCGACTAATAAAATGTAAAGAAACAAATGAATGGGTAGAACCATGATCTATTAAAAGTTGAAAATATTGTTCACATATAGAAAGTGTACCTGACACTATTGCGTAAGAATCTTGGGCATCAAAAAGTGAAAAAACTCTACCTTGTCAGCTTTGATCCTTCTTTTCTCCTAAGGGTTGTATCGGAACCCTTGTTAGGGTTGAGCAGTCTTTTATCTGATGTCCTTTTTGTCCACATCTAAAAAAATCTCATGTATCCTTATAACAAGGTCATCCTCCATGCATCTTTCCACATTGCTGACATATCTTGTTATTATACCGTTTGTCATCCCTAGCTCCCCCAACATTGGATGTATTCCTAAAATTATTTCTATTATTTGGGTTCTTCCCTATTTGTTCCCCAAAATTCCTCTTACCATCTCTAATTCTATTGTACTCCTAGCCATCCCTCTTAGCTAACGTAGCCCTAGCCACGATGTCACTATATGATGTCAACTTCAGGATGGAAATTCGACTACGAATACTCAACCTTAACCCACATTCAAACTTTTTGGCTTTTAAAACATCAGTTACCACAACATAAGGTGCATAATGGGATAAATCAGTAAACTTGGCCTCGTATTGACTAACTGCCATATTCCCCTGCACTAGACTCATGAACTCAGCTGCCATTTCAACCTTCACCGTTTTAGGGAAATATTTCTCATAAAATATCACCAAGAACTCATTCCAACCTATACAAGTATTCCTCTCCTCGTGTATTCTCTTAGTCATTATTCACCAATGTTTGGCTTCACCTTCTAACATAAATGTTGCAAATGAAACCCTATGTTCATCGGTACACTTAAGAACATCGAGCATCTTTTCCATCTGCATCAACCAACTTTCTGCTTTAGTGGGGTTAGGAGTACATTTAACAGAAGGTGGGTTCAACTGCTTGAAATTATCAATGGCGCATCTAGTTAGTTCTAGATTCCTTGGTGCTCCATTATTCACCTGATGCTCCACAATTTTTGCTAGACTCTTAATCGCCTTGTATGCACCTTTCAGTCCCTCCATACTTAAACCACTTGTTCTCGCAGTTGATCTTGGCTTGGCCATGTTCTACAGTCATGGCCAAACATAAGACGTATTATACTCACTCAAGATTGAAAATTAGAAGAACAATTATATACAAAATAATTATATGTAAACTGTAAAACATATGGAGGGTTATCACATAAGTCGCATATTTAATCCTATATCTTATGTATGGAAACTTGAAGTCGATAACGTTCAAAACTTATGTTCAGTAGTCTACGGGTTCATAACCTATGCTCTGATACCACCTCTGTCACGACCCCGACCCAAATTATTAGTAGGGAACGAGTGTCCTGACATGCCACCAAGGCAACATATATTCTGACTTAAATTATTTCCTTAAATAAGTGCAATGAAAATACAATAACATGGTTATGAATCGTAAAATACGGAAATTAAAGAATTACATCATCAGAGCTTTCTAAAGGAAACCTCATTTATATTAAAAGTAAAGATGAATTACAACTTAAGACAAAATTTAAAGCTTATTACAAGAGAGCCAAACATGCTCTAAATGATAAAACAAACATAATAACAAAAATAGCTCTAAATGTTGAATCTTCAACACAGTCCTTTTTCGTTCCCTCGGCGAACATACTTATTTCCTGAAAAATGGTTATTTATACAACATCAGCTAAAAGCCGAATGATATTTAATCTCCAGACATTCCATGGTTTTTCAGAAAATTGATACCTATTCTATTTACAACAGAAGGCATATACATATATGGTCAGGAATTTTCAGTAAAATATATAAAGTAAATTGATAGTTTATATTTTCAGAATAAATACTAAAGAACAGAATAGATAAAACAATTGATCAATATTTCAATTATTCAATTTTATTTTGATGTCCATGTACGCTCTAATACCCAGATAAACAGATAGTGTTACCAAATGTTTCCACCCGGCAACAACACAAATAGAAAATCATGATCTTTGGAACAACGCCGTATTTAGGGCACACCAGTGATAAACCAGCTGGGACGGTACCACCCACCCAGTAGTCAAGGTCAACATAGTAAGAGAGTTTCCATAGGCCGAATCAATAATTTCAGAATTCAAATCAGATGTATATATCGAAAGATATACACATATAACAAACGACGGAATAATTGGTATCAAATGTATTTTGAGGATAAAAAAATTCACAAAATAGATATAGTTTGCATAATATTATATATTCAAAATACACAAGGAATGTTACAGAGTACTCACCACGAACATAAATTTGAAATTACAAATGTTGAGTCTTGAATCACTCGTTAATTCTTAAGACGAAACTTCTTCTTAGGCTTTCTCGTATTTTCTCTCACTGTCTCTCTCTCATCTTTGGAATGAATTTTATGTAATAACTGATCCTATGGCTTATTTATATTTTTCCAAAGTTATTTGGGTGTTGACACGTGTCCCGATGACTAAGCGTCCATTTTGGTGAGTTAATGTTTGACGTGTCGCGTAACGGGACTATCTTGCAGTATTAATTCATCGAACGATGACACGTGTATTGGATTTCTCTAATTTCATGATATGTGCTTTTTCCTTTCCTTTTAATGAGACATGTGAACGGTGGAGGTGTTAAAACAAAGCACGAGGTGTAAACTTATTAAGGGTATAAGGGTCATTTTACACATGAAGGGTATTTTTGTAATTTTACACCATATATTTTAAATATTTGTTCGAGCTACCTGAAAATATTTTATTTACAAAATGTTCCTTTTATATTTTTATTTTAGTCCCTGAAACTTTCTTCATTTAAAATCAAGTCCCTAAAGTTTCGTAAATTTATATTTTCTACCCAATAACTTATCACTTAGCTTAGGATATGCCATAAGACTTTGATTTAATCAATTTTGATAAAACGAGGTTATTTCAAAGTATTTTAGTCGTCCAAACTAGCCTCCCCTTCAACCAATCAAAATATTACACATGGTGTGGTAATAAGACAAAATATAACTTAAAGGATGGACATATTTTCTCTTATTTCGTAATTTCGGTATCACTTCTTGCTCGGACCTCTGTTTAACAGACCTTTTGTTGTGTTACCAACATAATTCATATATCTACAAGTTTTTAGTTTTTGCCTCAAGTCAATTCTTGTATTATAATGGTCAAAACTAGTCTCTAATGTGAACATTCCTACCGAAACTTTAAAATTTTATGTTTGTAACTAATTTGAGATTTCATGATTTATAAAGGGAGGATTAGACTAAAATAATAAATTAAAATTATCAATATCACATATGAAATAATACAACATTTAAAACTATAGATGAACGTATAAAAGTGAGGTCATTACATAAGTGATCGTAAGATACTAAATTTAAACATAAGGAGTAGGATATAAAGCATGAGACGGTGTAAAGCGCAACAATCACACAACACCATAACTCAAGCATAAGTAATCCAAACTATGATCAATAATACGAATATCAATTCACTAAGGTACCGAATTGAATAACAATTATATTTAGTACCAATTTTAGACTACCACAATAAGATATGGAATTTCAAAGAAAACAATAAAAGACATTAATATGATCAAAAACAACATGCCAAATAAAATCCAATAATAAAGCATATGGCAAGCATTAACTAAATGCAAACCATAAATACTCAAAATAGGATACTATATATAGCATATGTGAAAAATACTAATGAAAACTCGATACACACACACACACAAACACGCATACATATACATACATACATATATATATAAATAAACACAACTTTACACAAAACATATAAGCATTACACACTAGCGTAGTAGTGATGTGTGTCTAAACATGTGGAATGGAATGAATGATCATGAACTAGATACAAATGAATTATGACCCAAACACTCAAATATGTTCAAAGAATTCTAATTGACCTCAAAAGTTTATCAAACTAAGATTTAGCCCCAAGTAGCAAGATAAAGTGGACTTTATGAACAAATAAGCACAGTGCACACAAGCCTAAAATATTGATGATTCTATAAATCAATAACGTCATGATAAAATAAACATATCTAGTACTCCTTGTGCAAATGCATTGATCTTCAACTAAACCCTCAAAAGATAAACATATACCTATTTTCTTTTCTTTTCTCAATTCTTTTGATGTTATTGCTTTTGAAAGATCAAACAAACTAAACATATCACCCTTTGGATTTTTTTTTGTTTTTATTGTCTTTACTGTTTTCATTAGGCTCTTGCCAATAGTGGCTTTCCATTAAAGGATATTTATTCCTTTTGTAGACCTTTCCCATGCATTTTTATATTTTTCAATGCTAAAATGAATAAACTCACGGATAACGATTCTTACATGAACAAATTCCCCATAGTCACAAATTATGTAGATTACAAGATTGATGGGATAACATCTCATAAAGCTCAAATATACATGTGAAGTTAACGTTCAAAAAGCTAATGCATGTGTGTGAGGAGCCAAATAAAAAGTTGACTCCATAAAGAAAATTAAGCCATAAATAACTCCATGAAATCATGATCAATAACAATCCAATTATCAACAATCATAATTAAATATCCTAGCCACATGGATATCATGGATTGATATGGATTCAAATGCACCAATATGCCACAACAAATGTATAAAACTAAAATAAACAAAAACCATTTTTTTTTAGTTTTTCTAAACGATTTCAAAATAAAATACCGAGTTTTGAAAACAAACTCTAACTCAAAAGAC
The DNA here is from genome assembly GCA_949130495.1 of Sambucus nigra. Lineage (NCBI taxonomy): Eukaryota > Viridiplantae > Streptophyta > Magnoliopsida > Dipsacales > Adoxaceae > Sambucus > Sambucus nigra. The sequence continues at coordinate 83,564,129 of OX422211.1, forward strand.
AAACAAAATTCATGACTCTACAGGTTTTAAATGAATTACTTTTCTATCTCTAGTGACAGTTGGAGGACAAAGTTTTACTACTGCTAACAAAACCCATTCATATTTAACGTTAAGTGTTTTTCATACACATTTTACTCTATGCGTAGTACGACCCATCAAACATTAGGGTTGTAATACCATCAAATCTTCCAAAATTCATGGCTAAAAAATAATGTGTCTAAACACCACAATTTAGTGTTCTAGCTCTAATACCAATTTTAGAAAGCCTCTATAGGGTGTGCTTAGGCAAAGATGGTCCGTATAAATAAAACTTCTATTTTTTTACTTTTCAAATTTTAAAGATTGAGACTTTAAACAAATTTAACCAAATTAGGCTTTGCACAAATTTAAAACCTTTTGTTATGAATACCCGATTAATCCAATTTTATATTTTTAACCTAAAACATACATCTAGGTGACGAGTAGATAATATAAGTAAATCCGAAGACAACGTGCCGATGTACGAGAAAAACTAAAAAGGGGAAAATGTTGGTCGACCCAACCAAACAGTTCACTATGATATGTAATTACAAAAGTTGACAGTAGACTTACTGAACGACTCGATCCCTATTAGACTTGATTCTATTTCATCTTCAACAGCTCCTCTGCAGTACAATGCTAGAGTTTACCCACGCAAGCTGCCATAACGTACGAGTCCACACATGTTTACAATGATCGACAAATTGGAACAAGAAATTCACTGCTTTTTCACCTTAATACCACAAACACGGATTCCAGCGCATGTAAATAATAAATATATAATCCTCCGCACGAAATTCGTTATCTTCAAAGGTAGAGAATTAAATCTTGGTGCCCAAAATAAAGATATCAAAACACATAAATATGAAAAACTTTGATCTTTAAACTCAATGGGTAAAACAAGGGTTTTGGAACTTTGGTAAACATATAGGAAATTTTTTTCTTGCCAAAAGGTCTTAAACAATTTGAGTCTAGCACGGCTTAAATACTAAAAACATGAAGTTCGAGGCGGTGAACTCATTTGAACGAAAACACAAGGTCATTCAAATGAAAATACCTATTTTGTTCTAACGACTTCAGACCTTTTTCAAATGACAACCCATTTTTTGTTCAAATAGGATTCTAATGACCATCCAATGACTTTGGTCCTTTTTGACGGAGGATTCTCAATTGATTTCATTAGAAGCTCGTTCAATCATGATCTTAATTTCATTCTAACGAGGCAAGGTTCGTTCTAATAAAAATACATTTTCGTTTGAATGAGACTTAAATGTCATTTTAACAAGATTAAAACCAAAAATATTTCTCTTTAAAAATCATTTAAATAGTTCTAAATGATTTTGACTTAAAAATAAACACCCTTAAAAAATATCCAAGGAACCATATTCAATATTAATTCATACCTACGAATTCCTCGATAAATGTGCATATGAACTTGGCACAATAAACTCGACACGATGTATCCAATTTGTCCACAACGTCTTCATCAAACACGACATAGGGTTATGGGATCGACAACATAAATCTTAACCAGTGATTCAAATGTTTTATGGATAATTAAGCCAATTACATACAAATTAACTCGATATAACCTAGTACTGGACATACTTCAAACTTTCCCTCTCACTGAGACTTTCGAATTGCGAGAGAAGTGGTCCGATAAACCAGATGGATGGGCCAAAAGGGTGAGAATATTCATTGGCGACAAGCCTTTCGACTGATCGCTTTTGACCTCGAGGTTATATTATTTAAATAATATGAAAATCAAGACTATGAAGTACGTGATTGTGACAACCCGCTATCCGAAATAAAGGGTGGCCAGCCCTATACTCCGATGAAACAGGAAACATGGATAAATATCAGTCTCAGCATCACAGTAAACATACAGAGTATCGGGAATAACCACACAATATTCCAGAAAACGGGTTATCAAAATTTTAGTTTTGAAATTTAAAGAAAACATTTTCAAACAACCCATAATAGAAAAGAGGGTGGAAACTCCCACAAGCATATCTATATACCAACAAAATAAGAAAAGGACCAAATGAAACATCGGTCAATAGAATTTATGCAATACACAATAGGTCACAGGTGTTACATAATACATCCATTATACAATTACAACGGTTTGGGCCACATGCCCGAATAAAGACTGATCATAACTAGATAATAAAAATGGAGGCGTCTACACAAATATCTCGTGATACCCGCAAAATGTCGCGGTTCCTCAAAAGACAAAGGGATGGGAAGGTCATTACGGGCGACCTTGCGGCGGAACACCTGGACGAATAAAGAATATACATACACAACAAGAAAACGAAGAACCGGTCAGAGGCCGGTTTAATATGATCACTAGATGAATGATAGGTATGACAATAATGTACAAGTAAGTATTAATGATATTCTAGCATGGTAACATCATATAAAGAAGTAAGACAGATAAATGATTATAAAAATGAAATCCAATTATACAAGAATTAAAAGTGCTTATAAGCCTTTTTCATCTTTCATCATTTCAATTCCATCTTCTTTCCATTCCTTATCAGGAATGCATTTATTTCCATGTGCTCTTTATGGCACTTATCTCAATAGTATGCTCTTTGTGGAATATCCTTTGCTCTTTATGGCATTAATGTTCCATCGAGTCCAACTCGATAATAGAATAATTATAAATATAAATATAACGATTCTAAGACCGCCCGTCCGGGTTTCCCCACTGTGCGCGTCCCTAAATAACCATCATCTTCCAGGGCCTAATATAAGATAACCTGGGATCCTATCGCAAACGTCGGGAAGCGGACATATGCCTGCGGGGTAGTCAAGACCACACCCAGAATCTCCTACCCATCGCAGAAAAATATAAAACAATCGCTCATATGGCCTAGGACTATATCCACCCTGCATTCACTAGCCAGGGGGCTTCACCTCACGCACGGACATCCCTTAAGATGGTATTTAGAGAGGTGTGTAATATCCATTTTTTATTAATCTCCATTACATGATTTAGTAAATTATCATTTACTTTATCCATTTCTCATTTTATCAAATGCATTAAGGTTATCCGGAACTATACGTATTTCGTATCGTCATAACCTCCTCGATAAGGAATCAGACTCCCAAGTTATTTTCCAAAGCCTCCTTTTAGGCATTATGATAGACCATCAAGTCAAACCTAGCTCAGGTTAACTCCTAAAGTCTCCAAATTTGACCTTAAGATCCGCTAGATGTTTATACAACTATGCGAAAGAATTAATGCCTGAACATTACTTTAAATTTCCCTTAAAAGAACCCTAGATGAAACCTTTCGAGTCTAGGGAGTGGACCCAACTCAACTAATACTCTAAAATCCTATATTTACTTCATTTAAGAAGGCCCCTACTCACTAATCCTAAAGAAAAGGGTTTAAAATTTAAAAAGAAAAATTTGAAAAAGTGCAAGGTTTTCGAATCGATTCGGGGCCTAACCGAATCGATTCGGCCAGGAGATCTGGGATTCTGCATTTGCCGAATCGATTCGCCCAGGAAAACTGGGTTTCTGCATAGATGCCGAATCGATTCGGACCAAGCCGAATCGGTTCAGTTCACTAGACCTAGGTACTGATCCTAAGCGAATCGATTCGCCCAGAGGGCCGAATCGATTCGGGCCTGCGATTTTGCCAAGAATGGCTATGGAGTCTTGGACTCCAATCTCTACCCTAACTCAAATCTCCTCAAACCAAACTCATTTATCATCACCAATATATCATCAATACTACTAATGACCATCTTAAACCTCATCAATCATCCCAATCATTTTTGAATGGATCAAAACCCACAAATACATAAGAAAACCCTAAAATAGCTAAACCATAATCAATACATCATTATCATAACAAATCATTTATCTTAAACCACAAATAGCAAGTAAGAAACTTGCCTTGATTCAGAAATTGCAGATTTTCTTGGTGTAGAGCAAGAATCCCTCTCAAATCTTCAACCTCTTTTCTTTCTACCCTTCTCTTCCTCTCTCTAGTTATCTCTAGGTTTAGAAGTGAAATTAGGGAAATTAGAAGACTTAGTAAGTCTAAGTCGTGGCTTAAGACAAAAGTCCCACTTAATTAACCAATAGTGTGATAAAATAATACGCAAATGCATATTTAAGACATAATCAGTTAAAAATGCCCAAAACCTCAAAATACAATATGGTACATTATTTGACTATCTCGCACGTTCCGGATTCAACTACAACCTCCAAATTATTATTTGGACATTTTATAATTCAATTTAAGTTCCGGTCTCTTTATTAAGCCAAATATCATATGATATAATAAAACATAACATGGCAATATTCACTCACAGTTACTAGGCATGTGCAAACTCATAGTGAATATTAAGTTTTCTCCATTAAATTAATACTCAATTCATAATCCAACATTTATATCTAATTACCATACCTAGTAATTAATATAAAATACGTTCTCATAAGCGAGGGTTATTACAGTGATGCAACTAGGTAATCTTTATTTTTAGATACTTAATTTTTGTTTATCATGAAGTCTTTCATGCCTACCTATAGGTTTGGAAGAATATACAATGTTGTACATGTGGACCAAAGATCATATTTATTTTTAGAGGGACTCAAAAACTAATGTCTCTAAACAGTTCTAACATTTGCATCAAGTAGTCATGTGGGGGAGCGATAAGCATAGTAGGAAGGAAATATAAGGATAATTCAGTTTTCTTGATGTATCCCCGGTGAAGTCGCCACTATGGTAGTATGGGTCCCATTCGGGGGATAGGGGAGAGTGGGAGGCTGTATTATGTGTGCATTTGATGATTCGTAGTGATCCCTATGAGGGTGAGAGAGTGATTCGATGATTGCCCTTGGAAGAGGTTAGACACCATATCCAGTTTTAGTCGCACGCCCCAATTTTGGCCTAGGACTAAATATTCCATGCAAGGGGTTGTTGCTTATCCAAAGTCTCCAGTTAATTTTATTTTAAAATAAAAAAAAGTTTCAGGTTTGCTCTTTTTAGTTAATCTTATGGTAGGTTTAGGCTTGCAATTGTTCCATAGATTCTTGTTGTGGGGTTCGGGAATCGGGTTAGAAGTGGGGAAGGTGTTATTCACCCCACTTGTTCTTTATGCTTCCTTTATTATATGTTTAGTATCACTCTTAACATTATGTGATTACTTTTTAGTTTATTTAGGATCATGATTAGGTGCTTAGGTATGGAAATTGTATTAGTGAGAGATTAATAAACGTGTATGCGTGAGAAGTCACGGCTTGAGAGACTCTAGTATCTTGTTAGAGGTGAGGATGGATAGAATGGTGATGTAAGATATTAATGCATCTTTGTTGTGATAGCATATTGATAGATATATTGTCAAGTCTTGTTCTCACGAGAAGGACTCAGTGTTTGCACCTATGTACCCGAGAAGACTTAGGATGAAAGACAATATAGTTCGGCTATACGTGTATTCAAACGTGATACGTGTGAAAGTGTAAGACTTGGATTAATAGGGGATAAGATATTTATATGACATAAGGTATCTTCGGTGGAGGCTTATAATAGGAGTGGTCCCGAAGATTATCGATATTGACATATCATATTACGATCATCGAAAGATTACTAGCAGGAAGGCATTGTCCTCTGAGCTAGTTTGGAGGTGTAAAAGGAGAGGGGATAGATTATTTAGTATTGGAGTCGACCAAAATCCACCAATAGGGATCTATGTATTCCTTATTGACATGACTAAAATCTTGGAGGTGTCATATGCCTCGGGCTAGTTACTCCATATTTAGAGTGGAGATTGCGGCATCCCTAATACATCAAGAAACGTATTATAAGGTCTGGCCTTCACGAGTTTAATTCATTATAGAACCTATGTACCAAAGGAGACTTGGGATAAAATATAACATTGTTCTAACAGATGTGACATATTTATGGGTGTAGGCGATGGTATACCGGGTATACAAAATACAACATTACAATATTTATGGAACATAGTCCTTAATGTAGAACTTCTGTTGTGTTAAAATGACATATTTATATCTTAAAAATATATTAACCAAAGGCCTATGCTCAAAAAAATATTTGTAAGAAAACACATATTCAGGGGTGTCGTCATAGTGAAGGGCTTTATTCACTTGGAGAAGTGATGAGAGTCGTCCAATTTTAGACTTTTGTTTGGGCAAAGTTTCGAACTGACTCAACTCAATCACACTTTCAAAAGTATGTTTTCATGTTGTATTTAGTTGCACCCATTTATTAACATTTATTTAACATGTAAATACTAAATATTATCTCAACAGATGGAGGTGATGGGTTATAAATCAACATTTCGAATATAAACATTGTAAAGTACATACTTGGTCCCCTAAATAGGGTTTGGGCCAAATGAGATAAATAAATATGAACAACTCATCTCAACACACACACACACACAAAAAAATCCCCTATGAGGTGCCCTGTTGGGCAGAGCTACATTTGGAAGCGATAGTTTTCATGGGATGCACGCAGAGATTGTCCTCTGTTTCTTGAAGGAAGCGACTTTTTAGGAGTATAAACTTCATTCGAAGGAAACAATTTTTTAGAAGTATAAACTTTCCTAAGAGGTAAGTGACTTTTCTGAAGTATGAACCTCATTTAGGACTTTTCAAAACGAGCTCGAGTATCTCGAGTGCTCGTTATTAAAGAAAGTTAGAAAACTGAATCAGTGTTAGGTTTTGGATTTATTTTCAATGTTGGTGGGAACCTCCTTTTATAAGGGTTGATTGGCATCCTTTGACCGTTCTATCGAAGGGACATTTAACTAGCTAAAGGTTTTGCCACATATAAGGTGGATATGGGGGGAGTAGATACGTGTATGATTGTGGGACAGATTGGATAGATTCTGTAATCATTACCTAAGAGGGATAACCGTTCAATAAATAGCTTTAACTTTCTATTAAATGGTATGGGGCATTTAACCGTTCGTTTAAAGGACCCCATGTGAAGGTTTTTGCCCTTTTTGGTAGTTTCTTGATATTTTCACTTTTATCCCCTCAAGTTTTCGTCTTTGTTGGTTGTGCCCCATTTTTTGAGTGGATTTCGTATTTTACCCTTGGTATTTGCCTAGGGTATAGGTTGAAGGTTTTCTACCGAATTGGATAAATGTCCCACAACTCGATGGAAAATTAGGGTGTCCACAGCTACACATGTATATTTCTCTCCATCATGCTTATCTTTTCACCACATGTATATCCTATCTTTTCTATCACATTCTCTATGTCACTTGTATATATATCTAGGATTTTGTCACTTATATATGCCTCATATATCATGTCCACTTATACATATTTTTCATGTTTCACTTATCCACTTTTCCATGCTCCATTTCGCACACATATATCCACATCTCACTCCATTTGTATATACATATACTTTATTCCACTGGTATATATATCCATATTTTATTCCACTTGTAAATATCATATTCTTAACGCTTCTTTCACATTATCTCCATGTTTTCCCTCTTGAACATATCCCCGCGTGTTTTTTACCATATATTCATGGTACATTTTCACTTTTGCATGTTTTTATCACTTGAACACATTTCCATGTCTTACTTATACATATTTTCTACCCCACTTTTTCTCTCACATGATTTATGCTACTTATACATATTTACTTTCATGATTCCACTTGTGTAGTTAGCTCTCTTTATCGCATGTCATTTGTATGTATATTCCCATGCTTTACTTCATGCTTGGTATTTTTACATATCCCTTTTAGCATACATAATACTTTCATAACGATACTAATTAATACTCACTCACCTTAACCCTTCATCACATGAGAATCGACTATTGGCCTCATCTTTGTCCAGTACTGGGGAGTCAGGTTGTGATGGGTTGTCAGTTATGGGGACGTGGTTAATATAATATATATGACTCCCAACATCCATCGAATAAGTACCCTTGATGTATATCTAATGGTTCCCCCTCATCGTACTGCTTGATCGAACTCATGATGGGAGGTATATATAAGGAACTCATTAATGTATGTCTAGTATATTGAATCCTCTCTCATATGTATCGTCACCACAAGGTATATCATGACACAATTCACGTAAACTCGGGTATATCAAATGACTTTTCCACATGTACTAATGAATTATTTCCCTAAAAGGCAAGAGGTGTACCATTCAAGTCATGCTAAAGAGGGAACCCTTAACTAACCTCCCATGTATAAATGTCATATAGATGTCTACCCTAGGACAATCATATCTAGATTTCCAGATTAAATGAACAATGAGTGACAGGGGAAGAGTGGGCATTCGTGTTACCACGCATGTCATTTTTTTTGGCTCCCACCGCTATTTAAAAACCTAAACACTAACGAAACTCTTACGAGAGTATAAAGGCTACTCCGGGTATCGAATCCACAAGGAATGTTTCTAGACGTTAATTGACTTATTAGTTCTAAATAAAACTGTAAAAGATAATGGTTTTACAAAATATTAACAACAAGGCATGTATTGAAATTAATATTTACAAAAAGATTTAAAAACGATAGATTGAGAATAATATCCCTCACCTCGGATTAATTATTATAAATGGTTACATGGGAAGAAAATCTTAATAAGATTAAATCTTATTTTCACAATTAATAAAATCTTAACAACAAGTCCTTTGGACCGATCGATTGGTCAAGCTGAGAAATGCCCACTTATTTCGAACCATGGAAAAATACAAACCACCAGTCAATTACTAGAGATTGACCGAGCGATTGATCCCATGTTTTCTGGGTTCTTTTTCTTTAAAAGGGAATAATTGTTGTGTTTATGGAAATGGCTATAACTGGATCTTTCAGTCTCGAAATGATGTGTCGTCAGTGATCACGTGATATTAACTCTAAGAACCATGATTCCATAGAGTTTTGCTATCTGTACGAAGAATTATGTAATTACAAAAATACCCTTAAAGTTGCGTCAAATGATGAAACTTTCCTAAAATGCAACCAAATACTCGGTTTAGAGTTCCAATACCTATAGTAACTAAAGTAAACCTTGCGAAGCATATATATATATATATATATATATATATATATATATATATATATATTGACAACAAAGGATAACTAATATATATTAACAACAAAGGTTAACCAATGTATGAGCATAAAAGTAGAAAATAACGGAGACATATGTGATCAAATGTATAAGAATAACGAGTGTTAATACACAATAATCATGACATATCACAAAACTCTACCAAAATTTTGGGTCATCTTATGGCCCAGTTTTATGCTCTTTCACCCGTTTTAAAAAAAAGGATCGTATTCGTGAGATTGGAAACAAGTTAAACCATGTCTTGTCTGACATTTCACTTCCACCCTAGGCAGAATATAATATATGTGGGACTTAATAATAACAACTACACTAAGAGATTTTACCCCTTTCTAAAATTCCAAAAATAAATATTTTCTAAAAATAAATAAAAATATTATTTCGCTCTCAGGTGCAATTATATTCCCCTAGTTTGGCCTGACTCTTTATTGGGTAAGATCTATTATCAGACCACCGTAGAGTTCTACATCATCAACACCCACCTAAGCATATTCAAAATAATCTTACCACAAATTCCTTATGGCGAAACCCTGACGAGAATGCTAATGCTCATCCATATTTCATGGTCATACTTGATCAGCTCTCTGCAAATATTGACCGCGTGTAGGATGCTCATGAGATGTAGAGAAATATAGACCAGATCCTCTAGATGCCTGAACCTAATATCATACCAAATCTCAATTCTTATTTTACCCATGTCATGGGACTACAGATGCCTGAATCCATATAGGCTCCTGAGGAGTATTAACATGTTCCACCCATCAATGCAACACCTCCATAATCTTGCTCAAACGGGGGATAATTTTCCCATGCACGCTCTTTCTGATCTGAAACAGGAAGAACTCAATATAGTAAATAAATATCTCGATATGACTTAACAAAAATTAGATCATGTGACACTTTTTGGAAACTATGTGGACTACACCCATATGTATCTCTATCTGAAGGGTTAGTTACCGAAGAAATTCAGGATGACAAACATAAGGAAGTTTAAAGGGAGAGGACATATCATCACGAATCTCTGGAATTTCCATCAATATATGAGTCTTGTTCGGTCTACATAAGAGAACATGCCCTAAATATTTAAAACCCCTCAAGGAGAGTGTTCTTCAGTAGTTTCTATCATTAGAAGAATCTTGCATTCGTAGATGGAAAGAAATTGCCAGAGAGTTTATGGATCCATAAAAGTAAAATAAGGATTTGGAAGTGAAGATGCGAGACCTGAAGCTACTCAATTAAGTTCATAGAGAGTTTTATAACAACTTCATAACAAGGTGGAGTGAGAAATCTACCACTGTGACTAACCGACGATCTAAGGAAGAAAAAGTTAGCATATTACAGAAAATTTTTTTAACACATACTCAGAATACTATGGCTAGTCAGTAGTACCCCTACTTTAGAGCTCTCTGGGGGTTTGGGTTGAAATTGAAGGAAATGTTTCCAGTTGGGTTGGTCACCCTTCAGAAGTATAATAAACCTCAATTACTTACATCAATAACATCTCATCCCAGCCAGTGACCTTGTGGGCCCCAAAAGGAGTATACTGAACTCCATACCCCATTGGTGAAACTATATCAAGACCCGTAATCTCATCAAATACTTGGACCCTGGTCCTCTTCCTTATCCCCTTCCCAAGCATTTATAGCATGAGACTCGTTATGACTTTCATTAGACCAGTGGGAAAACCACTGATTAGTTTCACTGCCTAAAGTATGTTTTATAAAGACTCATATAAAAGGGCATCATTTCTCATCCATCATGTCTAAAGGTAAACAACCCTCAAACCTTTTACACATGCATCAAGTTGGCATGAATGTTGTCCTTACCGATGAAGATCATGATTTTGATCTTTTAACTAGGGTTTAAACCATCAACAATCCTACCTCATCACAGTTTTAACGAGATTATAAATAGGAGTATGGATCTACTTCTACCTTAGAACATTTGAGAAACTTTTGAATCAAACTCCCATTACATTTGACCTTTAAAGAAGAGGATTGTATGAGATTAAATGATTTATACATGAAAGCCCAAATGTGCCCCCCATAATCTTATGATTTATATATACACCTAGAAAAATTCATCTTAGACAACATTTTTCAGACTATGATAGATGAAAGAATAAAGAGAAGAAAGATATATGAGGATCCTGAACTATTAACTGTACTAAAGTTAAAAACATACTTGTATCCTTCCCTAAATGATTTCTTTAAACTTGGGAGGATTTATACTTTTAAGAGCTTGAGGTTACGTAGTACGTTGACTTCTTCTGGATTAGTCAGATAGTTGCCACATGATATGGATAAGATTTTGATTCTTCAAAATATTCATTCGGTGAACCCGACATTCAAACTCCTAGTGCAATTGCCTCCCTTTATGGGGTAATCTATTTTGAAAAGATCTTATCTTAGATCAATGAGGTATCTTCTTCTCCTAAAATTGATGAAGAAATGTATTTCCTCTTCATTCCCTCATTAGTGAACCACGTGACATGTTTAATCTTGTACTACAAAGATTTAGTTCTCCCATTATAAAGTACGCCTATGGATAAAGGGAAAAAAGGTCGGTGAAGAAATACTAATGCCCGAGTTGACAATTGACGATAGAAGATCCTAAAAGGACTAAAGAAAATTAGTCCAATTCACCTTATGGGGAGTTTTCATGACTTTTCATCTCCACATAAATTCTCTTATCAAATTGCTCACTCAAGATACATTTCCTCATTCCACTTCCTCTGATGAAGATAACCATATAATCAAAATTCTGGCTTCTATGAGACTCATCTCTTTCACTAACTAATAGATTCCCAAGTTTGATCCTAACCATAACTATGCTCTCAATAACCCTATCGAAGTTTTGCAAAAAATGGATCCATTAGTGCTTGTTTATAATGGTTCCTCCCTAAATGTATGCCCATTACGAACTCTCCGATGTCTAGGATGTAAATTAATGATCTTACACCATCATTAATTGTTGTGTGTGCTTATGATAATACATGGAAATGAGTAATGGGATATATAAAACTTACGCTAGAGGCTGGATTGATATGGCCATAAACATAATTCCAAGTCATTGACATTCCCTCATGTTTTAAGTTACATCAAAATACCCATCTGAAGCCGTATTTTATAAAAAGTTCCTCCATAAAATGACAATACTATTGAACCAACTACATTATAAACGAATCAAAGAACTAGGAGTGCAGTAAGAGTACAACTAAGGTTGAAAAATAATGTACCTAAATAGGCATGACAACTAGCAGGTCAGTGGGTATGTCAGTTGGCACCCCTATTTAAGGAAATTACTTTTTTCCTTTATTATGCCTCATTTCCAAATAGTTCATTTCCAAAGTTAACTTTTTGCAACAGAGTTTCCCCGACATTTGTTGACTTGAACTTTATAAATATATACAAAATTCAAAAATATTTTTTTTTACTTTTTTTAAATAAAACCACTAGTGGAAAATAAAAGTACATATTGGATTTTAAATAAACATCCAATGGAGGATGTGGCCATTGAGGATTTTTCAACACGGGCTTGCTCCGAAAGAGAAATTTCTACACATACGGGGATTAAGGAAGAAATTTCTCTTTTCGCCACTCGTGCCATATTCGTGGGCTTTTACGAACATAAATTAATCTTCGTCAAATGGGTGAAAATGGAATCACCAACCTATTTTGATCAAAACAAGTAAATGAAATAGTTGTCCCGAAAGAAACATCGTCAAAGACAAACTAATGCATATGAAACCAAACAGATCACAAGTCTGGTGAAAAAATGGAAAGGCGTGAGGCACCCATTCCAACATTTTGATCTCTCATGGACTACGGTAATATTATCCATTTTCTCTAAAATGTAATTTGTGTGTATAATGTGTGCAGAGTGAAGTAGGTGAAATGAAATCATCATACTAACTTCGATGGAGATGAGTCATTTTGAGGAGTATAAATTAAAAGTACAAAAGATAACCTAAAAGGTAGCCAAAATGTGAGAAGCGTACATAATCACAATCCATCGCAAACAATGTAATACACATGTCATACGTGCCCGCTAAAAATTGAGAGTGTGATATCTTGATCTTAATGAAATATATATAATTAAATGTCCAAATTTTATCTTATTACCCCAAACAAGCATCTAGGTGATAAATCAGATAAAATAAGTAGGAAAACATGAAAAGGCAATTTCAGGAAAAAAAAATAAGGAAAAACCATTTATTCAGTTTATAAATTTTACAAATAGCAACTTACAAATTTTATAAATGAATATACTATCATCCTCTCAAGAACCAAAATGTCATAACTTTCCTTTAGTATTGATCCTCGCAAGAATCACAAGAACTCCAGTCCTCCTTTAGCCTTTGTCTTCAGCTGTGATCCCCTCAGGTTTCACAAGTCACCTATGGAGATTCCTTCTCCACAAAGGTTGTGTATGCAAGACACTAACTGTAGTGTTTAAAGTTGATTCACTAAAATATATCTTAGGGATGTAATTTGTGAACCAAAAAGGCTTTCTAAACTCAAAAGTTTGAAAACTTTTGAAAAGGATATGCAGAAACAGTTATGGCAAAAGTTTTAAAAAATTTGAACACAAAACAGGTATTTATAGGGTATTCACAATTTTTGAGGTAGTGAATTGTTCGAATGAATTTCAAGGATCATTCGAATGAGAATAGCATTTCATTCTAATGAAATAAATCTCATTCGAACGACCAAGATATTTCATTTGAAAGATGATATGCCCAAGTCTAACCATGCCTATACTGAAGCCTGTCTCGGCTCAGGCCGACCTTTTGAAACGTGTTCTCATAAAAAGTCTTGTAGTTGCTATCTCGGTCTCATCCTTCCTTTAGGTGGAAACCCCTTATCGCATAAATGGGTAAGTTATCTCATCTCATCCGTCTATGGAAAGACAAAACTTCACTCTAGTTAGCAGTTACCAACATGTAACCCAACAGCATCTCGGAGGTCTCATACTCAGTCAGGCCGACACATTACCTTGACAGGATACATCTGGAATGGCGTATGGAATGTATCAAGGCGAAGACAAGGACCTCTAGAAAAAAAGTGGCAAAAAATGAAGAGGGAAGATATCTCTTTAAACAGGGGTCCCTCACTGAGGGAAATTTCTCAGAGGAAAATAACATGTGGAACCTCTTCATTGACGGGTCCTCTTGAGAAAGCGGAAGTGGGGCTGGATTAATTATAACAGCACCTGATGGCACAGACATTGAGTACGCCCTAAGGTTCAACTTCAAACCCTCCAATAACGCGTCTGAATATGAGGCCCTGATAGCAGGTCTCTCATTGGCTAAGTCTCCTAGTGTCGACCATATCGTGGTCAATAGCGATTCAACACTAGTGGTGAATCAGATACTAGGAGCCTACGAGGCTAAGGATGAGAGAATGGCCAAATATATAGAAAGGGTAAATGCATTACTGAAGAGCTTTAGAGAAGTGAAATTGAAGAGGATACCTAGGCTTGATAATGGCCAGTCTGATGCACCTGCTAGGCTGGCCTCGGCAACTAGGATAGATATCAGGAGGACAGTCCCAGTGGATATTTTGCTTCGACCGACGATTGAAGATGATGAGGGAACACTTGGCTCTTGCTTACGTATCAACATGGAAGCTTCGTGGATGGACCCTATAATCATATACATTAAAGAGGGAGAGATTCCAGAAGCAAAGCAAGAAAGGAAGAAGTTGAGATACAGAGCTGTGAAATTCACTGTCATTGGAGACACCTTGTACAAAAAGGGGTTCTTGCTCCAATTACTTAGGTGTGTGCACCTGTTTGAAGTCCCACACATCTTGCAAGATGTGCATGACGGGTCATGTTCAATCCACATTGGGAGAAGGTCTTTGGCGAAGAGGGTAGTAGCCCAGGGGTACTGGTGGCCAACCTTGGGGAAGGATGCCACAGGATATGTAAAAAAGTGCGATAAATGTAAAAGATTTGCCACCATCCCTCACCAACCCCATCAGCCTCTTACCTCCATTACATCCCCATAGCCATTTGCAGTGTGGGGGATCGACCCAGTAGGACCCTTGCCCAGGGCCGTCAATAACTATCGGTTCCTCATCGTTGTAATTGACTATTTTTCAAAATGGGTGGAGGCGGAGCCAATGGTAACGATCACCGACCAGAAGACCATCCATTTTATCTGGAAAAACATTACATGTGGATATGGTCACCCCAACACCCTCATTTTGGATAACGGGACCCAATTAAAGAATACATCTCTAGAGAAGTACTGTGAAAGAGTGAGTATCAAACAATTCTTCTCGTCCCCAGGCCGACCTCAAGCCAATGGGCAAACGGAAGTTACAAATAGGACAATCCTAGACGGGATCAGGAAGAAACTTGAAGAGGCAAAATGAAGATGGGTTGAGGAGTTGTACGCTGTATTATGGGCCTACAGGACGACGACGAAGAATCCTACCGGTGAAACCCCGTTTATGATCAGAAGCCGTCATCCCCACCGAGATTGGGTTTCCTACCCATAGAGTCCAAATGTATGACCCCTAGAGAAATATGGAAGAGAGGAGACTTGACTTGGATCTGATCGAGGAAAGGAGGGAAGACGCTGAGATAAGGCAAGATGCTTACCAACAGAGGACTACCAGATTTTACAACTAGAGGGTGAAGCAAAGGCCAATTGCGGTGGGGGACTTAGTCCTCAAAAAGACTTGGCAAAAGCCTAACAAGCTCCACCCAAATTGGCAGGGCCCATATAAGGTCATTGATAAAGTTGTCCCTGGAACCTATAGACTAGAAAACATAGAAGGGGAACCCTTTTCCAACCCTTGGAACACAAATCATTTGAAGAAATACTATTAGTAGTGTTGTAACGTCCTATCGGACCGCAGTTGTAATGAATGTGTTGCTCCAACAGAACACTTAGAATGTTCATGAGAATGTCACGTTGGTCCCTCATTTTGTGTTTGATTAATTTTAGTATGATTGGGATTATACTCGTAAAAACCACCCTCGGCTATGATAAGGGTAAATGGTGGGGATGACCCCTCATTCGCCCTCAAGAAAGACGAGGGGGGACTTGATTGAAAACATCATTATGTTGGTGGGAAACCACCCTCGGCTATGATGAGGGTAAATGATGTGGACGACCCCTCATTCACCCTCAAGAAAGACGAGGGGGGACTTAATTTAAAACCATTAAGTTGGTGGGAAACCACCCTCGGCTATGATGAGGGTAAATGGTGGGGACGACCCCTCATTCACCCTCAAGAAAAATGGGGGGGGGGGGGGGGGGACTCGATTGAACGCAAAATTATGTTGGTGGGAAACCACTCTCGGCTATGATGAGGGTAAATGGTGGGGACGAACCCTCATTCACCCTCAAGAAAGACGAGGGGGACTTGATTGAAAACATCATTATGTTAGTGGGAAACCACCCTCGGCTATGTTGAGGGTAAATGGTGGGGACGACCCCTCATTCACCCTCATCATAGACGAGGGGGGACATTAAATATAAAAACCATTAAGTTGGTGGGAAACCACCCTCGGCTATGATGAGGGTAAATGGTGGGGACGACCCCTCATTCACCCTCAAGAAAGACGAGGGTGGACTTGAAATTTAAAACCATTAAGATGGTGGGAAACCACCCTCGGCTATGATGAGGGTAAATGGTGGGGACGACCCCCCATTCACCCTCAAGAAAGACGAGGGGGGACTTAAAATTTAAACATCATTAGTTTGGTGGGCAATGTAGTGCTCACATGATGTAGTGTGCAAAACAATGCATGAGTCTTAGTTAGAATTTTATGGAGATTTTTATATATGATAAGCGAGATAAGTATTAATAGTAAGCATGAGGTAGAGCATGGATTATATATGAGTAGCATGTGATAAAGGAGCTAAACATGGGGAGTAAATCTAGAAAGTATGTACACGTGGCATGGCGTGTGTACAAAGTATGATGGTAAGTGTGAGACATGTGGATATACATAAGTGGTAGAATGGTAACTGGAATGTGAGAGTAATATGGGAACCTGTGTAAGTGACTAAAACATGCATATATATATATAAATGAGAGTAATCATGAAGTGTGTGTAAGTGAGAGTAATGTGTAGATATATATAAGTGAGAGTAATGTGGATGTGTGTGTAAATGATACTAAGCATGGAAATATGCAAGTTGTATATTAAGCATGTGCCTATATACAAGTGAGAAGCAGTATGCATTTCTACAAGTGATATGAAGCATGTGAAAGTGTGAGTAAGTGGAGTGAAACACGGTATGTTCATACAAGTGGATAAGGCATGAAACGTGATAGAAAATGTGGTATATACATTTAATGAGAAAAATAGCACAATGGAGATAAGGATATACATGGATAGCATGATATGAGAAAGGAAAATATGCAACATGTAAGTGTGAAAGTAAGAAGACTATAAAGGTGAAGATACATACACACAAGTAGAGAATTAGAGAAAATGAGAAAAATAAAATAAAGCCCATGTGAAATATAATCTAGTCCTATAAAAAAAAATCTCCAGTAGAATTGCAATTGTGGCCATCGGGGACTTTTCGACGCATGTTCGCACCAAAAGAGAAATTTTGCATGTGTGGGGATCAAGGAAGAAAGTCCTCTTTCTGCCACTTGTGCGATCTTCGCGGGCTGCCGGGACATAAATTGGCCATCGTCGAAGGGGTGAAGAATTAGAAAATGGAGTCGCGATCCTATTTTTCTCAAAACAAGAAAAATATATAGTTGTCCCCGAAGAAATTTCATCAAAGAAAAACCGATGTATATGGAAACAAACAGATCAGGGGTCTGGGGACTAAGTTATGGAATGGGAAGGTGTTAGGCACCCATTCCTTCGTTCTATCTCCATGGGCTATGATAATATTCATCTTTTTCTTCAAAATGCAATTTGTGTGTATAATGTGTGCCAAATAAAATAGGTGAAAAAATAAATCGTCATACTCACGTCATAGAAAAGTTGGAGATGATTCATTGTGAGGAATATAAAATAAAACAAAAAAATAAAACCTAAAAGTAGCCAAAATGTGAGCAACATACCAAATCACAATCCATCGCAAAGAATGGAATACACATGTCCGACAGGGCCGCTAAAATATAATACAATTTGAAAAACACCAGATCATAGTACACTATAAGGAGATGGATATACGTGTCTGGCGGGCTTGAAAAAACTAAAGAGAATAAGAATTATGAAAAGAATAATGTAATGAGAGCAACACACCGGATCATGATTCAATATGAGGAAGTGAATATGCATATCTGTTGGGGTTGCTAAGAACACACACACACACACACACACACACACACACACACACATATATATATATATATATATATATATATATATATATATATATATATATATATATATATATATATATATATATATATATATATGTATATGTGCGTGTGTGTGTGTGGGTTGTACATATAATTCTAATAAAAATGAGATTAAATAAACTGAAGAACGTAAGAAAAGGGAACTCGAATCCCTAGGAGGACTCGAGACGCTAACGTAGATGAAAATGGCATCAAAGTTCACGTAGTTCGATAACACACAAGAGTGGGATTTAACTGATGAACCCAAAACTAGAATTCCCTATAGTTTGTTAGAAAGAGTGCACAAGTGGAAAAAGTGTAGGAAAAAGGGGAGGGTAATTCGAATTTTGGGTGAAAGGATTAAGCCCTTTTTTTGGATTTTTAAAGTTTATGAAACTATATTTTATATATATATATATATATATATATATATATATATATATATAAAGGGCAAAATTTTAAGTGAGAAAGTAAAAATAAAGCTAGAGATATGCTAAGATGAAAGAAAGTGTCATAAACGACACTAATTAAATGAGCTAAAAACGATAAAAGTAGACTTTCTATGAAGCATTGCTATTGATTTTGGAAGTCAAGTGGGCTAGTTTTTTATGGTGATGAAATGGTTGTGAAGTGTTGGTAAAATGGATGGCAAAGGTGGGGTGAAAGTGATGTAAGGACTAATGGAGAGAATGATTGGAAAATGATATTTTTAGAAACCGGTGCTATGATTTCGAGGTAGCGGCTCTTCAGATTTTGAGAGAGGGGTCCTTGGTAATGAGGTCATGGCCTCCCTAAATAGTAAATTTTAGGATTGGGGGGTCTGTCGATTGGCATCGGCTTAGATCTGCCTATCGGCATACCCCTATCTAACTGCATAAGAAAGGCATCCCTATGTCGATAGGCAGAGGTTCAGGGGTGACTATAGGCAATCCAAAATGGATTTTTTTGGAAAAAGAGAGAATAAAATGCCAACTACAAGTCCAAATTATGCACGGAGAGGACCATTGAAAATGGTATCTAGAGCCCTAAGAAATTTCATTGAGCTAGTCTTGGGCCCGATAGTTGACCAAAGTGAAATGGAGCCCTAAAGTGCCCAGTGGTCTCTCGGTCAGGGTTTTGAGTTAAAAAGGCAAGTACGCACGAACCATAAGGCTGATTCTAACACGATATAGACAATTGAAAAGAGTATTAAGAGCCCTATGAAATTTCATTGAGATAATCTCAATTTCGAGAGTTGACCAAATTCAAACGGAGCTCAAAAGTGCCCGGTGGCCTCTGGGTCAGGGTTCGGAGTAAAAATGCTTGTACCCGCGAACCATAAGGTCGATTTGCACACGGTATGTACCATTGGAAAAGGTATTCAGAGACTTATGAAAGTGAATTTGAGATACTCTCGATTATCACTGTTGACCATTGTTAAACGGAGTTCAAAAGTGATAAGTGCCCTCTAGATTAGGGTTTAGAGTAGGACCTAAAGTCCGTGGGTGAAAAGGATGGTATTAGGGACCTAAAGAGGTGTTTAAAGGGTACTACAATAGGATGTCTGTTACTGATGTCATGCATCTAATATATATGAAAAACCACAATATACAAAAGAAAGATAACAAAAAAATACCATGCCAATCACAAGATGAAGTACAAAATTGAAGCGCATAAATTAACTAAGAAAGAAAAATCCTTACCCCTAGATAAAAGTCAATTGTATGTATGGGAGGAAGACCCTTTAGGACCACACGGGGTTTGTGTGGATCCTTGACTAAAAAACCCCCTGCCAATAAAATATAACATGGGGGAAACACTTACACTTAGGGTGAAGGAATCTTTCCATCCCCCTCACCTCTCCCCGAAGTCTGAGTCAAAGAACTCGACGCACCACCACCCTTGACTCTATCTATGGAGGTGGAGATCCACCAATGTTGTAGATCATTATCAGGATCAAATAACTGGTCAAGAATTCTAGATAATCATGTGACACCATTGTGTCCATGTAGATGGAATAGTTATCCCCCGCCATCACCTCTATTAGCTCCCCCTCCGACATTTTCTTCGGAACCTTCACGTACAATGGGCGTTTGACAGAGGAACCTCCACCTCACTCTCCATAACTTGTTGCACCACCCTCTCACCCACCTACAAGTTGTATCCCAACTCATGAAATAACATTCACCGCGTATGATCATGGAAGTCGGTGACCCCCATCTCCACCGAGGACCGCCCCCAGGGATAAAACAACACCTGCAAAAATAAATTCACTCATTAGCATATAATCCAAAACAAAATAAAAATAAAAAAAGGCAAACTATTTAAAAATAGCAAGAATAAAGGCTATCCTAACCACTCGTCAAAGATCTCAACACTACTCTAACATCCCTACGGGTTGGGATGTTGTTCGAGGATCGATTCCTCTTACTCCATATCATGATCCTAAGCCATGCATCGGCCACCTTCATCACCAATGGTAACAACCAATTGCTGCATTTGATCAGCTCATAGAAACAAACCTAAACAATTGATAAAAGAAAGTTCAATTAATTTTCACACGCATGCACACACACATATATATATATATATATATATATATATATATATATATATATATATATATATATATATATATATATATATATATATATATATATATATATATATATGTATGTATGTATGTATGTATGTATGTATGTATTAAAGATCACAAAAAGAGAGAAAGAATAAAATAAAATACCTTTAAGAGATATGTGGCTCCGGTGAAGGTCCGTAGGTAGCATCGGCTGAAGGCGTCCAGGGAGGCATACATAGAAGCTAATGTCAAGCTTCCCAAATCATAGATACTAACTCGCGATATTTCCCAAAAGTAGGGACAGAACCAAAGGTTGACATCATTACCACTCTTCATTACCAGCGTACTCCCTGGCAATAATAGAATAAAGAGTCGGGCCATGCGTCTTAGCTGTTTACCATCTTCCACATCAATCACCCTATTTAGTAAGTTGACCTTTAAAAATGAAATATGCATGAACTCTCCCAAGACTACCCGTGATATAGGCCCTAGTGCCTCCCTAATTGCATCATATATTAGACGAAGGGATCGGCTCACTACAATATGAATCCCTTATATGGAAACCCTAAAATATAAAGCAAATATATCGACATGACGGCCATTATACCAACATCAAAATGTAAGTTGTGGGTGGTGTCCCACCATCTCTCCCCAAGAGTGCACACTACCACTATCGATCGAGACATCTCGTCAAGTTCCCTTGACAATGCATTAACCCCCCCCCCAATATCCACTAAACCCTCACTTCCTCAGGAAGTATGTCCCAGACTCCCTTAACCCCCGTTAATCCTCGAGAGAGATCCTGGTCAACGAAATATTTGTCTGCATAATCGTACATCGGATAAGTACCCAAAAAGAAATTTGGATAAAACAATTGACAAATGCAATTAAATTACAAAACAAAAACAACAAGAAAAAATAATACTCCCATAACCATCAAGATTCTTCACCCTAGCCGAACGATATATCTTGGGTTCCCATAGGAAAACTTTCTCATCCGCCACTATTTTGGCACCTCAACACACATTCTTTATTCCCATGGACATTCCAACAAGGTGGTCCTACTCGATGTTTGCCCATTCGTCGATAGTCACAATATTCGCCATTTCTTCAAAAAACTCACAAAAACCTTGAAGATAACTCTTTTCTAGATATATAGAAAGAAGTCAATTTGGGGTGAGAAATGATGGTTGCCCTCACCCTACTCATATAGGGGTAATGAGTGTGCCAGTCAGCACATCACTATGCATGCCAACTGGTAGTAGCCTTTGAGAGCCCGCGAAGAGGATTAGACTTTGTGACCCTACCGTCTGGCACAGGTCACCTCAACCAAATTTCGTTACAAGCATTCCAAAAAATGTGCCAAAAAATCCCAGAATTTCCAAAAAAAATATTGAGAACTCATAATAACTCAAAAAATCCTCTTGAATTTGTTTCACACATTCATTAGGTCCTTAGAATTGAGCTTGTGCCTAAGAATTAGTCGAGATCTTCCCAATCGATCATATACACTCTTTAGGTACTTAGAATTAACCTGGACCTCAGAATCGATTGTGACCCCCTCGAATCTATCACAACTCCTCCATAGGTCCTCAAAATTGACCGCGACCCTCAAAATCAGCTACAATCCCTGTATCAGTTCCGTCCACTCTATAGATCCTCAGAATTATACTTTCATCACCATCATGACCAAAATTCCACCTTGCAGTCTCTATAAATGCCCTAACTCTAAATCCCCACTAAAGTTGACACATAGGGACTCAACACTCAAAACCTCAACTGGGTTTGTATCTTTTGATGACCTTCATTTATACTAAAATCGATTAGAGAAGGTCTCTATAGACACCCCATTATCAAATCTCGAACCCCCCTTCCTCCTTCAAACCTTAACCATAGAATAACTAGAATCTTTTTAAGCCCATTTGACTTTGGTCAACTCTTAAACTTGATATTATTTCATCATACTTTCATAGAGCCTTGAATCCTCTCTCTAACGTTTCTATCCGTGCACGAATCAGACTTATGATTTTGCATTTTATGATCTTTTTGCCAAAAATAATCCGTTTCGGGCTACCAATTGACACTGCCCCACTTGTCGGCTGGTAAATAGTACATTATTTAGCCACCAATTTTTCCCACTTAATGACTAACATGTCAGATCATATGTCATCCGGCGCCCCCCAGGGACAACTTAGTCATTTGTCATTCTTAGAGTTTCGTATAAAAGAAAATCCTGACCTAACTATTTCATATCAATTCGTATTAACCACTATCCTTTACATCCAAAATCACATTACTAGAAAAATTATAATCCAACGACTCAGAAGGTCCAAATCCTCTTCACTTTAGTTTACCAATTCATTTCTACTACACATGTTTTGTAACTTTTAGCACTTTATTACGTAATTATTATCTCTTCCAGCATTAACCTCACTATTTATTAAACCTAAAAAAGGGATTATTTCCCGGTGGGTGCATTTTTTTGTATATTTATAACCAAATTTATATTTTGTTAATCCTATATTATTTTAATTGATATGTTCTTAGGACCATTTTGTTAAAAAGTAAAAAAATGCTAGACTAATTGCATTATGATTCAAAATAGAAATTTTATGTAAAAATGTGCACTTTAATAATTTTATAATCATCTTATGCTAATTTGTGAAAAATGTTGCCTTGTATAACTTTTGCAAGTAAGGCTGGAATTTTGGGCAAACTGACGATCAACTAGAGAAAAACACGAAAAGCTAATTTTTAAAGTCATTCGAAAAAAGTTGTTTTCAAGCTTTTCGCTCCCAACATTTTTCAACCAAGTAAAGTGAGTTTCATCCCAAATGTGATACCTCACCTCACGGATTATAAAAAGGACCCTTGGGCTCATAATTTTACACACAATTTCGGGGATCAATTTTTAAGTGATTGAATTCAATTTGAGGGCCAAGTTTTTGTCATTTTGAGAGGATTAAAGATTATTGTGAGAGAACCTATTGTAAGTTTTATTATTAATTAAAGTTTTTATTCATAATTGAAATATATTTTAACCTTTCATTATGGTAGCTTAATTTTTCTATTGGGATTACGGTGAAACTGTCATAGTTAGATAATGTTATCACATTAATTTAATTATAGTTTATTTCCTACTCGTTTTAATTATTATCAAAACTTCGGTATTCATTTTAAACAACACAAGAGGGTGTTTTAAAACCTTCAAAATTGTTTTGTCAAAAAAGTTTTAAGATTTATATTTATCCCTATTTAGTAGTCTCGTTCACATGCGTCATCACTTTGTCATAGTAACATCACGATCCGGTACATCACATACATTTTAGTAGTTTTAACTTATATGGTGAAACCCCTTTTCTTTATCATTGTCTTTTAGCGTCATGTTGACATGCGTACTTACTTTTCCGTAATGTTGTCCCAATTCAGTGCATCACTCATATTGCATTTAGATTTTACTTTTTCATATACTTATCCGTTCTTATATTTATTTCCTTTAGCATTCCCTTTGATACTCACTTTTCCACAGTGACGTCACGATTCGTCACATCTCTCATATTTTAGTCACCTTCACACATTAATATCTAAGTTTCACTCCTTAGCATGATTCATTCCTATCCTTCTATACGTGGATACGATGATTTCACTCCTCGCCTATCCATTTTTATATACACATGACACACACTTAATAAACTTATACACATGTACACACACATTAGGACAAGGATACCATTTTGTTTCCCATGAGAGATAGAAAGGCTGAAATGGGTGCCTAACACCTCCCCATTCATCTACATTGTCTCTCAGCCCATGTCTTTTTGGTTTCGCACGCACTAGTTATCTTTTATGTAGGATCTTTGGAGATAATCACTTATTTTCTTTATTTTGAGTAAAACAGACTAGAGACTACACTCTCACATGCGTCAAGAGTGTGCGAGGTTGATGAGACTATATTTTTCCTTCCTAGAGGCTCGAGGATGGCAACACCAAGAACATAAGATCATATCTTCTTTTCGCAAAAGGAAAAACGAACACCATTAAGAAATAAAACCATACTTTAGTTCAATTAACATTACGAATCATGAAACAAATGACTCAAAGATTTGACTTAAGTGAAATCTTTAACACCATTTTAGGACCAATTTTGACCATCACACTTTTTATTTCTAAACAAACAATTTTAATTGAAATATTATTATCTCATTCCATTTATTTTACTCAATTTTGGACAAATAAAAATCTATGATACATCGTTTTCTTCATTTTTCACATTTGTCATCTTTCACTCAAAAATATAGGTATATTTTTCCATAAATACAAGCTATCACACTATCTAATGTTTAACTCTTTCCCTATACTTTCATGATTTTTTAGATATGGAATTAGCCTTTTAAACTTCTACAAATCATGAATCAAATTTCACATTTACACATTTAATGAGTGTAAAACATGTTTATCAAGTCTGATCAAGATTTGCACACTTTGTAAAAGACCATTTAATTTTTTTGTTCCTTATAAATATGAAAATATTACATGTGTAGTGAGGTTCAAAGTGTAACTAAATATGAGAAAACAATCCCAATAAATTTCTCTCAATATTTGTAAGACTTAAAAAAATCCATATCATGTAGAACATGCCATATTCCCAAACAAAAGCAAAAATATATAAAAATAAGCCATTATAAAACACAAGATATGTCTTGAAGTATATCACTTAAAGACATTAAAATAATTGTGTAAACAATGTTTTCAGTTTGATGAAAAACATATATACATTCAAAACAAAGGCATGTCATATGATTACTATGATCTCATTCAACTACAAAATATATGATGAAAATATAGTAAACTTAAATGTACAAAATTCAATAGGATTAATTATCATGTACACTAATTGATGATTACTTGGTACATAACTCAAATACACCACATTTTATCCAATAACACCTTGAATAAAATGTTGGTGATATCAATGCGTTTAGTATGATAATATTATCTGGAATTTTGGATATATTAATAGCATTGATATAATCACAATATAAATTCATGTAACCTTGATCATTACTTTAATCTGTCTACATTTTCTTGAATCGAAGAAATTATATGCAACAACTACTCATAGTAGTATACTCCATCTAACCTATAAACAAAGATACACAAGTTTGTTTCTTAGCAAGCCATGAACTAAAGACTTTCTCAATTGGAATCACCATCTAGATATACTCTTCATACATTCTGCATACTAAACACAATGAACATATAAATAGTCTAGGAAAGATATATTATGATTACGATGATACCATTTATCAATACCCATTATTCCTCTTACATAATGGAAAAAATAGACAGAAGTGCAACAAATAACCTATCATGCTATGATATATTTTTAATCCACATACTTCCCACCGATATTCTTATTAACTTCAATGGAGACACTCATAGGAGTACATATTTGCGTATTAATTTGCAGTTGTACTTCTTCACAAAGTCCTTTAGATATTTTGATTATGAAATAAATATATCACTATGAATTTACCTCACTTGGATACCTAAAAGAAATGTGAGTAACCCAACCATGCTCACCTCAAACTTCTTTTGTATAAATAAAGAAAAGTTCGAGTCAAATACGACATTGTCTATAGAGACTTGGGCTACCTTAATGTATATCCTATAAAACTTGAAAAATAAATTCCTAATCACACTCACCGATAGAAACATTTCCCAATAAGATAGGATGAAAGTATCGAATACCAAGCTCTCACATCTTAACGTTAACCATTAAAGTATTTCTTGAGGTAGTCGACATAGGATGGGAACTTTGCATGATACCCCATATTTTCTATGCATTATTTAAATTCTAAAATTTATCTTATGTACTTATTATCACATGTGATGACACTATTTATCTTTTATATGTGTTCTATAATACAATTGTGAAAATAGAATTAATATATGGTAATTTACTAATTAAATTTTCAGACATGAGTATGTGCTATGGGTGAATATGGAATGTATAAGAGTATTCAACCCATTTGTTCGCTCATGGGTAGTTGTCTTATTTCATTTTTCTAAAATATTTTATGTTGTTAATTTATCTTTTTGAAAGGCTTCATCAACTTTCGAAAATCGTGAAGCCGGATTTGATCATCCTCGATTTCTAAGTATCACAATACTAGATGTAAGGTATTTTGGAGAATTACGACACCCACGACACGTGTTTTTACAAATACTTTACAAAACATCTTGGCAAACAATTTGGGTGTGTAAATCGTGTGGTTTTAATCTCTTGATCTTGCTTTTATAAAAAAATTTAAAAATTAAAAAGAAAGAAAAATTGAGAAAACCTTACTAGTTTCACTATAGCGATGATATGCGTCGCTAAAGAAAAAGGGAGAAAGTTATTTTGCAAAATCTCTAGAAACGGCCACGAGGACCCTCATCGCTAAAGCATCTGTAATGAAATTTTGAAGAGGTATAAGTCTCAAGCTAAAAGCATTGATACCAATTTGTGAATGCATGATATCGATTATTAATGGGATTCGCAAATTTCCAATTTAAACTTATTTAATTAGAATCAATCTTCAATCCAAATTAATTAAACCCTAATCATTCATCTATGTGGATAAAACAAACATTCAATCACAAATCAAGCGACAAGAAAATTTCACGAAAAAAACCCTTTCGGGTAAAACCTTTTATTTCAGTATCTAACTTAAATCACAAGTTACAATTACATAGAAAAATTGTTAACGAATTTACCGTAGAAAATCTATACAGATTGCAGCCTAGCACCAGTAAAGATTCCCTCGAGAACCTCAAGAATCGTACCTCCTCTTCAACAGTGATTACCCTTGAGTATCCCTAATCACCACAGCCGTTAGCAAATATCTCCCACAAGAACTATCACTTCAGTAGTAGAGGAATCTTCTCTATAAGAGAAACACCGAAAATAACTATTTTGGGTTTCAAATGATTCACCAACATATACGGGATCTTTTAGCTAATAAAAAATAAGGTTGTGTGCCCTAAAAGTGAAGGATAAAATTCCGCATATATGCCGTTTTTGTTTAACAAAAGTCTTAATGAAAAAGCCTTCCAAAACAAGTATTTATAACAAAGCAAAATTCTTGAAGCAGTACAGCTCGTTCGAATAACTTCTTGATATCGTTTAAACGACATTATATGTTGTTGGAACGACTCTAAAAATGACTTGATAAAATGCAAAACGGTACAAGGTCATTTGAAACATAAAAGGAAGGACCTCTCTCGCAACTTATCTAACGACATGTAATGTCATTCGAAGGGGTCGTTTGGACGAATTTTCAATGTCTTTTGAATGGCATTTCTTTGTCATTTGAACGACAGATATGAAAAAATAATATTTTAAAAACTCGCCTACAGGTCTTCCAAAAATTATTTTGAATTAGAAAAATGCCTCAGTTTGATAAAAAGCAGTTTTGAAAAATATCATAATACTACCATAAACCAAATTCGAAACTTAAACACAATACTTACCAAACTCAATCTTGTAGATGTCCATTGTTGAAGAAACTTAATATTCGGATCCGTCGTCTTAAAAAAATGATCGTGATCTTCCTTCGACAGTTGTAGCGGTATACGACATACTCAATGTGACACACCACCTAATTAAATACCGGGTGATCAGTCCTTTATGAAATTAAAATGAATATCCAGTTGATTTTCACTATTGCAAACTCTTTAATATTTACTAACCATCTAGTATTTGAAAAGCTAGTGTCAAATTTTATCTTTATAATTCATAGGTAATGATCTATAACAATTAAATAAATGAACATCACATTCACCATCCTAATTAACCAACATCATAAATAACTAAATAACTAAATCAAATAAGATATGACTAGAATAAAAACCACAGTCTGAAACTCCAATACAATAATCAATATCTCAAACTAAATCCACAACTGAAATAAATGAAGTACAATGTCTCTGGAAACAACTACTAATAAAACATAGGTGACATGCCCGACTGAGATAAATGAAAGGATGCATCTGATCTGAAAAAAATGGAAGCGTATACCAAATAGGTCCTACAATCGTCCACAGCAACTGCAACAACATCAAATGAGAATGAACTCCTAAGCTATGCCTCCCTGTGGCTGGGAACGTAAAATAGTTTTTACAAAATAGATTTGGAAAAAGGGTCAGATCTCGAGTAAAACAGTTTAAAAATATTTGCAAGTATTTAAAAAGCATAATCAACATATATTATACACATGTTAGTTTCACGCTTTCACTTGAGGTCCTCACCCCTCAATTAGTGTGTACGCCTAATGTATATTCCCAACCCCGTCTAACTAGTTCGAGTTAAATATTTTACCACAGTTCTAACTCTTTGTGCTCACCCGTATTACCCACACAACAACTATGGAAGCTCTATGTCTATTAGGCAATTATGAATTTCTCATTTAGGGATAAGTTCCCACATATTTAGATGAATTTAGATATCACTATCTTTCTTATCTATTAAGAACACACACTAGAGTTAAAACACAACTGTGTATATATATATATGTATATATATTTACATACATGTCACTCTAATTATATATATACTAATATTGCACCCTAGGCTGAGCTGTGGTGCATGCATACTCCGCTATAAAGTCCTGGTACATCATGTGTAAATAGAGGATTAATGGTCCAGGATCACTCTCGAACTAGAAATACAAATCACACATTGGAGCCGAACATAGTCCTAGGCCTTTAGGCTACGCACATACCTACGCACCCAATTGATCGGGCATACCCTCATTCACACAATTGGTGCTCATACCTAAGTTCTTTGTTCTGAGGTATAAGTCAAAATCCCCCAATATGGCTCATCAAGATAAGACTATCCCATTTCCAAACCTCCCACGATAGCAAGAAGCATAGGTATATCGTACATAAAATAAGCAGCACATTAGGTATTCACACAAACTATGTATATACATTAAATTAAGGTAATATCATACCCCATAAGATAGTCCATGCATATTCTACCTACTCTCACATAGCCTACATATTATCAGCATACCATGAAATTTATTATTCACATAAGCCCGAGTGTTTCCCATTACTTGGAAGGCTACGAATTGTCACTTAAGTCTATTCAGTAGATATCTCACTCATTACCTACTGATGTAGGTCATCGTTCCCACCGACTTCCCCTGACACAATAGCATTCTTCAAATTAGGTTTTTATTCCTTAATTATGCTTAATTAATCTTAGCCCTTAACTTTTTCCCATGTGACTAAGTCTCAAATCCAATATTAACCTGCTGATTATTTTTAAAATAACTCTCTTTATATTTAAAAATTATCTCAAGGGTTAATTCGATCATCCCCCCTCAGTTCTAAACTTAAGGGAGAAAATTTATCAAAATCTGGGCAGCCGAATTGATTCGTCCCTAAACCAAATCGATTCTCCTACCAAATCGATTTGGCCAGGGAGACGAATCCATTCGCCTGCTACAGGTCTTCATCCTCTTCCTTAAGCAGTTACGGGTTTCTCCATTTTTATTCATTCAAACCTCAATTACATGATCCCATACTCCCAACCAAACCTACCAAACATCATCCCTACCTATATACATTATTGCCAACGTCTCATAATCATCAAATCATCAAGATACATCATCTATTTAAAATTAATTCAAGAATTTCCTCTAAAAACCCTAGTTCATTCTTTTTCATCAAGAACCACAATAAAACTCGGATTTATTCATGTTTGATTTTCTTAAATTCATCAAAATATTCATAGTACAAAAGCGATTCCATTCTAACATTAATTCAACCCAAAACATGATTTAATTTCTCCATTTTGTCATCCAAACACATGAAATAAAGATCATAAACATCATATCCTTACACGGATGATATATCCTTCATAAATTAATCAAGACAAACACTTGCCTTTGTGTGTCGGTCTGATTTTCATAAAATTGATTATATGGTTATGTATCTCTCCTTCCGATCTACGCAACGCTGGTGTTTTTGGTTCAAAAGGTGCAAGAATGGTGGTTTTAGCCTTAGGGAGTATCTCTCCTTCCTCCTCTAATGGCATCTGTGAGTTATGCAGATGCTAAACCTAATGGACTTAACCTAATGTTGATATACACTTAACAAATTTCGTAGGTATGATTCCCTCAAAATTTCAAAAGACTAAAACACCCCTCCGGGGTGCCGATTTGGCCTAAAATGCCTTAGGACCCAAACTAAACCCCCGAGTACACTTTTTGGAATATTTTAATCGTTCCGAACGCATTATCATACTCAAAATGACCATATGCAATATGAAAAGTACACTTATATTTTATTTTCCAAATTAAGTCTCGACACGACTGACACGCGCGTCCCGACTACATTTATCGTAATTGTCGTACTTTGCCCTCACCACAATTATAATCTTTTCATATCATTATTATTACTCATTCACTAAGTAATATTCAATATAAATAAATATTAACCCTTATCTCGCTAATTAATATTTATTATCCCCGATCAATTATTCCAATTCAATTTAATCAATCCCAATTTAATTTACAATTAATCTAAATATAAAAATCTTTAAAAATACGGGGTGTTACATACTTCCCCCCTTATAACGAAATTTCATCCTGAAATTGAAAAAATGAAAATACCTGGTATGAACAACTTTATATATCTCTGATGCATCTCATCCTCGCGCTCCTAAGTAGACTCATCGGCATTATGATGCACCCACTGAACACGTATAAGAGGCATTACCTTCGAAGTTAATCGCCTCTCACTATGGTCTAAGATAGCGACTGGTCTCTCCCCGTACGAAATATCAGCCTATAAGTCAATCTCCTCCAATGAAATGTGAGTGTAATCCAACTCATCCTATATGTATCGCGATAACGAAGAAATATGAAACACATCACGAATACGGTGTAAGTGCTCTGGCAATCTGAGTCTATACGCCACTGATCCGATCCGCTCGATGATAAGAAATGGACCAATGTACCTTGGTGCCAATTTTCCTCTCTTCCCAAATATCATTATCCCCTTCATAGGAGAAACACGCAGTAGCACCTGATCCCAAACACATCAAACTTAAAAAAGGACCGCTTAGAATCGACATAGCTCTTCTGTCTATCCTGAGTTATCCGTATATGGCTCTGAATCATCTATATCCTATTTGAAGTATCCTCGAGCAACTCTGGCCCAAGTAGCTTGTTATCTCCCACCTCTAACTAATAAGCGAGTGAATGCCACGATCTCCCCTATAATTCCTCAAATGGAGCCATGCCAATAGTGAACTGATAGGAGTTATTATAGGAAAACTCCAATAGTAGAAGGTACGACTCCCAACCTCCCCTAAAGTCCAAGATGCACATCGGTAGAATGTCCTCCAATATCGGATTAGTCTGCTCAGTATGATAATCTTTCTATGAGTGATAGGCCATACTCAGTCGTAACTCCATGCCCATGGCCTCTTGGAAGCTCTCCCAAAAGCGAGACACAAAAATCTTGTCCCTATCGGACTCCATGCCTTGGTCAATGGATCCACTATCACCCGTATAGAATCATGACCCCTCTATGAAGTAGGAAACCCCATAATAATGTCCATGGAAATACTCTCCCATTTCCACATAGGAATGTCTAATGGAAGTAGAACTCTTGCTTGTCTCTGGTGATCCACCTTTCAAAGTTGATAGGTAGTACACCTCGAGACAAACTCATTGCTGTCTCTCTTCATCTCACTCCACCAGTATTGTCGTCTCATGTCCTGTTACATCTTATCCCCTCCAAGATGTACTGCAAATCGAGACCCATGAGCCTCTACCATCACAGCGTGTAGTAAATCCTCCCCTTCAGGAACTATAAACCTCTCGTTGAATCGCAAACCTCCCTCTGAACTAATGGAGTATGACTCTTCTCCCCAAGCTAATAGCTAACTAATCCGCTCCTAACAAAACAGATCCGTCGCCTATGCCTGTACCACCCTCGTGACAATCTGGGGTGTAATGGTCATAACTGACATGAAGATCTGGAAACTGCATCCTATTATCCCAATTTCTTCCATTTTTCCTCACATACCTCAGCCACCTCCCCCACTGGTCTACGGCTCAACACGTCGGCCACCACATTGGCCTTCCTCAGGTGATACTGGAGATCGAACTGATTGTCCTTCACAAATGTAAGTCACCTGCACTGATGCATATTCAGATCCCTCTGAGTGAATAAGTGTTGTAGCAACTTGTGATATATGAACAGGAAAAAATTCTCCCCTAGCAAATAGTGTCTCCAAATTCGCAATGCAAACACAACTGCCGCTAGCTCCAAGTCATGGGTGGGGTAATTCCTCTTATGAGGCTTATTTTTGCGGGAAGCATACGCTATAGACTGATTCTCCTACTGTAACACACCCCCAAGTCCCTGTAGGGGTGCGTCAGTGAAGACAAGATACTATACTTCTACTCGAGGGAGTGTGAGTTCAGGTGTTGAAGTTAACTCGTCCTCCAGCTCATCAAAACCCAACTGACAAGCATCATCCCAAACAAACGGTACACCTTTGTGAGTTAACTTAGTCAGAGGGTGCACAATTTTTGAAAATCTTGTGATAAACCATTTGTAGTACCCTACTAAACCCAAGAAACTACGCACCTCTGTTGGTGTCAAGGGCTATCCCCACTCCCTCACTGTTGACACCTTACTCGGGTCCATCGGTATACCCCTCTCCGAACTGATATGCCCCCAAAACTGTACCTCACATAACCAGAACCCGCATTTTTTAAACTTTGCATACAACTGATCCTCGTGTAGTGTCTGTAAAATTCGACGTAAATGCTCAGCATGCTCCTCCTTGGTCGTAGAATAAATCATAATGTCATCAATGAAAACAATAAAAAAATGATACAAGAACTCTCTGAACACCATATTAATCAAGTCCATAAATACAATCGATGCATTGGTTAGAAAAAATGGCATAACTCAAAACTCGTAGGACCCATATCTCGTCAAGAAGGAAATTTTACACATGTCCTTCTCCCGGATACCCAACCGGTGATACCCGGATATGAAATCTATCTTTGAGAAGTAGGCGACTCCTCTCAACTGATCGAATAAGTCATCAATTCAAGGTAACCCTTAGTTATTGCATATCGTGACTTTATTCAGCTCCCGATGGTCCACACACAAGCGTAACGATCCATCTCTCTTCTTTACAAATAGTATTGGGGCACCCCACGACAACGTACTATGACGTATAAAACCCTGCCCCAACAACTACTCAATCTGATCTCGTAGCTCCCTCATCTCTATAGGAGCCATATGATACGGTTCATGAGATATTAGTCGGGTGCCCGATGCCAAATCAATTGAGAACTCAATCTCTCTACTAGGGGACAGTCCTGGTATCTCCTGAAACACATTGGCAAACTCACATAAGACTGGGATCGAGTTAAGTGAAATCACCACCCTCTGAGATGTTTCCTCCTTTTTGTAGTAAAAATGAGTGGACAATCCTCCCTCAGGATGAGACATTGCCACTAAAAACATCTCCTAGCCAGGGATCGTAAAAACTATGCTCCTACTATAGCAGTCAATCATGGCCCTATACTCAACTACCCAATCCATGCCTATGATGGAGTCTTATTCTAGCATATCTAATACAAGCATATCAGTAGGCAAAACTAATCTCCCGATATCTATAATCACTCCCCGATAGATAAAGAATATCCATGTCATATTACCCAATAGAAAGTCCAAACATGTAACTGTACTATCTATAGGATCTAATAACCCTGCGGCCCGTGCAAAACTAGTGGCTCTGAATGACTGTGAACCCCATTGTTAAATAAAATGCACCCAAAATTGCTATGGATAAGAAACTTACCCTCAATAGCGGGTGGAGTCTGTGGAGCTGCAACCTGGTGGATGTGATACATGCTCCCATATTGTAACTATCCCTTTAGAGGTTGGGTAGCTAGAACGGATGGTGTTGTAGGTAATGCTAGTACATGTGCTAGTGTTGGGAGGGTGGCTGGGAAGATAGGTCTCTGAGGCTCCTAGCGACCTCCCTGTTGTTGCTGAACCTAACCCTTATTATGGCAATCCTGTCCCTTGTGGCCAGTCCTACAACAAATGAAACACCTGCCTGTAAAATTACCTCCCCTCTGACCCTGCTTGCCTCTACCCTGCTATCCATTACTGCCCCTACCCTGGCCCTGATGAAATCGCTACTGGCTTGGCTGGCCCTTCTGGCCCTATTAATTCTAGTGGACCTGCCTATATCCACCATGTCCCTTCCAATAATCCCTACGATGAAACCTCTTAGAATCATGCCCCTAGTGGGGACCCTGCTCACCCAAGTTTTGCTAACTTTTTATCGAATGTGCCTCGTCGGCGCTACTGGCCCTAGTCCTTCCCTACTGGTTGGACTCTCCTACTCACTCCCCTTAACATGGAAGATGTGGTCCTGACAATGTAACAAAGAAATATTTAATAACTCAATGTAGGTCTTCAGAGATGGATTACCCAATAAGTGTTATCGGATCATGGGAATTTATAAATAATTGTATCTTCTTCTCCTCAGTAGTTACCTCTCCTGGAATGAAGTTAGTCAACCTCATGAATTCTTCCTCATACTCATCAACAATATTTCCCTCCTAGGTGAGATCTAGTAGTTTTCACCTTATCTCTGTCTGGAGGGAAAATGGAAAATATTTTTCATAAAACGGCTCCCAGAACTCCTGTATCTATATACTGTCTCTCTCCTTCGAGGTGGTAACAAACTCCCACCACTGTAGTGCCGCGCCGACTAGCTTAAACGTATCAAGAATTTTCCTTTTGACGTTTGTGCACTTGTACATCCATACATGCCTCTGGATTTCTTTCTTCCATTGGCTCGCAATGAGTACGTCTCCACTCCCCTAGAACTCAGGAGGGTGTGCCTTCTGGAAGGCATCTCTAACTCGCTCCCAAGCTGAAGGGAACACCTACATCTGAATTGGTGCCACCACCTATGCCTGGGGTGGGCCCAACTGTGCAACTATGGCCCATGCTGCATTAACTTCCTGAGAAACTATGGAGGCAACCACCGCGGCTTTCATATAACCCTAGATTGGAGTTCATTGAGGCTCCGGTTACGCCTCTGGTTTGGCTCGTGTGGCACATCGAGGAGGCGTCTGAAAGGAGAAAGAATTTTTCATTAGTACACAATTCTATATGTCTTAAAATAGTTGAAGATTTAAATGAGTAATAAAGAAGACAACAATCCTAAAAATAGGGCTCTACATCAAAGAAGGCTACTTTCAAACGCAATAAGCCACACAAATCCTAAATATGCTAGAACATGATGCTCTAATACCATTTGTGACACCCTGCCTAATTAAATACTAGGTTATTAGTCCGTTATTAAATTAAAATAGAATATCCAGTTGGTCCATTATTAGCATCACTGTCGAAAACTCTTTAATATTTACTAACCACCTAGTATTTGAAAAGCGGGTGTCAAATTTTATCTTTATAATTAACAGGTAATGATCTAAAACAATTAGATAAACGAACATCACATTCACCATCCTAATTAACCAACATCATAAATAACTAAATCAAATAAGATATGACTTGAATAAACACCTAAGTCTGAAACTTCACTACAATAATCCATATCTCAAACTAAATCCACAACTGAAATAAATGAAGTACAATGTCTCTGGAAATAATTACTAATAGAAGATGGGTGACATACCTGACTGGGAAAAATGAAAGGATGCATCTGATCTAAAAGAAATTGAGGCGTCTACTAAATATGTCATGCAATCATCCACAGCAGCTGCAACAATGTCAAATGAGAAGGAACTCTTAAGCTGGGCCTCCCTATTGCTGGGCACCTAAAATGGTTTTTACAAAATAGATTTGGAAAATGGATCAGAGCCGGAGTAAAAAAGTTTAAAAATATTTACAAGTATTTAAAATGCATAATCAACAAATATTATATATATGTTAGTTTCGCGGCTCTCACTTGAGGTCCTCACCCCTCAACTTGTGTTCACGCCTAACGTGTATTCCTACCCCGTCCTAGTTATGCTACCCCGTCAAACTAGTTCTAGTTAAATGTTTTACCACACCTTATAACTCTTTCTGATCACCTGTATTACCCATACAACAACTATTGAATCTCTATGTCTATTAGACAATTATGAATTTCTCGTTTAGGGTTTCCCACATATTCAGATTAATTTAGATATCACTATCTTTCTCATATACTAATAACACACAGTAGAGTTAAATCACAAGTATATATATATATATATATATATATATATACATGTCACTCTAATTATATATATACTAATATATCACCCCCTAGGCTGAGATGCGGTGCATGCATACTCTACTATCAAGTCCCAACACATCACGTACAAATAGAGGACTAATGGTCTAAGATCACTCTCTAACTAAAAATACAAATCATAAATATTGGAGGCAAATATAGTCCTAGGACTTTGGGCTATACACATACCTACGAACCCAAATTACTGAGCACACCCTCATTCACACAAGTGGTGCTCATCAGTAAGTTCTATGTTCTAATGTACAAGTCAAAATTCCCCAAGATGGTTCACTGAGACAAGGTTGTCCCCTTTCCAAACCCCCCACGATAGCAAGCAGCGTATGCATGTCATACAAAAAATAATCCACACATTAGGTATTCACACAACCTATGTATATACATTAAATTAAGGTAATTCCTTACCCCATAATATTGTCCATGCATAGTCTACATACTGTTGCATAGTCTACATATTGTTGCATAGCCTACGTATTATCAGCATACCGTTAAAGTTCTTATTTACATAATCTCAAGTGTTTACCATCACTTGGAAGGCTACCAATTGTCCCTTGAGTCTATTCAGTAGCTATCTCACTCATTCCCTACTAATCTACTCCATCATTCATAACGAATTCCCGTGACACGATATCATTCTCGAAATTAGGTTTTTATTCATTAATTATGCCTAATTAATCTTAGACCTTAAGTTTCTTTCAGGTGACTAAGTCTCAAACCCAATATTGACCTAGTAATTATTTTATAAATAACTCTCTTTCTATTTAAAAATTATCTCAAGGGTTAATTCGATCGTCCCCCGTGAGTTCTAAACAAAAGGGAGAAAATTTATCAAAATCTGGGAAGCCGAATCAATTCAGCCCTGAACCAACTCGATTCTCCTACCAAGCCGAATCGGCTAGGGAGCCAAATCGATTCCCCTGCTACAAGTCTTCATCCTCTTCCTTAAATAGTTACGGGCTTCTCCATTTTTAATCATCCAAACCTCCATTATAATATCCCATACTCCCAACCAAACCCCCAAAAAAACATTCCTACCTATATACATTATTTCTAACATTTCATAATCATCAAATCATCAAGAAACATCAATTAATTCGAATTAATTCAAGAATTTTCTCTAAAATCCCTAGTTCATTCTTTTTCATCAAGAACCATTATAAAAATCGGATTTCTTCATGTTTGATTTCAGAAATTCATCAAAATCATCAAAATACAAAAGGGATTACATCCTAACATGAATTCAACCCAAAGAATGATTTAATTTCTCTATATTTTCATCCAAACACATGAAATCAAAATCATAAACATCTTATTCTTACATGGATTATATATGTTTCATAACTTAATCAAAATATATACTTTCCTTTGTGTGTAGGTCCAATTTCCATGAAATTGATGATATGGTTGTTCCCCTCTCCTTTCGATCTATGCAACGATGGTGTTTTTGGTTTAAAGGTGCAACAATGGTAGTTCTAGCCTTGGGGAGTATCTCTCCTTACTCCTCTAATGGACTCTGTGAGTTTTGTAGATTCTAAACCTAATGGACTTAATCTAACTTTGATATACACTTTGAAAATTTCATAGGGTCAATTCCCTCAAAATTTCAAAAGACTTAAATACCCATGTGGGCTGGTTTGTCCTGAAAATACCCGAGACCCAAACAAAACCCCCGGGTACACTTTTCTGACTATTTCGAATCTTTCGAAAGCATTGGCCCACTCGAAATGACCATATGGAATATGAAAAGTAAAATTATATTTTATTTTCCAAATTAAGTTCCGACACGACTGATACGCGCGTCTCGACTACATTTATCGTAACTGCTGTATTTTTCACTCACAATAATTATAAACTTTTCATATCATTATTATTACTCATTCACTAAGTAATATTCAATATCAATAACTATTAAACCTAATCTCCTTAATTATATATTATCCCGGACTAATTATTTTAATTTAATTTAATTAATCCCAATTTAATTTACAATTAATCCAAATATAAAAATCATTAAAAATATGGGGTGCTACACTCAATGTAAAATTAGGACTATGGAAAATATGTCCTTACACATTTTTCACTCCAGTAATATTTCCCTCACAGGGCCGCCAAGCTCTTTGAAGGTTTTGTGAAAAATCTTTAGACATGTATGACTAGCTTCGTACTAGGATCATTCCAGCGATTCTTGTCCTCACTGCAGTGACCCTCCAATGACATGTAAAGATCCATGAATCCGTCATATATATTTTTGTATATCTTCAATATTTTTGTGCGAAATAACTTTTTGGCTTGCTAACTTGAATTTCTAGCCCCCAACCACTCTCTCACGAATGTTTTGTGTAAGAGAGGTGTCCTTGGGTTTTTCTTGGTAATGGGTAAACCCATTTGTATGATTTTCCTTATTTAAACCTTCAATGCTCTTAATTTCAAAATAAATTTCATATATTTCAAGAATAAAATACATAGAGAGATTTTTTTGTTCATTCGTTTCTTCTTCCTTTCCATGGAGATAAGAGTATGCTAGAGAAAAATAGTGAACCCATTTTCAAAATCTAGTTAATATTTTTTCTCCTTCTCTTCTATGCATTTAATCACCTCTCTTCTTAGAAATTGAATCATATCAAATGAGACGAATTTTTTTTTTATCAAGAACTCATATTCATAAAATAACTTTCTGTACACTTTGGGTCTTTCTCCCAACAAGAAGTATTGTGATATTTGAAGTACTCTTTCGGGTTTCATATCATTTGCTATCTCCCAAATACGAAGGCTTGTAAAACATTATTGACGCGTGTCATGATATCGAGATGTTAAGATCTTCCATCGGTGAATAGGAATCTTCAAATCACTAAAACTGGTGTAAAAAGTGTAAAGATGTGAGTTGATGTAGAAGGAGTTTTAGTCGTTAGTCCCCTTTATAAATATTTGCCAAATTTTTAGTGAGATTGTTTCATTCGCCTTTGGTTTTTTTCATTAATGGGTTTTTATCTTCGTAAGTCTATTGTTGTGCTGTTATTAATCTCTTTTACATCTTTTCTAATACATATGCTTAAACAAGATAGAGCTTGAGTTAGTTGGGTAAATTTTGGATAATTTCTTTAACATCGTATCTTAAGTGTGAAAAATAATTATTTTTTGGTGGGTCTATATTTCGATTCACAATACGTACACTCATTTGATATCGTAACATGGTCCTCTTTTGTTAATAATTAAAAACCTAGAGGTAGATCGTGCATTTTATGTTAGTATGATAATAGCGTTATGTTTTAGATGTTTACATTTTAAGGACCTTATTCAACCTACCTATTCTTTTGGATCTTTAGATGGTTTTTCATCAAATGATAAAGAGCTGAGTAAATCTTTATCTTTCAACGATACATGTTCTTCTAAGATTGGTACTTTTTCTTCTTCTGGTTATTCTAGTAATGATTCCTTAGATGCATAAGATAGTGGCCTCAAACAAGATTATGATAAAATCTCTTCTGAAAATGCTAGACTTAATACTTCCATTAAATTGAAAAAATTATAAAAAGAAAATGCCTCTTTAAAAATGGAAGGATCTATTTTACACAATGTTGAAGCTCAATTGTCTTCTATTAGTTTAAGTCTCCTTTTGATGGAGAATGAGAATAAAGTTTTTCAAGAGAGGTTAAATGTTTTCATTGTGAGTTTAAAGAATGTAAAAGTTTTAACTATTTTTAGAAGGGGGAAATAACCATTCTTGAAAATTAGTTAATCTAGGCTAACAATGTCAAGGTTACCCTTGAAGATAGATCCAGGAGGATGGAAAAATTGCTTTTGGCCCATACTACATCTTTTATTGGTAAATGTGGTTTTGGTTTTGAAAAAACTGTGTTAAATCTTAATCAAGGGACAAAACTATTTTTTATGAAATCTTCTTAAAAGACTCATGTGCTTGAAGAGTCATCTTCATCTTTTGAGAAGAAAATTGTTTCAAAACGTTTGAAAAAAATGATCATCATTTTGTGTATCATTCCACTTTTTTGCAAATGCAATGGTCATTTGAAAGAACATTGCTATAGGCTTTTCAAAAACTCCAAGGTAAATCATAAATCTCACTTCGATGAAGTTTCTACCTTGAAACGTGATTTTAATTCCCTTATTGAGGAATCAAAAACTATTTTGTTTAAAATTGTTAAAATTTTGAAAATATAAAAGTAAAAGTTTAAACAATTTAGGGAAGAAAAAGAAAACCGAATTTGTTTAGTTTAAGAAAGAAGATTTCCTTGTTATTCACATTGCCTCAGTTGTCCATAATGACTAAAAATGGTTTTTTGATAGTGGGTTCTCTAGGCATATAAATAGAAACCAAACATTATTTTCTAAACTTCTAAGGAAGGATTCTAGGTCAGTTACATTGGGAGATGAGAACGAATCTAACATTGTCGATAAGGTACCATAAAAATTATGGTTTTCCTAGGTTAGATAATGTTCTTTTGATAGATGGATTAAAGTTTAACTTTCTTAGCCTAAGTTAATTGTAAGATCATCATCATGAAGTTATTTTTACCAAAAAGGAATGTCAAGTCCCAAATCCTATGACTAAATGCATTTTTAAGGGTACTAGAACCACGAAGAATTGTTACATAATCAATGTATCCCCGAGTATGGTATGGAATAGTGCTAAGGAAGATTTGGCGCATAAGAGATTAGGTCACATGAACTATAAAGATCTTAGTAGACTTGCTAGGAATAAAGTTGTTCGTGATCTACATCCTTAAGAATCAACTTCTTCTCGTGTGTGTGGTACTTACCAAATGATCAAACAAATTCGCAATCCACAAAAGAAGTTGAATGTTATTGCTACCTCATGTGTGATAGAGCTTTTATACACAGACCTTATGGGTCCAATTCATTTGGATATCATGTGTGGTAGATACAACATTCTTGTGATTCTAGATGACTTCTTTATATGAGTGCATGTGAACTAATGGATCAATTTATATAAATAAATGGGGCAAGCAAATCCAACTTTTACCAAATTTTAATCTTGGATTAAATAAGGTTTGCATACCATATGTGTTCCAATCATAATTAATAAAATGTACATGCAGCCAGTAGAAGAGATGAGGAAAAATCCTTAAACAGGGCAAAACATTTTATTCAGCACTATCATAAGTTTTGACACAGAAATGACTTAAAAAATTTACTTATACTAAGTGAGATGCGCAAAGTATTCAAAACCTTCAATAGAATACGACGCAGTCTAGAGCCATCCAGATGTAGAAGTTTACCCTCAGTATCCACTGATTAGCCTTCCTTCTTCAGTAGTGAACCCTTAGTTCATAAGTCGGCATTAGAGTGTAGACGTCACAAGGTGTATGAATTATTTTCAAACTTAGGGTTTCACAAAAGTTCACAAATCATATGGAGATGAAAGGATTTTGAATCTATAATTATTTTGTGAAATAAAATATGAAAACCTTTTAAACAGATATGCAATTTTCTTTTCTTCCAAAGTCCCATCAAAATAGAGTTCAAAATAGGTATTTACAGGCATGGCAAAAAATTTGAGGCGGTGCTATTTGTTCGAATGAAAATTGAGGCCATTTGAACAAAAATAGGGTGTTAGTTGAACGAAATGCAGATTCGTTCTAACGAAAAGTCAATCTCATTTCAACCAACATCAAACGAACTTCTAACGTGAATGCTCTAACTCTAAAACCTCACCTTGTTAGAAATTCGTTAGAAGAAGGTTCTATCGAAATGGCAAAGTCATTTGAACCAATATAAAATGAACTTCTAATGATAATTCTTTGTCTCTAAAAATCAACCTCGTTAGAATGTCATTAGAAGATCGATCTAATGGAACCTCATTCTCTTTTGAATGACATGGAATATTGGTTGAATGGGACTAATAAATAATTTTTTATATTTAAAATCCTTAGGAAAAATAGAATTTATATATTAAAGACAAATATCCCAAATACAATTTCGAAAATTAATGAACACCCAAAGATTTATACATTCACGAATTGTAGGGATGTCTTTGATCTTGAAGATGTCGGAGTTCGATTCGATAAGCTAATTTGTAATGGGATATGCCAAAATATAAACTAAATACTAAGCTATGAGAAATTATAAATATTTTCTCTTACCCTTTGGATTCACTCTTGTAGTATTTTTACGTAAGATGTATGATGCAAAGGATGTTTTTATTCCCAAGTGCAAACAATATCATAAAGAAAAGGCATGCACCGTCGTGAGATTCTGTAGTGACTAAGCTAAGGAATCAGAAGGTTACAAGTATCTTGGAATACTGTTTTGAAGTTAGAATAGACCATGAATTTTTGTCCCCTAAAATGCCTCAATAAAATTGAATAGTTGAAAGGAAAAATCGAAATGTCCAAGAGATGTCTAAGTCCTTGTTTATTGGCAGGAATGTTCCGAAACAATTTTGGGTGGAAGTTTTTCATACATCTTGTCACACCGCCAACTGTGTCTATAGAGGAAAGTTACCAACCAAACCCCTTATGATATTTGGAACGGAAAGCAACCCACACTCAAACTCTTTATAGTCATTAGAAGCAAGTTCTACATACTTAAGGATAGACAATACTTAACAAAGCTTGACTCTAGAAGTGAAGTAGGCATTTTATATTGATTATTACACTAATAGTCGTTTCTATCATGTTTTTAATTATGTTTGTCAAAATATTATGGAATCGATTAATGTTGTCATCGATGATAATGATTCCTTCGACTTCAAGGAATATGATCTTGAAGACACATCTTCAATTTTCACATATATTGAAGAAGAGGGAGAATAAGTAGTGGATGAGTGTGAAGGGGTTATCCGACCAGCTACTGAGGTTATGGATGCAGGCGATACACCTCTTTGGGTTAGGAAATACCAAGATGTTTCCAAAATCATTAGTAGTCATAGCGTTGGAGTGAAGACTAGATATCAACTCCAAAGAGAAGTTAACTTTATTTTTTGAACTTCCATAATCAAACCCAAGAATCTAAAGGATTACTTGTTAGAAGAATATAGGGTCATTTTTATGCAAGATGAATTTTCCAAAAAAGAAATTTGGACTTTTATTCCCTTTCTGAAGGATGTTCCTGTAAGCGATAATAAGTTTTTATTCAAAAATAAGTGTAATGAAGATGGTGCCATTTAGAGTAATAATGAAATACTTATGGCTCAAGGCTATATCCACATTAAAAGTATAGATTTTGATGAGTCTTTTGACCCATTGTAAGGTTAGATTCGAGTCGTTTGCTTTCATCCATAGCGTGTGACTTAGACTTTAAGATACATAAAATGGATGTTAAGAGAACCTTTCTAAATGGCAATATTTAAGAGAAAGTTTGTGTCATAACCAAAGGGCTTTGAGGATCCCATATTTTCAACACATGTTTATCGCTT
This sequence comes from Sambucus nigra, assembly GCA_949130495.1. NCBI lineage: Eukaryota > Viridiplantae > Streptophyta > Magnoliopsida > Dipsacales > Adoxaceae > Sambucus > Sambucus nigra. The sequence goes on from OX422211.1 coordinate 83,608,869, forward strand.
GAAAAAGGATTTCTATCGACTTAGACAAGCACCTAGATATTAATATGAAAGACTAACATCGTATCTTGTGGGGAAAGGCTTCAAAAGAGAAAATGTGAAGAAGATATTAATTTTAGATCTTATGGGAGAGACGGTGTGGTTGACCAAGCATAGACTCCACAAATGAAGAACATTATCAAGACTTTGCCTCGATTATGCAAAAAAAAATTAAGATGATCATGGTTGGGGAACTCACTTTCTTTCTTGGTATCAATGTGCGAAAAATGGATGGTAGAATTTTTATTTTGTAATATAAATATATAAAGTACCTAGTAAAGAAATTTTACCTCAACTTTTCTAATCCTAAACGTACCCCCATGGGTGTTTCTATTAAGATTGGGAAGGATCTCAAAGGAAAGAATGTCAACAAGACTCTTTATTATAGCATGATAGGTAGTTTGTTATACCTCACAAGTAGTTGTCTCGATATATCTTTTAGTATAGGAGTTTGTGCTCACTACCAATATTATCCTACGGATTGCCACTTGAAAGTCATTAAACGCGTTATCAAGTATGTTTGTCGGCCCACGGGCTTTGGTATTTGGCACCCTAGGAACACCAATACATTATTATCGGCTTATTCGATTGACAATTAGGTTGGTGATATTGATGGGAGGATAAATACATCAGGAGAATTATTCCATATTGGAAGTTCTTTCATTCTTTGGCATGCCAAGAAACAAAACTATGTCTCCCTTTCCACGGACGAAGCAGAGTATATTAATATAGGAAATTATTTTGCTCAACTACTTTGGATGAAACAAATGTTAGAATATTATGTTATTTGTAAAGATTGTGTGGTTATATATTATGACAATACTATCTCTATTGATATGTCCAAAAATCCCATTTAACATTATAGAACAAATGATATAGGCATTCGACACCATTTTAGTAGAGATCTTGTTAAAGAAAAGTCGTGTCTCTAAGTTATGTTTCTACCGATCCTGAATTATCGGATATCTTAACTAAACCTCTTAGTTGAACTGGATTTAAATTTTTTTGGACATCATTTGGAATTTTCATTGTTTATTAAATGATTTGATGGCATGTCTATGATTTATGCTTCTTTGATTTATTGCATTTTTCTATCATGTGCCACGTTTTTTTTTTCAAAGAGTTTTTTGTATTATTTACTATAAATATATTTGTTAAATACAATCATTTACATGCTCTTTAGATGATATACTCCTTTCCATATCTTGTATATCAAATGGTTAATATTGATTACTTTTTCGTTTTGTTTCGATAAAAGTGATTTTGTGCATTATAAGACAAGTTTCTATTTTTTTAAAGCCTTATAAACTTTGAGAAACGTCTTATTAGAAACACATGCTCATATCTTATTGCACTTTACACTGAACTACACATTGTATAGATGCCAGTTTGTGAGTAATGAAAAAGTTGTACTATCGTTATATTTAAGGAATTGAAAATTTATATTCTAGATAAAAAAAAATATGCAAGATGATGTTGTTAGGGATACAACTTTGATTGGTTAATGCTACCTTTAAAAATTGGATATATTATCCCATCTTAGTAATGAGTGAATAAAATCCGCCACATACAAACATAATTTTAACAAAGTGATGTTTCAAATATATCTATCCATCCAAAATTGAGTAACATCAAGGATGAGAAACTAAAGGTTTTAACAAAATTTCTCTGTGAGCAAGAGAAAAATGTTAGTTGAAAATTACCAAAAGGTGTTTTAAATTTTCACCACTATTGAATCTTTGAGTCATTTCTTCTGAAATTTTATTGTTAATTGAACTCGATCTTGGTTTTATTCTTTCCATGCTGTTCTTCATTTTTGTTTTACATAGATGAGATATGATCTTATTTTCTTGATTGATAAATCTCATCATGTTATTAACTTTTGAGATAATCTTTTCTTGGTTATGAACACTTGTCATATATCTCATAACATTTGGTATGTATAAAACATTAAACTCTATTTTCTTGACTTTGTGTTCTCCTTATGCTTTAATTGATTCTCTTCTCTTGTTAGTTTTCTTTATCTACTTCCATTAAAAAGGGACATAAGTTATATATGGGTAGAAGTTCTTGTAGAAAGTGGGAGTATTCATATTTAGGAGTGACTTGAATGTTTTTTCATATTCTAGTTAGTATACAATTCATATTGGCATCTCTCATGAATAACTTTTGTATATTATGGATTTATTCATACAATGGTGTTTTGATGAAATTTTCTAGTGTGTGTTAGTAAATCTAGTTCTGAGTACTTTAAAGAAGTGTCTTTTAGTTTTTGGGTTATAAGTATTCGTAATGTCTATCTTGTTATGCCTATTCTCAAGCATTGTGTCATAGTTGACAAGAATTTCATTTGATTTCTTATAAGCTTTAGTTGTTGTGTTTTGTCAACAGAACAAAGGTGGATATTGTATGAGTATTCATATACTACTTGGTTCCCTCATAGGTAGTTGTCTTATTCTGGTCTTCTAAAACACTTTGGGTTCTTCATTTACCTCTTTGAAAATCTTCATCAACATTTGAAAATCTTGAAGTCAGTTGTGATTATCCTTGCTTCTTATATATCACACTATTAGATGAAAAGTTTTTTGGAGAGTCCCCATACCCGTGAAACTTGTTTTTACAAATCATTATTAAAACATATTTTTGAAAAATTTATGTGCGTGTAAATCGTGTGGTTTAGTTATCTAGATCCCGATTCTATACAAATGATTGAATAAATATTTTACAAAATGCAAAATTGAGAGAAAATCAGGAGTTTCATTAAAGCATCATTGCAACAATGTTTTTTGCAACGACAATACTTTCCTCACTGGCCACCAAGTTCCTTGAAATTTTGACCAAAATTGATCGACATATGCGTGACTTACTTTGCAATGGGATCATTTCAGTCATACTCGTCCTCACTTGAGAAACCCTTCGACAATTCGTACAAATCTATGAATCTATTATAAAGATCTTTGAGGAACTTTTTAATTTTATGAAAAGAGAAGTTTGGGGGTGATGATTGGACTTTCTTTACATAAACCACTCTCTCACGCATGCTTTCTGTAAGAGATATGTCCTTTGTCATTTTTTAGCAATGGTTAAAACCATTTGTATGGTTTTCCTTATTTGCACCTCTAATTCTCTTCATTTTGAAAATAACTCTCATATCTTTCAAAAATTGAATACCTAGATAGTTTTTTTATTCTTTTCTTCTTCCTCTCCAAGGAGATAAAAGGACACTTTAGAGAAAGAGTGAAGGCATTTTCAAAATCTAATGCATCTTTTTTATCCTTTTCTTCTTTGCATTTAATCACCTCTCTTTTTGGAGATTGATTAATATAAAAAAAGATGAATCCTTTTGTCAAGAACTCGGTTTCATAAAACAAACTTTTAATACACTTTGGGTCTTTATTCCAACACGAAGTATTGTCATATTTGAGGTTTTATTTAGGCGTTCAAATCATTTCTGATCTCCCAAGTTCAAAATGGAAGGCTTGTACAACATTGTTCGCACATGTCATGACATAGAGATGTTGAGATCTTACATAGACAGATAGTATGTATTATAAGGATTGTATTGGAAATGGAGGTATCCCTAATAGATAATATGTCAAGAGAGTAATTATAAGAAATGATCTTCATGATTTTGACACGATATAGCACCTACGTACCAAAGAGGACCTGGGATCATTGATAACATATTTCCTTCAAACGGGGCATATTTATAGGTGTATGCAATGGGATACCGGGTATACAATATATAATATTATGGTATTTATGGATCCTAGTCCTTAATATAGTACTTTCATCATGTTGGAATGACATATTTATATGTTAAAAATACATTAATCTAAGGGAAGCCTATGCATATACATGCACAAATTCGTACAGGGTAAAGTGCTTCTCTCTCTCTTAATTCTATCTAAGAACTCAATCCAGGAAAAAACAAGAAACTAGGGTGAACTCTCATTCTCCCTGAACATCTAGCCATGGATAACATGGTTGATACCCTCGTAAACACTCTGATTCCTCCTAAACCTCCAGACCCTAATAATATCTGGGCAAAATCCTTTACAAGTGTCCTGACGAACAATACAACAAAGGAACCAAGCCTCAAGCAACCAACAACTTTCAAGGGTGAACCAATGACTTTATTTACTGAAGAAGATATTGTTGCGCCAACAACACTCAATTGTTGGTAAATTTTCGCATGGTAGACCTTCAATTGATATAATCAGGAAAACTTTTCAGACATTCTCCTTAAAGGCAACATTCATAATAGGTCTGATAGACTCAAAACAAATTCTTATAAGACTTAATTATGAAGAAGATTATGCTAGACTGTGGGTTATAGATCAATGGTACATTGGGAAATTCCCAATGTGCACATTTAAGTGGTTGGTTGATTCTCACCTAGAAGAGGAAAGCCCAATCATACCAGTTTGGATTAACCTTCCAAACTTACCTACACATTTTTTTGCTAAATCTTCTCTCTATTCAATAGCGTAATTAATAGGGATGCCTTTAACCATGGATGGTTCTACAGTTTTAATGGCAAGACCAATTATTGCCAAAATTTGTGTATAGATTAACGTCTTGCAAGAAAGATTACATAGGATTTGGATAGGTTATGGTTACAAAGGATTTTGGCAACAAATCTCTTATGAAAATATTCCATCTTAGTGTCAATTTCGTAAGAAAAAAGATCAACAAGAATATAAGTGCATGATAAAACATCCCACCTTAAACAAAGAACAAAAAAAACCCACAAAAATAGTTGAGATTAGGCAAGGAAATGATCCAAATCATAAATAAATTCCCAGAAAGAAACAAAAATCCAAGGTGATCTCTAAAGAACCAGTACAGCTTCAACAAGAATCCCCTTCCCTTATTCCAAAGATGTCTACTCACAATGCAACCACCTCAGGAAATAAGAATTAAATACTAGAAAAACAAGTTGAAGTTCTATAGGAAGTCTCATCAGATTGTGATGAAGAAATCCAAGATCTTGAAAAAAACCAAACAATACAGTTGTTAATTCAAGATAATAATCAAAATTTAGTGGAAAAAGTTCAACATGGGGAATATCACTCAGAGGAGACCTTGATTATGGACCAATATAATCAAGGACTATCATTGAAGGATCAGTCCCTATAAATCTTTGCATCATGGATATATGTCCAATGGAACAAATATCAAGAAAATAAAGTTGCAACTCAAAAATCAAGCAAAGAAAGTGAATATGCAACATCTAATTCAGAAAAGGATCTCAGGTCAGAAAAGATTTTTAGCGAAAGTCCTTATTATCCTTTATTTAGAAGATTTACAATATCTCTAGGTAAAACAAAAAATCTTAATCCCCACCTAAAGAAATTATAAACTTCATACGTTGGAATGTTAAGGGCATAACCAATAAGGCTACCAATGGGAGAATTAAAAGGTTGAATAGACAATACAAACTCCCTGTAATTTAATTACTAGAACCTAAAGCTGAGTCAGGTAAATTAACAACATATCAACAAAAATGGCAGTTCAAAAATAGTTTTAGCAATAAATCCACAAAATTTGGTTCCTATGGTCGGATGATTTACACATAAAAGTAATATTTGACTCTGACCAAATTTTGCGCCTAGAAATTAATATTATCTTCCTAAACATAATAGTTCATTTAGCTATAATTTATGCCAAATGTACAACAGTTGATAGAAAGGATCTATGGCAAGATCTAGTTAATTTATTAACTGATGCTGCATCTCAGAGATTGTTAGTTATAGGTGACTTTAATGTTGTATTATAAGACCATGAAAAATAAGGGGGAAATTCAATTGACTTTAATTCAAATGGAGATTTTAAGGATATGATTTCATCATGCTCTTAATGGACCTAGGATATTTAGGGTTCAGATTTACGTGGATGAACAATAGAATCAATGGGACCACTTTTTGTAGATTAAATAGGGGATTATTTAATCACAATTGGTTAATGAAATTCGCTCAATCTAACATTACTCATATTCATAAAGCATGCTCTCATCTTAGTCCATCGTTATTATCTATAAAAAGTCCCAAAGACAATTTTCCCAAACAATTTAAATTTCTTTCAATGTGGTGCATCAATTCAAATATTCAAAGAAATAATTGAAGAATCATGGTCTTCTAATATTCAAGTTCCTTCAATGGTAAAATTATCTCAAGTTAAAACTTTTAAAAGCCAAACTGAATATATGGAACAAGAATACATTTAAAAATATATTTCGCGTTGTTAAAGATTTAGAATATCTTGTTCTTACAAAGGAAAATGAATTTCAGAACTCTCTAAATGAATCTACAAGAAGTAACATGTTTAAAGCTAGAGATGATTTGAATATTGTTATGCAAAGAGAGGAAAGTTTTTGGCACCAAAAAAGTCATCAAATGGATTAAACTTGGGGACAAAAATACAAAACTTTTGCATACTTCAGTTAAAACTAGGCAAAGAAAACTCTCTATATCTAGGATAAAAAATCTTCAAAATCAATGGGAGGACTCAAGTGAAGAGATTGGTCATATATTTCAAAATCACTTTCAAAATCTATGGTCGGTAGATTAGCTTTCATTTAATCATTCATTGTTGGAAGTAATAAGTAAAGAAATTTCAAAAACAATGATTAATGACCTCGCTGATTTTTTCTCTGAAGAAGAAATATTCTCTTCTATTTCCAATATCGATCAATCTAGCTCCCCTAGTCCTTATGGGTTTGGTGGGATATTCTACATTAAGCTTTGGGAAATTATTATGGTTGATCTTACTAAAGAAATCCATTCTTTTTTCTTGCAGGGGCTGAAATCCCTAAAAGTTGGACATCTACTGCTATAGCCTTAATTCCCAAAGTCCCCAATCCACATTCATGTTATAAATTTAGACCTATAAGTCTTTGTAACTTTTCTAATAAAATAATATCTAAAATTCTAAATGATGGATTATTCAACATTCTCCCTTCTATAATCTCCCAAAACCAAAGTGGTTTTGTTAGAGATAGAAGTATTCTAGAAAATATTTTGTTACTTCAAGAAATGGTTCAAAATGTAGGGAAAAGGCACATGGTAATAATATTATTATTAAGTTAGACATAGAAAAGGCTTATGATAAAATCTATCGGCCTTTCCTATATGAAGTGTTTAGAAGATTTGGTTTTATTGAACTATTTATAGATATGATTTGGAGATTGGTCTCTAATAATTGGTTCTTTGTGATCTTAAATGGTTAGAATATAGGATTCTTCAAATCTGAAAGAGGGTTAAGACAAGGATATCTTCTATCTCCTAATCTTTTCATCCTAGCTACTAAATCTCTAAGTAGAAACATAAATAAATTATTTTTTCAAAATAAGGCAATTCCTTATTCCCATCCTCCAAATAGTAAACTTATCTCTCACTTAGGGTATGTAGATGACTTAATAATCTTTATAAATGGGGGGAACATAGTATTAAAGATCTTATAAAATTGCACAATATCTATGAGAAAACATCAGGTCAGTAGGTAAATTTCTCAAAGAACTCATTTTATGTTGATAAAAAGATATCCCCTCATAGAAAAACATCCATAGCTCTTCATTCTGGATTAACCTCTAGATATCTGCCTATGAAATATCCTAGTTGTTTCTTGATTAAAGGCAAGCCTAAGGCTATCCTATATTATGATCTTTTATCCTAAATAAGGGATAAGTTATACACATGGTCATCTATGTTGATATCCCAAAATGGGAGAGCCACCCTCATTAAACATGATTTACAATCTATTATTATTTATTCCATGGCTGTTCTAAACCTGCCTAAAAGTATTATTAAGAGGTTGCATAACATATTTAGCAAGTTTTACTAGGGTGGAACTTCTAAAGAACTTCCCCATCAATGGATCAAATGGTATGATTTATGCTATCCTTATGAAGAAGGTGCATTAAGCTTTAGGAATCTTAAGGACATTGTCTCTGCATTTAGAATTAAATTATATTGGAAGTATAAGTTTGACACAGGTATCTAGGCTTCTTTTATTAGAAACAAGTATAAAAAAAGGTCTATCTACTACTTATAGCTCAAACACTGTGAAAAGGATAAAATTTATTCAAGGCTTAGCAAAAGAATTTATTATTAAAGATACGAAAATATGGAAGGCTTCTTGTACAAGAGACTTTACTATAAGATATGCTTACAACATTTGCAGACCTAACAAACCCATTTCTTTGAGTTGGAAAATTAACTGGATTAACGAGTGTCCTCTTAAGGTGTGCAACTTTGCTTGGAAAATACTTAATAATTTTGTGTCTTTCGAAATTGAGATTCAAAAAATTGGTATAAGACTTGCTTCTGTATGTAGACTATGTTATAATGCAGAGGATAATAGCCATTATGTACTCTCTGAATGTGTCATTGCAAATGAGGTTTGGTCTTATTTCTCAAAATTATTTGGATTATGTATTGACAACTCTTCTTGCAGATCAATATTAATCTCTTGGTGGTTATTTAATTCTAAAAGAGATTACATCCTGCGTTTACTCAAGATTGTAAGAACATTTTTATCCATCATTAATTTGTTATGTCATACGCCGTTACACCGTTGAAGAAATTCAAGATACATATAGTCATCAACGGATCCGAATATCAAAGAAGAGGAGGAATCAGAATTCTGCACAGCCGGACCGGTCCGCCCAGAGAAAAAGAACCGATCCGCCTATGGACCGATCCGTCCCTCAGCCGGACCGATCCGCCTGCTGAAAAGCCAGTACACCTCGAACCGGAAGCGAACTGAAAAAGCCAAAATTAAAACGAACCGATCCGCCTACCCGGACTGATCCGCCTCAAACCCGGACTGATCCGCCTGGGATAATCTCAAACAGATCGTGTTCAGATTTTTAAGGCCCAGGACTTCTTTTATAAACCCACTACGGGGAGTTGGTTTCTAAGACTTATTCACACGATTTTCAGAGTTCATAAATCTAAAAGTTTTCACTTTTATGAGTTTCAAAACTCATGGTTTGATTCACACAACTGCTCATACATTTGTGAATCACTTTTGGTAACCTTAAAACACAAACCATTGCTGTTCAACCCTTGTGAAGAAGACTGTTCTTCTTCTTCTTCACTGCAGCCCTCCTGGAAAGGGATATTTCCAACCGTCGACTACAGAATCCGACACCTGAGGGTAATTCTTAGTCACTTGTATTTTCATTGTAATTCGAATTCTACATTTACAATATTATAATGAAAATAAATGGTTTTGCCCATTTGGGGGATTTTTCCTCACAAGCATGTGTTTGAATGTTCTTGCTTAGTTCATTATCGTATTCAATCACATATTGTTGCATGTTTAGGGTTTGTTTCGGTTAAAAGGTGTTTAGTATATAATTTCCTCATTTGAACGCAAGCGAATACTCTTCTCAAATTGGTATCAGAGCAGGTTACGCTAGTCTATCGCGTATTCCTAACTTTTTCACAAAATTTCTCTAAGATATCAATTTTCTAAAAAATTTATTTTTGAAAAAGTGCGTGTTCAAATGGAGAAATCATATAATAAATTGCCTATTTTTGACGGGACAAATTATGCATATTGGAAAGCCCGAATGAGGTCGGCTTTAAAAGCCATAGATGAAAGGGTTTGGATTTTAGTTGAAAGAGGGTGGACACCTCCCTCCGTCACTGTGGAAAACGTGACTAATTTAAAACCTGTCACCTCTTGGACTGAAGATGAATTTAGATGGTCTTCTTTTAACTCTAAAGGTTTGAGTGCTATTTCCGGTTCCATCACTCTCGATGAGTTCCGACGTATCATGATGTGCACCACGTCAAAGGAGGCATGGGATGTTTTACAACTCACCCATGAAGGAACAAATGTTGTGAAAGAGTCTAAATTGCAAAATTTGACAACTCAATTTGAAACCATCACCATGCATGAGACTGAATGTTTTGATGATTTCTTTGCTAGACTTTCTGACATTGTTAATACTAGCTTTAATCTTAGTGAACATATTCCTAATGCTAGAGTTGTTAAAAAGATTCTTCGTTCTTTTCCTAAGCGTTTTATCCCTAAAGTCACTGTGTTAAATTCTATGGGAAATTTAAATACGCTAAAATTGGAAGAACTTGTAGGAGATTTGAAAACTTATGAAATTGATATGTTCCCTAAAACTGCTAGGTCTAAAGATAAAGGAATTGCACTTAATGCCAAAGAAAAAAAGAGTGAGGGGTCGGCTAGAAAGAGGGAAGAGTCATCTAGAAAGAGAGAGACTGACACGTCAGATTCTGAGTGTGATTTTGACTTAGATGATTTGGCCCTTTTTGCAAAAAATTTCAAGAGGATTCTCAAATTTAAGAAAACTGGAAATTTTAAAGATAAAAAGAAATTTGAGAAAAATAAGTTTGAAAAGAAAAATGAAAATGATTCCTGAAATCCTCCTAAGAAAGAAAGTGAGAGATGATTTGAGTGCGATGGTAGGGGTAATAGAGCCTTTGAGTGTGCCACTCGTGTGAATAGAGAGAAATGGAAAGCTGTCCTTAATGCTACCCTTAGCGACGACAGTGAGGTCGAGACGGTGGATTCAGGAGATGAGTCGTCGCATGAGTGTAACTTCACTGCATTCATGGCCAGTCAAGTGAGCACTCCTATTTCTCTTCACGACGATGAGGATGATGCTTCACAGGGACACCTCGACAATGAGATCGATGTGAGTGAGGGGGAGGATGACTCAAGTGAGAGAGAGAGTGATATTCACCTTGCCTACGCTGAGTTATATTCTGAGTCATTTAAAACTAAAAAACGTAACAAAGCGCTAGTTCTTAAGATCACCGGCTTAGATGAAGATTTAAGAAAGGCGAGAGAGAGAGAGAGAGTCATCCACCTTCACCGCCCTGAGAGAGAGAGAATCTGCCTGTGTTGAGAAAGAGAGTTTGTTTAGAGAGAGAGAGATTGTTTTTGAGAAAGAGAGAGGGGACTTGACTAAACAAGTGGCTAGTCTTACGAGTGAGCTCCATTCCTCCGTGGAGACTCGAAAGAAACTTGAAGCCTTTGTTTCCCAGCTGACTCATGATCTTGAGAAAGCACGGTAAGTCAAGGTACAAATCGAGGACAGATCAGGGAAAATGGGAAAGATGCTCCTCGGCCCCGCTTTAGGTTTTGGTGATAGGAAGGTAATTGGTTATGATGGTGGGTCCACCTCTCAAATTGCACCTGGACCAGTTCCTGAGTTTACTACTACTCCTTATGGTCATCGTCAAAAACCTCGAAGGAGAGTTCGACCGAGAAAAGAAAACCAAGGTCCGCATTTGACTGTGTTCTTTTGTACCTATTGCAAAAGAAAAGGCCACCTCAGGGAGTCTTGCTATAGCATTGGTCGGACACGACGTACTACAGCTCCACGCCAGCATACTGATGATTTTACCAGTCTGAGAGAGCGAGTTGAGCTTTTAGCTGCCACATCTCAAAGTTTGATGGAGGAATTCCGACGGATGCCTTTGCCGTCAGTGAATGCTTCTCACATTCCAGCAAAAACAAACAACAACAAAGGCAAACAAAAGGTCTCCACTTCTTGGGTACCTAAGAAAGATAAAAAGGCCCTTGTTGTTCATGTTGCTCTCAAAGCACATAATACCTCACAGTGGTATTTTGACAGTGGGTGCTCCAGACATATGACAGGTGATGCCTCATTTTTTACATCTCTTGAGGATTATCAGGATGGCAGAGTCCTTTGGAGATAGGAGCAAGTCTAGCATTATAGGACGAGGTACTATCGAGTTACCTGGTTTTCCTAAGCTAGAAAATGTTTTGTACGTCAAAGGTTTGAAAGCAAACCTTCTCAGCATTAGCAAGCTGTGCGACGCTGACTTTGTCGTAAAGTTTGACCGGGACACGTGTAAGGTCTATAATCAAGCTGGTAAATTTTTGGTGCAAGGGGTGAGGACAAAGGATAATTGTTATGGGACTGAGCCCACATCCTCGCTTGTCTGCAACAGCACCACGATCACTTCTATGGATCTATGGCACCAACGTTTAGGTCACATAAATATTAGAGATCTCACTCGCTTAGCTAGAAAGGACCTAATACGTGGCTTACCATCTCTTGGAAGGCCAACTTTGACGGTTTGTGGACCCTGTCAGATGGGAAAACAAATTCATAGTCCCCATAGGAAGTTGCATTCCATTACCACCTCTCGTGTTCTTGAGCTTATACACATGGACCTTATGGGTCCCACTTGTACCGAGAGTCTGGGTGGTAAGAGGTATATCATAGTGTTGGTAGACGATTTCTCCAGGTACTCCATTGTAGGTTTTTTGAGAGAGAAATCTGATGCTGTAGAGTTTTTAATGACCAAGTGTCGTGTCCTACAAAATCAACACGGAGTCACTATTAACAGAATACGTAGTGACAACGACACTGAATTTAAGGAAGCAAAGGTAGATTTGTATTGTGATAGCGTTGGGATCAAACATGAGTTTTCTGCTGTGAAGACTCCTCAGTAAAATGGCATTGTTGAGAGAAAGAATAGAATGATCGAGGAAATGGCTAGATTTATGCTTCTAGGTCGTAAAATTTCTAGGAGATTTTGGGCAGAGGCAATGTCTACTGCATGCCACACGGTGAATAGGGTTTATCTGCCTCCACACACACTTCAGACACCTTATGAGTTGTGGACTGGCAAGAAGCCCAACCTTGCATATTTCCGTATCTTTGGGATCAAATGCTATATCCTACGGGATAGAGAGCAATTAGGAAAGTTTGACTCCCGGAGCGACGAGGGAATATTTCTAGGATATTCATCGACTAGTAGAGCATACCGAGTTTTTAACCTGAAGATCTCTAAGGTTATGGAATCAATAAACGTCACCGTGCAAGATGACGAACCTCCGACGGTTATTGATCCTAACCTTCAGTGTGAGGATGAGGACTTTTCTGACAGTGATTTACTTGTCCCTCTCTCACACTCTGTGGACCCTACTCATGTGCTAGGGGATACACCTGCTTGGGTTCGCAAGAGTCATGACCCCTCTGCCATTGTTGGTGATCCCACTCTTGGGGTCAAGACTCGTGCTCAGCTAGAGAACGTTGTTAGCCACTTTTGCTACACGTCCAACGTCGAGCCCAAGAATCATAAAGAAGCACTCAAGGATGAACACTGGATATCTGCTATGCAGGAAGAGTTGCTTCAGTTTAGAAAGAATAATGTTTGGGAACTTGTCCCCCGACCTAGTGAGACTAATGTGATAGGTACGCGGTGGATTTTTAAGAATAAAATGGATAAAAATGGTACCATAATTCGAAACAAGGATAGGTTGGTCGCTCAAGGCTACACACAGATAGAGGGTGTATACATTGGGGAGAAATTTGCTCCTATTGCGAGGCTTGAGTCCGTCTGTCTACTACTCACCGTCGCATGCCATCTGCGTTGTCAAGAGTGCCTTTCTGAATGACATTCTACAGGAGGAGGTTTATGTGGAACAACCAAAAGGGTTTGAAGACCCTAAGCACTCTGAGCACGTTTTTTATCTAAGGAAAGCCTTGTATGGTTTGAAGCAAGCACCCCGTGCTTGGTACGAGAGGCTTACTTCCTATCTCTTAGCTCGTGGCTTCAAGAGAGGGGAAGTAGATATAACATTATTCGTCAGGAGAGATGACGGTGCTATTTTTTTTCCCAGGTCTATGTGGACGACATAGTCTTTGGATCCACATGCTCCCAACATGCTCAACACTTTTAGGAGGAGATGAAAAGTGAGTTTGAGATGAGAATGGTTGGTGAGCTTACATTCTTCCTTGGTCTCCAGGTTCGTCAGCTAGAGGATGGGATGTTCATCTCCCAATCCAAGTATGCTAGAGACCTAGTGAAGAAATTTGGTTTAGACTCCACTAAGAATGCACGTACACCTATGAGTACCACTACCAAGCTTAGTAAGGACACTTCAGGCAAGGACGTAGAGCAAACCTTATATCGGAGCATGATAGGTAGCCTTCTCTACTTGACTGTCAGTCGTCCCGATATAGCCTTTAGTGTTGGAGTCTATCCGCGATATCAGGCATCCCCGAAAGAGTCACATTTACTTGCTCTAAAACATATTATTAAATACGTGAGTGGGACTCTCTCATACGGTATTTGGTATACCTTTGATACTGATGACCGTTTTTCTGCCTATTTAGATACCGATTGGGCCGGGGATGTATATGGTTGTAGGAGCACTACTGGTGGGTGTTTCTATTTTGGTTCTGCTCTTATCTCCCGGCTGAGCAAGAAGAAAAATTCCATCTCTTTGTCCACTGCGGAGGCTGAGTACATAGCCGCCGGGAGTTGTTGCACACAACTCTTGTGGATGAAGCAAATGCTGGAGGATTATGGGATTTCACAGGAAACCATGACCATTTCATGTGATAACACGAGCGGGATACACATATCCCGCAATCCAGTCCAGAATTCGCGCACAAAGCACATCAGGATATGCGAGCACTTTATATGACAGCTAGTTGAGGACAAAGTCGTATCCCTGAGCTTCGTTCCCACCGACAGTCAGTTAGCCGATATTTTCACGAAACCTTTAGATGCCCTTAGATTTGAGAGTCTTAGGAAGTCTTTGGGGATTTGCATAGTTGACTGAGGGGTTGGTCTATGTCTAGAATAGGATGTTTTTTTTCCATGTTCATATCATATGCTTCCTATTCCTTGTATGTTTTATATGTATCATTCTTTTGTTGTACAGCTATTTATATATTCTCTCGAAAAATTCAAAAAGATGTTTTTGTATATAAAAATTTCAGAAAAGCCCAAAAAGATTTTTGTATTTTATTTTTCACCTTTTATGGATGAGCATTTAAGATAGCCAAGTCACACCTTCATTCCATTTACCCATGTGACTATTTGATAGAGATTTGAGACGCTACATCATTTCATCCATGTGCTTTACATAGTATGCAGTCTTTGAGATGTAATGAGTGATATTATCCTACATGTTTGACTCCTATCTCCTTTACTTCACTCATGCACGGCTTTATTTGATTATTGCACTTGTCTATCACATATTGGCTTGAGTGTTTCCATCTCAATTCTGTCTATACAACTTACAATAAGCGATAAAACTTGACAAGATTGGAATGCATGTAAAAACCATTTTTGTGAGACTGAGTGTTTATTTAAGAACGGGGAGGGGCTGCGAAAGGTAATTATCTCGTCTTTGCGCAAAAGCCACCGTTCAAAAGGACCTAAAAATGGAGGAATTTTATTATCCGGGGTCCAAAGAGGTTAAAAGGGCCTGAAAAAAATTTAAAGGCAATAAAAAGCAATTCATGCCAAATATGGGCCATTAGGTTTCACCATCAATTCTCCAAAGTTTGAGAATTTAGAAAGCCTCTATTCAAAATTATATCTGAGGGAGTTTGGTTGGAGAATATAAACGGGTTTGCACTTCCTTGAAAGTCCTGAAAAAGGAAAAGTTTTGGACGTTATTGGTGTAGAAATCATTTTTAGCTTTGATTTGTTGATTTGATTGAGTCAATGTCTTATATTTCCACCTTTTTTACACCAAAGGAAGACTTTAAGTTCATTCGTTAGGAGTATTCGATATTCATCGTGCACATATGTCATGTTTGTATGCATTGATTTTCCTATCGAATTTTATCACACCCATTCTTTTCCATCATCATTGACTTGGTTGTCCTGTGTTTGTTCATGGTGTGTTTCTTGTTTGTTTAAAAAAAAAATCTGAAAAATTAAAAAAATAATAGTTGCTTATTCCTTGTGACACCCTGTCTTTACTTGTTTGATTTATTCTTCTCATTTGTCTATTTGGGGACATCATAAAAAGGAGGAGAATTAATTATCACATTAAGGGGGAGTTTTGAAGTGTTGAGTTGTTTATCACCAATTAGCATATTGGCATATCTGTTTATCTTATTTCAAACTCGATATATCACTTGGTATTTTTTCTTTATCTCATGTGTGTAGGTACCATCTGATGATCTCTGAATTGCACACCCCGATGAGAAAAGTGTTGAGATTCCTGAAGATTCGAAGAGCAAACGATGAAGTCTTATTCATTTGTATCTTTCCAATTTTGGGTTCATGGAAGGGTAGATTTGTATAGGCATTTTTAGTTGGTTGATAATTCGGATGTTTGTTTTTATGTATGTACCGGCATAGACATAGGGGGAGATTTGTAAGGACATTTTTGTCCATCATTAATTTGTTATGTCATACGCCGTTACACCGTTGAAGAAATTCCAGATACATATAGTCATCAACGGATCCGAATATCAAAGAAGAGGAGGAATTAGAATTCTGCACAACTGGACCGGTCCGCCCAGAGAAAAAGAACGGATCCTCCTGCGGACTGGTTCGCCCCTCAGCCGGACCGATCCGCCTGCTGAAAAGCCAGTACACCCCGAACCGGAAGCGAACCGAAGAAGCCAAAATTAAAACGAACCGATCCGCCTACCCGGACTGATCCGCCTCAGACCCGGACCGATCCGCCTGGGATAATCTCAAACAGATCGTGTTCAGATTTTTAAGGCCCAGGACTTCTTTTATAAACCCACTACGGGGAGTTGGTTTCTAAGACTTATTCACATGATTTTCAGAGTTCATAAATCTAAAAGTCTTCACTTTTATGAGTTTCAAAACTCATGGTTTGATTCACACAACTGTTCATACATTTGTGAATCACTTTTGGTAACCTTAAAACACAAACCGTTGCTGTTCAACCCTTGTGAAGAAGACCGTTCTTCTTCTTCATTGCAGCCCTCCTGGAAAGGGATATTTCCAGCCGCCGACTACAGAATCCGACACCTGAGGGTAATTCTTAGTCACTTGTATTTTCATTGTAATCCGAATTGTACAGTTACAATATTATAATGAAACTAAATGGTTTTGCCCATTTGGGGGATTTTTCCTCACACGCATGTGTTTGAATATTCTTGATTAGTTCATTATCTTATTCAATCACATATTGTTTCATGTTTAGGGCTTGTTTGGGTTAAAAGGTGTTTAATATATAATTTCCTCATTTGAACGCAAGCGCATACTCTTCTCAAAGATTCTACCTAAAGTCATTTTTTGGTAACTTTGGAAAGCTAGGAATAAAAGTTTTTTTGAGAACATTCAACCTTCTTCCAATCAAATTATTAATCAAGTGATTTCCCTTACCTCAAACATCTTTAAAAACAAAATCACATCAATAGTCTGCCAATGAAAGTCCATTTAATAAAATGTCAATGGATCAAACATCCATTTGGCTATTGTAAACTTAATATAGATGGTGCCGCCAAGTCAAATCATGGTCTAAGTGCAATTGGTGGTCTCATAAGAGATCCTCAAGTTTTATGTTTTTCTAAATCTATAGGCATTTAGTCCTCATTCACAGCTGAGGTAATGGCTTTACAAGAATGTCTTAAGTTTCTTTCTCATCTAAACATATCCAATGAAATTATTGAATCTGATTATAAATCTTTAGTTGAAATTATGGTGAAGCAAGAAAAACCCCTATGGACTTCAATTGAGATTTTTTATCATATCTCCATCCAAAAAATTTTAAAATCAACCATACTTGAGAGAAAACAATGTTGTTGCAGATTACTAGGCTTCAAGTGCATCTTTAAAGCAAATGGACTCAACTTATTGGAGTTTAAATTCTTTTCCATATTTGGTAAAAGGTCATCTCAATATGGATAGGAAAAATATTCCATCTATCATAATTAAAGTAAAGATATTGTAATGGGCATGATTCTATAAATCCCCAAGTTTAATGTCTTTAGCTTATATTCTTTGTAACGGGGATCAATTATAAATCCCCAAATTTTTTTATCTAAAATTTCCTTCATGTAATGGGGATACTTTATTAATCCCCAAGTTTAAAAGCTTTCTTTCTAGAGTAATGGGCCCATCCTCTAACAATAACAAGATAGTTTTGAGTTTGTAAGCCATGGAGAGGCTGTTTCTCTGTTATTTATAAATAAAATGTGTGGGGGTAATCTCCCTCTTTGATAAAAAAAAAATACATTAATCAAAGGTTGATGCTTGGTAAGTATTTACAAGAAAACACATATTCGGGGATTCTGTCATAGAGAAGGGCTTTGTTTGTTCGGATAATTAGTGAGGGTATTCTAGCAAAGTTTTGGAATAACTTGGATCACTAACACTTTCTTGAGAATGGTTTTAAAAAGTACGTTTTCATATTGTATTTAATTGTGAAATTTTATTAACACTTATTTATCATATCAAAATGGAATTTCAATTAAGTAACAAAAATGTTTGGTTAAAACCAAGCTTTAAAATATATACAATGTAAAGTGCATACCCAGGACCCTAAATAGGGGGGGGGGGAGGTAAATGAGATAAACATATACAAATAGTTTATCATATTATATTTTCAGGGTATTGACCTGAATTTTGCAAAGTTTCTTTAATTTTGTAGCGTGAGCTGAATATTTTCCTAGGAAATGTCCCCTGTGAGGTGGAGCCACTCAGTCATGAAGATATTCGTTTAGAAGTGACGACATTCGCGGGATGTGAACCAAGGTTTGTCGTGTTTCTCAAAGGAAGGGATTTTTAAAAAGTATGAACTTTCCTCGAGGAAAAAAGACTTTTATGAAGTATGAACTTCATTCTAAAATTTTCAGAATGAGCTCGTGTATTTTAGGGGCTCAATGTTGATGAAATTTAGAAACTCAAATCAATGTTAGGTTTTAGCGTGATTTTCAATAATGGTAAGGACCTACTTTTATATGGGTCGATCATCATCCTTTGAGTTTTTTGTTCAAAGGGACCTTTAACCATTCGATTAGAGGTTTTGCCCATGTAGGGTGATGGGGGTAGACACGTATATGGTTGAGGGCAAGATAACATATACTATACAGTCATTATATGCTAGAGACAACCATTTCGTTAACAACCTTTAACCATTAATTTAAAGGGTATTGAGGTCCTTTAACCATTCGGTTAAAGGATATTATGCGAAGTTTTTTTCCTATTTTGCAAGGTTCTTTATATTTTCACTTTTGAACCATCAAGGTTTTTTCCATGTTGGTTTTAGCACTTTTATTTTGGGGTGGTTTCCCTCGTTTATTCGTGCGTTTTTGTGTTGAGGGTTTTTTACCGAATGGGACAAATGACCCACACCCAAATTGAAAACAGGGTGTCCACATAGGCGCTCAACTAAGAGGGTGCGCATGCAGATACTCTTTGTCGAAATTTGGTGATAAAATCGATCCTTAATGGTGGAAGGGTCAGTTTCTTTACCAATAGGGTAGATGAATGATAAAGATCCAAAATAAGTGGTAACAACGATGGGAATGACGTTGAGTTATCGATGTTGCGGGGATTACAAGGCATCTATTGAGGTCGCATAGAGACCTATCACAGGAGAGAACCTGATGGTGCGACGAAGGGATGATGATGTGCGCTCAACTCACATGTCACATGTGCACCATTTAGATAATAATAACAACATGGGAGAAATATTTTTAGGGTCTTCTAGGATTACCACATAATTGATAACAATCTTAATTAGCAGTAATCAAAGATTGGAATCTTAAGTGTGAATAAACGATAATTCAAACACCTATAGGGAGAAGGATCCGGGAGTATTTGGTTTACCACGCAACTGGTCAAACGTCTTGGTTAGTGGGAGTGAAGATATGAATAGAGATCTGGGGGCCTTTAGATCACCTCACGACTCGTTAACCTTCCTTGTTAGCAGGAAGCAATTATTGGTTGCTTAATTGTGAATACATGGTAACACAAACGTTGAGAGGGAGAAAGCTATTAGGAGTTTTATATCACCTTATGACTGGTTAACCTTTATGGTTATTGGGAACCAAAGATACATAGCTTAAGTGTGAATAAATGATAATTCAAACACTGAGAGGGAGAAAGATCTGGGGGATACGAATCATCTCAAGACTGTTTAACCTTTCATATTTAAAGGTAATAGAGGATAGGTAGCGTGAAAGTGAATCGACAATAACAAAATCACCGAGAGAAAGAAATTTTTGCGCGGCTTTTGGATAACCTTCGCGGTTAGTTAGAAGTGAGGATATGTATCTTAAGTGAAGGTAAAAAGCAATTCAAACACAAAAAGGAAAAAGGCTCTCGGAAGGTTTTGAATAATCTCATGACTAGTTAACATTCCATTTTAACGAGAGCTGAAGTTAGGTAGCTTAAGTGTGAATACACAGTAATTCAAATATCAAGAGGAAGAAAGATTTGGGGGGTTCAGATCAACTCAATACTAGATAAACTTCTTGGTTAGAGGGAACTGAAGATAGGTAGGTTAAGTATGAATACACGATAATTCAAATATCAAGAGGGAGAAAGATCTGAGGGTTTCTAATCAACTCACGACTAGTTAAGCTTCCTAGTTAGTGGGAACCCAAGATATGTAGCTTAAGTCTTAATATGTGCTAATTTAAACACCAAGAGGGTGAAATATTCGGGTTTTTTTTTAAAACCTCATGACTAGTTAACCTTCCTCATTATCGGTAACCAAATATATATAGCCTAAGTGTGAATACATGATAATTAAAACACCGAGAGTGAAAAAGATACGGGAGATTTTGGATCACCTCGTGACTAGTTAACCTTCTTTATTAGCGAGAACCAAAAATAAGTAGCTTTAGGATGAATACGCGCTAAATTAAACACCGAGAGGGAGAAAGATTCGAGGGGTTTTGGAAACCTCACGACTAGTTAAACTTCTTGGTTATCAAGAACTTGAGATAGATAGCTTAAGTGTTAATACACGATAATTCAAACACTGAGAGGGACAAATCTTCGGGGGTTTCAAATCACCTCACGATTGGCTAACCTTCATGTTCAGTGGGAACCGATGATAGGTAGCTTAAGTGTGAATACAAGGTAATTCAAAAATCGATAGGAAGAAACCTCTGGGGGTTTTGAATTACCTCACGTCTGTTAACCTTCCTAATTAATTGTAAATGAGGATACGTAGCATAAGTGTGAATAAATGGTAATTCAAACACCTAAAGGGAGATGGATTTAGGCCTTTTTCGATGACCTCATGACTGGTCAACCTTCCTAGTTGGCATGAACTAAGGATAAATACCTCAATTATGAATACACAGTAATTTAGATAGCGTACGGGAGAAATATACAAGGGATTTTTGGATCACCTCGTGACTTGTAAATCTTCTTGGTTAGTGGGAACTGAATATAAGTAGATTAGTTCTGAATACTCAATAATTCAAGGACCGAAAGGGAGAAAATTATAGGGGTTTTTGATCACCTCATGACTGGTTAACCTCGAGGTTAGTGGAAATCGAAGATAAATGTCTTAAGTGTGAATACAAAATAATTCCAATACTAAGAGGGAGAATGCTCTTGGGGTGTTTTGTATCACCTCATGACTGTTTAACCTGACCAGTTAGGAGAGGGATAAAGCTGTGAGGGGGTTAAGATCACCTAAAGAGCGGTTAACTTTCCTAGTTAAAGGAGATTGAGGATATGTATCTTAACTTTGAATACACAGTAAGTCAAAAACCAATAGGAAGACAGATCTAGGGGGTTTCGGATCATCTCATGACTAGTCAAACTTCATGATTAGCCAGAACTAGGGATAGGTAGCTTAAGTGTGAATGTACAAAAATAAAAACACCAAGAGTCAGAAAGATCTAGGGGGTTTTGAATCACCTCACGACTGGTTAACCATCCTTATTAGTGGGAACCGAAGATAGGTAGCTTAAGTGTGAATTTACAGTAATTAAAGCACTAATAGAGCAACATCTCTAGGGTGAAGGGTATCCTAATTATTTACTTTAGTTTTAGAAAAGATTTAGAATATTACAATCCCTTTCAATTTTAGTTCACGTAAGGTACCACATTGGTTTGAAGCTCAGGGGCTCCTATTTTAGGTTACATAGGGGACTAGATTGGTAGAGATGACTACTTTGGTTTTGCTCGGGTGATGCTTTGGTTTCGGTTTGATCCGGTGAAATTTAAGGCTATTGTGGTATGATTAGGGATAAGTGAGGCTTTTAAGTCTTTTTTGAGTGCTTTGCTCAGACGATTCTGAGGCATGAGTAGGTTGCTCTAGGATGAATGAGTCTTTTGTTTGCTCAGGTACAGTACAAAACTTTTGAGATGTATGCTCATAGGAGAGTGAGGCATTTTTGGGGTTTGTTCGGGGTTAGAACCCATGTAATTATATAGTACAATCCTTTAAGGTTAACTCAAGGAATACCCAATGCATTTTTTGGCATAAAAGGGGATTATGTCCATGCATCTTGTTTTGCACTTTTCTTTTGATGATGAATTATTTCTATTTACATGTTTTATTCAACGTCTATTTCTTGTATATGGACAGAGTAAGCCCATGACCTTTTACGAAAATAGTGATAACATATACTTACATATTCTTTTATACAAAAGAAAAATAAAATAACAAAAGGGGACATATACACTTTGAAATAAAAGTTTCCTGCCTTTTTTAGACTTTTTCTTTTAGAGAAAGGAAACTATATTCGCCTGTTGGTGAGTTGTCTGTTTGTATTGACGTTGAGAATGAGGGAAGGAAGTCACATCTTTCAAAATTTCACTGGGATAAGCCTCTTGAGGTATCTTTGGAATCGAAGTGTTATCCATTAGTCAGGATAGGGTATCGTTCTGCAGGGCGGCCTTCGCGAGTCTATCAGTTGATGATTCATCCTGGGATGAGAGGTTTTTAGAAGATGGTGAAATTCGGTATTTATTTCTATGAAAGAGGAGGGTACTTTTTCTTCTTGGTAGTTTTTTTTACTATTGCTTTTGTAGTATCGACTTTTATTTGTTGTTTCTTAAATGAGTATAATTCTGTATAGTTCGACTTAGTGCACTATTTTAGTACTTGGTGTTTAGCTTATTAAGACTGCACCGACTCCTCTAGAGTGAGGGAACAATGACCAGAATCAGGGTTTTCCCATATAATAGGGCTTTTTGGTGTTTGTTTAGATAGTACCCGAAGTGATATCTCAAGTTTCCCACATATCTTCGATTCCAAGAAAATGGTGTGTCTATTTTTGAATGTTTACGATAATAATATAGTGAAGAATTAGGTCTAAATAGTTCTCTTAGATGAAAAGTTGGGGAATATTTAGACTGATCTATTTGCGCTCTGGGACCTCGATGCGGACTACAAGCTAAGGTAGGCGGTGTTCTTTAAAATGGATTGTTTTCCACCCAAAGTTTGTATTAGGATCCTCCATTAGGCCTATCATGGGTTCACTGTAGGGGAGTCCATAAGAGAGTGTTTGAGCAAGAGTTGGTGGCTTAATTCATTCCACTAATAGTCTCACTGAAGGTGGTAGGTCACATCTTGCAAATTGACTGAAGGCGGTGTCTCAAATGGTATAGTTATTGAGTTTGGTATATAATGGTGGAATTGAGATTATAGATTATGAACAATCTTCCTTTCTCAATAGAGAACAATCTTCCTTTCTACAGAGCTTATATCCCATGACCTCAACATGGCTACTAGGGAGATTCATTAGGGAATAATGCAATAATCCGCATTCAGGTTCCGGTTCGGGGATTTAATTATATCCCTAGGTAACCCAATATACATTTATCTTGTTGGGCTGGCCTTATGTATTTTCCTGTAGTACATGTACTTTATTTCCTCAAAGGATTTACATCTTGGGTTATAAGGATTTCTTTATTTTATCCCACCATGGTTCAGGAACTCTATGATAGGGGAATCCCTCTCCTTGGAAATAAAAGTGAACATTCCACCCTTTATGGGATCTTTGGAACCTGGGGTTAGATCCATACTGTTGGGAGTATACCCGAGATCGATTTTTTCCCTACATCCCATGGCGATGATGACTTCGGGTTCCTTGTTGATTCTTTCAAAGATTGAATCACGAAAAGTACCCTATTTTGTTAATGATTCAAGCAATTACATTATTATTAACTGGCACTTCCTCTATCATATAAGCAAGGCAAAAGAATCAAAATTTGCTAAGTAAAATGTCGTTGCTATCATGGTGGATGTTTAAAAGGGGATGGGTGTAGTGTTGGAAACTATGGCCCACTTATCATCCCCTTATATCGTGATGACCTCCGTGGTGAATGGAAACATGACTTTAATATGCAATGATAAATGTAAAGCCTCCATGGGGCATATGTAAGCTTCCATGGAAAGAGGTTAAAACTGGCAGGGATGTCAAGTACTTAAAACTCCATATCATATTTGATGGGTCCCACTATGAGATTAAGGGTGATGGCTCCTAGGACCTCTCGACAAGTGTTATCGTAGGCCCTAATGGTCATAATGGATGGTGTGAACTCTAAGGTAGTGTATTTTAGAATAGTGCGGTGCAGATAAGGAACACATTGATGGTGGACCCATTATCAATTAGTATCAGGGGTACAATCTGTTTGTGCACCTCGATGGTGATGTGTAGCACGAGTCCTCAACAGAGAAGTTGATGTGTTATTGGATGCTAATGGACCCAATGGTGGCTTCCTTATTAGTCGAAGTCAGGTCTTGTGGTACAAAATAATGAGACAAAAGATGAATGAGTTCAACTCGGTCTTCCCGATATGTAGTTAGCAACTGCATAGGGTGATGTTAGTTAATATTCGAGGGAGCTGCTCTTGGATTTTATTATTTTCCTGAGGAGGGAGTATGGTATCTTCTTTAGAGGGACCTTTTACTTTACTATATAGGTTTGGTAGAGTGGAGTGTCATCCCAATGTGGTTACGAAGTAGACCTCTTTTTCTAGAGAGAGTACGAGTTGGGATTCTTATTCGACTTTGTCTAGAAGGAGCAAGAGATTATTAAAGGACACATGACTGAAGGCAAGCGATGCTTGTTTTCTAACCATCATATCGATCCAATTAAGGGCAGTGGAGAGTTTCGTGATCTAAGGATCTTTGTTCTAAGTTCAGGACATGGAGTCATCTATCCACTATATGACTACATTAGAGTTTTTGGTAGAAGTGGGGATTTCTTCCACTATGTCTAGGACTCACTCATCCCATTCGACTCAGGGTCTTCGAGGGCGATTTAGTAGACATGGACGCTCTTGACCAGATGTCATAATTGGATGTGGTCTCTTAGAGTTCATCATTTTCATCACTTGAGGAGGGTTCTTGGATGTCATCATCGTCAGAGGACATTTTTGATTTCCTCTATTTTACTCCTTTCACAATGCTAGTGGCTTAATAGTATATGTCCCCAAAATACTACCGATAGTCTACATATTTTGGTCCTAGGGTAAAATTCCCTTAATAAATGTCAACTAAGGTGGAAACTATATGTCGGAGGCTATTAAAGTGTCACAGAGTGTGATCGTGGAGAGACGGGTTGACTATATCTATCCACATGTTGTAGGAATATCTTTCGGTAGGGGGACCTTCAGGCAAAGCATAGCCTCGATGAGTCATTTTGTCTTGTAACTCGATGATGTAGACGATGTATGTGGCATCTAGATATGTGTTCCCTTAGTTTCATTCCACACTCGTGTAGTGATGGGTCAATGGTGATATCCCCACTATGAATATGTCGAAGGCCAATCGTAGTATGAGGAACTCCAACTCACTAGCAGGTTCGATGTGGTTTCGTGTGAGGTGTCTTTCAAGTTGGGGGACAAACCCTATCGAATTGGGGTCTACCTCGATAGACCCACACGTGGTTTTCAGTATATCTACTAAAAGGCCATCCCACACAATGGATCAGATGTTTTGTTATATGTTGACAATGGGGTTCCTGAGTTCCTCCTCGCTATTAAACAACTTAATGAGTTATCCCCCATAAGATAGGATCGATTGTAAATTGTCCATGGTGTGGCCCATATTTTTACATGGTAGGTTCGACGGTCGATTTCCTCGGTGGTGGATCTGTACCCAATCTCGAACATGTAAGCTCAGGTGGTAGGTTCCTCAAAGGATAGAGGCCCTTGTTCATGAAATCCTAACCCTTTCCATGGAGAGTGGTCCCATTGTGTCATCATCGTCTAGATTTTGGGGTTGAGGACAAACTAGTTTTGGGACCCTACATAGAGACATGATCTGGGTTAGAGTTACTGTTGGAATAACTCGTATCCGAACCTATGTTTTAAGGAGGAGGGGGATAGATCCAATAAGATTTATTTGGAAAACATTTTCCTCATTTTACTTATCAAATACTTACCAAATTTTATTATGAAAAAGGGTGACCACTTATCATGCAAGTTAAGTTCAATTAATAATTTATCCATAAAACATTTTCCATACTTTAATGCACAAAATAAAACATAAATCGTTGTATTATCACAACTTCAAATAGTTCAAGTCTAAAACCAAGTTCATCTCATCAGAAATAAGGAACCCCATCAACATAAGTCTACGGGATTGAAATATGCACAGATCTTTCTAACGATGACTTGCACTTTTCGTGGTGTTTCTAGTATCCTTACTCGACATGTACCATATGTTGTACCTGGGGTTTTGGAAAATACGGTATGAGTGAATGCCCAACAGGGTAGGAAATAATAGCAATAGTTTTCATAGAAAAATACTATACATATACAACGCATTTTAATAATTTCGAAAACCATCATTAACCTATATTAATTAATTATCATTAATGATTAACTTAGTTAACATTTAATTATGCCAACAATATTCAAGAACTCGTTATTATATTCAACTAAGTTATCATTTATCTAACAAGATTCTTTAACTTAGTTATGAATGTACCTCCACGCAATGTCTCGGGCTACGTACCCACTCATACTTAGCATTTTAATGTTCCGTGCCAAGAACTGAATCCTATTCCATTTTGTTACCCCATAATAACCCAATGAATATATATTAATCATTTATGCATCTTTCATGAATATTCAATTCATTACTTCGTATTACCTTTGAGATTTTGCCGACACACTCACCCATCACAACACATGCACACCCATGGTTTCACGGAATTTCATCTCCCGATACTGAGCGCCATATGCTAACTTCAGTTGGTTTGGGGCATTTCACCACTAGGGACATCACAGCCCTGCTTAATTATTTAACTCGACCTGATCCAAATATCATTATATTTGATGTGTCCAACGTCATTCTAATGTTCACGTTTACATATCTGATCTTTGTATTAAATCGTTTTTAGCCTTTACTTCCTACGATCCGAGGAGACGTTCTAGTGTCAATGTCGAACACTAAAATATACTAAATCACCATTTTACACTTTAATTTACCAAAAATCCATCTTAAACTTTTATTATCTATAAACCATTTCCTTAGCATTTTTCAAGTATTTTTCATGCAAAAATACCATTTAAATAAGTTTTTTTAGTTATTTACCAAATCTACCATCAAGTCAGTTTTACCATATATTCACCATTTTAAGTGGGTTTTTAGCATAACATTCCATCTCTATTGTACTACAAAGTTCATACAACCTTTTAACCCGTTTTCATGATGATTAATCCATTTTAACATAACTTGGCATAATTGCCCAACTATACTAATGTAAGTCATATATAACTTGTTTAAGAAGCTTAAACTAACATTATGACATAAATTATTTTAGGCCTCTTTTTATCAAATTTTTAATCACATGTTTAAAAAAACACTCTTCATCATTAATTATCATAGATCTCAATATTTAATCATATTACACATTCTACACATACAAATGGGTACTCTACCTACGAATAACAATTAAAAGTGATTAATATGTGTATTTTCATGTAGTCTTTCATTTTCATTGTCTATTTGATGAGATTTACATATTTCAAATATGATTTAAGAAATAAAAATATTCTATAATTTCTTCAAAAGATCATCTTCTCCATTTTTCGACACTAACAAAATGGGTTTTCACATATGTAAGAAAAAAAGGAGAATCACTAATCTACCATGGATTTAACATATAATAGCTCATGGATTCGCATTCATAAAAGAGTTTAAGTATATTAGAACCTTATTTGAATAAAGGAGAGTGAGTGTAGATGTGAAGAAGATGAAGTTGAGCTCCCAAAAGTTCCACCAAAATTTCCCAACAAAGCCTCCCTTGAGCTCTAAAAACTCACTACAAAATCCCCCCACAAGCTATCCCAACTTTGGTAGTGGTTGCAATGGATTTTTGAGGCCTCTAGAGTGGTGTTTTGATGGTGAAAAAATGTTGGTAGGTTGAGCCACAAAATTATGAGGATGTTTTCACTTGCTAGAACTTGAGAGATTTGAGAGAAAAAACGTTACAAACTACCTTGTTACACCCAAGGCTTTCTCTCCGTCTTTCTCTTTTACAAACCATTTTAAGAAGTCTTCAACAAACTCAGAGGTTTGTATGTCCTAAACCATGTATGGTTTGTCCCAAGGTCTGATTTCTGAGCTTGTAAAAGAGTACATCTAACCACTAATATCCTAGTTGGAAAAAAAAAAGATGCACCCGCTAGGCTTTGGGTTGCCAATAGCCGTAATTTACTCTCTCTTCTATATTTTTTTTAAAACTTTTAGACTAAGGGCCTTATTCCTTTTATTTTTTTAGTGAAAAATCATATTCACATTAATTTTTCGACCTCTCGAAATACCCTATACACGTGCAAAAAAAGCGGGACCTCCACGAAAAACATATATTTTTCTTCACATGGTAATATTCCTTATATTTTTTTGAGAATAAATATATGGTCCGAATATTTTTTTTGGCTTACCAGTTATCCTAAACAATTCGCACAAGTTCGCGTCCTACGCGACGCATGCTGACGAAAATCCACCTAAAATTGGTCTAAATGATTTTTTCCGAAGATGTCTAAGAATAAAAAGTTGCTCGAAATTAAATTTAAAGTGGAACTGGAGATTTTCATAATTCTTTGAGCACTTTTATTATTTTTGCTGAAAAATATTTTTTTTTATTTTTTATTTATTTTATGACATTTGACCCCATGCTATTTTTATATATATTTTTTGGATCCTATAAAATTGGTCATTTCGATATTTGGGTACTTGACGCATCCTACAAAAATCGCACAAAGTTGGACTTTCGCAGTGTCGCGCATTGTCGGACCATTAGTAGTAGCATTCGTTACTTGTTCGATCGAATTGCATGAAACATAACCAAAGTACTTAAAATAATTATAGAGACACAAATCATAACTCATGCAAAAACGTGCGATGTAAAAATTTTATTAATGGAGCATCGCTAAATGAAAGGATAATCATACAAGTATAACTAAAAGTGTGAGTATTACACCCTGTAGATATATTACCCTAGATGATCAAAAGACGATCAAATCAATCGGTTATGGCATGACCTGGTAGGTGAGTGTAGTAGACATGTCCTATCATAGGGGATGAAGGTCTTGGATGGGCTCCGATTGACTGAAGGAGATGTTTACATGGTCAGGTTTAACCTAGGTTTTAAACCTATTAGTCGAGAAGGATCGATACTACTTTTGGATTTAATTTTTATCATGTGGATGGTAGAAAGGGGGATAACTCAAGATTGATTATCTAGGTGACCATGACCCATTGGTCTTTGTGGAGGAGGTTCCATTGATCTCTTGAAGGGCTCATGTGTTGGACATATGCTAGTGGACTGTCGTTATCTCTTAATTCGATCTTCCAAGTGGTATACCTTTGAGTGATGTGAGACCTTATTCTTTATTCCTCCTCGTATAATAATTAGTGATGGAACCTGAACTTCCAAGTTATGTGATCATTTTCCTAGATATTTTTGTAATTCTTGTTCGTCTATACTAGATGGCAAGGATATCAGGGTGTTCCAACTATGAACTTTCCTGTCTGGTGAATGGAACACATGGAATTCCTACTGCTTTTTTGAAGAGTTGACTGAGAACGTGTTTAAAGTAGTGGGTGGGTGAGCACCACCATTGATTCCTTAATCTGTGAGGGAAAATAGGTGCACTTTAGAGGTCGATTCCCTCCATTCGGAGGACTAAATTATCACTGTGAAGATGATATGCTTGATTGCTTGGAAGGTTTTATTTTACATATCCTCCCATTCGATTGAATTATCTATTTCTTCTAAGGGAGGTGTAAGAATCCCCGGTGCTTTTAATAGCATGAACTCTGTGACTAAGATCAAGTTTAGGCTACAGTTCTTGGTTTACAGAAAGTGTATGGTCATGATGAAGAATGTCATATGGTAAATGGAGGGCTTAGTATAGGGAATGATCCTTAGGGAAGATAATGTAATGCCCGAAGGAGTGGTTATTTAGAAATGAGAGTGTGTCGTCATCCTTGGCTTCTGATGAATGGGGACTAACAAGGTAATGTGTCAATGTTTAGTATGTGGGCGTCTGATAAGGAATCGATGTGGGGTTGGGATTATATATTATGGTGTTGTTAATAATATTGGACTTCAGTGAGATGAGGATTACGACGTCAATGAGGTATTGGATGGCATACCTACAGGCCCAACATTTATCTGTGATGTGGTCGATCCCTTAGTAGAACTCGTAATGTGAATCGGCCTGCCAATTTCATGCGACCATCCAACTTTAAGTGAGTGAAGACCCTATTAAGGGGGGCTTAGTCGGATGCAAAACTCTTTGGGAGGGGGCATGACTTGATTATTTTTTAGAGAGGGTCCCGATTGAAAGGGTTCAATTATGTCTACCACGTTCTGTGAAGTGTTGGTAACTTGTCATGGTTCTGATTGCAGGCTGACCCCAAGAGTAGTGATATGAGATGTTGTAGCTCTAGGTGAGTTCTAGCGAGCAAATAATTGATTTGCAGTTCAATGACGTTCCTCGGTAGATTTGGTAGTTTAGGTTGCCAATCTTTCCTCAATGTTACAACCTATATGGTTAAGAGCTTTGAAATATGGGATCCACTTGACCCCCCAATATGGTATCCACTTGACCCCCATCTCATTCAGTACCTCCTTTCTAAGTTTCTTGATCATAATATATATTTCATCAGTTTCCAATGGGTAATTGACCATCTTGATAAGCACCCAAAAGTGTTTAAATAATACCCCGAATAGACTTTTTAATTGCTAATTCTCAACAAAATGGATCTTATGCGTGTATTTGTCAAATGTGCAGGCTTGATCATCGTTTGCGGAAGTTCGACGCTTATTTAAAGGCAAATGTGCGAATTATGTAGCTACTTCCCTAATCTCGTACCTTACCCAAGCCTAACCTAGCCTAAACCTACCTCGAACCCCATGTGTGTTTAGTTGGTACTTTTCAGACTTTTTAGATTTTTATTTTTCATTTCTTTAGGTTTTATTTTAGAATTATTTAGAATTTCATAGAATTTATTTTCTATTTATTTCCTAGAATTTATTCCCTCACAATATGAATCCCAACCCGATGTTATGGATCCTCACACGTTCCAACAGTCATCATGGAAACCTTATGTACCTTATCCCGATCAGTTTCATCACTAAACACCTAATGATTATCAACCATTTGTCTCTCACGGATTTGCTTCTCTCATGTATGACACACTTGGCCCCGTTCCCCATACTTCATATGAGTATTCTTCACATCCTAGTTAGTTGTGTCCACCTCAACCACCACCACCACCCGTCACTCCACCACTATCATCCATCTACACTCTCGAAAACCTCTTGCAAAAGTTCATACTCGATTAAGACCAAGCCTATCAACTTCAAAATGAAGCCCTCTAAAGGCTTGAACAACGTTTTAATGAAATTGAATGTGCGAGAGAGTCGGACTTTACCCCAAGTCAACCCATTGTTTCCCCCACATGGAGTGATGATGCGTCGTCTTGTTCCGCTGACTTTGAGTGTGACCAACCCTATCCTCCCGAGAATCTCAAAGTTGAGACCATTCCATGGTCCGGGTCCCAAGTCGATAATTGTGTTGACTTACCTTTAATTAAAGAGACTGCTTTGCTCCCGTCATATCCAAAATAAACCCACTTTGAGGTTCACACTTCCTTTACCTCCGAATATAAAAACATGCCCGAATCTACGCCTATTGAGCCCACCATGTGTGTTCCCGAGGAACCACTTCATTATAGGTTAGCTCCGGCTATGAGTGCTCACTATTTTCTTGAGATTGAATCTGATATGGTGTCTACCTCTACGGATATGGATCATGTTCTACCATGCTTGACTCAATTTAAGTCATATAATAATGTTGATTCTTCTCTCTCGGATTTGGATGGCTCGTCTGATTTTTCAACCACCTCGGATAGTGACATAGTGGTGGATAAGTTGATCACTCACTCATTTATTTCCATACTTGCTCCTGCGAGTGCGCTTGAGGATCACTCTGCGCCTCATGAGGAGTGTGTGTCCCCTAGTCTTAAGTTGGATCATCTTCCTTCATTATTTATCCCACCCGATACACCCTTTATCCCACCCGATACACCATTTATCCCACCCAACCTACCCATTGTTCCCTCTATCCCATCACCTAGTTTAGATATTGATATTATGTAATGCATTGTTCCATCCATATATGTAAGGACATATTTCTCATGTCCGTAATCTTACAATTGTATATGTCGTACGCTGTTACATTTGGCACGTCTATACACGATCTCACACGACGGTCTCAATCCAAATTCCGAGAAACAGGCATTCATCATCTCCATCAAGTATCCCACATCTTCCTCAGCGAATTCACGTTCCATGA
Source organism: Sambucus nigra (assembly GCA_949130495.1). Classification (NCBI taxonomy): domain Eukaryota; kingdom Viridiplantae; phylum Streptophyta; class Magnoliopsida; order Dipsacales; family Adoxaceae; genus Sambucus; species Sambucus nigra. Next base: position 83,641,454 of record OX422211.1, read on the forward strand.
TTTTAGGCTCGTAATGCAAGTGATTCGCAAGAGAAGTCAAAACAGTGAAATATGGCACGATATGGAAGTTCAAGGTCATTTTGGTAATTTTACAGCCATCGTCCGAAGGATCGGTCAACTGGAAAGTTGAAGAGCTTGTCGCAATGAAGATACTGGAAGAAATGACACCTCAATCCGAATTACAGTGAAAAAGTTATGGCCTTTTGAAAATGGAGAAATTTCTAAGAAAAAGACTTGGGAAAAATGCTAAGTGTTTAAGTTCCTCAGGCCAGCGATTTTTTCCGAACCGAGGGCCAAACCGGTTCGAAGGGCGAACCGGTTCGTAGGAGACCCGACCGATTCGGGGTACCTGTACGCTGGATAGAATTTCAGAGTTTTTAAAATGTGGAACTCTTCATGTGTTTCCTTATAAATACCAACTTCGGGGGAGTTGTTTTGCAAGACTTTGATAGACGAATTTGAGAGTTCAAATACCTCAAGTCTTCACCTTTTTGAGTCCCTAGACTCATGTTTTGATTCACACAAACTTTCCCAAACCTTTGTAAATCCGTTTGCAACCCAAGTACACATTCGTGTGTCTGTTCATACTCTTGGGGAGAAGACCGTACTTCTTCTTCATTGTTGCCCTCCTGGAAAGGGAAACTTCCATCCGCCGACTACAGATCTTACACCTGCGAGTAACTCTGTGTCACTGTATTTTCATTGTAATTCGAGAAATTATATGTTACAATGTTATAATGAAAATAAATGGTTTTGCCCCTTTGGGGGATTTTTCCTCACATATGCGTGTTTGAATGTTCTTCCATGAGTTATCATCTCACTCAATCACATATAGTTGCACGTTTAGGATTTAATTGATAAAAACTGCGTTTAGTTAAATAATATCTCTATTTGAACGCATGTGCACTCTCTTTCAAATTGGTATCAGAGCCAATTACACAATTTTACCGTGTAATTTTTCGCAAATTTTTTCTAAGATATCAATTTTATGAAAAATTAATTTTTGAAAATGAGTGTGTTCATAATGGAGAAGTTATATAATAAAATGCCAGTTTTTTATGGGACAAACTATGCATATTGGAAAGCCCGCATGAGACCTGCATTAAAAGCTATTGATGACGTGTCTGGATTTTGGTTGAAAGAGGGTGGACTCCTCCTTCCGTCACTATTGAAAATGTGACAAATTTAAAACCCGTCACTTCTTGGACTGAAGAAGAATTTAAATGGTCATCTTTTAATTCTAAGGGTTTAAGTGCCATTTCTAGGTCTGTCACACCTGATGAGTTCAAACGCATAATGACGTGCACCACGTCAAAAGAAGCATGGGATGTTTTACAACTCACCCATGAAGGAACTAATGCTGTGAAAGAATCTAAATTGCAAAATTTAACAACTCAATTTGAAACTATCACCATGCATGAAACTGAATATTTTGATGATTTCTATTCTAGGCTTTCTGACAGTGTTAATACTAGCTTTAATCTTGGTGAACATATTCCTAATGCAAGAGTTGTTAAAAAGATTCTTCGTTATCTACCTAAGAGTTTTATCCCTAAAGTCACTGTGCTAAATTATATGGGTAATTTAAATACGCTAAAATTGGAGGAACTTGTAGGAGACTTCCAAACATATGAAATTGATATGTTTCCTAAAACTTCTAAGTCTAAAGATAACGGAATTGCACATAATACCTAAGAGATAAAGAGTGAGGAGTCGGCAAGAAAGAAGGTAGAGTCATTTAGAAAGAGACAGACCGACACGTCAGATTCTGAAAGTGATTTTGATCTAGATGATTTAGCCTTGTTTGCTAAAAATTTCAAAAGAATTCTCAAATTCAAGAAAAATGGAAATTTTAAAGATAAAAAGAAGTTTGAGAAAAATAAGTTAGAAAAGAAAATGAAAAGGTGTTTAGGAAATTGAGAGATGCTTTGAGTGCGACGGTAGGGGTCATATAGCTTTTGAGTGTGCTACTAGGCCGAACAGAGAAAAGGGCAAAGATGTCCTTAATGCTACCCTTAGTGATGACAGTGAGGTCGAGTCGATGGATTCTGGACATGAGTCACCGCATGAGTGTAACTTCACCGCATTCATGGCTAGTGATGTGAGTACTTCTAGTGCTCCTCACGACGATGAGGATGCTGCTTCACAGGGACACCGTGACAGTGAGAGCGATGTGAGTGAGGGGGAGGATGACACAAGTGAGAGCGAGAGTGATATTCAACGCGCCTATGCTGAGTTATATTCTGAGTCATTTGAGATAAAAAAAAATGTAACAAAGCATTAGTTCTTAGAATCACTGCTTTAGAGAAAGAGTTAAGATTGTTTGGAGAAAGAGAAAATTTTTGTGAGAAGGAAAAAGAGAGAAAGGAAAACCTTGAGAAAATAAGATGTTTTGAGTGTGATGGGACTGGGCACAAGAAATTTGAGTGCCCACCAGACTTAGGAGAGAGGGCAAGAAAGTTGCCAAGTCTGCTACCCTAAGCGATAGTGAGGATGAGAAGTGTGATGAAAGTGTGATCCAAAAAGCTTTTAGAAAGTTGTTTATCAAAATCATGGAAACAAAAAGGTCAAATAGAATTCTAGGTCTTCGGATTCGTGAGTTGAAGGAAGAGAATGTTGAGCTAAAAAGGGAAAAATGTGACTTGACCAACACGGTGTCTAGTCTGACGACACGTGTATCCCATCTTGAGGATGATCTCATACAAGAACGGGAGGTTCAAGTCTCATTAGAGAACACATCTGAGAAGGTTGATAATATGGTTCCCTATCCCGGTTTGAATAATGGTGAGAATGTTGTAAAAGGTCATGACGGTGCATTCACTACTTCTAATCAGCTCGAGCCTATCTCCACTTTTGTGAGTGATCCTCATGGGTGTCCGTCTAGGATAGTTCATCCCAAAGTTTTTGATAAATTAGTTCCCAGACAGGTTTATGTTTGCTCCCACTCCAAGAAACGAGGACATCTTAGGGAGTTTTGTTCTAAGTTGGGTTTTGTGTCACATCATTCCACTTCACACATTCATGCACATGTATCCACTTATGATACCTTGCTTGCATATAATGATAGAGAGTTTGCAAACATTCGTGAGCAAGTGAAGTTTTTGATCGAGAACACACATGATCTTATGGAGTTGGTTTACAAGATATCACCATCTTTGGAAAACTCCACCGCTCTTTTAGGCTGAGGTCTTGACATGTTTGCTAGCATAGGGCGGTTTTCATGATGTCTCTTTCGCCTATTGCTAGCATGTACCATCAATTTGTATTTTTATTTATTTATTTTTTAATCCAAAAAGATTTTATTTTGATAAAGTTTTTGAAAAATCCAAAAATATTTTTGTATTTTATTTACACCTTTTATGGATGAGCATTTAAGATAGCCAAGTCACAATTTCATTCCATTTATCCACGTGACTGTTTGATAGAGATTTGAGATGCTACATCATTTCATCCATGGGCTTTACATTGCTTGGAGTCTTTGAGATGTGATTAGTGATATCTTTCTACATGTTTGACTCCTATCTCCTTTATTTCACACATGCACGGCTATATTTGATTATTGTACTTGTCTATCACATATTGGCTTGAGTGTTTTCATCTCAATTATGTCTATACAACGTACAATATGCGATAAAACTTGACAAGATTGGAATGTATGTAAAAACCGTTTTGGTGAGACTGTGTGTTTATTTGAAAACGGGGAAGGACCTAAAAAATTGAGGAATTTTATTATCCGGGGTCCAAAGAGGTTAAAAGAGCCCAAAACATTTAAAGGCAATAAAAACCAATACATGCAAAATATGGGCCATTAGGTTTCACCATCAATTCTCCAAAGTTTGAGAATTTAGATCGCCTCTATACAAAATATAAATCTAAGGGAGGTTGGTTGGAGAATATAAATGGGTTTGCACTTCCTTGAAAGTCCTGAAAAAGCATTAAATCGTTTTGGACATTATTGGTGTGGAAATCATTTCTAGCTTTGACTTGTTGATTTGATTGAGTCAATGTCTCATATTTCCATCTCTTTACACCAAAGGAAGATTTTGAGTTCATTCGTTAGGAGTATCCGATATTCATCGTGCACATATGTCATGTTTGTATGCATTGATTTTCCTATTGAATTTGTTCACACCCATTTTTTTCCGCTATCATCGATTTGGTTGTTTTTTGTGTTCGTTCATGGTGTGTTTATCTGTTTATATAGTTCATGTGAAAACTTTTGAAAAATTCAAAAATAAAAATTTTATTGCCTTCTGACATTCTCCATGTGCATCTATTTCTGCTTCTCATATCTGTCGATTTGGGGACATCATAAAAAGGGGGAGAAAGAATTAGCATATAATGGGGGAGTTTTTTTTTTAGTTTTCAGATTTGACTTATGCTTTCATCATAAATTGGTATCCATGTTTATCTCATTTCAAACTCGATACATCAGTTGGTATTTGCTTTATCTCATGTGTGTAGGTACTACATTGATGTTCTCTAATTTGCACACCCTGATGAGAAAATCTTTGAAAGTTTTTGAAGACTTGAAGATGATCAAACGATGAATACTTATTCATTTGTATCTTTCCAGTTTTGGGTTCATGGAAGGGTAGATTTGTATAGGCAATTGTGTTATTTGATAATTCGGATTTTTTATGTATGTACGGGCATAGACATAGGGGGAGATTTGTAAGGACATATATCTCATGTCCGTTATCTTACATTTGTATATGTCGTACTCCGTTACATTTGGCACGTCTCTACACGATCTCACACGACGGTCTCAATTCGAATTCCAGGAATCAAGCATTCATCGTCTCCATCAAGTATCCCACATCTGCCTCAACGACTTCACGTTCCATGATTTTAGGCTCGTAATGCAAGTGGTTCACAAGAGAAGTCAAAACAGTAAAATAAGGCACGATATGGAAGTTCAAGGTCATTTTGGTAATTTTACAACCATCGTCCGGAGGATCGGTCAACTGTACAGTTGAAGAGCTTGCCGCAATGAAGATACTGGAAGAAACAACACCTCAATCCGAACTATGGTGAACAAGTTATGGCCTTTTGAAAATGAAGAAATTTCTAAGAAAAAGACTTGGGAAAAATGCTAAGTGTTTATGTTCCTCAGGCCAGCGATTTTTTCCGAACCGAGGGCCAAACTGGTTCGAAGGGCGAACTGGCTCGCAGGAGACCCGAACCAGTTTGGGGTACCTGTACACTGGATAGAATTTCAGAGTTTTTAAAATGTGCAACTCTTCATGTGTTTCCCTATAAATACCAACTTTGGGGGAGTTGTTTTGCAAGACTTTGATAGACGAATTTGAGAGTCCAAATACCTCAAGTCTTCACCTTTTTGAGTCCCTAGACTCATGTTTTTATTCACACAAACTTTCCCAAACCTTTGTGAATCCGTTTGCAACCCAAGTACACATCTGTGTGTCTGTTCATACTCTTGTGGAGAAGACCATACTTCTTCTTCATTGCTGCCCTCCTGGAAAGGGAAACTTCCAGCCGCCGACTACAAATCTGACACCTACGGGTAACTCTGTGTCACTGTATTTTCATTGTAATCCGAGAAATTGTATGTTACAATATTATAATGAAAATAAATGGTTTTGCCCCTTTGGGGGATTTTTCCTCACATATGCGTGTTTGAATGTTCTTGCATGAGTTATCATCTTACACAATCATATATAGTTGCATGTTTAGGATTTAATTGATATAAACTGCGTTTAATTAAATAATATCTTTATTTGAACGCATGTGCACTCTCTTTCAATATATTTGGATCCTAACCTACTACCATCCACCTTCCATGAGAGTATATGTGATGTTTATCTCCACTTCCATGACACTGAGCTTGTTTCTCCATGTCCACCACTTATCTGTAGTGGTGATTTTTCCTCTTGACAACTTCCCAGCGTGTCACGGCGCGACCATTATCATTGTTCATTTATATAACAGTCGTGAAATATCTATGAGGCCCACCCCATCACTATTGCAGAACCATTTTGCCTCACCATTCAACTTTAGAACCATTCTTATATGGCCCCCGTTACCCTCACATTTCGCCTCAATAAGGCCCGTGATCGATGCTTAATCACCCATGCCTTTCTCACCCTTACTCTAATACCCATGATGATATGAGAAATCGCCCATAAAGTCATTCCCCCATCAACAAATCAAGAGTAAAGTGTAAATTAAGTAAATAAAGTGAGTAAATAGAGAGAAGACAAGATATAGAGTGGTTCAGCCTTTAAAATAGGCATATGTCCACTGTGTGCACTGTTCTCATTATATGTGTTGCATTGTATAATATAATCGTGCATAAAGAGGCATACAAGTATGAGAATAAAGGAGAGTACATGGCAGTATTGAGGATTCTGGTGTGCCAGAGAGGTCTTTGCGATGTACATGGGTGGCCTACAAGTCGTACATTGAGGTTGTGTAGATAGAATCTGTATAGTAGAATCTGCCACGGGGGTGTGAAAATTGATCCCCTATTTCGAGGTGTGGTCCTCTATTTATAGGAGATATAGTCACACGCTCTGAGCACGTGACGTACATAAAATATGTAGTTGCTGTAATGGAGAGGGATGCGGCCTGTAAGGCAAGCAATGTGAGTGTTGCATCCTGTAAAGGGCTAGAGCCAAAGGTGCCGCACCCTGTACTGGATAGCTTCCGTGGCCTTTTCATAATGGCAAGTTGTATATGTCGCGCCCTGTATTAGGTAAGGTTGCACCCTATGATAAGAAGGGCCGCGGCATATAAGCTTGTGCGATATCATCCGCGGCAGGGTGCAGTATTTGTATTATCAATAAGCCCCCAAGTCGTAGTGCCAAGAGATTACGATTGGGATTGCGGCTTATTTGAGTCCTCTTATGGTGTTGCAGTAGTTTCAAGGTGACGTTTCCTCTTCCCGCACCCCCTTATATATATTTTTTGGGCCATGGACTTCATTACGTTTTCAAAACCTTTGAGAGCATATCGGGAGTGAGTTCCTGCGCATACGTCCTCTTGCTTTTTCCGGTGACTGTCCAAGGCAGGGCGTGGTAGTGCTAAGGCGGTTTGAGGCTGATCATTGTCGATTTCTCTATTTCCAGGTAATTTCTGAAACAACATCGTCTTTAATAGTTTTAATAGTTCACAAATGTTCTTCAAAACTTCTAAATTTTATATCGCTCCTTCCCGAATTATGTATTCATAATTGCTTTCTGAATTTAGGCTTTTCTAGATTTATATCTGAGAGAAAACCCCAACTGCTCATTGGGAATAGTCTGTTAATTCCCAAGAATCGAACACATGGATGATAAATAGTTTTAGTTGTGACACCCCACCTAATTAAACATCGGTTGATCACGTCTTTATTAAATTAAAACAGGTTTCTCAAATGGTTCATTCTTATCATCACTGTCGAAAACTTTTCAATTACTAATCACCTAAGTGAAAATTAGACCGGTGCCAAAATTTTATCTTTCTTAAATAGGTAGATCAACCATGCGGAAAAATAGTAAAACATATACCATGCTAAAACTCAAACCAACAAAGTATAAGTACAATAGCACAAGAGTATTATCGAATAAACCATCGTCTAAAAATACCAAACAACAATAGAACAACTACTAATCTGCAACTAACATCTGAGACTGATACCGGACTACAAGTCAATACATAGAATAGGGTGAGATCCTGTACTAGATTTGAATGGGAGATATCGTCTAGTCAAAATCCTGTAAGCATCCCCTATGCTACAACTTCGAGTCCCTGGAATGAAATCAACATACATGGCGTCCCTGTGGCTGGACACCTAAAAGGTTTTGAAAATATTTTATAGCAAGAGTTAGTACTCAAAAAATTTTGAAAACATTTAGCAAGCATTTATCACAATATAAAATGCGGTTATTGATTACACATGTTAGGTTCTCGTACACGCTCTTGAGTTTACTCACCCCTCATCTTTTGTGCACACCTAGCGTTCTACACTTAGCCCACCTAGTCATATCTTCCAAGCTAACAAGGACTAAGTAATCATCTTAACTTATCTATACTTAAGTTCTCGTATCGCCCACACAGTACATCCATTTCATTAACATCTCGCGAAGGTTAATTAATACTCAAGTAACATTTCACCTATGTTAAACTTCTCATTTAGTTTCACTACTAAATTTCTACAATTATCACAATTTCTATCTTCCCACTTTTGTAATTAAGTTGCACTACTTAATTAACTAAATAGATATTCTCTATCTAATGTTACGTTCGTAATTAAGTTTCATTACTTAACTTACCAGTACGGTATGTATTCTTTAAATACATAATATATATCAATCTACTAGTATACAAAAGTATAATATCATCAAGTATATATTTCACACACAATATATACAAAATATCAGTCATTACTATTTTGTCCTTTTTACACACGTAAGGACTCTTGGTTCGGAATGATTCATCGAACCCAAGTAAGAATTGGTTCGGAATGATACATCGAACCCAATTATATATATACACAAATTCTGGCTCGGACCTCTTTAATCACGCCACCAGTTCAAAGGTTTGGTTCGGCATTTTACATCGGATCCAAACATATAATAACCCTATGTTAGTTCGGAATATCTCATCGACCCTAACATAGTTAATTTAGGTATACTTCTCTCGACCTAAAATATCATATAATTCAGTAGGTACATGCCCGACCCATTTATTATGTTCGTACGTAATATTTTAATCTCTTATATTTACCGTACAATATTCGCTTTACGATTTATCTCATTAATCGCAATTATTTTAGTATTCACACAACTCTAATGGTCCTAGTTACCCCTCACATATAATTTCAGTAGTTATTACTTACCCTACTGGTCTATTACTTGAATTGACTTTACCTCACCTCGTAACTCAATTCCAAATTCTCTGATACTCTATTAAATCGGATTATTCTCGTTGGTCCATAATTCAAGCCCTACACCCAATGGCCTTATTGGACCTCAACAATATACCTACTGGTCTTATTCTCACTCCCATATAAGTATAATAGGAATCCTAGGATACCCATTCGTTCCTGAAAATCAAAGAAACTTTAAACACAAAAAATTCGAGAAAAATAGCTTACTTCGATCGATCGACTACTGCGTTCGATCGATCGACACAGTCGATCGATCAACATTTAAGATCGATCGATCGATCGAACAGGGACAGACGCAGTTTGTCTTCTTCGTTAACCTCTTCCTCCATTAGCAAATATCCAAACTCCATTATCGTCCACCAAACATCGACTCAATGGTCCTAACATGTTTCCACATATACTAGGACAATTTCTAACGTCTCAAATACATCAAAACCTCAATCTATTTAAAGGAATTGTGGATTAAACCTAAGATTTCTTGAAAACCCTAACTATGGTGTTCTTCCCATAATTTCATTCAAAACCCAGATTTTATTCCGAAATACTCATCAAGTCAAATCTGAATATTATTCCTCTACATATGTTACATCATTCTACATGCAATTCCTATCCCAACGTGTATAAATATCATTATTTTCTTTCCAAAATATGAGTTTAACAAAATCATTCAAAAGACCATACACATGGGTATTATAACTTTATAATCTTTGTAATAAACAACTTGCCTTGATATAGGGTTCCTGATTTCATGATTGTTGATGATGTTTGATTGTTTTTCTCCTTCAATCCTCCTTCCCAACAAGTTTGTGGTGACAATCTCCTTTGAATCCTTCCCAATTCTTTCTTTTGCCTTGAGAATTGTTTCTCTCTTATCTCTAATGGCTATGGTGTGTTTTCATGGGTTTTCTAACCCTAACCCCTCTTTCATACGACTGATAAAAGGCTCTCAAATTTGTAGGTCTCCTTACCATCTCCTGTTAAAAGACCAAAATGCCCCCGAACGGTCTCGGTTTAGTCCAAAATTACCCCGAGACTCAACTAGTACCCCCGGGTATACTATTTTGACTAATTTGACCCTATCGGACTCATCTGTGAGCTCTAAATTATCATTTGAGTCACTTAAAAAATATTACTCGTTCTCACCCCAACACGGTCTACACGCGTTAAGTAACTATTTACCACTTGCACTAAGTAAATATAACGAGGCAATATAAATCGGTAACTATCTCTCGATTAATATTCCAAAATTATATTTTTTAATAAATCTCATTAAATTACTCTTCTTATGTAATTTAAATTAAGCCGTATTTTCTCATTTAATTAAATAGAATATTCAGAAATACGGGGTATTACATACTCCCCCCCTTGCAAAGGAATTTCGTCCTCGAAATTAGGATAAGGCTGGTATGAAGGCTAAGTACCTTAAATATAATTGCATCCTCTAATACCCAAAACCAAATCATAACATCCTAACGGTCACCCCAAGTACATGCCTTGCTTCATTATAAATTCTTATCGCATGTTCCCCATGCTGCATATATCATAATTAAGTCTCACTACTTAATTTCTCCATAGATTTTTTTCCCAATCTAACGTTAACTCTTGAAATTGAGTTCCTCCCTACTTAATTTACTCTTTTGATGTATATCTCTATATATAACATCTATGTGTCTACTATCACTCATAAGTAGAATATTATAAGGTATATATTTCACACTCAATATATACTATAAGGGAAATTGGTCCGGCAAAATCATCGGCCCCAATTATCCTATCATTTACATTGGTCCGGAAATCCCTCGACCCCAAGGTAAATATAATGCATATGTTGGTTCACACCTTCCGTTGATACCAAATTAATCATCGATTTGGTTCGGAAAATTATCGACCCCAAATCGACCCTTCATGTATTGGTCCGGAACATCATCGACCCCAATACAAAATTTAAGCATACTTATTATCGCACATAAGTAGGAAAATCATAAGGTATATATATTTTACACATAACGTATACTATCAACACTTATTTTATAATCACCCCCCTTTTATAACACTTTTGGGGTTATTGGCTCGAAATCCCACCTCGATCACCAATAGTGATTGGTTATATTGTCTCGGAATCACACTTCGAGCACAATATAAATATATATATCTCATCGCACATGAGTAGACAATTTGTGAGCCATATCTTTCACACTTCATATATTCTAAAATGTCATACCCCAATATAATGTCATCATATCACGCGTTAAGGACTAAGAGTTTGGAATTTCTCCTCGAACCACACCTCAATGTACATGTATTGTTCATAATAGGTACCCACAAACCTAATCCTTATGTACAGTCCATATAAGCACTCACACTAACTATAAATATGCTCATATAGGTATACATTCAACCTATGAATTGATCAGTGGGCTTCTCCAAAATTCCACTATCGTAAGGGCGTATTATCATCTTTTCTCACTAACATTGAGTCGTAGGTGACATAACATACTCAAAATAAAACTTTTATCTCTATTCCTCCCTGACCATCTCTCACAGGGTGGGATTTTAGGATTTCATCCTGATTCACAACCATGTAGAACGGCACCGTGCACTTGTGTACTCTTCCTTTTTAACTTCATACTAATTCATCCTGGTCAACCCATTCCGCTATCCCAATAAAATGTTGGTTTAGTTATGATGTTCACATCCCATCAATAATATATAAGTTTTTCTCCTCATTCCTTCATTGGAAATGTAGGTTTACTACCAAATTTTTGATTGCTCATTTCGTGCCCATCTTTCTCTATCAACTAGTGGTGCGTCTGGAGACAATCTCACTATGTCTCTTCCTTAACACCGCTTCCCACTTACGTCATCTCTACTCAAGTGGTACTCTATTCCCCTTTCACTCCGGGTATATTATACTTTACAATACGTGCACTCTTCATAATTGGCGTACCTTTAGGGTTGATTACCTTATAAGAATCAACATTTTAGTAACGCGTAAGTCACTCTCAAGACTCGGTTAAGTAGAACCTTGCGTCACTTATTCACAACAGTTAGGCCTCCCATATCAAGAGATAACTTTTGAACGGCTTCCCATGGACTTTTATCCCATAGGGTGTGCTGGCTCTCTCAGCACATAAAATCTTGGATTACCGTCTATCTCCCATGACGTTCAATCCATTTCATCAACACGACTAGCCGCAACTTCCCCCATCGGCGTACTTAATAAATAATTAACAGCATCCCTCTTTCTCAAGTGATTAAGAAAGCCAATTAAATAGGGATCCCATACACCCTTTTCTCCGTGCACATTTGCAAAAACATTGCAACTGTCGCACTCGTGACATGCTTTTCCTCACTCTCGCCTTGTCTTCACGGCGTGACTAAAATCTTACGGGTATTCTCAATCCCCTATAGACCAAAAATCAAATTCTTGTCCATAAAGTCCCACTTATCCCTTCGTGGTAAGATGATCTTTTTAGTGTTTCCCCACAACACTACCGGATCCACTGATGCCGTAGCATCTAACGTCTCTTCTCCTGACGTGCATAAAAATTTATTTTTATCCCCTTTTGCAACCAAACTTAAACAAGTTACTTCTCCCAATGCATTTTTATGGAGCATTGCCGGAACAACACATAGTCGAGATACTCAAATTCCATCCCCCAACAATAGGTACAACCATACTCCATCATCTCTAAAGGAGTCAAGTGGCGCTGTGCTAATACTATCACTAAATCCTTAGCTCTCGTTACAACAAAGAGCTCGTTCTCGCCACCCAGCGGTCATACGATATACCTTGAATCACATCATTAAGGTTCCTACACACCGTAATCAATCACTATGAGACATCCATAATCTCTGGAGTCTCCCACATATTAATGAAAAATGATAGTTCGACCCTCTTTCAGGTGAGGCATCATCATATACCCCATTCACTCGAGGCTAAAACTCATATACCATTTGCCCATCGCTCTGGTGGTTCAACTAGTTCCCGAACATAAAACGCTTGTCCTTTCCGAAATGCAAAATTTATCGGAGTTATTATTTCCTTAAATAAATTTGGACAAGATCAACAGGCGTGGTCTTACCTCCCACATAAGACATCTTTTCATAAATCCCCTTATTTCAGGCCACACTGACTGGTTTAGGGTATTCCTCCTCTCAGACTTGGCAACCTTGATTTTTAACACTATCATCAGGGTTCCTTTAGTTTTGCTGACCAAGGAACGCACTATTAGAATTAACAGTCCCGACTTAGGATCAAATCAATGAATCGCTTAGTGGGTTCCCACTTATGGCTTTCACTAGCCCCATTACATTAGTCTTACTCTGACTATATCCTTAAACTCTTTTAGCTCCGCCCACCTTGGAGCATTTACCTCAACCTTGTAAGAAGCTCCATACTGCCTTCATATGCATAAGTCGTCCAAGAAGAGTTTTACCAAGATTGTGAACGACAACTCGAGAGTCCATTCTCTCAAGGGATCTTTTTCCTTGTACTTATCTCATCATGTATAAGTTAACTTTAACAGATAAATTTTATTCTCACAGTTGGCCTCTACCAGGATCTCACTCGATGGTTTCCGAAATCTCCATTCACTTCGCTCTAGAACCATAATTGGAGGAATTTACAGTTAAACTATACGTAAGGTCCCTCTATTTGTATACTGACCCTCGGTCCGGATGTGGTGACTGGTATCCCCACCACGTTGCTTCAAAAAAATATTTACCCAAATTTTTCACTTCTGGGTATTCCTACTCTATCCTAAATGCCAAGACCTCTAGGCATTCAACTTCCATTGGTTAACATGTACAGTCACCGTTTTATCAAATTTTTATGGTTCGTTCTCATTCAAACCCTCCAGACCTCCTCTCATTCTCATTGCATTAGGCGGGTCTAGATTAGCATCCCCTTTGCCGTCACGACACTTGGAAAATTTCTACTATGCCTTAACAGCACTTACAGCATCTAAATACAATTTCACACTTCGAGAGACCTCGACAACGGTCATCTCTTCTACGATTTCCATCCTCGAACACTCCATGCTTCATGCCGATCTCCTCCCTCCTGCAGTCCTTCCAACGCCAATGCTGGTCCTACCGCCACGTTCGAAGTACCATGCCCAATCGAACTCGTATATATAACACTACATCTACTAAATAGTAGGAGAACGTAAACAATGTACATAGAGGAGTACAACAATCCTAAGATAGGGTTTTATATCAATCAAACGATACGCTAAAAACATAGTAAGAAGTACAGATCCTATGGACACAAGAACCTGATGCTCTGATACCATCCGTGACACCCCGCCTAATTAAACATCGGGTGATCAGGACTTTATTAAATTAAAATAGGTTTCTCAAATGGTTCATTCTTAGCATCACTGTCGAAAACATTTTAATTACTAATCACCTAAGTGAAAATTAGACCAGTGCCAAAATTTTATCTTTCTTAAACAGATAGATCAACCATGCGGAAAAATAGTAAAACAAATACCATGCTAAAACTCAAACCAACAAAGTATAAGTACAATAGCACAAGAGTATTACCGAATAAACCATCGGCTAAAAATACCAAACAACAATAGAATAACTACTAATCTGCAACTAACATCTGAGACTGATATCGGACTACAAGTCCATACATAGAATAGGCTGATATCCTGTACTAGATCTGAATGGGAGATATCGTCTAGTCAAAATCCTGTAAGCATCCCCTGTGCTACAGCTTCGAGTCCCTGGAATGAAATCAACATCCATGGCATCCCTGTGGCTGGACACCTAAAAGGTTTTGAAAATATTTTATAGCAAGAGTTAGTACTCAAAACATTTTGAAAAACATTTAGCAAGCGTTTATCACAATATAAAATGCGGTTATTGATTACACATGTTAGGTTCTCGTACACTCTCTTGAGTTTACTCACCCCTTATCTTTTGTGCAGACTTAGCATTCTACACTTAGCCCACCTAGTCATATCTTCCAAGCTAACTAGGACTAAGTAATCATATTAACTTATCTATACTTAAGTTCTCGTATCGCCCACACAGTACATCCATTTCATTAACATCTCGCGAAGGTTAATTAATACTCAAGTAACATTTCACCTATGTTATGTTTCAAAACTTCTCATTTAGTTTCACTACAAAATTTATACAATTATCACAATTTCTATCTTCCCACTTTTGTAATTAAGTTGCACTACTTAATTTACTAAATAGATATTCTCTATCTAATGTTACGTTCGTAATTAAGTTTCATTACTTAACTTACCAGTTCGGTATGTATTCTTTAAATACATAATATATATCAATCTACTAGTATAGAAAAGTATAATATCATCAAGTATATATTTCACACACAATATATACTAAATATCAGTCATTACTATTTTTTCCTTTTTACACACGTAAGGACTCTTGGTTCGGAATGATTCATCGACCCCAAGTAAGAATTGGTTTGGAATGATACATCGACCCCAATTATTTATATACACAAATTCTGGCTCGGACTCTTTAATCACGCCACCAATTCAAAGGTTTGGTTCGGCATTTTACATCGACCCCAAACATATAATAACCCTATGTTAGTTCGGAATATCTCATCGACCCTAACATAGTTAATTTAGGTATACTTCTCTCGACCTAAAAGATCATATAATTCAGTAGGTACACGCCCAACCCATTTATTATGTTCGTACGTAATATTTTAATCTCTTATATTTACCGTACAATATTCGCTTTACGATTTATCTCATTAATCGCAATTATTTGAGTATTCACACAACTCTAAGGGTCTTAGTTACCCCTCACATATAATTTCAGTAGTTATTACTTACCCTACTGGTCTATTACTTGAATTGACTTTACCTCACCTCGTAACTCAATTCCAAATTCTCCGATACTCTATTAAATCGGATTATTCTCGTTGGTCCATAATTCAAGCCCTACACCCAATGGCCTTATTGGACCTCAACAATATACCTCTTGGTCTTATTCTCACTCCCATAGAATATAATAGGAATCCTAGGATACCCATTCGTTCCCGGAAATCAAAGAAACTTTAAACACGGAAAATTCAGGAAAAATAGCTTACTTCGATCGATCGACTACTGCGTTCGATCGATCGACATAGTCAATCGATCGACATTCAAGATCGATCAATCGATCGAACAGGGATAGACGCAGTTCGTCTTCTTCGTTAACCTCTTCCTCGATTAACAAATTTCCAAACTCCATTATAGTCCACCAAACATCGACCCAGTGATCCTAACATCTTCCCACATATACTAGGACAATTTCTAACCTTTTAAATACATCAAAACCTCAATCTATTTAAAGGAATTGTGGATTAAACCTAAGATTTCTTGAAAACCCTAACTATGGTGTTCTTCCCATAATTTCATTCAAAACCCAGATTTTATTCCGAAATACTCATCAAGTCAAATCTGAATATTATTCCTCTACATATGTTACATCATTCTACATGCAATTCCTATCCCAACATGTATAAATATCATTATATTCTTTCCAAAATATGAGTTTAACAAAATCATTCAAAAGACCATACACATGGGTATTATAACTTTATAATCTTTGTAATAAACAACTTACCTTGATAGAGGGTTCCTGATTTCGTGATTGTTGATGATGTTTGATTGTTTTTCTCCTTCAATCCTCCTTCCCAACAAGTTTGTGGTGACAATCTCCTTTGAATCCTTCCCAATTCTTTCTTTTGCCTTGAGAATTGTTTCTCTCTTATCTCTAATGGCTATGGTGTGTTTTCATGGGTTTTCTAACCCTAACCCCTCTTTCATACGACTGATAAAAGGCTCTCAAATTCGTAGGTCTCCTTACCATCGTATGTTAAAAGACCAAAACGCCCCCGAACGGTCTCGATTTAGTCCAAAATTACCCCGAGACTCAACTAGTACCCCCGGGTATACTATTTTGACTAATTTGACCCTTCCGGACTCATCTGTGACCTCTAAATTATCATTTGAGTCACTTAAAAAATATTACTCGATCTCACCCCAACATGGCCTACACGTGTTAAGTAACTATTTATCACTCGCACTAAGTAAATATATTGAGGCAATATATATCGGTAACTATCTCTCGATTAATATTCCAAAATTATAATTTTTAATAAATCTCATTAAATTACTCGTCTTACATAATTTAAATTAAACCGTATTTTCTCATTTAATTCTCCAATTTAATTAAATAGAATATTCAAAAATACGGGTATTACAGTAGTAAGTATTGCCACATTGCTCTTTGAATCAATCTTCATATGCTGAAATGAAACCCTAATCTTCGATTGCTTCGATAACATGGCGTGTATTTGTGTTGAATCCCTATTGAAATCAAATAACTGTTTTTGATGTTCTTAGATAAACTCTTCATATTCTAGGTTTTCGATCTTTAAACGAATAAACATTAGATATTAAACTGTTTGATTTAGAATTCGTGGAATGATAGAGTATCCCTTAGTAATCTAGGGTTGCCCTTAATCCTTTAAATATTCCTTGATTTGGCCCTAGTCGAGGCTTGTGGCGAGCGATGGCTGCGGCCCCTCAGGTTCTTAGATACCGTTGAGTGAGTAGCCGCGGCACTGTAAAACCAATCCAATCAATATGTCATGGAGATAATTGTCTTTTAGGGCTTTGAAGCCCCACACTTGCCCATTGTGCTCCATATTTCGTGTTGTTCATCTTTATATTTCATTGAACCTGCCGTGGCCTCTATACCATACTGGCTACTGCATTTAACTACGACTTGTGCTTTTCAGGTACTGATGTAGCCATATGAGCTTTAACCCAGACAAGTTTTTGAGAGGCTTTTGGGCAAAGCATTTTGGGGCCTCGCCTCCTGAACTTCCTTTCGTGCCCCCTTTGAAGTCAATAGGGCCTTGTGAATTGAAGAATTGCCCCAACTATGTAGTACTAGACTCAGACTCCACGGACTCTAATTCTAAGAAGGATTCTGGGACCATGTTGATGGAAGAGGAATATAACTCTAGTAATCGACCAATAGATGTGGAAGATAACACCGCGGCTGGGGGGAAACTAGTGTTAGGGATGAACCAGCTGGCCCCTCTGAGAGGGATGAGAGGCCTTTAGTTGCACTTGATATCCCTAGAATTATGACCAAAGACTAGGTTGACCAAGTAGCTGAAGCCTTGGAGTTTCCAGAAAACTTGATGTGCTCAACACCTGTCGCGAACCAAAGACCGTGCATGGCACTTTCTGAAAATGGGGTCTATTTTCCACGACATGCTTTCGTTTATGGGATGCGGCTTCCAGTTCCAGTTCCCATCAGACAAATTTTTCAAACCATGAAACTAGCACCCTCCCAGTTAGATCCCAACGGATGGAGGGCCATCCTTATCGCAACCGTGCTTTGTGAGAAACAATTCAAAAAAGACATTACTCTCGCGAATTTTTTCCACTTCTACTGCCCCAAGGGAAACCCTATAAAGTTTGCTGGCTATTACTACTTCTCCATCCGCGGTAGGGATGAGACCCTTTACTATGGGAGGCCGACCAGTGTAAAGAACTCGAAGGGGAAGTATTTCTACATCTCCGAAGAAGGTTGGGAGATTCACCCTCAGGAGAACGAGAGGGACAAGCCGCTTCAAATGCCGCGGCAATGGGGGTGTCCCTCTAAACTAGGTAATTGGATTATAAATGCGTCCCTTCATTATAATTGCTCATTATTCTTTCTGTACTAACCCTTGAAATATTTTCTGCAGATCTCGACAACTTGTAATTGAGCAAGCGACAAGAGAAGAGAGTTGCTGAGGCCACGGTCATTCCTGCTAAGCATAAGAAATTCAGCACACTTGTTACTTCTACCTCTATGTTTGAAGCAAGCTACTTCCCAAATAAATCTATACCCAAAGAGATGGTCGTGGAAGGTAATAACTCAATCAACATTCTTACTCCGTGGCAACTTATATTTAAAACTTCAAATATTTACTGCTACTTTTCCTCTTTCAGGTGAGGGGGTTGACAGGGATCTCTTGGTTGCCCAACTCGTAGAAATGGATGGGGATGTAACTGTCCTGAACAATGCTGCAAGGCACAGAAAAAGGAAGAGGCCCAGAACCAAAGTTCCAGCTGCGATCACTTCCAGCGACCAAAATCATCCCAACGCGACCCAAAATCAGGTCGTGGAGAAAATTGTCATTGCTGCCCCCAACCCCAAACTGCGTTTGATGATGACATCGGAGCCAATTTTGCTGCGTCAAGCCTTATGTCAACGTGTGAATCCCTTATCCACAGCTTCTCCACCATCGCCACCTATTATTGCAGTTAATGCCAACTTGGCGCCTCCTCAGTGCCACGCCGGAGTTGGTCCTGACGATCGACTGCAGCTAAAAATAACACAGCCTGACCTCGAGTCCTCGTGGGATACTACTGCAAGGGTTGATCAAAGGATGAAGAGGGTTCTTTATGTCGCGAACCTTGACAGGTTGGTGGACGATGATCATAACGACCTGGAGGATTGTGGCCACCACAGTCTTTTGAGGGTAAGTGCAAGTATTTTCTCGGTTTAAAATTTTCATTAAACACCTGTAACAACCCGTACTCTTGGAGACAATTAAATTCCATAATTGAGTATAAATTGGAATTTGGAGAAATTCTCAGAATAGTAATTTTTGGGATAGTTTCAGTGGCCATTTTGGCCTATATGATTATACACGCGGGATAACATAATTATGTTGATTACGGTTGGGTAAATCCTAGGAGATTAATGGGATGAATTGGACATACCCATTAAATACTTAGATGAGAATAAGGTAATTATTATTTATAAAAGTGAGGAAATACTTTGGGTATAGTATCATGCGTATATGAATGCATGATTATGATTCTTTGAGAGAAACTTTGGTATTATTGGTCATCGCTAGATGTGATTGGCAATTAAATATATATATATATTCGAGGAGGAATATATAGTATGTATACTATGTGATTAAAGTATATATAAAATATGATACGGGTGCGTATTATATAGTATATTCCTTGTGCATGAGAACAAGGTAATATATATGTCTATAAGAATAAGACATGCATGGTTTAAAACTTGGTACTTAATGAATAAGTATAAATGGTTTTATGAATGTAAAACTGAATGTTTTCAAAATGGAAAATAAATTATTTTCATAAATGATAATTTATGTATACACACCTCTCCAAATCGCTATCATAACGGAAGTTGCGCACGTGAGGTGAAGCCCACTGGCTAATGCATGCAGGGTGGATATAGTCCTAGGCCATATGATCGCTTATTGTATGTTTTTCTATGATGGTGAGGTAATTATGGGTCTGGTTATGACTCTCCCGCAGGCATATGTCCGCTTCCCAACGTTTCGTTAGGATCCCAGGTTGTCTTGGTGATAGGCCCTGGATGATGATAGCCATTTAGGGGCGCGCACAGTGGGGAAACCCGGACGGGCGGTCTTAGATACATTATATGATATGTAATATAACTATTTTCAATAATGTGGGACATTATTGATGTTATTATGATAATAAATTGGCTTTAAATACATTTCCTGGATGGAAGAAGGGAAATGGGATAAACGAACTTGCTTTAAAGATATTTCCTGGATAGAAGAAGGGAAATAGAAAGTTTTGAAATGAAATTGAATTGGTAAATATTTTGTACATGAATCCTCAATCCGGGAGTTAGATCTGGATGTGTCTTATAAAGACAAGTATAGAATACACCTCAGTCCGGGAGATATTATCCAGATTGATATCATAAGATATATATAAGAATGAATATGATATGTATATTAATATATTAGTATGTATTTATACATTAGTTTTGAAGTACCGGCTTAATGGATCTCAACCATTAACCCTACCAAATTGTAGTGTATCGGGGCGGTTCCTTGTTTGAATTTCGCTTCTTGAGACACCCCACGCATGAACTTAGCGCAGTATTGAGAATGGAGCGAAGTTTATCCCTTAGTACTCGGGTTGTAGAGGTTTCTAGTAGACGGGTGAATTATATTAGTTAGGCGGGGTAGCTTAACTAGAATGTTCTAGATAAGTGTGTTAGGTGTGAACTATTAGAAGAGAGGTGAGGGGTATCTCATGGGAGTACGATACCAATTTAAATATGAGATAAAATATTTTTATAAAAATAAAGCATTTATGCACTTGCTAAATATTTTCACAACTCAGGCTCTGACCCGTTTATCTACTTTTCCCTCTCTTGTTATATATATATATATATATATATATATATATATATATATATATATATATATATATATATATATATATATATATATATATATATATAGGTGTCTAGACACAGGGACGCCTGGATGACACTTTTTTCGAGTCAGACGTCAGCTGTAGCAACCGTGGATGCATGCAGGTTCTCGATAGATGCTTCCACTCTTGTAATCTAGATAGGAGGTATTGTGTACACATTCGGGTTAATAACCCAACAACATTTATTTATTCTTTTACTGCCTTTTTGTGCGGCTTTCGATATGGTTTTATAAATTTGACCGAGTGTTCGGTTATTCTATTTCATTTCAGTTTCATTTACATAAACTGTGTGAATGTTTTAAATTGTAGTTGTTTAAAAAGAGTAGTTAAGTAAAGTTTTGACGCCAGCCTAATAGGTTATTAGTAATTAAAATGGATTTTCGAGAGTGATGCTAAGAATGATCCATATGCGACTCCTGTTTTAATTGGATATAGAAGTGATCACCCGGTATTTTATTAGGCGAGATGTCACAGATGGTATCAGAGCATCAGGTTCTAGTGTCCTTAGGAATATATGCTGACGTACTACGCTTTCAGCATTGCTCTCGATTTGATATAGAGCCTCAGGTTTAGGATTGTTGATTTGTCTTGTGAAATTTCGTTCTCCTGCTATAGTATGAGATTATGGAAATATTTTGCGCGCTCGTTCTAGGTTCGTGTGCCGATCGAGGAAGGGCGACCAAGGAGGGGCGTGATGAGGACAGCAGGAAGCGGGGCTTAGTTGGAGCTAGGAGTTGAAGTTGGGGACGGGGACCGTAGTAGAGGTCTCTTCCTTTGTAGTGTTTGCTAAGGATGGTTGCAACGACTACTAAAGTATAGTAGTTATGAGTACCGTAGTACCGCCATGGTAGAAAGTGGTACTCAAGTTGAATTACCCTGTGAAGATAAGGGTTCGAAAGGGGTCTTTGATAAAGACCATAAGTTGAAGTTGGGTTGTGCAAAGTAAGTGTAGCACTACCTAGTGGAAGTAGAAGGATCAGGAGTTTGGGCTTAAAGTGGGGTATGGAAATACCCAGATGTGGAAATTTGAGGAAGATTTTTGCTCGTAGGAGCAGGATATTTTGCTCATAGAGGAATTTGTCAAAACAAGGTTGTTGAGGTCCGTAGTGAAATCTCCTTCTAACAAAGAAGAAGTTAGAGGGAATTAGTGAAGTGATTATCAGGATCGCAGCAATGGAGTCCAAGATACTGATAATTTTATCATGGTCAAGAAGGCCAGTGATGAAAATAATGATGTGGAGTGCGAATCCGCACGGGTGTCCTTTCCCAGTAGGAATAAAGGACAAGATTACGGTGCCTAGAAGGGGGATAGAGTTAAGAAATTTTGGTAAGCGGCGTGGCTAGATAAAGTCGCGATGTTCATTAGCCCTAGAGCCGTGTGTGTAATTTGAGTTTTGTGGCGGTCTCGATAACATTATATAATGTAGGTCTGTGTGTTTTTCGCGATAGCGGAATTTTATTTTCCTTCATTCGCCATAAAGGCGGGTGTTAATATTTTAAATATATATATATCTGGCTTATGATACTCGTCCTATATGTTTATACGAGTATGGTAATATGGTGATTATAATACATTATGGTATTATAGGAGCGATAGCAAGCTAAGGATGGCAAGACTATCGTGCCCACGATTCCAGGGTGGAACAGGTTATTGTTGCGATGTCTTACCTGGATACAGGTTGAGTTAGCCTTCATTATTGTGTGCATAGATAGAACTTCGATGAGCAGAGGTTTCATTATTATGATTTGAGAGCGTGGCGGCCTTATAGATATGATTTAAGGCCCGCAGGACTTATTTGTTGAGCTGGGAGTTTAAGCTCATTATTGATTGCGCAAAGACTGAGTGTAGTGCGATGCACTTAGTGGTATGTCTCCTGGATAGAGATGGGAGTTCAGACCATATTTGGTTAAAAGAGGGGATAGGATTATCCCGGTTGCATGTTCGAAAATAACAGACCTCCATGATCGACGAAGTTAAGTAGTAGTGTGTGGATAGGTTCCTTGTTTGGATTTCGCTTTGCCAGATGCTCCACGTATGAACCTTAATGACTTCGGGAGTGGAGATATGTTATAGGATGCGAGGTTAATGGTTTTGTGGATAAGTCATATAGTATGGCTGAAACACTATAGACTATGAGCCGTATGATAATAGTATGTTTATGGAAATATTGTACTAAGGAAAATCACTAAAGTGGTCCTCTCGCCACAAGTGGGTGGTTGGAGTAATACTTAGAGAAATTGATTCGAGGACTATAGCCAGGCCTTAATAAAAAGTGAAACTTTGGAGAAGTAATGTTTTAGGTAAGATAATCGTAACATCTCGATAGAGAATAGGTGCCCGATTGATAGGATAGAGGGGTAGAACTACGTTAGTAGATCTGCGAGGTAGGAATTAGGATGTCCCACTAGTGTGCCTTAGGTCGCTATATCTCGATGACCGACAACGCGAGGGAGTAGTGTAACGGGAGGGTTCCTTGTCTGGATTTCGCTTTGCAAGATGTCCCACGCATGAAATCGAGCAAATGTCGGGAGTTGAGAAAGGCCTTAGGCACTAGGGATATTTAGGATAGTACTCTTTTGCGTAGGTAGGAACGTTTTGAACCTTGGGATTTTTGGACAGTGGATCCAGTGAAGTTCGTGGGGCCGATGTAACGAGAATTGAATTTCACGGGTTGGGAGGACCCATGTGTGAGTATTACACCAATGAAAGGGGACCCTTGTTTAGAGAGAGTGTTACATGTCGGACGTTCACAATGACTGTGCCGATGTGCATGAGAGAAGAAAGGTGTATGGGCACCTTAGTGAGTTAGTTTTATATACTACCTGAAATAGAAGGGGAGTAGTATATAAAGTTAAAGTTTATGCCGTGAGGCAGTCACAGATGGATTTGGAGTGTGTTGGATGGAACGTCGTGCCCAAGATAAGAAAGGACACTGACGAGAGTGGTCGTGCGTTAGATTAATTTATTTTTGGGGAAAATTTGATATCCACGTATTGACGAGCGAACGTTTAGAATCATGTTTGGATGTTAGAGTGGCGACTGAAGGCTTATATTTCTACGTGAGGCACTAGAAATGATGGGTGCAATGTGATGCTATTGGAGTCACTTTACGACTGTGGTAGCCGTATATTGTATGGTTGGGAACCATTGGGTTAGTATCGTTCCCCTTAAGGTATTAGTATTTGGAGAGATCTTAGGTTAGTACTGGTAGCATTGGTTGTATCCAAATTTCGAGGACGAAATTTCGTTGTAAGGGGGGGAGTGTGTAACAACCCGTACTATTGGAGACAATTAAATTCTATAATTGAGTATAAATTGGAATTTGGAGAATTTGTCGGAATAGTAATTTTTGGGATAGTTTCAGTGGTCGTTTTGGCCTATATGATTATACATGCGGGATAACATAATTATGTTGATTACGGTTGGGTAAATCCTAGGAGATTCATAGGATGAATTGGAGATACCCACTAAATCCTTAAATGAGAATAAGGTAATTATTATTTATAAAAGTGAGGAAATACTTTGGGTATAGTATCATGCGTATATGAATGCATAATTATGATTCTTTGAGAGAATCTTTGGGATTATTAGTCATCGCTAGATGTGATTGGCAATTATGGCTATATATATATATATATATTTTATATATTCGAGGAGGAATATATAGTATGTATACTATGTGATTAAAGTATATATAAAATATGATTCGGGTACATATTATATAATATATTCATTGTGCATGAGAACAAGGTAATATATATGTATATAAGAATACGACATGCATGGTTTAAAACTTGGTACTTAATGAATAAGTATAAATGGTTTTATGAATATAAAAATGAATGTTTTCAAAATGGAAAAGAAATGATTTTCATAAATGATAATTTATGTATACACACCTCTCTAAATCGCTATCATAAGGGAAGTTGCGCACGTGAGGTGAAGCCCCCTGGATAATGCATGCAGGGTGGATATAGTCCTAGGCCATATGAGCGCCTATTGTATGTTTTTCTGCGATTGTGAGGTAATTCTGGGTGTGGCTACGACTCTCCTACAGGCATATCTCCGCTTCCCGACGTTCCATTAGGATCCCAGGTTGTCTTGGTGATAGGCCCTGGAAGATGATAGCCATTTAGGGCGCGCACAGTGGGGAAACCCGGATGGGTGGTCTTAGATACGTTATCTGATATGTAATATAACTATTTTCAATAATGTGGGACATTATTGATGTTTAAGAAATTTATGATAATAAATTGGCTTTAAATACATTTCATGGATGGAAGAAGGGAAATGGGATAAATGAACTTGCTTTAAAGATATTTCCTGGATAGAAGAAGGGAAATAGAAAGTTTTGAAATGAAATTAAATTGGTAAATATTTTGTATATGAATCCTTAGTCCAGAGTTAGATCTGGATGTGTCTTATAAAGACAAGTATAGAATACACCTCAGTCCGGGAGATATTATCCGGATGTATATCGTAAGATATATATAAGAATGAATATGATATGTATATTAATATATTAGTATGTATTTATACATTAGTTTTGTACTACGGGCTTAATGGATCTCTACCTTTAACCCTGCCAAGTAGTAGTGTATCGGGTGGAGTTCCTTATTTGGATTTCGCTTCGCGAGACACCCCACGAACGAACTTAGCGCAGTGTTGAGAATGGAGAGAAGTTTAACCCTTAGTACTCGAGTTGTAGAGGTTTCTAGTAGATGGGTGAATTAGATTAGTTAGGCAGGGTAGCTTAACTAGCATGTTATAGATAAGTGCGTCAGGTGTGCACTATTAGAAGAGAGGTGAGGGGTATCTCATGGGAGTGCGATACCAATTTAAATATGAGATAAAATATTTTTATAAAAATAAAGCGTTTATGCACTAGCTAAATATTTTCACAACTCGGGCTCTGACCCATTTATCTACTTTTCCCTCTCTTGCTATATATATATATATATATATTATATAGGTGTCCAGACATAGGGACGCCTAGATGACACTTCTTTCGAGTCAGACATCAGCTGCAGTAGCTATGGATGCATGCAGGTTCTCGATAGACGCTTCCATTATTGTAATCTAGATAGGAGGTATTGTGTACTCATTCGGGTTAATAACCCAACAGCATTTATTTATTCTTTTACCACCTTTTTGTGCGGCTTTCGATATGGTTGTATAATTTTGATCGAGTGTTTGGTTATTCTATTTCATATCAGTTTCATTTACATAAGCTGTGTGAATGTTTTAAATTTTAGTTGTTTAAAAAGAGTAGTTAAGTAAAATTTTGACGCCAGCCTAATAGGTTATTAGTAATTAAAATGGATTTTCGATAGTGATGCTAAGAATGATCCATACGCGACTCCTGTTTTAATTTGATATAGGAGTGATCGCTCGATATTTTATTAGGCGGGGTGTCACAACACCTTGCTCCTAACTTTCTTATTTCAGGCCGAGGATGTCATGGTAGACCAAAAGAGGACATATGAGGCCCTCTATAAATTAAAGGAGGTTGCGAAGAGGGTACACACTGTTGATTTGGAGAATGCGCGGAATTCCTCCTTCGAAGCTGGAAAGCTATCTACTACCGCGGCACTTCAGGCGGCTCAGGTGAACTTGGAAGTTGCAATTAAGGCCAAAGAAGAAGCCGAGGAAAATTTCAACTAGGACACAGAATCTCTTAAGGTATGTCAGGCACAAGCTACGGAGGCTGCCCAAGTTGCTGAATCCTCCAATAATAAGCTGAGGCTCCTTCAAAAGAGGTACGAGGAGTTGGTAGCCAAGGCTGTGTGTGATGCTGAAACCCATGCCGCGACAATCAAGAAAATGGCAGCGGATCATGGCGAAGCCGTTCAGATGGCCATAGACAGCACTGTGGAGTCGTTTAAGGGTTTAAAGGATGTCTTCCTTATAAACAATACAGACTGTCTCCGCGGTTACCAAGAGCTCAGGCATAGAATCATAAAGAACTTCCCTGAGACTAGTGATGTGGAGCATCAACATTGCATAGCTGAGCTCAAGGCTGCGACCGAGGAGAAAGCCAAGTTGAGGGTGGACATTAAGGTAGCGGCCGTAGAGGAAGAGACCGAAATAACTGCGGATGGTATGCAAGGGGATGTCAATGATGATGCGGCCTCGTGAGCCTATAATCTTCAAAATTGTTTGAACTTCTCATTCGTATAGGGCCACATCCCTTCTAAATTTTGAACTTTTACATATATGGGTTGCGCCCCTTTGTCACTTTTTGTAACTCCTTATAGTGGTTGCGTCCCCCCTTGTCTGTAATCTTAGAACTAATATTATCAAGGCTGCGGACACCTTCAATGTTTATTATTTCTTATGCTTTGCTTTACTTGCTTTGATACTTGAATGAATGCTCTCTCTATACATCTATGCTTGCTTGAATTATGCATTTTCTTCTTGCAAACGTATGAGTCATGGGCTGCGACCATATTTAGAAACCAAAATGGAATATAACTTAAGGCCGAGGCACTGTAATATGGATGGGTTGCGCCCCTTTTCCCCGCTACATACAATATTGAATGTTTGAAAGTGGTCGTAGCCCCTTACTAAATAGAGGCTACACCTTTGAGTTATTTTTCTCTAATAGGCCGCGGCCTCTTTGAGTGTTTGGAACCCATCTTCTGTAGCTTTATGGTTCTAGCATTACAATTGGGTCCTACTCTGAATGTCGCTTTTCCTAAATAGGTGCTTTCCCTTTACGTTTGGCTGCTTGAACCATATAGTTGTTTTTTGTCATCCGATAACCAATATGGAATATAAAGAATGGCCAAGGTTGCGGCCTGTAATCTTAACATCTGCCAACCCCCTTTACTATCAAGGTTGTGGCCACCCAATGGTTTCTATATAACATTTGCATGATTTTTCTTCCCATGCCTTGATACTTCAACCAACGCTTTTACATTTCACTTTTTGCCTAATTAAATCAACCCTGAATTAGTTTAAGGCTGCGGCACTGTATCGTAGATTACCGCATAAATGCACTATAAATTTAACTATATTTCTTGCCTTTGTCGCTTAATGGATTCATTTAATTATCGCGGTCATATATTTAGCCCTTGGGAGATTCTGTAGCTTTCGCATGCTTCGTGATTACAACAAAATAACAATTGCCTTTCATGGCTTTCCTCTAATCGCTTCAATTGCCTTTCGCGGAATATGGCTTTTATCTTCTTTAACACCGTCCTTCTGTATATAAATGGGATATTATCAATCCTCCCCAGGATGGGTTATGTTATTAAGCCACCCACACCTGATATATGGGATACCATCAAGCCTCCCCGGGCTGGGTTATGTTATTAAGCCACCCACAGCGGATATATGGGATACTATCAAGCCTCCACAGGCTGGGTTATGTTATTAAGCCACCCACAGCTATATATATATATATATATATATATATATATATATATATATATATATATTCCTGGCTAGATATTACAGGCCTCCCGACTTAATGACACATCCCCAAAGCTAAGAATGGGCATTGTAAGCCCCCATGGCTAGATGACTCATCCTGAGAGCAGAGAACGGGCATTGTAAGCCCCTATGGAAAATAAAAGTTCCTTTAATCCTCATATGCTATCGTGAATATGATCATCATATGATAAGATATAGTTGTAAATCGTAAGGGAAACTTGTGAGCTAATTAAGAGCGCAATCCCTCCGTAGGTGCATCCCGAAATAATAATAGTCTTTCGAGATAATCTGTTATTCTAGATCTAACATATTGTCTCCATTCGAAGTCTGTTTAAGACAAAACGAACTTTTATAAGATGACATTTCATGGAAATGAGAATCAAAACATGACACTATAGAGTGAACATGATTTCATGCATCTATTCGTATATATATATATATATATATATATATATATATATATATATATATATATATATAAGGCCAATACAAAGTTTAATTTAAAACAATCATAAGAAGAGTTGTCACTGTAAAGTAGAGATAGATGGAATATAAGACATAAGCATGAAAATGTGCATGCGGTATGTGAGACTAGAATTCATCCCCTAAACATCTTTGAGGAACCTCCGCAGCATCCCTTACCCAATCAGACTTTCAAATTCATCCTTTAGTTCGTAGCACTGCTCAGTGTCGTGGCCATGGTCCAGATGGAACTTGCACCACTTGGCTTTATTCCTCTTGTGGGTTGGAGATTTGAGCTTCTCTGGACACCTCAGCAGCTTGTCCTCCTTAATGGACTCAAAAATGTCTTTAATTGGGAAGTCCAATGGAGTGTGAACCTTAGATCTCCCTTATGCCTTCTCTGATTTCCTTTTCTGGTTCCTTCTGACTTCTTCCACGGGCGGATCCTCTAGTACTGTCATGGTAGCAAAGGCTGTTGAAGCAATGTTCCTGGGTGCCGCGCCCACAATGGGTTAGGACCCTCTGAGTCAAGTAGTTGACCTGGGTCTGGAGTGAGGCATGACTGTCGTAGAGGTGGTTGAGGTGATTGTACATCTACACAATCTCATCTTTGACTTCTATGCTCTGGTTGGATTCACCCTCCATTTCTTCTTTTGTTAGTCTTTACAAAGTATATATAATCTGAGCAAAAACTAACAGAAGTGAGTAATCTCATAAATATTGGAGTAACCAAGTAGGAAATTGGGATGCAACATTTGCATTGCTACATGGTATCGTTGTTGAGGCCGCGGCCAATATGGCACATAGGTGCACTGTCGTGGTCTTTGTATGATATTCACCAAGGTTCAGCTGGAGACCGCCTGAGTTCGTTCCCTGATGTTTTGAAGCTTCTGTAATGAAACTGCCCCAGTAGAAGTCGCGGCTTGTAAGGTAGTTGAACTACCACGCTCCATCCCTACCTAGGCAGTGAAGGGATAATCGCAAAATTGAATCCCAAAAACTGAGTTTTTCTCTCAAAACTCGTGGAAAGCATACCTACTAGGGTCTATCCATGAGAGAATAGCCCCTCTATGCACAAAATGGCACAATTCTATTGATAAACCTTAGATTATAGGCAAATAACAACAAAAAATGAGTAAACATAACTCTTCCCTAATCACCCACCTAAACGGGGCTAAAGCCCATCAAGCTTTCCAGCTTTATCTAGGTGGGGCGATATCACAGGGGTATGTAAAATAGATATAAGGTCATAAAACGGAGACCCGAGAGTAGATCTGAAGGTACAAAACACCCATTTAATGGTGTAAATATAAAATAGAGCTTAATAACCAGTATTTACTCATGGGATGATGATATAGAGGATCCCCATGAATAGAATAAGGTGTTTAAGAACTCGAAACACAGAGAGACAATATTGAAATATCTCGTTTCCCATAGACGACGCCAAATTGATGATACGAGAAATCTCCCATAAAGTCGTTCCCATATCAGCAAATCAAGAGTAAATTGTATAATAAGTAAATAAAGTGAGAAAATTGATAGAAGACAAGATATAGAGTGGTTCAGCCTTTAAAATAGGCATACGTCCACTGTATGCTCCGTTCTCATTATATGTGTTGCATTGTACAAGAGGCGTACAAGTATGAGAATAAAGGAGAGTACATGGAAGTATTGAGGATTCCGGTGTGCCGGAGAGGTGGTTACGATGTAGATACGTGGCCTCCAAGTCGTACGTTGAGGTTGTGTAGAGAGAATATGTATTATATAATCTTCCCCGAGGGTGTGAAAATCGATCCCCTATTTCGAGGTGTGGTCCTCTATTTATAAGAGATATGGTCACGTGCTCTGAGCATGTGACATACATAAAATCTGGAGTTATTGTACTGGAGAGGGATGCAACCTTTAAGGCAAGCAATGTGAGTGATGCATCCTACAAAGGGCTAGAGCCAAAGGTGTCGCACACTGTATTGGGTAGCTTCTGCGACCTTTTCATAATGGCAAGTGGTATATGCCGCGCCCTGTATTAGGTAGGGTCGCACCCTATGCTGAGAAGGGTCGCGGCATATAAGCTTGTGCAGTATCATCCGCGGCAGGGAGCAGTATTTGTACTATCAACTCCCCACACATGGTCCACCGATGCTTTGCATCGTGTTATGCACTTTGCCCTACAAGTACATTGACCCTTTTAGCCTTTATCCAACAAGGCTGACACTTTAGTCTTGTTTGGAAGTGACTCCCATCATCCAATTTTTTGCCACCCCTTGCTTTTCGAGAATCTATGTTTAGGGTGAGTTTTGATCAGTCTGGCTGAAGACGTTAAAGTTAGCTCTACAGGGAGGTAGCCCCTAATTTCTTGTATGAGTCTCAACCTGTTTGGGGGTGGTGTTTCACATCACCCAAATTTCTAGACTTAACAAAAATTTCTAGACTTAACAAAAATTTGCACACTTATCACGTCACTACGGTTTAGAGTTTAAGAGTATTATAGCTCTCAAGAGAACCTTAAGGATCACTAGTAGAGACTTTAGCTTGTGAGATTTGTGCCTTTCACCTTTTACAGTGTTTTACACAATCTTCGAGTCACAAGTTGATTCAACTTCATTTGGGTCCGTAATTTAATTCGTTGTATGATCTCATTATTTTTCAGCTTGATCACTGAGAATGACATCACCTTCGAGTTGTAAGAAACATGTTTCTTGAAATTTATCCTGATCACTAGATTTTCATCCATACACCTACCATTTACCATTCACTTCACCCATATTCTTCCATATTCCCCTCACCATCCATTTATCATCTCCATTCATCTATCATCCATCATTTTGAGAAAAAGAGTGTTTTCCCAAATGTAAAATGTCTTCCATGTTGAAAAACTAAAAGAAAAAAAAAGAAAAAAGGAATAAGAAAAAATAGAAAAATAAGAACAGGAAAAGAGAAAAAAATAGAAAAGAAAAAAAAGGAGAAAAGAGAGAAAATAAAAGAAAAAGAGAGTTTGTAGTTAGTCCTTGTTAAATAAAGACAATTGTTCTTCGTATATAGAACACTCTTATCGCATCCATCTTCCATCCATCATCCATACACCACCCATCATATCATACCTACCTCATCACCATCCTACCTCATATACCATCCTTCTAATTTCATTTCCTCCTCGCCCATAGTCATTCATGTTCCCCTTGGTGTTCGGGCAAATCAGAGCCAACATGGTGAATAACTCTACGTTCGCACTATAGTGACTAGCTTCCTTTCATGAGATCATTTTTCTTTTTAAATGTTCGTTGTTTCTTATATGTGTGTGAGACGTTTGAACTTGCTTACATTTACTCACCTCCTCACACACAAGAGCGATACACATACCCTAATCTCAAGAGTTCGATTGAGAGAGCTATATCCGTGAGATTTTGAAGTTGAAGCGTTGATTCCGAAAAGGCGATCTAGGAATTACTCTTATGATGCTCGACTCGTTTTGACTGACTCACAGTACACACATTGAGTTCTAGGAAGGATGTGCCTTGAGTATTCACATGGGTAAACTTTTTATGCAATTCTAGCTTGTATTCCTCAAAACATTTATCTCTTAATGCATTGTGCGATTATTCTACGTCTAAAGAGAGATTGACTGCCATTTGCAAATAAAGAATTTTGTGGGTATATTCCCTCCAAACCCTCATGAGACAAAACTCGTCTTGTAAGGCAACCTATAGGTTTAAAGGCTTGTTGCACATGCTAAGTGCAATCACATCTTTCTTTCTCCCTATATTTTGCTCGAGGACTAGCAATTATCTGTTTAGGGGTGGTGTGATAAGCACCCAAAATTGTTTAAATAATACCCCGAATAGACGATTTTTAATTGCTAATTCTCGATAAAATGGGTCTTATGCGCGTATTTATCTAATGTGCAGGCTTGATTGCCATTTGCGAAAGTATGACGCATATTTTATGGCAAATATGCGAATTATGGAGCTAATTCCCCAGTCTCGTACCTTACTCAAGCCTAACCTAGCCTAAACCTACCCTGAACCTCATATGTGTTTAGTTTGTGATTTTCAGACTTTTTAGATTTTTATTTTTCATCTTTTTAGGTTTTATTTTAGTTTTATTTAGAATTTCTTATAACTTATTTTCTAGTTATTTTTATTTTATTAGTTTTAATTTTTATTTTATTTTATTATTAGGATTAGTTTTAGTATTTTATTTTAAGTTTTACTAGATTTTATATTTTTAGGACTTTAGGTTTTATTTTTCTTTTATTTGTAGTTTTTATTTTTTACTTCGAAATTTATTTTATAGATTAGGGATTTAATAGATTTATTTTATTTATTTTTAGAATTTATACTTTTTGGATTTTTAGGATTTATTTGCAATTTTTTATATTTCTTTTTAGTTAGCGTTGTTTTATTTTATTTTAATTTTTAGTTTTTAGTTTATTTTTATGGTTTTTTTTAGGAATTTATTGTTCTACGTTTCTTAGTTTATTTTTTTAGGACTTTAGTTTTATTTTTATTAAATTTTTATTTTTATTTTGTTAGGATTTAATTTTTTTGTTTTATTAGTTTAGTTAAATAGTTATCTTTAGGGTACAAATTAAACACACTCACACACTAACTTATCCAGCACACCATTTAAACCAAATCACCCCCACCCTAACTCCATACACCACTCATACACCCAAACCATAACTCACAAACACCACCCTTACCATACACCTCACCCACACCCTACATCCCCCCAACCCATCTTCAACTTTCCAACATCCACTTTCTCTCTCCTTCCTCATCCACCATTAACACCAAAACCACACACCCACAACATCATCCACCATACCCAATTTCGGCCCGACCAAAATCAGATACCCATTTTCACTTTCTAGATCTCGTACCATCTGCCACCACTAGCATGTGGTGGCTTCTAACCCGAAACCCATAACGCCTTAACTTGTGACCCGGCCTGATCAAATTCGGCGACCCGAAACTCGCGACTCGAGGGAGCTGGAGACTTCTAGAGATGGAGCCCCTCGGGTGGAGGTACCTCCAGTTTAAATGGTGACAGGTGTTCGAGGGGTGACACAAGCTTCCACGAGTGTCGGGTTGTGACCAGCTTAAATGGCACTCCTCATGAATAAATTTTATGAGTTTTGCAAACTCCTATGGATTCAACAGTGTTGGGGGGGATTTGAGGCCAACTCCTTCGTAATGCTAGGGGTAGCCACAATGGCCCCACCAAATGCAGTTCAAACAAGAAATACCCCAGTAAGCATACCCCCTATTGCAGTTCCGACGATGGGAACCTCAGGAGTAACAAGCGTTCCAACTATGGTGTTTATTCCAGGTGCAACGGGCTTCCCACCCATGGTCCCTCTGGCCATTCCTTCAACAGTATCGGCCATGGAAGAGATAAGAAAAGATATGCTGAAGGAGATGTTGAAGTTCATGTAAGATTCCTCATAATATGGTGTCAATGTAGCTTCGATTTATGACGTCTTTTGGACATTGTACCATCAGGAATATAACAATGAGCTTTATCCAAAACATTATATTCCTCCTATCTTTGAAAAGTACACAGGAAAGGGGGGAACCCAAAGGAGCACATTAAACGCTTCGTTGAACATTTGGGGGCTCAATGAAACAACAAAAAACTTAGGTTAAGAGAGTTTTCCACATCCTTAACTGATCCTAAGAGTGTTTCCACACACTACACCAAAAACAGGAATCTGGCACGGTTTAAAACTATGCCAGATCAAATCTGGCACGGTTTTGAACTATACCAGAATCAGGTGTTCCAAAATGGCATTTTTTTCTGGAATGGCTCAAAAGTGTGCCAGATTTGGCCAAACATGAACACTTCTGGCACACTTTTAAACTGTGCCAGAATTTGATATTTCTGGCACACTTTTGGCACAGTTTTTAACTGTGCCAGATTCAGGCAAACAAGAACACTTCTGGCACACTTTTAAACCGTGCCAGAATTTGATATTTCTGGCACACTTTTGGCACGGTTTTGAACTGTGCCAAATTTTTTAAAATTTTTTATAAAAAAAAATAATTATTTGAAATCACAAAATTCACAAATTAATAATATTACACATTTTTAATAAACTAATGTACATACAAACTTCAAAATATTACAAGTCTTTAACAGTTCACAGGCCCAAAAAAAATTGGGCAAAATTTCCTCTTTTTTTTGGACATTCCAAAACCTGTTAATACAAGACCTGCCTAACATAAAGCCCGCACGGCCACAAAATATAACAATTAACTTACAAAAGCCCGTACGGCCATAAAAGTCAACAATAAAACAACAAAAGACTGCACGGCCATGACACAAAAAAGTGGAATCATGAATAACTCCCTTGTTGTAAATCATTGAGTTCTCTGTGTGTTCAACATGAATAAATGCCAACGATAAACTCATATCCTGCATAAAAAATAGGATACAAAAAAGATACAATATTAGTAACCCAATAATTTACAAAAAAAAATTTACTCAAACTAAAAAATTACATATATGAGTGGAAATTATAGTCATATTCTCAAACCGGGAGACCCAGGACTACGCGGTGAGTTACTACAAGTTACATTGGTCTCGTGCGAGGTGTTCGTGCACCCTACAGGGTCGTTTGGGGGCAGGTTTGGATTTTCACCCTTTAACAGCTTGTTTTTAAGTCTAAGTGTGATTTTTGCAAATTATCGTCATACTCACAAATCGGGAGACCCGGGACTACGCGGTCAGTTCCTATAAGTTACATTGGTCCCGTGCGAGGTGTTCGTGCCCCCTACGGGGTCATTTGGGGGCTGGTTCGGGTTTTCAACCGTTAATGGCTTGTTTTTAAGTCTAAGTGTGATTTTTGCAAATTATTGTCATACTCTCTAATCGGGAGACCCGGGATTACACGGTCAGTTCCTACAAGTTACATTAGTCCCGTGCGAGGTGTTCGTACCCCCTACGGGGTCATTTGGGAGCTGGTTTGGGTTTTCACCCGTTACGGCTTATTTTTAAGTCTAAGTGTGATTTTACTACGTGGTAAGTTCCTACAAGTTACATTGATCCCGTGCGAGGTGTTCGTGCTCCCTACGGGGTCGTTTGGGGGCTGGTTTGGGTTTTCACCCTTTAACGGCTTGTTTTTAAATCTAAGTGTGATTTTTACAAATTATCATCATACTCTCAAAGCGGGAGACCCAGGACTACACGGTCAGTTCCTATAAGTTACATTGGTCCCGTGCGAGGTTTTCGTGCCCCCTACGGGGTCGTTTGGGGGCTGGTTTGGGTTTTCACCCGTTAACGGCTTGTTTTTAAGTCTAAGTGTGATTTTTGCAAATTACTGTCATACTCTCAAACCGGGAGACCCGGGACTACGCGATAAGTTCCTACAATTTACATTGGTCCCGTGCGAGGTGTTTGTGCCCCCTACGGGGTTGTTTGGGGGCTGGTTTGGGTTTTCACCCTTTAACGGCTTGTTTCTAAGTCTAAGTGTGATTTTTGCAAATTATCGTCATACTCTCAAATCGGGAGACCCGGGACTATGACGTTGTTCCTATAAGTTACATTGGTCCCGCGCGAGGTGTTCGTGCCCCCTACGGGGTCGTTTGGGGGCTGGTTTGGGTTTTCACCCTTTAACGGCTTGTTTTTAAGTCTAAGTGTGATTTTTGCAAATTATCATCATACTTTTAAACCGGGAGACCCGGGACTACGCGGTCAGTTCCTACAAGTTACATTGGTCCCGTGCGAGGTGTTCGTGCCCCCTACAAGGTCGTTTGGGGGCTAGTTTGGGTTTTCACCCTTGAACGGCTTGTTTTTAAGTCTAAGTGTGATTTTTGCCAATTATCGTCATACTCTCAAACCGAGAGACCCGGGACTACGCGGTCAGTTCCTGCAAGTTACATTGGTCCCGTGCGAGGTGTTTGTGCCCCCTACGGGGTTGTTTGGGGGCTGGTTTGGGTTTTCACCCTTTAACGGCTTGTTTCTAAGTCTAAGTGTAATTTTTGCAAATTATCGTCATACTCTCAAATCGGGAGACCCGGGACTACGACGTTGTTCCTATAAGTTACATTGGTCCCGTGCGAGGTGTTCGTGCCCCTACGGGGTCGTTTGGGGGCTGGTTTGGGTTTTCACCCTTTAACGGCTTATTTTTAAGTCTAAGTGTGATTTTTACAAATTATCATCATACTTTTAAACCGGGAGACCCGGGACTACGCGGTCAGTTCCTACAAGTTACATTGGTCCCGTGCGAGGTGTTCGTGCCCCCTACAAGGTCGTTTGGGGGCTAGTTTGGGTTTTCACCCTTGAACGGCTTGTTTTTAAGTCTAAGTGTGATTTTTGCCAATTATCGTCATACACTCAAACCGAGAGACCCGGGACTACGCGGTCAGTTCCTACAAGTTACATTGGCCCCGTGCGAGGTGTCCGTACCCCCTACGGGGTCGTTTGAGGGCTGGTTTGGGTTTTCACCCTTTAACGGCTTATTTTTAAGTCTAAGTGTGATATTTGCAAATTATCATCATACTCTCAAACCGAGATACTCAGGACTACGCTGTCTGTTCCTATAAGTTACATTGGTCCCGTGCGAGGTGTTCGTGCCCCCTACGGGGTCATTTGGGTCTGGTTTGGGTTTTCACCCTTTAACAAATTGTTTTTAAGTCTAAGTTTGATTTTTTCAAATTATCGTCATGCTCTGAAATCGGGAGACCCAGGACTACGCGATCAGTTCCTACAAGTTACATAGGTCACGTGCGAGGTATTCGTGCCCCCTACGGGGTCGTTTGGGGGCTGGTTTGGGTTTTTACCCTTTAACGACTTGTTTCTAAGTCTAAATGTGATTTTTGAAAATTATCGTCATACTCTCAAACCGAGAGACCCAGGACTACGCGGTCAGTTCCTACAAGTTACATTGGTCCCGTGCGAGGTGTTTGTGCCCTTCTACGGGTTCATTTGGGGGCTGGTTTGGTTTTTCACCCATTACAGCTTGTTTTTAAGTTTATGTGTGATTTTTGTAAATTATCATCATACTCTCAAACCGGGAGAACCGGAACTACCTAGTCAATTCCTACAAGTTACATTGGTCTCGTGCGATGTGTTCGCGCCTCCTACGGGGTCGTTTGGGGTCTGGTTTGGGTTTTCACCCTTTAACGGCTTGTTTCTAAGTCTAAGTGTAATTTTTACAAATTATCGCCATAGTCTCAAATCGGGAGACCCGGGACTACGCGGTCAGTTCCTATAAGTTACATTATTCCCGTGCGAGGTGTTCGTGCCCCCTACGGTGTCGTTTGGGGGCTGGTTTGGGTTTTCACCTGTTACGGTTTGTTTTTAAGTCTAAGTGTGATTTTTGAAAATTATCGTCATGCTCTCAAATCGGGAGACCCGAAACTATGTGGTCTATTCCTACAAGTTACATTGGTCCCGTGCGAGGTGTTCGTACCCCCTACGGAGTCGTTTGGGGGCTGGTTTGGGTTTTCACCCTTTAACGGCTTATTTTTAAGTCAGTGTGATTTTTGCAAATTATCGACATACTCCCAAAACGGGAGACCCGGGACTACGCGATCAGTTCCTACAAGTTACATTGGTCCCGTGCGAGGTGTTCGTGCCCCCTACGGGGTCGTTTTGGGGTTGGTTTGGGTTTTCACCCTTTAACGGCCTATTTTTAAGTTTAAGTGTTATTTTTGCAAATTATCGTCATACTCTCAAACTGGGAGACCCGGGACTATGCGATGAGTTCCTACAAGTTACATTGGTCCCGTGCGAGGTGTTCATGCCTCTTACAAGGACGTTTGGGGGCTGGTTTAGGTTTTCACCCTTTAACAGTCTGTTTTTAAGTCTAAGTGTTATTTCTGCAAATTATCGTCATATTCTCAAACCGGGAGACCCGTGACTACGCGATCAGTTCCTACAATTTACATTGGTCCCGTGCGAGGTGGTTGTGCCTCTCACGGGGATGTTTGGAGGCTGGTTTAGGTTTTCACCCATTAACGGCTTATTTTTTAGTCTAAGTGTTGATTGTTGCAAATTATCGTCATATTCTCAAACCGGGAGACCCGTGACTATGCGGGCAGTTGCTACAAGTTACATTGGTCCGTACGAGATGTTCGTGCCTCTTACGGGATCGTTTGGTGGCTGGTTTAAGTTTTCACCCTTTAACGGACTGTTTTTAAATTTAAGTGTTGATTTTTGCAAATTATCGTTATATTATCAAACCGGGAGACCCGGGACTACGCGATCAGTTCCTACAAGTTACATTGGTCCCGTACGTGGTGTTCGTGCCTCTTACGTGGCCGTTTGGGCGATGGTTTGAGATTTCACACTCTAACGGCATGTTTTCAAGCCTAATCTAGATATTTTCAAATTATTATCATACTTTCAAATCGGGAGACCCGTGACTACGCGATCAATTCCTACAAGTTATATTGGTCCCGTGCGAGGTGTTCATACCTCTTATGGGGCCGTTTGGGGGTTGGTTTGGGTTTTCACCCTTTAACGGCTAGTTTTTAAGCATAATCTATATATTTTCAAATTATTGTCATATTCTCAAGATACGCATGTTAAATGTAATTAAAGAAGAAACATATAAATCATCATCATTATGAAAAAAAATAGAAATTAAGGTAGGTGAAATAAGGCAAATTGTTGGATAATATAGTTGATTTGCCAAATATTATGGCAAATTTTCCTCATTTAGTATCCTCATGTTCCTAAGACACTCAAAAGTCTTCAATGGGGTTCGCTCATTCTATTATAATTAATAAAAAAAATGCCGTAACTTTTATTGCATTAATTGGGAATTCTTTTATTGTATACTTTATTCTTTTATAGAATTCAGAGCAAGGTAATATGATATCAACTACCTGAATCCATGCCCCTGATCTCGTCTGCATATTCTTAATAGTTTTCCCACCCTTGCCTACTATTGAACCAACCTACAATGGAAAAACATTTCAAGTGAGAAATGGTAGGGAAATTTTAAGTCTTTCAACTGGGAAAATTTAAAGATGTATACATAAACATCAATACAAAATGAACCATGGGTGCTACTAAGTCAAAGGATGCTTGGGAAATTTTGAAGAATGAGTTTCAAGTCAGAGTGGAATACAACTGTGGCAGCATTTCAAACCCAACTTATAATATCGACAGTTAATGGAAGTATACTTTGAGGGACTTGCATAGCCTTGTGAATGATGCAACACTCGCGGAAGTAAAAATATGTATAGCATAGCTTGAGTCTGTCATAAATCTTAATATACACATGTCATTATAGAAGCTAAATAGAAAAGGCAAGCTTAATGTACACATTTTATACACTGTCTCTTAATTGGCATTCAGGCACTTCCACGTTCTAGATCCACATAACCTGTACACTTCAAGAAAATCAGAGATTAGAAATGGAAGACAGAAATATCTTAATAATCATTTGAAGAAAAACACAGAAGGTGGATTGCTGCATAACTATCTCCAACTCTAAGTTCAAAAAAGATTGCTGGGAAAAAATAGTTCCCTGCTTCATCAATTCAAGCAAAGGGTTGCTGCATACCTGTCTCCAAGTGATCTAGATTTAAATATTAGTCAAGATTTCAATGGCATGATCTCTTATAGTGATTTAGTAGATCTTGGATTCTCAAGTTTAAGGTTTACTTTGACAAATAATAGGGTGATTGACATAACTTTCAGCATATTGGACAGGGGGCTTGCAAACTTTCAATGGTTGATTGACTTTCCCAAATTATACATCACTCATTTGCATAAAAATTTCTCTTATCATAGTCCTCTCTTGCTCTCAATCAAAACTTCCCCCAAACCATTCAACTTCCTCAATATGGGGTGTGTGGATTATAACATTCATACAGTTGTGAAAGAGTCTTGGTCAGTCCCGTTGGTTGCTTCCCCAATGAATTAGTTTGCTAAAAAACTCGAAAGACTCAAAGGCTGCCTTAAGGAGTGGAACACCGGTCATTTTAAAAATATTTTCCAGAATGTTAAGGATTTCGAAGACCAGGTGATTATCAAATAAAATGCTTTGGATCTTGATCCTAATTAAATCACTAGAAGTAACTTATATGAGGCAAAGGCAAAGCTGAATATTGCCTTAAAAAGGGAAGAGTGCTTCTGGAAACCTACAACCATAATTGAACTCAGAAAGAAAGGTATCAATCGAACATATATCAGCATATATATTGCCAAATGATAAACTAAACTCAGAGAGAAATGAAAAAAAGTATTATATCAAAACAGTTTTAGTTATACCTTTGAAACGAATCGGTGAAGAGGAGCGCAGCCTACAACCATAACTCCACCATCTCCACAGTTTTAAAAGGTCTGCTTGTTTCTGCTTGTTTTAAATGGCCGTCGGCCTATTTCAGCACCACATGGCAGCAGCTTGCACAACCCCCTAGGCATTGTTCATACGGAGTCAAAAAGAATGAAAAAGATGAGAGGTAACTTGAGTTTTTAGTTGTCATTTAGAACCGATGTCATGTCCTATTGGTGACCTGGTCTGTCACGGGCAAGAGCTGGACACCATGGTTCGAATTATATTGTCCCTCCTTTGGCCCCGAAAGAAAGGGAAAAGGAAAAGAAAAGAATTTAAATGTCACATAAGATACTTCTCTTTTTACATGGACACGTGAAGCACTATTACGTATATTTGGATAGGATGTTGTTATGAACTTAAGAGGGGGGGGGGGGGGGAGTATGTTCTGATTATATATGATTCTTTATTATTATATTTATTAGGTTCACATGTTATCTTTTGACTAGGATTGTCATAATTTTTATCTATAAAGAAAGATAGACATGATTTTACCTTGACAACCAACAAGGGGTATGTTGCGAGAGTGGCTCCAAGTTTTGCAACGGTTCCCACTTAGAAAACCTATTCACAAGCAAGAAGGAATAAAATTAAAACCAATTCAAAATTGACTTTATTTCATCATTAGTTCTGATTATTTTTTGGTTCATATATGATAAAAGAGGATGGAATAAAGAAAGATGTTGAAAATGCAGGGTGTATCATTATTCATATAGGCCTCATTGCTCAAATTTCAGTCTAAATATATGAATTGAAAATCTCACTTTTTACAGGAAGATTAAATGACTTAAAACTTCTCATGGGAGAAAATTTTATTACCCCACACATCTTTTCTCAGTTTATTAAAAAAATCTTTCTCGTATGTATAATTAAATACAAGGATAAAATGATGTTTTGTGATATGATGTTGCAAAACAGAAGGCATTGATAGCACCACAAATTTCAGCAAGTAATTCCCAAATTTCAACAGGTCAAGTCAAAACCTTTCAAACCTTCAGGGAAGGTTCCCCTTTAATAATACAAAAAAATAGGCCTTTAAGTTCTTGACTTTATTTTTCTAGTGTAAGATGCATATTTTTTTTCCTTTTCTAAATTAAGTCCCTCTAACTAGATACCTTTTTCAAAATACATGGCATAATTGTAAAATAATTAAAATACTCTTACCATGGTTGTTAAAGATACTCTGTAGCAACATTCTCAGCATCACCAACAATGATATGATAGTTTCTTCCTCGTATCTAACTCTACCATCGTTCCTATCAGAGCCATTGAACAATACGAGATTGATTATTCTTCGAAGAACTTTAGTCAGTCAGATACAAATTTGCCTAAAAAGTAAAACATAAATAGCCCTAATAATAAAATAAAGGATATAAATACAGTATAGATAAGAGATAAAATTGTGGGCACACCAGATTAAAGATATAGTACCTTCATTCTTCAAATCCGTGATGTTGATATTGAATGCTCAACGGTTCTGTTAAATTTATTATTGATTTTATGGTTGTTTGCATCACCAATGACTGGAAACGAAGAAAAAAAAAGAAAACTGACGATTGATGTACTAATGCTACTACCAGAAACTTAATAGGGAGAGTGAAGTAGAGAAGTATTAATGGTATCATCAACACTAACAAATTAGCTATGAAGCACAGGTGCTGAGTAATGTGATATCGAAAATAAAGAACATTTTCAATGTCAATAATATATCGAAAATAAGCACACTTGTCCCGAGTAATGTGATATTTCGCGTGGGTAATCATCTCAACGCAAACCACTTCCAAGAACAATCATAAATCAACTAATAAAATTAATAATTTCCCACTTAAACTCCAAATATATGAATTTGTAACCGGAAAAATAGAAGAAGAAAAAAGTATTTATATAAATGAACCCTAGAACATAAACAAAACTAAAAAAGATAAAAAATAAAACTTGAAAATAAAAGACGATTTAGATCAAAATAATTGAATGGAAGCAATGGATTAAGATCAAAATAAAAGTCAACTTCTTAAAATTTTGAAAAAAGGTAAATACTCACACGTTCATCTTCTACCCCCACATATTTCATGCACAGATCATTAACTTCATTTTGCCTAGAAGATCAGAGGAAATAGTGTGTATACATGTGTGCATCTAATGAGATGCAATGAATTGGTAAAAACAAAATCAAAAGGTTAAAAATCATTCATAATGATAAACATGAGATAATTTTAATTAACAAACCTAACAAATATTCTATGAGAATAACTAACCTAGGTTATGAAATACCATAGCTCGGTGTACGTGAACCAAATCTGCAATAAATCTTGATTCAGACTAAGAGATAACTGATGTAACTTTGTTCAAACCCATATCAAATCAATTAACGGAAGCTTATA
This sequence comes from Sambucus nigra, assembly GCA_949130495.1. Taxonomy (NCBI): domain Eukaryota; kingdom Viridiplantae; phylum Streptophyta; class Magnoliopsida; order Dipsacales; family Adoxaceae; genus Sambucus; species Sambucus nigra. Next base: position 83,685,213 of record OX422211.1, read on the forward strand.
ATGCGAAACAATATTAACAGAATTAGTAAATCAAATCCTCGAGCATTTAGAAACCAAAGAAATCATGTAGAATTCAGAAAAAGGAAGAATACCTCAGCGTGGAAAATCTACAATACCCGTGTGAGAGAAAAAGATTAAATTCCTCAAAACTGCATTAACAACCAATAAAAATCCCTAAATCATCCAAACCCAACCAATTCCAATACCCTTCCATGGGAAAGGAAAAAATCCCCTTCTTCTACTTGTTTCTCGATGACGAGAAATCTATATCAGTGTAGAAAATAAGTAGATTTGTAATTCAAAAAAATTACAAAATAAGGAAAATCAAAACAAAAGATGGACAATCTAGTACCTTAACTGCAGATATGTGAGAACACAAAATGGGCTCTAGGTCATAGGGAAAACGTGTTTCGAGTGTTAAAGGGTCAGAGGGGTGGAGGAAGGAACATCGAAGTAGGAGAGATAATCAGGCGCGAATGGAAATTTTTTGAGAGACAAATTCACCATTAAGGATCAGGTAAAACTCAATTTTTTGAGAGAGATGGATGAGCGGGAAGGTTTGGGAATGAGAGTAAGATGAGAGAGCGAGAGGGAAATGAGTTAAGTGAATTATTTTTAGGGTATTTTATATTTTCGGAAAACGTATCCAATTTTGGCACACTTTTAAACAGTGCCAAATTTTGGCACGTTTAAAAGTGTGCCAGATTATCATTAAACCGTGACAGAATCTGGCACAGTTTTAAACCGTGTTAAATTTTTAATATCAAGGTGTGCCAAATTGCTGTTTTTGGTGTAGTGACATGGGAGGAGATGAATCACCTTGACCCAACTGGGGAGAGAGAAGCAACGACCAGGGGAAGATGTGGTGGCGTACGTCACAAGGTCCAAGGAAAGGTCCCTAGATGTAAGAGAGGAAGCCAAAGAGTCTAAACTATTGTAGATCGGTGCGGAAGGATTGCTTCCTGAGTACATCTGCCATCTTATTAACGAGACACGCGATGGGACTTTTGCAACATTCCTAAAAGCAACAAGGAATATCTCATTGGTGGTACGACCAAACCCAGTGGTGGTGCCCATGATGTTTGGGCCGCCGATATAACCTGTGATAGGAAGGTCTCAATCCCCACTGGTGGGATACAGCGAAGGAGCAGATGGGGGTAAACTAGCGAAGAGGGACAATAAGAGAAAGTTTGGGAGAGATAGGATCCACCGATGTTACCCTGTACAGTAGAGGAGGTTGTTAGTTATTACAATGCCATGGTTCAAGTAGGAACAGTGTATGAACCTAAAGGCATCCCCACCGTGGAACCAGATGTGGCGACCAGAGAGGATCCCAAGTATTGCTAGATCCATCGAAAGATTAAACATCTAATGGGAAGTTATGTAACATTAAGGAGAATCGTCGATAAACATGTAAAGGCAGAGACACTTCAAATCCCTCCAAAAAATGTTAATAATATCCCACTCCCAGCTCACGGGGCTAAACTAGTGGTGGCCTATGACGACAAGGCAGAAAGAGAACCAAAGGAGCTGATGACAGAGCATGGGGAGTTCGAAGAGGCTTTGTAGGAGTATAACAGAGGAATGGATAATATGATATTAGCCTATGATGAAGAAAGTTCCAAGGATATGGAGGATATATACAACATCGAAGGAGAGAAAAGGACCAAAGCTTGGAGTACTGCGCGGTCTCATGGTCCCCAAATTTTGTTTGGTTCTTCAACCAGGTGGGAATGCCAAAAAAGTAGGTTTGAGATAACCGAAGCAATCCTGGATATTATGAGGAAGAACGCAGTCCCTTCGATGAGATAGAAGGGACCCATGGCCAGGCTGGTGAAGAAATATCTGTCAGAAATAAGGTTCAACGATGCAGATAGGGCCTTGAGATTTTCTCACAATCGACCGTTATATGTGACTACTAGCATCAACAGGGTAAACTTCGTGAGGGCTCTTATGGATGGAGGAGCATCCATTAACATCATACCAATCATCACTTCCCACACAGCTAATATCCCAGAAGAAAGATTAGTCCCCATGTCGTTGGTGATTTCAGGTTATGACAATCAGTTTTTCAGGTCCATTGGCTATGTGAATTTTGGGATTATAATGGCAAATCTGAGTTCCCACATCAAGTTCCACGTGATAGTGAGTACAACTTCCTACCATCAATGAATAGGAAGAGTGTGGATGCACAACCAAGGATTAGTTCCCTCAATGTACCACCAATGTTCCAAGGCAAATATTAAAGGAATAGAGATCACTATACAAGCTACGAACAGGCCCTTCGATGTCAAAGAATCTCACCTAGTGGATGAAGCATTCTATACAGAGTTAGAATAGGACGTCAGAGTCCTAATGTGAAGAATGGAGGGAGCTTGGTTCCCTCGATCCGGGAAAGGATGGGACCTGTGAACTGCCAGACTTACAAAACTGCAAGCGACAGAGGAATAACAAAAGAAGCCCACCAAGTGGTCCCTCAACCTAAAAAAATCTTGAAGAAGCTAAAAGATAAGATGTAGCCCAGAATGGATCCGATGGAACACAAGGTCACATGGTAAAGTGTGTTGAGTCGGTTCGCTGAAGGAAGAAGGGCATAGATTTTAAGGGAAATAAAAAGAAAGGCAGTTGCAATGGCCAGTAGACAATGGAAGAAGATTGTTACTGAAGAAGGGAAGTTAGTTTATCACCTATGTTGGTGTGAACGAGCAGTCGAAGGAGCTATGATAGAGATCGACGAGGAGGCTGAACCTATATATGAGTGTTTTCTGGTGAATCAATGGGGACAATGTATGATGATAGACAATTCTAACATATAAGAGTTCATGGAGGATATTACCGAAGAACCAGACTACATGACGGACTAACCAAATCCACAATCACAAGAACTAGAGTAGTTAAACTTGGTAAGAGAAGGGGAGGACCCAAGGCCCATCTTTCTCACGAAGGACCTCTGTATGGAGAAATGGTAGGCTTTGATTGAGATAATTCGGGAGTTCATAGACATTTTTGCATGGAAATATACGGAGATGGAGGGGCTAGATGAAGAAGTAAGCTTCAAAAAATTAAATGTGATGACTTCAGCCATTCTGGTCAATTGAGGACCTATAAGCCTGAGCTGGACTTAAAGATCAAATAAGAGGTCCAACTCTTGTTGGTAGTAGGATTCATCAAACCGATACAACACCTACTCAGGCTCTCTAGCATTATCCAAGTGGGTAAGTAAGACATGAATCAAATAAGGATAAGCGTGGATTTCAGAGACTTGAAGACTTGCCCCAAATATGAGTTCCCTCTACCCTCCATCGATACATTGATAGATGCAATGGTTGTACATGATATGTATAGCTCATGGATGGGTATATAGGGTATAACCAGATCAAGATGGACACCACAGATGCAGAGAAAATAGCATTTAGAACCCCGTTGGGTAACTTCATGTACAAGGTAATGCCATTTGGACTCAAAAATGTTGGGCATGATTATTGGGCATTAATAAAACCTTTAGTCTTGTTTGAACTTGTGCACGCTCAATAAGGAGTTTCTCCCATTTTAGCTTCGATGGACACAAAGCTTTTTCGATATCCTCTACCTCCTTATTGACAGCTTCAAGTAGAGGTTCTAGCTCGGCCAGCATTACTTCCTCAGCTCGTTGAGCCTCCCGGTGCTTTTACAGCAGTTCCCTCTGGCTTTCTAATTACTGGCTCTTCAAAATCTTTAAGGGTAAAATCAGCCAGTTAAAACGAAAGACGTCTCTACCTAACTCCTTTAGATAACCCAAACATCGATTAAAAAGGGGTCTGGTAACATTTGTAGTTGGAGTACTGACGATATCACTGATAACCATGGCCATGTCTTGAGGCCTATATCTCATCACCATAATGTTTGTACGAAGACAGTCGATGGTGAAAATCTCTGGGTGATGGTTTGCAATCTGCTCAATTACCAAATGATGGATGGAAGGCATTTGGGGAGATTGTTGAAGGACCATGAGACAGAATTCATGAGGAGCGAGGTTAGGCAGATGAAGCTCATAACCAAATTCGCTATCGGTCACAGCACCTATCATGGAACCTTGGTTATTGTGACTAGATTCTTTGGAAACAGCCTATTCATGGTGGGGCAATGTGATAGGAGAAGGAACTGATGGAGGTCTCTCTCCAGCTGGAAGGGACGTGCCAGCAACCTGGAGACAGATCAATCAAATATTGAGTTAAGTAAAAAAATATTAATAAGTGTTTATCATTGTTAAGTCACAGTTACTAGTGGAGTTTGACGAAAAATATTAACAAGTGTTTTCATTATTAAGTCATCATTACTGGTGGATTTTGACGTAAAATCTTAACAAGTGTTTTCTTTGTTAAATCACCGTTACTGGGGGAGTTCGCCAAAAAATCTTAACAAGTGTTTATCATTGTTAAGTCACCATTACTGATGGAGTTTGACAAAAAATCTTAACAAGTTTTTACCATTGTTAAGTCACCGTTACTGGTGGAGTTTGATGAAAAATCTTAGAAAGTGGTTGTCATTGCTAAGTCACCGTTATGGGTGTACCGTTCTTAGTGGAATTTTACAAAAGGGGAAATCTTAACAAGTTTTTTCATTTTTAAGTCACCGTTACCAGTGGAGTTTGAATGTCTGAAAAATGAGACTCTTCTAGATTGTACATTGTCAAGAATAAAGGACAAACAACAACAAATGAAGAGAAACTAGAGAAATACCTTAGTAATGGTTCAAGCAACAGTAGGGACTGTTGGGGTCAGGTTCATCTCCTACGAAGCCTCAACGGCACCCTCAAGTAGAGGAACCTCAATGTTCGATAAAGCTCATGTGCCAACAAAGGGTACTAAGGCCAATATTAGAGTGGCGTTGGACGAAGACATTTGACCTCCCACGGATGCACCCACACTTTTGATACCAGAAGAAGCACTATGATTGGCAGAGGGGTCAACAATGGCTTTAGGGATGAGAAGAGCCCCGATAGATGTTGGTGGGATTAGACCTAAAGAGAACTGCAAAATGAAACTAAGTGTTAAAAGGGGGAATAAATATAGAAGATAAGAGATATACTTTACGTTAGCTCACCTCAGTAATGTTGCTAAAGAGGGGAACTGCAGTGATGGGTCTTGTCAATATAGATGGAAGAAGAATTTTAGCCAATAAAGAAGCCACTTCGACTTGAGGCATCCCAAGAGGTTAAAATTTAGCAAAAAAAAGGAGAGAAAAGACGTCAGACCTAACAGTGTTCAGAATGTGTTACCTCTGGAGAACTTTTCACAGCTGGAACCATGGGCATAGGAACCTCGAGCTAGGGTGATAATTCAGAGGAAGATGGGGGAGCTTCCTCTGGCTGAGAGGAAATTCCCACAGATTCAACGGAATCATCCCTTGTAGAAGCATTATTCGCACGTTTGGAGTACAAACGACGATAGTAAGTAATCCCGATCATGGGGGAATGGGGAGAAGTAACACCGGTCTGAGAGGAACCAAAATGTCCCCCATGAAAGGACTCACTGGGGGTTGGGCCTTTCTTCTTCAACTTACTGCACCAAATTTGCTAAGAGTTAGACGCTGTTTGTTAAAGAAATGAATGAAAAAACATATCTATACCTCTGATTCAGAGGGAGAATGGGATGATATAACCATGGCAAGGAAGGAGGGGAAGCAGTAGCAGAAGGATCTGGGGAGAGATGCACATCAGGAGCCCGTTTCTTCTAGGACTTAGTACCCAGAGTCTTTTTCCTAACACCAGCAGCACCCACACTTAGAGGAACCTTTGAGATCTTCTTCCTCTTTGACCTTCCTTGAGATGCATCCAGTAAGATAGTGGGGAAGGAAGTAGCTGGAGTAACAGCGAGAGCGTATCATTGAAACTCAGAATTTATTTGCTCCACCTCAGCTTGAATTTTCTTCCTCAACTCCTCACTCATTTCGGCAGACATGGGAGGAGGAACACAGGCGATGGGGAATGCCTCCAAGGGAGATTGAGATTGAGGTTGGGACTTAGACTTTGAAGAAGCCCCACTCTTGGACCTTTTTGTTTTTTTGGTTGACGAATGGGAATGTGCTTCGTCAAAAACTGCTTCGGTTGATACCCCTTCACCAGAAACACCTTCAGAAGGAGAAGGATTTTTAGGTGTTGGGGCTTTCTTGGGCTTCGGAGTAGCAACAGGAATCGTGAAGAAGTATGGAGGAAGCTCTGTGGGAGGTTCCTTGGGAGTTTTTCTCAATGGGAACTCCATTCCCATAATGGAATTGCCTTTCAAACCCAGTTCCTGTGAAGAAAATAAGAGCATTGGGGGATATACAGGAGGCCCCTCAATAAATTCAAAGATTTTGACTAGTAAATTGGGCCAATACTTAGTGGAAAATAAAGAAGTCACATCTCCTTGCCTGAAGATACTGGGGATAAAGACTCTGTCAAACATTGTGGAGCTCACCCCCCACGCAGTAGTGTAAGTGAAGAGAGAGCAAGCCTCGCTGAGCGTGACCTTGGGGTGGTTTAGCTGGAAAAGGGGGAGAGGAGCCCCTTAGTCAAAACCAAATTGACGGGCACACTGATGGGGGTTATAATGTTCGCGTGTGTATCCCCACTCGGTGTAGGATGGTAAGTAACTTGGAGAGAATAGAAGAACCACAGCAAATGAAGGGTCTTCTTCCTTAAGGTCCACAGTTGTTGGTTGGACCACCCTTGGCTCAGTTCTGAAAAAATTACAAGTATGGAGGAAAAATTTCTCTCCATAGGGCAGCATCACAAAACGGTCCCTTTTGTCAATAAAAGAGATTAATTCCTTCTGACTTTGCCTCTTGTGATAAACATAAGAACGAGGAGGCAGAAGGGTTTCTCCCAAAGGAGGACGGTTGGTTTTAGCTACTACATCGAGGAAACAAACATAGAGGAATCCCATCAAAAGTACGCAGTTGGCAAAGTTGTCCAGGTTATAATGGCCAAGAGACCATTCCATATCAAAGTGGGTTATATCAAGCCATGTATAGAGTGATCCCAGGGCAATTGCAGCCAGAGGAAGCTTAATACCCCGAGCCAAACGAAGGGATATGTTGATGAGGTCCCTTCGGGGTTGGTCGTTAGGTTTCCCCATTAAAAGGAAGCGAGGGGTAATGACAAGGGTGTAAGAAGGTAGTTATAATAATGTACCTTGGCCAGGATAAACCTTATAAGAGCTATCCTTAGAAGGATCTCGAAAGAAATAGTTGATAAGGGGAGTGAAGTTGGATTTATTTAAAGAATCTATGCACCTTCGGCATATACGGTCTAACTCTGAACGGTCAGTAGCCTCTTGGGCGTCCAAAGCTTCATCAAAATAGGGCTCATGGACTGTGGCCTCAAGGCCCAGAAGTTCACAAACATCTTCCAACGTTACTATGAACTCACCCCATGCAGCAATGAAAGTGTGAGTGGTAACGTTCCAGCGAGACACCAGGATGGGGAGGGCAGCATTGTTCTTTAACAGAGTAAAGTCACCGAACCACTTGGCTTGATAAAGCCCAATTTTTGTGAGGATGGAAGCGTAGGGACTCTTCATATGAGTGTTCAGGGTAGCAAAGTGAGCAAGAGAGAACCCCCAGGACCTTCGAAGTTAAAATGGAACCATGGGAAGTCCCCTCGCTGAGGGTGAAATTGAAGAGTCCCATCTAGGGGGAGAAATCTCCAATCAGCAACATTTTCGTCCACATCACCAAGTACCATAGCATCACACTTGGCGTTAAAAATGCAAGTCTTGCAAAACCCAAAAAAATTATCACCCTTGCCAAAAATGGGGGACCGACGGTAAAAACGCAATTGCTCTTGACGAGCGACAGTCAAAGAGGTAGCGCCCTCAGTAACAGCGACAATAAAAGTGGTGGCAGTAGGGGTAGTAGGTGGAGTGTTGGTGGTAGACACACCAGGGTTGCTTGAAGAAGCCACTACAGACGAAACTGAGGTATATAAAATGTAAAAGAGCTACCAGATCAATAACAATGGAGTAACTAAAGGTTGAAGATGATTACAGAAGAAAGAAATCATGAAAGGTTGGACAACAATGGAGTTTTTGCAGACCTTATCTCTCTAAAGTATGCCTGGAGCTTGAAGAACATGAAGAAAATTGTTAAGTGTTTTGAAAATGGACGTTTGAATTCTTTCAACCCGTCTTTTGAGTTTCGCACTAACACACGTGCATAGCCACCTAAAATCATTCCAAGCGGACACGTGACACTTCAGGGAGTGTCCTGACAGTTGAAAAGACATCACCACGTCATTAATCAAGTGACGCATGGGGAATAGAAAGGGTTTTCTTCTTAAGCAAGTTTGAGTTTTTGCGCCAAATTTTTTCAGACATATCTCATTGCTCCTAATGCAGAAACTGTCCCAATGGTTCAAACGGAGAATTCCACAAGTCTCAACGATAGGGGAAGTCCCAACGAAAAACCCACTGCCTACAACTATACTCCAAAACAGCACAAACGGGAGAACTTTACTTCCCAAGAGTCAAAATGGGTATTTGAGAAAGTCAGCAGGTGTTTCGGGAGAATTTCAAATTAGCCAAGGAAGGAAAGACAGAGCGGTTGAAGCTCAGCACCAGGAAAAAGTGGCAATGTCCCTTTGCCAAATTTTTTACAACCAGCAGCACTATGGTTCAAGTATATCGGGGAGAATTTTACTTTTTCCTGGCATTAATAACGGCAGAGGTCATAACGAAGATAGAGATACCAAGGTTCATCGGATTGAGAAATTTTCGTGTAGACATTTATTGTTCCCACAATAAATATTTCTACGAAGGGGCAAATGTAGACGGGGCTTTAAGGTAATACTGAGATTCAAGATAATCCCCCCATTAACAAAAGTGTTTGGGATTAAGACAACGAGGCAGCCAGCCCAGCGTGGCAGCTTAACTGAGGTAGCTTATCATGATGGCTCAGCCTGGTAGCTCATACTTTAGCATTATTGCATTATTTAGTCATGTTGTATCTTTTGTTTATATTAACCCCAAGCTATAACAATTGTAATAATGTAATGACTATAATGGCATTCAGTGTGAGGTCGAATGGTACTCATGAGAGACCAAGCTTGGCAGGGCCTGGGAGAGCTTTCATGCTCTATCGAATGACCTTATCGTGGGAACTTCATAGGGACTTGGTTTGGAGGATTGAGAAGTGAGGCACCATCGGGGATTTTCCTGACCATCTTAGATACACCTGGTAAAACACCAAAGGACCTGGATCGTGGAACCTTGGGCAGGGTAGCCTTGAGTTCCATTGGGAGTTTAGTTGTGAACCAAATAACCCTGTACTTAATGTCTCATCTGCTTTATGTGATGTCACTAGCCAGATAGACAATGTCAAATATGCCCTTTAGTAAACCACCGTGGCATTTGGGGCTGTCAGATAGTTGGTGAGCCACCTCTGTGACGACAGCCCCCATACACACAGTGGTTAGGCAAAAGGCATGTCTTGGCATTTAATGTTTATGACATGGAGCTAACTAGTACATTAGGAATTTAATGTTTGTGACATAAAGTATGAGGGATGTCTTTCACATTTATGCATGATTGAGTCATCTCGGGAGTGGTGTGGGGGCTATTTAAGGTCCCCAACCACCTCTGAGGAATGGATATCATTTTTTTAGAGTTCAGAAGTTATTGCTAGAGAGAGAAAATATGTTAGAGAGAGAGATTTATTACAAACCAGAGTTCACTCACCCACCATTACCATTTATTACGAAGCTTTTAATACTTGACAGAGATATTTGAGAGTGGCCGGGGTGTTTGGCTGCCTGTCGAGGTCTATCTAGGATGCTTACTTCTCTCTCTCCCTCTAAATGAGTTACTTCTGAGTTGATTATTATTTTCTGAGTTATACACGAGTGATTTGTGAGTTCAAACTGAGTTTATCTTCACTAAGTCGTGATTGCATGTCATGTAATTAATCAATAGTGCTCCTAGTTAACTTATCATTATCGTACTCAAAAGGGGTTACGCCTCCATCTAATCTAAACTACCCTCTTACAGAGTCCGTTGGATAGTTTTGACTAATTCTCGGAACAAGACACGTTTGAGTCATAGGGAGATTTTTATTGGCACGATCCCACTCAGACTATGATGTGTTGAAGTTTATTAGAGACGTTGCGGTAAAGCTTCAAGGTATTAATAATGACGAATGTATTCATCATCAAGTCCAATTGAATTTCGAGATTACTTAGGTATGAATGCGTAATTTTAATGGGACTCAGAATTTAATTTTTATAAAGATAAGGAGGCATTCCTCTAAAAAGGGTAACTGCCTAAGTGGTAACCCAGTTTATCAAGGAATATATCATATGCAAGTTTGGTATACCCAAGGTGATTCTCACAGATAATGGGAAACGGTTTGTATGCAAGGAGATGACCCTTCTCAGTAACAAGTACAAAATTGTGCATAAGAGCTCAACCATCTTCTATCCAAAAGGAAATGTTCAGGTAAAAGTCACCAACAAAACCTTGATCAATATCCTGAAGAAGATTCTAAAAGACAAGATATGGGAATGGGATGAGAAGCTACCCGTGGTATTATGGGCCTATCGCACTTTGAAGAGAAAGAGAACGAAGTTTAATCCATTATCACTTGTGTATGGGACTGAAGTTGTCCTACCGATGGAACTGGCAATACCCTCAGCTAGGGTTGCTCTAGGCAATAGACTCATCCCTAACCCACGGCATGTGAATCTAGAGGCGTTGGATGATCACAGAGATAAGGCAAGGGAGAACTTCGAAGTTTACATTTAGCAGTTGTCTAAAGCTTATAAAAAACTAGTCAAGCCCAGAGAGTTTCAAGTGGGAGACTTGGTCCTTCGAGCATCTACTCATTACCTCCACAGTATGTCAGCGTCAAAGTTCAAACCCAACTGAGAATTCCCCTTTGTGGTGAGAGGGGTAGGAAAGTCAAGATACTGGCAAATTTTAGAGCCAGAGAATGACTGCCTCCAATCCATGAGTTGCAAATGGTTAAAGAGGTACTATGACTACTTTTCCTAAATTTTCATTTCTGTAATTGTAAGTGTGGAATCCCGGGTTTTAAATAATCTTAATTAAAATATTTAATTTCCTTTTTAATTTAAACACAATAGAGATGATGTGGAAGCGTTGTAAAACAGGTGATGGTTCAACTTTCAAAAATAACAACAAGTTTTAATTTCTCAAAACAAATTAAAACATAATTCAAGTCCTAGAATTTGCCTAAGTCATAATTACCAAATTATATCCAAAGTTAGGCGAAACCAATTTTAGTACATGACTTGAAAAAACCAAATTTACCCAATATATAATTTAAGTCCCAAATTAAATATAGTGCGATAATAAAAACGAGTTTTATTTTGAAATTATCCTAAGCATGGATTCTAAATTATTGTGCAAGATAAAATAAACAATGACACACTACACCGAGATGTACGAGGAAAAACCCAAGACGGGAAACAATCTCGGACGGCCCTAGCCACAAGTCCACTAGATACGGAATTACAATTACAAGACAAGAGACTTACAACACTCGACTCGAACCCTCTCAAGCCCCGATGCACCTCCTTGTAGAAACCTCTTCCCAGCGAACAACCTCGGAACACCACCGCGGTCTCGGAATCCACCGATGGGACTTTATATGGTCACCGTCACCCAAGCATGGAGCCTTTCTCCGTGTGGGTAGAATCTCAACAAAGGTCTTCTTTGTGATGGGGTGTAGAAGCAAACCCGAAACGTCTCTTGAATTCGGTAGAGAAAACCGGTGCCAAAAACTCCAAGCAATTGATATAAATATAGAAACTTGGATAAACACAATTGGGTGTAAACTAAGTGTTTAAATATTTTTCTTTAAGTTGAAGAACACTCAAACATGAACATTTTCCTTTTGTAAATAATCTCTCAAACTCTCTCTAGGAGATGTATTAGGATGGAAAAGTTGTCTTGGAAAATGTGTTTCCCGCACATAATAATGTATGAAAAAAGTTGGTTGAAAACCAAGTGGAGAAGTGGGAGAAAACTGCAAAAAAACTGCTCAAAACTGTTCCCGCCCTGGCGTCTCATTCGAACGAACTTGACTCTCGTTCGAACGAGACTTCTAACGAGTGACCAGCCTGGGCTCGTTAGAATCTCGTTAGATACCTCGTTAGAACGAAAACTCGTTCGAACTACATATCGAACGACTGACCAATTTAGGGTCGTTGGCAAACTCGTTCGAACGAACTTGGTTCGAATGACAAAACTCGTTCGAACGAAACCTGGTTCGAACGAAAAAACTCGTTCGAACGACATTTCTAACGAACGACCAGAAAGATTGAAAAATTCGATTTTGGCCCAGAAACTGTTATAAACTTTTATATACTTATTTTAAAGTTCTAATTGATTCTTTCTGAAAATAAAACGCAGTTTTTATTACACCTAACACCCAATACAAATTGTTCCAAGCTCCTATATAAATATAATTACATTCATACCTTGGGAGCATGGAACCTTAGTTGATGACGTAGAAATGAGGCACACAAACCGGCATTTTGATGAGCTTTAAATTCTTTGCCGCTACGTCTTCAACACACACCTCATAGGCTTGAGAATATTACAATAAATCACTAACCTATGAATAAATGTTTTTGTCCGGAATTGAGCCAAAACTATATATGGACTCAATTGGAAATTTTTGTCCTTACAGTAATAGAATCTGAGCGACTTTCTCTTATACCAAAAAAGTTCTTTTTGTGAAAAAAAATGATAGAGCAATACCATCTTATAAAGAGTACACAATAGCAAAGAAATTAATAACAACACTTTTGATCAATTATTGATGTTTTCTTTGATTGCTTACCTACTATATGAGGCAGACCCAATAGAATGTTTTTTTTTCCTTCAGAAATGCTCTCTACTACTAGGCTAGAAGAGCGTACACAAAAAAGAGGAACTTTTCTCATTACCCATGGGGGGGTAAGTCCATACTAAGAGAAAGTATACTGAGCAAAGTCCTCATAGACATAACAGATAGTTTTTATCTCTAATCACCTGACCAGTAGGAGGATATCCTCCAAGTAATAATTGTTTTTTACTTAAGAACAAGTTTTAATCTCTGTTCTCAAAGAAATGTTTTACTTGACCAGAAATAGAAATGTGGAGAAGGGGGTCAAATCCCCCATCTCTAATATTTTAAGATCATGAAACCTCTTAAAGAAAAGATAGAGCAAGGACCCCATAGACCAGGGGTTAGTTAATTAAAAAAAAGAGAGAAGAATCAGTTATCATCTACTTCTTCTATTTGAAAAAGATTCTTTTAAAATAGAACCTAAGGGAAGGAGGTGGGGTCACCCCCCTCCAAGCTATTCCTTGTAAACAAAAATAATAATGTGTAGGAGAACCCCCACGGATAGAGGGGGAAGCTCCAAAATAGTAACTTATCGAGATAGAATACAAACACCCTGCAGTCATAGTGGGGTACGCTTAAAAAACCAATGTGTATTTGAACATAACTTGCTTAGATTTATTCAAGTACCCCGCAGTAAATGGGGGCAGACGAAATTGACCAAATGCTCATAGAAAATTAGGGCAAGTCTTAGTAAACAGATGCCAAAAGTATAGATGGGGGCAAAGGAAAAGATAAGTGCAAGAGAAACAAAATAACATTTCTCATTAATAAATTATCACTTCTTTATATATGAAAAGCAAAACAGTACAAGGCATAAACTAGCCTATCCACTAGAAATAACTAAGAAAAAGTCATTGCGGGTGAGGGCACCAGCATATGATGGACCCGCCTCCTACAAGAACTCCTCCTCCAGCCTAGACAACTTGACCTCATCCTACTGGTCACCAGAGTCAAGTTCGTTAAGCAGAGACAAAAGAGATGCAATCTAAGATTAAAGCGACGCAATCTGACATCAAATCCTCACAGCCTCAGCTTGCCGCTACTCGATTCTAGATTGTCTTGAAGTGTGAAGTCTCACCATCTTCCTGAAGGGAATGCTCAGAAAATGACGAACTCCCGCATCAAGGAAATCTAGATGAAAATGATAGAACTACTGCAAATCATGAAGAGCATCCAAGAACAGAAAAGTAGAGGCTCTAGTCATCTCATCGGGAGAAATGCCTAAGAAGTCATGAATATGGCAAGAAAGAGCCTTTTGGTTGAACACCATGAGGCTATCAATATGAAGTACACTCCAAGATGTTAATGTCTCAGGATGATGCTCCAATATCAAATCTAGGATCTGGTGCTCATGTGTCTTGAAGTGCCCTGGTCGCTCCTCGCGCTGTAGTCTACTCATAAAGGATGCAGGAGCATCTACCTCAGCGTCACCATCGGAATGGCACGACACTATCTCAGAGGGAAGGAAAGAAGACTCCCCACAAGAATCAGCATCATCGGTTATAGGAGTGGCCTCAGAACTCTTATCCCCCTCATCAGCTACCTCGATGGACCCACTAATAAGATCCTAAAAAAAAGTTCTCATGACAGGTCAAAAGATAAAGAAGCTAACGACAACTATATTCAGACATTTAAAAAGGCCATGATAGGGAGCTTACCGTAAAACTTAAGGGGTTAAGTATGCCGCCACCAGTCTAAAGGGGGTCAGTCGAATGGAAGATGCCAAGCTAGGCACAAGAAATAGCAACGAGAAATATTAATAAAACTCACAAGTTAGCAATTGGACAATAGTAACTTGGGTATGACAATTGAAAACCTAAGGAGTGCGCAGCACGGCACTCTCTGTCTTCTCCACAGATGCCGGAGCAGCCGCCTCACTCACCTGGAAAAAATGAAACAGGGGTGAAGGTGAGAGAACTTAAACAGTATAAGCAAGAAGAAAAATGAAAAACAGTAAAAGAGAAAAAGCATGCTAGTATAATATCTCTCTCATAGACATCCCCCCAATAGGCTCCATAGTTACCAGAGCAGCAGCCTCACTCACCTGGAAAAACCGAAACAAGAGAGAAGGTGAGAACACTTGCACAGTATAAGCAAGAAGAAAAAAGGGGAAATAGTAAAAGAGAGAAGGTATGCCAGTATACTACCTCTCTCGTAGACATCCCCCCAACAGGATCCATAATTATTGGAGCAGTAGCCACACTCACCTGGAAACAACAAAATAAGGGTGAAGGTGAGAGCACTTACACATTATATGCAAGAAGAAGGGGAAATAGTAAAAGAGGGGAGGTATGACAGTATAATACCTCTCTCGCAGCCATCCCCCCAATAGGATCCACAGTTACCGGAGCAGCCTCACTCACCTGGAAATAATGAAATAAGGGTGAAGATGAGAGAAATTGCACAGTATAAGAAAGAAGAAAATGTAGAAACATAAAAAGAGAGTAGTTATGCTAGCATAATACCTCTCTCACAGTAATCTTTTCAGCATGCTCCATATTTATCGGAGCAGCTGCCTCGCTAGCCTGGAAACAATGAAACATGGGTAGAGGTAAGCAGACTTGCACAGTAAAGGCAAGAAGAAAAATAATGGAAAGTGGAAAATAGGGAAAGGTATGACAGTCTAATACCTCTCCTGCAGCTAACCCCCCAATGTGTTCCGTAGTCACTGGAATGATCACAGCACTAAACTGAGAATAGAGAAACAGGTAAGTGTTAGCAAACATTTACACAGTATAAATATATATTTTTGAGAAAAAAAAAAGAAGAAGGGGTTATACTAGATAAAAGAGTGGTAATAACTACTCTCATATACGGTATATGAGTAATTACCTCCATAGCAGTTGAGGGAGGAGCTGCAGGTGCTCCCGAAGGCGCTGCCTCAGCAACACTTATCGCAAACGTGATGGATAAGGAAGCCTCCATGAAGCTATCCTGTAAATGAAGAGAAAGAGACAAGATTTAGCAAGTCAGTTACTTTACGAAGACAAGTATATACAATAAAACCCAAAGGCCCATGACAGAAATGGTTATTGGGAGAGGCGCTATGATAGGACTATTATCGAAGGTAACAGGGGGAGGTGACTCATCTGCAGCAGGGGCAGTTGGAGGAATAGTAGTAAGAGACGTCGATGAAGTAGTTTTAGGGGACAACTAAAAGGAAAGAGGAAATGAGTTTGTTAGTACAGGCTAGCTAGAGAAATAACAAGAAAGAAGATAATAGAATATATGGGGCCCATCTAAGGTGGAAGAGCGAAAGACGACTACGGGCATAGCAGGGGCTGGCTAATGACCTGCAGATATTGAAGGAGGTTATTATCATGACTTTGAGAGAAGGATTTACCAATGCTTGAGCAGAAGAAGAAACCTATGAAATAGGCTTGATAGTCGAAGCCACAGTAAATGCAGGCCCATGAGAGATAGGCTGGATCAAAGGCCTGCCATCCATAGATATGTGGACTCGGGGGGACAAAAACCATCCCTGAGGGGGGAAATCCTAAAATAGTACCTATAATAAAAGGATGGCGCCCTTATGAAGAATAGAGGCTAAGAGATACAAAGTCCTGGGAAATAAAAAGTGACAAAGGACATAAACACAAAAAATATAGAAAAAAAAAGGAGCTAAGAGAACAAGCAGACCTCTGAAAATGAGGTAACTAGGGGCTCAGCCGTAGAAGTTCCTACTGCTGAAGCAAGAGAAGATTAAGTTGTAGGGATAGAAGGCACAATCCTCTACGATGGAAAAAGATAGAGAAAACAAGGAAAAGGAGATGAAAAAAAGTGAGATTGGCTATATAGAGAAAGTCTGAAAAATACCTGAGCAAGACAGGAGGTCACAGAAGTGACCCTAGTGCTAGTAGGATGCACATATGAAAGTTGTAATGAAATAACAATATATAACATTTAATTAAAGAAATGCAATTTGTGACTTATCAAAATTTCAAAGACCCTTGGAAGGAGTAACAAACCTCTCTTAAAAGGCTTCGGGAAGAAATGAGCATAGAATTCCTCTCCTGTTGTAAAGGAGCACGATGTAGTGGGGGAGGGGAAGGACCACTCACCTTTACGGAGGTAACCTATGGAAACATCGCAAGAGAGAGAAATTGTAAACAAGCCAATGACGGAAGAACAAGAAAATCATATACACAAAGGTCCCAAGTAAATAAAGGCTTACAACAGCGGGACGCACAGTCTTATTATATGGGAGGGCTCTAGTAGTAGAGACCCAAAGAATAATGCGGTGCCTCAATGTCGCCGTAAGACTCCCTCAAAACTGATAACAAAGCATCAATGTCAGTGGCGTTTTCACCATAGAAATCCAATCCATCTGCATCACTCGAAGAAGAATTATGATCATCATAGGAAGGTGTGCTTCTATAGTCAACTAGTTCCTCTTCTAATAAAGGGGAGGGGGAACCAGCAGGCGAAATTCTGTAAGAGACAGTTTCACTATGTAAAGAATGTTAGGATATAGTACCTTGCAATAGGACTAGATGTGACTTGCCAATCCCTAGAGTAAAAGCCCAAGGCCTCATAACCCCTCTCTCTCATAGTCGTATAGGTCTCCTCCACTCTGATATTATCGGTATTGAACCCCTGGTCTAGTGTGGAAGGATCAACAGCATCAACATCAACCCCCTTCTTCCTCTTGGTAGATTTGGTCCTCATAGGAGAGAGGGGGGAGAGGCGATAGTAGCAGGGATGACGTTACACACATCTGCATCAGGGTGTTTTCTCTTACTTATCGTTGGAGATTTTTTTCTTTTACCCTTGGTTTGGCCTTTAGATTTGGCAGGAGTCATCTCAATCTGCTGAGGCTGGATAGATACATCGAGAAGTGGCTTCACTAAGAGGGGAGTAGTCTACACAAGAGGTGTAATGTGAGTAGTGCTAATGTGCCAAAATTATTTTTGGGTACGTATGATTAAGAATTGGGCTTTAACATATTTTTTAGGAGGGGTCTCATGGGGAGGCCCGATCACATAATTCTGGATAAGGAGGACCTGTTGGTGTCAAAGAAAGAAATAGGAATGAGTGAATGAAGGCAGGTAATCGCGAGGAGGCACATACAGTCCCCCTAAATGACGAGCTCTATGGAATATTCCTTGCAAGGTGAAGTTTACACATGCCTCTAAGAATAAATCTGAAGGGTCGCTGCATAAAGGGAAAGAAGGGGTGTGAACACCCTGGTCATAACCGAATTGTCTTCTCTCTCCCTCTCTCTCTCTCTCTCTCATAATGATATAATTCAACACCCTGGCCTAACTCTGTCTAAGAAGGGAGGAGGACTGGTAATAGCATCGCAATTACATTGATATGTGGATAGGAAAAAACAGATTAAATGTCTAAAGGACAATAAAAACTGCCACCGTCACCCAAGTAGTAAAGCTAACTAAAAATGCAACTGGGGCATTTCTTGTAAGGACAAAAGTGGAACTCATCGATAGCATCAATTAAAGGCCCTAAAGGATTCTTGGGGGCCTTCCTATACCACCTCATAAGACAAGCGACATTATTGTCGCAGGCCTGTGCTTCGGGGGCAAAATGGGGAAAATGCTCAAATAAGAAAGCCCTCGAGAGAAGAGAATTGGCAAAGTTAGCGACATCATAACGACCACAAGATCTCTCAATGTCTATAAGACCACGGTTTAGGCAGGTATGAAGAGAAACAAAAACTAAAGCAACAAGGGGTACTGACCAACCTCGCGATAATCTCACAGCTAATTTAAAATGGAGCTCACGGGGAGAATCTTTGGGTTTACCCGGGAATAAGAATCGGCTTAGGAAAGAGGATAAATGCAAGGAGGAGTGAAACTTGGGACCGTCCTGATTTTTTAGAGATGCTCTGAAAGTCCCCCTTTCGGCGGATACTCAAAGTCTCTGAACCAGTATCTCTACCATTTTGTGAAAGAGTGTTTCGTAAGACCAGTCACATTTATAGACACATATTTTGAACATTCAGTGAGTTCTTCCTGTAACTCTTCCACAATCTCTTGCTCAAGGGGATCCTCGTGGTCATCAGTAAAAATATGCTCCCCAAAGAAAGGTAGAGCATACAGCTCGCAGACGTCCTCCATAGTAAGAGTAAACTCTCCCCGGTCAATCACAAAAGTATGAGATTCCCTGCTCCACCGAGACAATAAAAGGTTGAGGGTGGAGTTATGTTTGGTCATAGTGCAAGACCTCAAAGTATCAATGGCAGTAAGAAGGCCCAACCCCTTAAGGGTAGCCTTATAAGAAGGAACACTCATATATAATCAACCCAAACAGTCCACTCCTCTGGGGCACCCCCGGCAACTTTAATTTCAATATTGGAGTAAGGGAAGTCACCAGGATCAATTCTAAAGTCAAGAGGAAGAATAGGGGAATCAGTAGACTCACCTAACCCCAAGTGGGGTTGCTCGAGAACAGTGGTAACAAACCTCTCCTAAAATTGAGCAAGGGAATTCATGAAATTGTCACTAGGACAAAAAAAAAAGTGCATGACAATAGACGCCAAAATCCCTTCCCTAATGAGTGCGCATATAATATTCCCAAGCCTGAGAAGAAGATGAGGTTGTGGAAGAACTGCCAATGGCCATTGGTTTCAGTGAGGAACGCACAGTCGCAAAAGATACATATGAGGACCCACCCCCATATTCAAAGTCTCAGGCAAGAAAACCACAGTTGTAAAGTGCCCAGACAAGGAACCCCTAACATGGGAAGAAGTTATGGCTGGAGAGGAACCCCCTATGGTCAATAACTCGGGAGAAGCACCCACAGTTGAAAAAATGCCTATGCGAGGAACCCTCCGTGGTTAACATCGCGTGCATGGAACTCGAAGCCACTCCCACAGAGTTCAAGGGACCCTTTGAAATCAGAACGGTGAGTGAGGAGCCCCCCAATTTCAAAAACTTGGGCGAGGAACCCGAAATCATGAAATGGCTGGTCGGGGAACCCTTCGATGTCACGATAGTAAGCGAGGAAGCCTTTGTGGTCGAAGCGGTAGGAGAGGAGCCCTTTGTAGTCGAGGAACCCTTATCTTTCTTGGAAATAGGTGAGGAACCCTTGTTCATCCTTACAAGGTACAAGGAACCCCTAGAAATGAAGATAGAAGATGTGGCACCCCCTAAATCCAAACATTCAGGCGAGAAATCCACAGTATCTCGCCCAGTTGAGCAACTCCTCAAATTCAAAGGGTCGTACGAGTCCTCTCTCAAATTTAAGGCCTTAGATGAGTAACCCTTATAATTCCTCACCCCAAAGAGCGATTCGCCATCAATAGCCTCCATATAAAATATATTTTCAACACGTAACCCATCAGAGGAGTAAGGCACTGATCGTAGGGGGACTATAGTAATACTGTCAACTAAAAATGAAGTGGAGGAAAGGGAAATGACGGAATCATTTGGGGAAGTGGTTATGGTGGTGGTTACATTGGCCACCACCTTAGATATATAAATAGAGATAGGAAAAGAGCCTATCATTATAGGAATGACAGTGGCATCAACATCTGAAGAAGCAATAGGTAGTGATGAAGCCATGGACAGTATTTTGAAGAAGTTTGAAAGAAAAAGGTTATGGAGTCTTTGGAATTTCTCTGAATAAAAAATTCAACTCCCAATGAATGTTTTAAGAATGTGGTAAAAGTGAAAGTTTTTATTCATAAAAAATAGATTTTATACGAAAATGGGAAACATGTGGGAATATCAAAAGGTTAATAGATTTTATTTCCCAAATGATGAGATGATAGCCCCATGGTGACACGTTGTTTCTCGAGACCCCAAAACCTACAATAATGGGACAGTGCATTTAATGACCATAGGGATAGTGATGAGGAACCCTAGGGTCCCTCAAAGAAAAAAATTAAAATTGAATTTGTGGCGTGTAAAGCCTTTTGGTCTGCCCAACATAAGAGACTTTGCACGAGGGGATAATGTAGAAGGGTGTTTCAAGCCTTCCCACTAAATCGTGGGGTGAGGAGCCCTCAAAGCCCTTCCCCCTTAGCTTACAGCAAATATTGGATGAGGAACCCGTGGGGTCCCTTAGCTTCCAAAAAATGTTAGATGAGGAACCCCCAAGGTCCCTTAGCTTCCAGAAAATATTGAATGCTGAACCCTCAAGGTTCCTCAGCTTCCAAAAAATATTAGATGATGAACCCCCAAGGTCCCTCTACTTCCAGAAAATATTAAACGCGAAACCCTCCAGGTTCCTCAACTTCTAGAAGATATTATATGAGGAACCCCAAGGTCCCTCAGCTTCCAGAAAATATAAAATGCGGAACCATCAAGGTTCCTCAGCTTCCAGAAAATATTGTGTGAGGAACCCTCAAGGTCCTCCCCCTCAGCGGACAAAATATATTGAATGCAGAACCGACCAGATTCCTCAACTTCCATAAAATATTATAAGAGGAACCCCCAAGGTCCCTCAACCTCCAGAAAATATTGAACGCAAAACCCTCAAGGTTCCTCAGCTTCCAAAAAATATTACGTGAGGAACCCTCAAGGTCAGCATCCGAAAAATATTGAACGTGGAACCCTCAAATTACCTCATCATCCAGAAAATATTGGGTGAGGAACCCTCAAGATCCTTCCCCTTAGTGTCCAGAAAATCTTGGGTGAGGAACCCTCAAGGTCCTCCCTCCCAGCTTCTAGAAAATAGGCCAGGATGAGGGAGTGGCTACCATGAGCAACCCCCCATCATGAAAAGTTATTCTTTCAAAGAACAAATGTACTAACACTTTTTTTCTTGTACAGGTAGCCTAGTTGAGAAGGCAGGGCTCAAATAGGCCAGTTGGGATATCTTAGGAGTATTGATTTAACGGTTGATATACACGGTTTATTGAGCAACCTCAACCACTTAGGACTTTAGGATTGAGAGAATACTAGTAGAAAGACCCTAAGAGTCACTCAAGTCCTTACACAGCACACTGTGTCGTAACTAGAATGAGCAACTAAAAGGTTGCTCACCAGAAATAATTTTTTTTTAAATATGATTTTAGAGAAGGAGGTCCACAAGACCCCCCTCTCAACAGAAATGATTTTATAGGAGCAGGTCCTTGAGGCCTTCCCTCTCAAGTTGACAAATTTTGTACCACAAGTTACCGTTTTAAACGATATTTATGAAATCAGATATTTGATCCTCAAGCACAAATATATTTTCTTTTTAACTTTGGTTTGCACCAGATGCCACCTATCAGAGGGGACAGGCGACTACACATAGGTTGGGGTAAATGGTACAATTTAGACCTTGTCCCTCGACAACCCTCTCAATTTTGGCACCCAAAAGTGCCAAATCAGCCCTAGTCCCTAAATATAAATAGGACCCCCGGGCAAGGTCAAGCAAAATGAATAACGCATGCTACACTGTTACTCTAATAAAATCACACCAGAACCTCCTAGTATGCTCTCCTTTATCTCTCTCTCTCCCTCTCTAGTGCTAAGTGCCTTGTTCTTTCACTCCCAACTGACAGCCATCACTCTCAGGAGTTTCTCTTGGGAAAAGTTACCATTATTGTTGTGAAGTTCATCTTCTTTCAGGGAGTGAGTTCCATCTTGAGTTCCCTTTTTACCAAAAGGACAAGGTTTTACAGAAGCTGCTCCAGAAGTTCTTGAGAATGTGATGATAGCATCCATTGGAGTGGGTCACACCTCACCCTTTTCAGTTATTCATAGACCCTAGTCTCACTACCCTCTTACAGATTTCACTATTATTCACGAGCTCTTACCCTTCATGGATGTATATTCTAGTTATAATCATATTAAGATGTCACCATATATTATGAAAATACCTTGTTCATCACAGAAAAAGGTACTTAGTATTACAAAGTTATGCCTTTTGAAATATTGAATGCAATTTCCACATATCAAAGGGTGCTAAACTTCATTTTTAAGGACATAATCATCATAACCATAAAGCTCTATGTTAATGATATGCTAATAAAAAGTCTAGTGTCTTAGGATCATATACAGAACCACAGGGAGACATTTGCCATCCTCGGAAGGAATCAAATAAGTCTCAACCCAAAGAAGTGTGACTTTTGGTATCTGAAGGAAAATTCTTGGGCTTTACAGTTACCAGTCATGGAAAGAGTCCAACCCAGAGAAATTCCAAGATATCCTAGACATGGAATCTCACACAATAGTCAAAGAACTTTAAAGCCTGGACGAAAGGTTTGTTCCTCTTAATCTTTTTATCTTTAAGTCTACAAAATAGTATTTTCCTTTCTTCAAAATATTAAATAAAACTTTTAAGTGGACTACAAAGTTAGATGAAACTTTCCAAAAGAGGAATAAGTATCTAGTATCTCCACCTCCCTTGTCCCGAACCATTATTGGAGAGGACATACACTTGTATATTGTTGCCTTTTCAACTATAATCAATTTAGCTTTGATAAGGGAAGGATAAGGGGTTCAGTACCCCGTGTACTACATTATA
This sequence comes from Sambucus nigra, assembly GCA_949130495.1. Taxonomy (NCBI): domain Eukaryota; kingdom Viridiplantae; phylum Streptophyta; class Magnoliopsida; order Dipsacales; family Adoxaceae; genus Sambucus; species Sambucus nigra. The sequence goes on from OX422211.1 coordinate 83,708,499, forward strand.
CGAGCTCTATAAGGTGTTGAAAGCAAATATTTGAGGAGCAAAAATCTCGATTTATGTTTGATTACATCAATCGGGCATTTATGGACCTATTTTTAATAATAATGTTATTCTCATGAACCTCTTCGGAAGATCCGACACAAACCTTAGACTTTAGGAAGTATTCTCAAGTGATCTATAGAATTGGGGGAATTTAACATCAGATATCGGTCGTGAAATGCTATTAATGGCCATACCTTAATAGATTTCATTGCGAAATTTGAAAACTTAAAGGTGGCAGGAGCTGTGGGACGTGACCTAGTGGCATCAAAAAAATCATCCACTGTAAAATATCCCAAGATCTTATATAAGGAAGTGGTAGCGCCCAATGATCCCAACCTCCCATTATTTTGAAAAATAGACCATAGCTTCTCAATATAGGTGTTTCCTAGAATGGATCCTCCAACGACTCAGGAAGCGGGGATAGTCTTCATTTTCTAATATTGTAAAAATGTATAATCTCTCTTGCTTTTGATTTGAATTCAAAGCCTCCAACAGGCAGGGTATAAAGCTTTGGTGGTTAGCCTAGGCTTAGTTGGCCATTTGAAAGAAAAACATGGTGAAGTTATCATAAACTCCTAGTTAGTGCTTAATCAGGCCACTAAGGTCTATGAGGCAAAAGATGATCGAATGGAAGGATACTTGACAATCTTTTGGAACATAATCCACATAATCCGCAGATTCAGCATCAAGAGGGTTCCCTGAGCAAGAAATTCAAATGTTGGCCACCTTGCCTGAGTGGCCTCCTTAGATAAGGTGGACCTAAATGTTTGAATAGTAACCTTTGATTATCCAAGCATTACCCAACTTTAGATAAATATAGTTCAAAATGAATAGAGATGAGACTTGACCACACCCATCAAGAACTACCTCAGAGATAGAGTCCTACCCAAGGGAAAGCTTCAAGCCAGATAGCTGAAGTCTTTAGCATCAAGATACTATATGAAAAATGGGATCCTGTTGAGAAAATGGGTATTGTATAGCTCCAAGATGATGCCTCGGTCCTCAGGAATACAATTATGTCCATAGGAATCTCTAAAAAGGTGTTTATGGTCCCCAAACTACCCCTAAAACTTAAGTTTATAAGGTCTTAAAGCAAGGATAATTCTATACCACCTTGAGAAAAGATGATAAAACATGGTACAATAATGTGAGAAGTACTAGAGGTTTTCCATCCAAAGAGTCCATATGGGAAAATTTCCTTAATGCTAAGTCCATGGTCCTTCGCTTAATAGGGGTGGACTTAGTAGGGCCTCCACCTCTTAGCAAAGGTCAAAATAAGTTCTGCATTATGGCAATTGACTGTTTCACCAAATAGGCCAGGGATGAACCCTTGTATACCATAACATATAGGAACACCATCATCTTCATATGGAAAAACATCATTTGTGGGTTTAGTTTTCTAAGAGCCGTCATCTCATATAATGGAAATCAATTCAATAATCCAGCCTTTAGAGCATTTTGTCCAGATTTTGGGATCAATAACTACGTCTCATCATTAGGCCATCCTTAGGATAACAGGAAAGTTGAAGTAACCAATTGGACTATATTCCACCATTTGAATAAAAAGCTAAAAAAGCCAAAGGTATATGGGCTGAGGAGATGTTGAGCATACTATAAGCCTATAGGACCACTGTCAGAGGTCTCATTAGGGAAGCTCCCTTTTTCTTGACTTATGGAACATATTTTTCCATTCTAGCTAAGATCAAAATTGTGATATAGATGGTAGAAGGATTTGAACAATAATCTAGTGATGAGGGGATTAAGGGGTCCTTAAATAACCTAGAAGAAAGGCGTGAAGGTGCATTAATTAGAATGACTGCTTATAAGCAGAGGACATCCTCATACTTCAATAAAAAAATTTAACCTAGGGAATTAAAATTGGGTGATTGAGTTATAAGAGAAGTCACCATCACTACCATGAATCCAAGTGAAGGGAAAATGGGTCCTAAATGAGAAACCCCTCATGTGGTGACCAATGTATAAAGGCTAAGCTATTATTATCAGAAAGATAATAAGGGATATAAGATTCCACACCCATGGAACATTCAACATCAGAAGAAAAACATTTAATGATGTATTTTCTTAGTGAAATAAAACCATAAGGATCTTTTTCTACCTTCATTGTTTCAGTACAATAATCTAAAGGGTTGCAAGGCTTTAATCCTTGAATATGAATAAAACTTAAGTCCAAGGATCCAATGTAAGTTGTAAGACTTTCGTCCTTAGCTCCAAATGAAATGACTGAGGTACAAGAGACCTTATACGAATGACTCTAAAAATTATAAGGATTTCATCATTAGTTCCTAAGATCTATAAGCTCTTATGACCCAACAAGAGTTGCTTGGCATTCGTCCTTGGCTCTCACAAATGGTATAAGGTATAAGTACCCTATATGAATGATTCGAAGAATTACAAGACTTTCATCCTTGATTCCTAGAGCTCTAATGTCATAAATAACCTAGAAAGATTTGAAAGGCATTCATCCTTGGCTCAGACAAACAATCCAAGGTTTAAGGATCCCATATATACCAAACGAATTTCCAAGGCTTCTATACTCGATTCCATATGAGTAGACTAAGGTCTAAGGACCCAAAATGGTCAATTTAAAGGACTCTTTACACTTAAATATGTTTTCAAAAAATAAAAGTACAAAAAAACTTATCAACCATTCGTTAAAAAAATTCAACCCATTCTTTAAAATATTTTCAGTTTGTGAGGCGCTAGGAAGATAAAAATTCTTTAAACCCATGGCCGAAAAAGGAAAATTCTAAAATTTCCACTCTTAAAAAATTGGTGGAGCTAGGAGTTTATTTGCAAAAAAAAAAAAATCATATTTCCATGTTTAAATCAGAGGTGAAAAGTCTTAAATTTCTAAGGCTTTCATCTTTAATTGATTTGAGTTAACAGGTCTCAAGACCCTCGGTCTAACTTTAATTTTAAACTTCTGATGCTTTCATCCTTAGTTGGTTTGAGTTCATAGGTCTTATGACCCTTAGTGGAAATTTAATTTTAAAACCCTAAGGCTTTATTCCTTATGCTTTTAGGGTTCAGAGGTTTGAGGACCCTTAGAGGGACTTCATTTTTTTAAACCCTAAGACTTTCATTCTTAGTTGGTTATAGTTTCATAGTATTATGACCTATAGTGGAACTCTATTTATTATCTCCTACGGCTTTTATCCTTACTGGATTATATTATAAAAGTCTGCAGGACATTAGAAGAACTTTAGAAGGGCTCTCAATTATTTGTTTTACTTTACCAAGTAATCTTGGGGGGCTAAGGGTGGATATCACCTACCTCCCGTGCCTTAGGAAAACAAAAGAAAGTAAATTCCTATCTCGAACTTCAAAATGTACCGCTAGGAACACTAAAAGTATAATATCCAATTCAACTTAAAGGAACCTCCCCCAAAGTTACTTAAGCGGTAACCAAGCCATATAGGCTCTTTAGTTGTCTCACAACCACTTTGGACTCCCTAGTGGATCCACCAATCAAAGATTACTTCACACTCCAATGGATTATATATCAACCTCCTTGGGCTAATACATATTTCAAGATATAAAACTTCGAATCCTTATCTTAATGAAAACCTTAGTATTTGTGCCGAAATGATACAAGATTATTAGATTGGAATCTATTGACCATGCCAAAACATAACATATTGTAGTCTTTGAACGCAATACAAAGCACTCATGAGGATGCCCACCACTGAAGGATTCGATATATTACTCATTCCCTCCATCTAATAAAGTATCGTAAGACATTTATTTCCAGATAGAATGATTTCATACTTGAAAATAAACTTTTTTCATGGAATCTCAATGTTGATATTACGTACGGAACGTTGATATAATGTACTTGGGATAAGCCCGAAATCCTTTGTAACTGATCTAGTGAAATCTAAACATAAAGATATGCCTATCTTATCCTAAGTACTTTATATCAAAAAACCAAACAACCACACTCCTATGTAAGACAATACTCCCACCTCGTTCCCAATTAGGCAAGCATTATCAACAAATTGTACTAGAAATACCATTATGTTTCTATCATCCTTCTTATACAATCAAGTACTTTTGAGATTTGATCATAATCGAAACTTGATTACCTAAACAAGACGAACGACCCAAGACTTTAAGGTTAACTTAAAACCATAAATGGATCTTACAAGCTTAAATAACTTTTCTCTTCCCAACTTCTCACTATATACTTGTCAAGACAATTACTGAAGAATATAATATTGACGTTCCAATAATCCCGAAAGACTCTAACATGGTGTAAGGGCATATTTTACAGAGTCATGTTTATATTAGAGTATGTCTATATCACTACAACCGTCGAAGATTTATTCAAGTCCAATCATGCATCGAGACAAATCTGAATATCAATGTTCTTCAACAGAAAATCCTTTTCGAGAGTAATTTTAGTAAGGTTGTGTTTAAGTCCCTTTACAATTCATTTAATGTGTTGGGATAATTTTTCTAAGTGTTGGAAAAAAATTCTAAAGTATTTTTACTTAGTTGAAGCGTTGTTTTTTCGTCAAAGGAATTTTTTCTAAGTATTGAGGTGAATAAAATTTGATTCTCCAGTCATTCGAACGACAATGCAACATCGTTCAAACGACATTGGCATGTCGCGCGAAGCCATTCGAGTGATAACCTTACTTTGTTTGAACGAGTTTTCGACTCAAGTTTTATATATAAAGTGTGTTAAACGATCCCAGACATATGAAATTCACATGTTTCCTCACACTGTCAATCCTAAGGATAGATGGATAGTACTTAGAGCCCAGTCTAGGAAGGGAGGGGAAGTATCCAAGAGAGATAAGAAAAAGAATGGGAAAGTTAGTGAGTCCAATTTTGAGATTTTTGAGAAAAATTAAAAAAAAAAAGGAGGAGGCCAAAGAGAGCGATGAGAAAAAGAAAGAGGAGGAAGAGAGATGTTTTGAATGTGAGGGCAAGAGGCATAAGGAATTTTAGTGTCCCATTAGGCTAAAGAGAAAGGGAAAAAAAATTCCATTTTTAGCTATAGTGAGGAAGACGTGAAGGATTTCGGGGATGAGTCTTCACATGGGAAGTTTGTTGTCTTTTTAGCTAGTCACGTGAGCACACCTAGTTTGTTCCACGAAGATGAGGATACTTGTACACATGATATCCCCGAGGATAATTTGAGTGTGTCTAGTGAGTGTGAGAGTGAGTACGCTAGTGAGGGTGATAGTGAGCTCCAGATTGCATTTAGAGATTTATACGTCGAGACATTGAAGACTAAGAAATTGAATAAGGAATTAGGTCTTAGGGTGATTGATTCGGGGAGAGATATTGAGGGTTGGAGGGGATTTGAGGCATCGCCGATTCAACTCAAGAAGGTGAAGGTTACTTGGAGTGAGCAGTTGATCGTCGTAGGTTGGGAAAAGAGTGAACTTATAGCCTGTGTGTCACAATTAGAGAGAGATATTGAACGTGATATGGAGGTAAAGGTCACTATAAAGTATACATCTAAGAAGGTTGGAAAGATGCTCCTCGTTCCCGCTTTGGGTAATATTAAGAGACTTGGAATAGGTCATGACGGTGCGTCTACTTCCCATGTTGCACCCAAGTCGATTCCCGAGTTTATGATTAATCCATATGTCTCTCAACCCAAACCACCTAGGTGCCCCGTACTGGATACGAGAGTGTGTCATATACATTTTAAGACTGATGTTCCTAGGCCCCTGTATGTTTGCACCCATTGCAAGAAGAGACGACACCTTATGGAATTTTACTTCAAGTTGGGTAATGTGTCACGTTTTGCTACTACACGTGTTTCCCTAACACATGCAACCACACATGATACTTTGGATTCTATGGATGATTACTTGAGAAAGTTTGCACATATTTGGGAACAAGTAAGTTTTTGGTCCAAACTTCACATGTTTGATGGTTGTTTTTCATAGGATGACACCACCTTTGGAAAACCCCACCACACCCAATGGTCGAGGTTTAGAATTGTTTGCTAGCATAGGATGACCTTCTTGATGGTATTTTGTGCCTATTGCTAGTGTGTACCATTTTTGTATTGTTGATAGATTTTTTGAAAAACCAAAAATATTTTCGTCTTTTAAAAATTTTGAAAAAATACAGAAGTTTTTCTATTTTTTGAGAAAAATAAACAAACCCAAAAAGATTTTATTCATATAAATTTTTTGGAAAAAGACAAAAAAAGTTTTGTATTTTATTTACACCATATATGAATGGACATTTAGGATGAGCGAGTCACAATTTCATTACATATCACGTGACTATTTGATAGTATTTTGATATGTGTCATTATTTTATTTTTGTTCTTTATGATGTATGGAGACACTAAGATGTGATTTTAGATTATTATCTACATGTTTCACGCTTTGTCTCCTTTAATACACACTAGCACGAATTTCTTTCATTATTGTACTTGTCTATCACTTATTGGTCGAAGTGTTTCCATCTCAATCCTATCTTTAAAATGAACCAAATGCGATAAAACTCGACAATGAAAGTAGTGCATCTAACAACCGTTGCCCGTGAGGAATTTGTTTAAATTTGAAAAAACAATGATGAGTGAACACGAGAACGGGCTATGAGAGTACAAAATTAACTCTTCGAGAAAGCCACCATTTGAAAAGAGCCCGAAAAAAAACTAAAGTCAATAAAAAGATAGGGCCCAATAGGTTTAGATCACCTCAAAAGAAAAAATAAATCCATTATTATGTATGAGGGTGTTCGTATGGAAAATAAATCAACGGATTTGCATGTCCTGACAAAGTCTTGAGAAAGCATTACATAGTTTTAGATGTTATTAGTATGGAAATCATTTTAGAATTTGATGTGCCGATTAGATTGAGTCGATGTCATATAAATTCATAATTTTGACACCTAAGGATGATTTTGAGATCATTCGTTAATAGTATCCATAGTCATCGTGTACATATGTTATGTTTGATTGTATTGATTTTACTATTTAATTTGTTCACACCCATTCATTCCATTTCCACGACTTGGTTATTTTCGTGTTCTTTCAATGTGTGTGATTTTTGTAAAATTATTTTTACTTTTTTGTATGAAAAAGTTAAAAAATCAAAAATAAGTTATGGATGCTTTTGTGTTTATCCTTGATGATCGTAGTTGTTTTATTTGAATGTCGTGACACTCCATGCTTATTTTGTTCTTTTCCTTGTCTATTTCAGACAAATAAAAAGGGGGAGAACGAATTATGATTTTATGGGGGAGTTTGAATTATGGGGGCCAATTGAGATTTGATATTTGTTTTGATTTATGCTTATCTCATTTCAAACTCGATACGTCACGAAGGTATTTGTTTCTTGTCTCATGTGTGTAGGAACAAAATTAAAGATCATAATTTTCACACCCTGATGATGACAAAGAAAAGCAAAGAGATTTCAAAATTTGAAGTTGAATATTTTTGAAGAAAAGTTTTGATCCTTGCATTTTTAGTACCTTTTCCGTTTTGGGATCATGAGAGGGTATTATATTTGTATAAGATATTAGATTTGATCATTCAGATGTTTTTATTTTGTACCGGCATAGACATAGGGGGAAATTTGTAAGGACATATTTTGTATTGTCTTGTTTACATTAGAGTATGCCGTATACCACTACAACCGTCGAAGATTTATTCAAGCCCAATCATGCATCGAGACAGATCCAAATATCAACGTTTTTCAATAAATAAGCCTCTGTAAGATTAATTTTGGTAAGGATGTGTTTAAGCCCCTTTACAATTCATTTAAAGTGGTGGGATAATTTTTTTAAGTGTTAGAAAAATTATCTAAACTGTTTTTAATCAGTTGAGGCGTTGTTTTTTCGTCAAAGTATTTTTGTCTAAGTGTTGAGGCGAACAAAATTTGACACTATTGTTGTTCGAACGACAATTCCATGTCGTTCAAATGACATTAGCATGTCGCGCAATGCCGTTCGAGCAAGCTACAGCATCTTTCGAGCGACAGCCTTACTTTGCTTGAACGAGTTTCCGACTCAAGTTTTATATAAAAAGCGTGTTAAACGTGTACTTTTTTGTTAAGAAGACAAGACGTTTTTCAGAACTCGAAAAATTCAAACTATAGAATACTTTGTCTTCTTCAATTTAGGGTTCAATCTTTTGGTTTTCAATTCACAAAAATCCCAAATTCTTTAGTGAATTGTTTTGCAACATGAGATACATCTTTGCTAGAGTTTATCTTGTTAGGAAGTTTTCCTACTGCTGATCTAGGGGCACTTGAGAGAGGTGTTGGGATGACTATGGCATGTCTTTAGGGGTACTCGTGGGTGATTCTTATTGTCTTATGGAGTTGCTGCAAAATTCCACTACTGATTTTGAACTACATGTTCTTGCAGGTATCTACAAATATTCATTGCAGATTTCGCTTGTAATCTTGTGAGTATTACTAAACAAAATAAAAGGATTTTATTTTTTGGGTTTTTTTCCTGAAATCTATGTGTAAACAATTATTTATGTTGGTTTGATTTTACCCAATAGTTGTTTGTGTTTTGGGGTTGAATTAACTTGAATAAAAATTAACCCCACTTAAATAAGTTTAAAATTGAAATTTTCTAATTTGGTTTAATGAAAATCACATAGCTTTAACACATGAAAAAAAGTATTGTCTTGGAATATCTCATTATTTCTCGCGACCCGATTCGTGTTTTCCTGTGATCATATCGAAAAATCGCCTAAAACACTAATCATTCAGGATGACTTCTAATGCTCCCACTATAATATGGGATTACTTATTATCCAGAATAAGTGACAAGTGTTCCCTGATCAATGGTAATGCTCCCACTACGATAAGGTAGTGTATTATTGATATCAGAATATTTACCATCATGTACGCATAGTCTAGCAACATTCGTAAAATGATGTTTCATTTTATCTTATAAGAACAACATATAGTTGGGCGTGTAGTATATTACATAATCCTCTTTCAAGAACCGAACATTGGCACAATCAATGACCTTCTTGTCTTTCGGAGTATAATATAAACTACCTTTGTAACCTTTGGGATAACCAACAAGAATACATACCTCTATCCTTAATTTAAGCTTCCTTGGCTCCTTCCATAATATGACTATAGCGTACCCCTAAATCCGAACATGCCTTAGAATGAGCTTGAACCCACTCCATTGTTCAAAGGGATTTAAAGAAATGGATTAGAAAGAAAACAAATTAAAATGTCTATTCTTGTCTATTACATAAAATTCCAATTACAAAGATGCAGTCCTGGAATTTCTACCATGGACCCTATTATTTTCAAAAGTGTCATATTCCTTCCTTTCCTTGACACTATTCCTAAATGGAATACCAAGTGAAGATAACTGTCATAAAATCCCAACCTCCAAAAAATGATTACCTTAACTATCCTAAGAGTGATAAACCACTATAATTAGATCATAAATATTATATTAGTTTATCTCACCTACTCTCTACCTCAGCCATTTAGACATTGAACTAATCAAAAGATTCATACTTTTGGTGTATAAGGTAAACATATCCATACCTTTGAGTAATCATTAATGAAATCGATAGCGCACTCAAAGTTACCTTCGAACCATACCAATAGAAGTTTGAATACCTTATTAAGTTGTTTAACACTAGTTAAAATAGTTGAGTAAGTTCTGAACTACTTTTTGAGGAAACCCTTTTATAAAACAGAATTAGTTAACACAAGATGTGTTTCAATATTATGAACAAGTTATTTAAGTTTTTAGAAATGGGTTTTAAATTAAACCTAAGTCTAAGTTGCAGCAGTAGTAGTGAAGAGTTAAAAGGTACACTCATGAGACAAAAATTTTACGTGGTAAAACCCCAAACAAGGAAAATGTGAAACCCCGACTAATTAAATACTGGGTAGCTACTCCTTTATTAAACTAATATAGAATATCAAGTTGGTTCAGTCTTAGCATCACAGTCGAAAATATTTAGTTACTTACTAGCCACCTAAAATTTAAAATGGAGAGATGCCAAATTTTATTAATTAAATTAACAATAACCAAGTAATTAAATCATAAACCACCAATCACATAAACAATTTCAAATGAATGACCAACGAAATGAAATAAACTGAGTCTGGAGTAAACACTCCAATAATAATAATGCCAGAGTAAATAAAATCCCAATACAAGAGTCTGAATAAATAAATCAACATCTGAAACAATGAAAGTCTGTATCTACAATCTCTAGATAAGAATGGGAACCATGCCCTAACTGATATGAATGACTCTGAAGGAACCACGGATAAATGTTGAGGCGTCTAATACCGACATGATGTAGCTTCCACGACAGCTACATCACGTCATCAGAATGGAACTCCTATGCTTGGCGTCCCTATGGCTGGGCACCTAAAATGTTTTTACAAAACAAAATAGATTTGGAGGAAAACAGGTCAGAGCCCGAGGTGAAAACAGTTTAAAAACATCAAGTGTTTAATTGCATTAAATAGTAAATATTATATACATGTTAGTTGCGTACTCTCGTATGAGTCTATTGTGATACCCCGCCTAATCAAACATCGGGTTATCAGGCCTTTATTAAATTAAAACAGGTTTCTCAAATGGTTCATTCTTAGCATCACTGTCGAAAACTTTTTAATTACTAATCCCCTAAGTAAAATTAGACCGGTGCCAAATTTTATCTTTCTTAAAACAGATAAATCAACCATGCGGAACAAAGTACAAATAATCATGTACTATAATTCAAACAACAAAGTAAAAGTACTAAACCATCGGCTAAAAAATCCCAAACAACAATAGAATAACCACTAGTCTGAAACTAACATCTGAGACGAATACCGGACCACAAGTCCATACATAGAAGAGTGCGAGATCCTGTGCTAGATCTCAATGAGAGATATCGTCTAGTCAAATCTTGTAAGCATCCACTGTGCTACAGCTCCGAGTCTGGAATGAAATCATCACACATGGCGTCCCTGTGGCTGGACACCTAAAAGGTTTTGAAAATATTTTATAGCAAGAGTTAGTACTCAAAACATTTTGAAAATATTTAGCAAGCGTTTATCACAATATAAAATGCGGTTATTGATTACACATGTTAGGTTCTGGTACACTCTCTTGAGTTAACTCACCCCTCATCTTTTTTGCACACCTAACGTTCTACACTTAGTTTATCTAGCCATGCTCCTCAAGCTAACTAAACCAAAGTAGTAAACTGAACTTATCTGTACCCAAGTTCCAGTACCTCCCATACAGTACAACCGTTTTACTAACATCTCGCGTATGTTAAATAATTCCCAAGTAACATTTAATCTATGTTGTTTTTCAAGACTTCTCATTTAGTTTCACTACTAAAATTACTACAATTCTCACAATTGCTAACTTTCCCACTTATGTAATTAAGTTTCACTACTTGAATTACTAAATAGATTTTCTCTATCTAAAGGTGCATTTCGTAATTAAGTTTCACTACTTAACTTACCATTTCAGTATGTATCTTTAAATACATAATATATATCAATCTACAAATACACGGAAGTAGGATATCGTCAAGTATATATATTTCACACATAATATATACCAAATATCAGTCATTACTATTTTGCCCTTTTTATACACATAAAGGACTCTCGGCTCGGAATGATTCATCGACCCCAAGTAAGAATTGGTTCGGAATGATCCATCGACCCCAATTATTTTTAAAAATATATATATACACATATTCTGGTTCGGGACTCTCTCATCGCGACTCCAGTTCAAAGTTTGGTTCGGCATTTCTCATCGACCCCAAACACATAATAACTTTATGTTAGTTCGGAATGTCTCATCGACCCTAACATAATTAATTTAGGTATAATCTCCCTACCTAAAAGATCACATAATTTAGTAGGTACACTCCCGACCTATTAATCATATACGTACGTAATATTTTAATCTCATATATCTACCGTACAATATTCGCTTTACGATTTATCTCATTAATCGTATTTATTTGAGTATTCACCCAACTCTAAGGGTCCTAGTTACCCCTTACATATAATTTCAGTCGTTATTTCTTACCCTACTGATCTATTACTTAAATTGAATTTACTTCGCCCCGTAACTCAATTTCCAAAGTCCCCGATACTCTACTAAATCGGATTATTCTCCTCGGTCCGTAATCCAAGCCTTACACCCAATGGCCTTATTGGACCTCAACAATATACCTACTGGTCTTATTCTTACTCCCATATAAGTATAATGTAAATCCTAGAACACTCATTCATTCCCGAACTCAACGAAGGATTAAACACAAAATTTTTGGGAAACAGCTCGCGTCGATCGATCGACGGCTGGGTTCGATCGATCGACATAGTCGATCGATCGATAGTTTGAGATCGATCGATCGATCGAACAGGGACAGACGCAGTTGTCTTCTTCGTTAAGATTTTTCCTCCATTAACAAATCTCCAAACTCCATTATTGTCCACCAAACTTTTACCCAATGATCCTAACATATTTCCACATATACTAGGACAGTTTCTAATGTGTCAAATACATCAAAACTCCAATTAGTTTAAAGAAATAATGAATTAAAACCCAGAATTTCTTGAAACCCTAGTTATGGTGTTCTTCCCATATTTTCATTCAAAATCCAGATTTTTATTCCGAAAGTCATCATGTCTAATCTGAATATTAATCCTCTACATAGTTTAAATCATTCTACATGCGATTCCTATCCCAACATGCATAAATGTCATCTTCTCCAATCAAAATAATGATTTAATCAAAACTATTCAAAAACCCTACACATGGGTATTATAACTTTATAATTTTTGTAATAAACAACTTGCCTTATGATCAGTAAGGTTTGATTTCGTGGTTCTTGTTGATGATTGATGATCTTCATCCTTCAATCCTTCTTCCCCAACAAGTTGATGGTAGAAATCCCTTTGAATCCTTCCCAAATCTTCTTTTTGCTTTAGAAAGTTGTGCCTCTCTTCTCTCTAATGGTATTGGTGTTGTCATGGGTGTTCTAACCCTAATTCCTCTATCATACGGCTGATATAAAACTCTAAATTTGGTAGGTCTCCATACCCTCTTATGTTGAAAGACCAAAACGCCCCCGAACGGTCTCGGTTTAGTCCAAAATTACCCCGGGACTCAACTAGTACCCCCGGGTATACTATTTTGACTAATTTGACCCTTCCGGACTCATTGGTGACCTCTAAATTATCATTTGAGTCACTTAAAAAATATTACTCGTTCTCACCCCAACACGGTCTACACGCATTAAGTAACTATTTACCACTCGTACTAAGTAAATAAAAATGATGCAATATATACCGGTATCTACTTTTCGATTAATATACCATAATTACAATTTTAAATAAAACTCTCTAAATTACTACTCTTACGTAATTTAAATCAAGCCGATATTTTCTCATTTAATTCTCCAATCTAATTAAATGGAATATTTGGAATATTCAGAAATACGGGGTATTATATACTTCCCCCCTTGCAAAGGAATTTCGTCCTCGAAATTAGGATAAGGCTGGTATTAAGGCAAAGGACCTTAAATAAAATTGTATCCTCTAATATCCAATACCAAATCATAACATCCTAACGGTCGCCTCCAAGTACATGCCTTGCTTCATTATAAATCCTTATCGCACTTTGCCCATGCCGCATAACATAATTAAGTCTCACTACTTAATTTCTCCATAGATTTTCCCAATCCAACGTTGATTCTTGAAATTAAGTTTCTCCCTACTTAATTTACCCATTTGATGTATATATCTATATAACATCTAAGTGTCTACTATCACTCATAAGTAGAATATTATAAGGTATATATATTTCACACACTATATATACTTTAAGGAAAATTGGTCCGGAAAAAATCATCGGGACCAATAATCCTATCATTTACATTGGTCCGAAAATTCCTCGACCCCAAGGTAAATGTAATGCACATGTCGGTTCAGACCTTCCGTCGATCCCAATATTTATCATCGATTTGGTTCGGAAAATCATCGATCCCGAATCGATCCCCCATGTATTGGTCTGGAACATCATCGACCCCAATACAGAGATTAAGCACACTTACTATCGCACATAAGTAGGAAAAATCACTACGTATATATATCTTACACATAACATATACTACCAACACTTATTTTATAATCACCCCCCTTCTATGACACTTTTGGGGTTATTGGCTCGGAATTCCACCTCGATCACCAATAGTTATTAATTACTTGTCTCTGGATCACATCTCAAGCACTAATATATGTATATATATCTCATCGCACATGAGTAGACAATTTGTGAGCCATATATTTCACATTTCATATAACTTAAAATGTCACACTCCAATAGAATGTCCTCATATCACGCGTTAAGGACTAAAAGTTCAAAATGTCTCCTCGAACCACACCCAAAGTACATGTATTGTTCGTAATCGGTAACCACGAACCTAATCCTCATGTACAGTCCATATAGGCACTTACTCTACCTATAAATACGTTTTTATAGGCATACATTCAACCTATGAATTGATCAGTGGGCTTCTCCAAAATTCCACTATCATAAGGGCGTATCATCATTCTTTCTCACCAACATTGAGTCCTAGGTAGCACAACGTACTCAAAATAAAACTCTATCTCTATTCCTTCCTGACCTTCTTTCACAGGGTGGAATTTTAGGATTTCATCCTGATTCACAATCATGTAGAGCGGCACCGTGCACTCTCCCTTTTCAACTACATACTAACCCATCCCGGTCACCCCATTTCGCTACCCCCAACAAAATGTTGGCTTAATTATGATGTTCACAACCCATCAATAATTTATAAGTCTGTCTCCTCATTCCATCATTGGAAATGTGGGTTCACTACCACATTCCGGTTGTTCATTTCGAGTCTATCTTGACTATTAACTATATGTGTATCTAGAGAAAATCTCACTACGTCTCTCCTCAACATCGCTTCCCACTCACGTCATCCTTCCTGAAGTGGTACTCTATTCCCCTTTCTCTCCGGGTTTATTATACCTTACAATCCGTGCACTCTTCGCAATTGGCGCACTTTTTGGGTTGGTTACTTTATAAGGATCAACATTTTAGTAACACGTAAGTCACTCACAACACTCAGTCAAGTAGCACCTTGCGCTACTTCTTCACCACAGTTAGATCTCCCATATCAAGAGATAACCTTTGAACGGTTTCCCACCGACTTTCATCCCATAGGGTGTGCTGGATCTCTCAGCACATATAATCTTGGATCATCGTCAATCTCCCATGACGTTCGACCCATTTCATCGATACGACTTGTTTCCTAATTTCCCAACCGTCATACAAAATATTCCGCATCCCTCTATCTCGGATGTCTAAGGAATCCAATTGACTAGGGTGCCCATACACCCTTTTCTCCGTGCACATTTGCAAAAACATTGCAAATGCCTCACCCGTAACATGCTTCTCTTCAACTCTAGCCTAGTCTACATGACGTGACTACTATCTGGTGGATATTCTCCACCCCCTATAGACAAAAATCAAATCCTGGTCCATCAAGTCCCACTTATCCCTTCGTGGGGATGTAAGCCTTTCGTTGTTCCTCCACAACACTACCGGCTTCACTGATGCCCTAGCATCTATCAACGTCTCTTCTCCTGACGTGCATAAAAATTCGGTCATATTCCTTTTCGCAACCGAACTTAAACAAGGGACTTCTCCCCATGTATTCTTACTGAGCATTATCGGAACAACACATAGTCGATATGCTCAAATTCGATTTCTCGACAATATGTGCAACCATACTCCAATATTGCTAAAGGAGTCAAGTGGCACCGCGCTTATACTATCACTAAGTCTTTAGCACTAACTACAACAGCAATCTTGATCTCTCCGCTTAGCAGTCATACCACAAACATTGACTCACATCATTTTGGTTCCCACACACCGAAATCAATTACTAAGAGATGTTCATAATCTCCTAAGTTTCTCACATTTTGATGAATAATGACAACTCGACCCTTTTCAGGTGAGGAGTCGTCATATACCCCATTCACTCGAGGCTAAAACTCATATACTTCCTCATCCATCGCTCTGGTGATTTAGATGGTTCCCGGACATAACACGCTTGTCCTCTCCGGAATGCAAAACCTATTGGACTTATTATTTCTTCAAATAACTTCCAGCTAAAAATATAAAACGCGTGGCCCTAGAATCCACACTAGACATCTTTTCAAAAATTCCTGACTCCAGGCCATACCGACCGGTTTAGGTACCCCTGCTCTCGGACTGGGTAGTCTCGATCCTGAACACTAACATCTTGGTTCCCTTAGTTCTGCTGACCGAGAGGAATGCACTATGGGACTTAACAGTCCTGACTTAGGATCTAATCATTAAATCCTCTAGTGGGTTTCCACTTATGGCTTGCACCAGCCCCATTACATTCAGTCTTACTCTTTGACTAAATCTCTAAACTCCCTTAGCTCCGCCCACCCAGGAGCATTAATCTCAACCTTTTAGGAAGTACCATATTGTCTTCATGTCCATAAGTCGTTCAAGAAGAGTTTTACCAAAAATTGCGAGCTATAACTCGAGAGTCCATTTTCTCAAGGGCTCTTTTCCCTTATACCTATCTCATCGGTACAAGTTCACTTCACAGGATAAATTTCTCTCTCACGATTGGCCTCTACCAGGTTTTCACGTGAGGGGTTCATATATTCCCATTCACTACGCTTCTGAATCATCATTGGAGAACTTTGCGGTTAAACTATACGTAAAGTTCTTCTATTTATATATACGGACCCTCGGTCCGAATGTAGTGACTAGTATCCCCGCCACGTTGCCTGAAAATTTACTCAAATTTTCACTTATGAGTATTTCTACTCAGTCCTAAATGCCAAAACCTCTGGACATACTACTTCCATTGGTTAACATGCACAGTCGTCGTTTTATCACATTTACGGCTCGTTCTCATCAAATTTTCTTCAGACCTACTCCCACTATCACAGCATTGGGCGGTCTAGACTAGCATCCCTCTTTCCGTCATGACACTTGGAAAATGCCTTCTATGCCTCAATAACCCTTGCAGCAGTTACTTCCATTACACGCTAGGAGTGACCTCGACCACGGTCATCTCTCCTATGATTGCTATCTTCGAACACCCCATGCTTTATGCCGAGCTCCTCCCTCATGTAGTCTTTCTAACGTCAATGCCGGTCCTACCACCATATTCGACGTACCGTGCCCAATCGGACTCGTATATATAACACTACGTCTACCAAATAGTAGGAGAACGTAAACTACGTACGTAGGGGAGTAGAATCATCCAAAGATAGGGCTATATATCAATCAAACGATACGCTGAAAACGTAGTAAGCCGTACAGATCCTATGGACACTAGAACCTGATGCTCTGATACCATCTGTGACACCCCGCCTAATTAAACATCGGGTGATCAGGCCTTTTTTAAATTAAAACAGGTTTCTCAAATGGTTCATTCTTAGCATCACTGTCGAAAACTTTTTAATTACTAATCCCCTAAGTAAAATTAGACCGGTGCCAAATTTTATCTTTCTTAAAACAGATAAATCAACCATGCGGAACAAAGTACAAATAATCATGTACTATAATTCAAACAACAAAGTAAAAGTACAACAGAACAAAAGTATTACCGAATAAACCATCGGCTAAAAAATCCCAAACAACAATAGAATAACCACTAGTCTGAAACTGACATCTGAGACTAATACCGGACCACAAGTCCATACATAGAAGAGTGTGAGATCCTGTGCTAGATCTGAATGAGAGATATCGTCTAGTCAAATCCTGTAAGCATCCACTGTTCTACAGCTCCGAGTCTGGAATGGAATCATCACACATGGCGTCCCTGTGGCTGGACACCTAAAAGGTTTTGAAAATATTTTATAGCAAGAGTTAGTACTCAAAACATTTTGAAAATATTTAGCAAGCATTTATCACAATATAAAATGCGGTTATTGATTACACATGTTAGGTTCTCGTACACTCTCTTGAGTTAACTCACCCCTCATCTTTTGTGCACACCTAACGTTCTACACTTAGTTTATCTAGCCATGCTCCTCGAGCTAACTAAACCAAAGTAGTAAACTGAACTTATCTGTACCCAAGTTCCAGTACCGCCCATACAGTACAACCGTTTTACTAACATCTCGCGTATGTTAAATAATTCCCAAGTAACATTTAATCTATGTTATTTTTCAAGACTTCTCATTTAGTTTCACTACTAAAATTACTACAATTCTCACAATTGCTAACTTTCCCACTTATGTAATTAAGTTTCACTACTTGAATTACTAAATAGATTTTCTCTATCTAAAGGTGCATTTCGTAATTAAGTTTCACTACTTAACTTACCATTTCAGTATGTATCTTTAAATACATAATATATATCAATCTACTAATACACGGAAGTAGGATATCGTCAAGTATATATATTTCACACATAATATATACTATATATCAGTCATTACTGTTTTGCCCTTTTTATACACGTAAAGGACTCTTGGTTCGGAATGATTCATCGACCCCAAGTAAGAATTGGTTCGGAATGATCCATCGACCCCAATTATTTTTAAAAATATATATATACACATATTCTGGTTCGGGACTCTCTCATCGCGACTCCAGTTCAAAGTTTGGTTCGGCATTTCTCATCGACCCCAAACACATAATAACTTTATGTTAGTTCGGAATGTCTCATCGACCCTAACATAATTAATTTAGGTATAATCTCCCTACCTAAAAGATCACATAATTTAGTAGGTACACGCCCGACCTATTAATCATATACGTACGTAATATTTTAATCTCATATATCTACCGTACAATATTCGCTTTACGATTTATCTCATTAATCGTATTTATTTGAGTATTCACCCAACTCTAAGGGTCCTAGTTACCCCTTACATATAATTTTTGTAGTTATTTCTTACCCTACTGATCTATTACTTAAATTGAATTTACTTCGCCCCGTAACTCAATTTTCGAAGTCCCCGATACTCTACTAAATCGGATTATTCTCCTCGGTCCGTAATCCAAGCCTTACACCCAATGGCCTTATTGGACCTCAACAATATACCTACTGGTCTTATTCTTACTCCCATATAAGTATAATGTAAATCCTAGAACACTCATTCATTCCCGAACTCAACGAAGGATTAAACACAAAATTTTCGGGAAACAGCTCGCGTCGATCGATCGACGGCTGGGTTCGATCGATCGACATAGTCGATCGATCGATAGTTTGAGATCGATCGATCGATCGAACAGGGACAGACGCAGTTGTCTTCTTCGTTAAGATTTTTCCTCCATTAACAAATCTCCAAACTCCATTATTGTCCACCAAACTTTTACCCAATGATCCTAACATATTTCCACATATACTAGGACAGTTTCTAATGTGTCAAATACATCAAAACTCCAATTAGTTTAAAGAAATAATGAATTAAAACCCAGAATTTCTTGAAACCCTAGTTATGGTGTTCTTCCCATATTTTCATTCAAAATCCAGATTTTTATTCCGAAAGTCATCATGTCTAATCTGAATATTAATCCTCTACATAGTTTAAATCATTCTACATGCGATTCCTATCCCAACATGCATAAATATCATCTTCTCCAATCAAAATAATGATTTAATCAAAACTATTCAAAAACCCTATACATGGGTATTATAACTTTATAATTTTTGTAATAAACAACTTGCCTTATGATCAGTAGGGTCTGATTTCGTGGTTCTTGTTGATGATTGATGATCTTCATCCTTTAATCCTTCTTCCCCATCAAGTTTATGGTAGAAATCCCTTTGAATCCTTCCCAAATCTTCTTTTTGCTTTAGAAAGTTGTGCCTCTCTTCTCTCTAATGGTATTGGTGTTGTCATGGGTGTTCTAACCTTAATTCCTCTATCATACGGCTGATATAAAACTCTAAATTTCGTAGGTCTCCATACCCTCTTATGTTAAAAGACCAAAACGCCCCCGAACGGTCTCGGTTTAGTCCAAAATTACCCCGGGACTCAACTAATACCCCCGGGTATACTATTTTGACTAATTTGACCCTTCCGGACTCATTGGTGACCTCTAAATTATCATTTGAGTCACTTAAAAAATATTACTCGTTCTCACCCCAACACGGTCTACACGCGTTAAGTAACTATTTACCACTCGCACTAAGTAAATAAAAATGATGCAATATATACCGGTATCTACTTTTCGATTAATATACCATAATTACAATATTAAATAAAACTCTCTAAATTACTACTCTTACGTAATTTAAATCAAGACGATATTTTCTCATTTAATTCTCCAATCTAATTAAATGGAATATTTGGAATATTCAGAAATACGGGGTATTACATACTTCACCCCTCAACTATTGTGCACACCTAACGTATACCGTTAACCCATCCTAGTTATGCCACTAACTAACTAGTTTGCACTAACTCCTGCTTTCACCTTCTAATATAGGGTGCCTACTCGTATTGCCCAGGCAAGTCATATTTATAACCCATATTCACATTCATTAAATTACTTATCTCAAGTGTTAGTTAAATTCTCACATTCTTAGCGCATTGAGATATCTTAGTTATTCACATCTACTAAGAAACAGTGAACCAGTCACAAGTACATATATAAATCACTCTTAGTACATATATACATATATGACACCCCTTGGCTAAGCTGCGGTGCATGCATACTCTGCTATCAAATCCAAGTACATCACATACGTAAGGATCACGCGTTCCGAATCACTCGGGAACCGTCTCAATACAAATCACACATATTGGAGGCGAACATAGTTCACATACCCATAGGTCACGTACATACCTACGCTCCCATAGTCAGCTGACTTAACAACTCACAAATAAGTCATTTACAGTCCTATGTCCTTAAGGTACCAATCTAAATCCCCCGAAGGCACACAAAGATAAGATGGTCCTTTTTCGAAAATTAACTTCCCATGATAGCAAGTACGGTAGGTATGTCATATACACAATAATCCAGATACTAATTAATCACACAACTTATGCAATCATCACATTAATATAGGTATCCACCAGCCCTATATCTTAAGTCTCATACTTATCATAGTGTCATCCCGAATATTTTACGTAATATGTTTAGTGCAACAACTCGCGTCGTATAAGTTCGGATACTTAAACCTACCTCATAACGTTATTAAGTCTCCCACTAGTCTCTAAGGTTATCTCAGTAATTCCAAGTTCCTCTTCTACTGGTCCGGACCTTAAATTAACACTCATCTGCTTTAAATCCAAATTTTATGAAACTTTTAACCGTACCTCACTCGATAAACACTTGAAAATATTCCATCCAATCCCATAATATATAACATATTCCGGGCATTAACTACAATCATACTGACATTAACTAAGTCCCCAAATATTCTATTAAATCCCCTAAGAGTTATTACAAGCTTGGGATTTGTCGGACCTTAACGGGAAATAATCTACAAAAATCAGGAGGAGTCGATCGATCAATGAAAAGGGTCGATCGATCGATCCAGTTGATCGATTGACATTCATGGGTCGATCGATCGATCAAACAGGTATTTCGAATCTGTATAATTTTGACTACTGGTTTCATCAAACTTAACCCTCAAATCCTCTACCATAATGTCCCAAACTCCCAAATATCTATTCCTAACATCATACCAACATAAATACATAATTTTTAACGTTTTAGAATCATCAAATCAAAATGGGAATTCAATTTCTTAGATCAATTCACATAATTTTCATGTAAAAACCCTAGTTCTACTATTTTTGTCAAGAACACTATATAATTCATTAGAAATTCATAATCTTCTACACATGGATTATAATTTTGTGGCTGCTATATTCCCAGAAGTTAAACTACATGCAAAACCTACCCAGATTACGATTTTAATTCTTCAAATCCATTCAATCATCATTATTCAAGGATATTCTCTAATTCTAACCTAAAATGGATGATATATGCACTGAATTATTGCAAGTTAAATCACTTTCCTGGTAATGGAGATTCTGATCCTTTGAAGTAGATGGTATGGGAATGATTCTCTCTTTTCGATCTATCTGGTGGTGGTGACGGTGGTGCAAAAGCCTCTACGGGTGGTTTCTTCTTTGGGAACTTTCCTCTCTTCCTCTCTGACTGCCATTGATGGTTTTTGGTGGTGATAAACCTAAGAGTTTTGGTTTTGGCTGATAATATAAGTCTAAAATTCGTGGGTTATAATTCCTCAAAAAGTCAAAATGACTAAAATACCCTCTCGGGCTGTCGGTTAGGCATAAAATGTCCCGGAACCCAAATCAAACTTCTGACTAGTGTTTTCTGGCAATCTCAACCCTTCTGGATGCATTGGCACACTCAAAATGAACATACGGATGATATAAAAATAAATTACTTTTAAATCCATTAAATTGGGTCCTGACACGTGTGTCCCAACTTAATTACCGAAACTGTCGTATTTTCAACTCACGAAAATTTTAATAAATTCAATAATCACATATTACCATAATCACTCAATAATATTCAACATTATCATCATAATCAAATACAAACTCTCGCCTCGCTAGTTATTTCAAATCGAATTAATATCCAATTAATTATACCAAATTCATCATAATCAAATACAAACTCTCATCTCGCTAGTTATTTAAATACGAATTAATATCCAATTAATTATCCCAAATTAATTTAATTAATCTCATAATTAAAAGTAATTTCATTTAATTAATCTCATAATTAAAAGCTATAAAAATACGGGGTATTACAGGAAACATTCACGGATGTCTCTAGACCTCAAAACAAAAAATCCGCTAAAATCAAACAGAGATTAAAAGATTACTAGCACTAAGCATGCATTAAAGATCCTAAGACTAAGATAGAAATTATACCTATACGTTCTCTCCTCCTCTAAGGTATATCTGATCTGACCTTTTAGAACTTCCTAGCAGCTTCTTGGCCTTCCTCCTTGCTTTTTCCTTGTAGTGGATCAAATAACCTTAACGTCTCAGATGAACCACAATAACTACGTGTTCGTGTGAGAGTGACAGTGAACCTAAAGTGACTATAACTACATGCAAAAAATGTAGCTCACTCGTCTCAATATTTGTACAAATAAATCCTATATATTACATATATTTTATATGCATGCAAAGATTTAAAATATCGTTTAAAAATCAAACTTGAAAACTATTTTCAGATCTTAAAGAAAATCTTTCTGAAATACATATCTCAAAGTTTCAAAACTCATTTATGTACGAACTAATTTCACAAACTGTGAAATTTGAACTTTTGAAATAAGTCTTTTCATATCTGAAACATTTAACCTATGGGAAATCTCGTTTTCAAAGTTATTTGAAAATAAAGAGTGGATCTACAAATATAGAAATTTACAACACAAGATCTAAATAAAAAAGCATTAACAGAAACCCTAGATAATATGTGAAATATAACTCCTAGAAAATCTCACAATTTCTAAAAGGAAAAATGACATTTACAAGGAGAGTGGTTCCTAAGAGAGATATAGGTTGAAGAGATTCTCCAATCACGAAAACCATACACCAAAAATAAACTGGAAAATCTAAAAATTTAACTCTCAAGAAAATAGGTTTTCTGGGATGAGAAACTAGTTAGGAAAGGTGTTTGGCTTTGAAGAAAACTTAGGGTTTGAAACTAAACAATTGGTTTTCTCCCTCTCTGTCTCTATCTTGTTTCCCCTTTCTCTCTCTACCTTCTCTCTACTCTCTCTTTTTTCTCTCAACTAAATGAATGAATAATGTTCTCAATTGGCTGACTCGTGGAGCCTTTTTATACTAGATTTGGAAAGATCTAGCTCTTTAAAGTAAATTAATGGTTAAGGTCAGTTTGACGATTCAACATTCTAATCTAAGGGTTACTAATGCACCGCCTCCATTCTTACTCTGATTAGTTTAAATGGTTATCACAAGGATTGAATCAATTATGTACATAGCATTGATTACTTATGATCTAAGGGTTAATGTTGTATCTTACTACTTAGACATAGAGAAAACACAAATCCAACCACTATAAGAACCACACGTTTAGGGATGTGATCGATTGAAAAACAAGTGTTTAAGAACTTTTCAAAATACAATTTTCACCCCAAAAAGTCTGTAGCACTTTCAGATTCTACCCAAGGCAGTTTTTAAGGGATAAAAATAATTCAAATTAAGCCCACAATATTTTAAAACATGACTTTAAATGTTTAAAAATCATTTTTTAAATGTTTTAAAATTATATTCAAAATCCCTAAAAATATGCAATCATTTGTGCACACACAATAAGACCTATATGTATGAATTGTGTCCTACAGTGTGTTCAAGAGATAATAATACTTCCCTTTTCGGTAGATGCATTTGTCTTGGACAGGATGATGTTGAAGATGAATCTTGTAGATACCTTAGAGAAGATGCTCATCAAATTTAATCCTATTTTTTACCATATCCAAACTAGTTAGAACTCCTATATGGTGCAGTCTCAACTGAGTCAACCATATAGTGTGTTCTCAATCTCCCTATTTGGATATTGGAGGCAAAATTCCCTTGAGTAACCTGTACTTGTGGGTAAAAAATAAAAATCCTAGATTTCCTATACAAAAGAGTTATCTACCATTTCCCATCCTACAACCAAAAATAAGTGAAAGAACATACATAAATCAACTATCATATAGACCAATACCCTAAAAACATCATATAGTAATCAATGGTGGCATATTAAATGAGTCAAATGAGATAAAAATATAACAAGTTACACAAGTTTTCTCCCCCAATTTTTCTTAAATGTACAAAGGGGTGAAACAGATGAAAAATTAGATTATATTATCTAAAATCCTATAGTAATCAACGGATTACTTCAAGAGTCTCCTAAATAAAACAGAGATATGAGGTGTCTTTTTCCATTTTTTAAATGACCGTACCCTATATCCTTGAAGAGTAATTATGAGCATGAATGTAATCGGAGGATATACTAATGGTTAATAGACAGCTATTCGGGACTAACCATGCCAATAGATTTTCTTAAGGATTCAAATCTCAAATTATCTAAGGGCTTAGTAAATAAATCGGCTAAATAAAGTTAAGTGGGCAAATAGTTTATCTTTAATTCTTTAGATTCAACTAATTCACGAATACAATGGTGTCTTATCTTAATGTGTTTAGTATGTGAATGTTTAGCTGGATTCTTAGAGATATTTATCGCACTTTTATTACCGCAATTGATTTGTAGCTTTTCTTCATTAATGTTATACTCACTAAGCATTTGCTTAATCCACATTAATTTAGTACAACAGCTTCCTGCGGCTATATATTCAGATTTTTCTATGGAAAGTGAAGTGCATTTTTTCTTTTTACTGCTCCATCCTACTAAATTATTTCCTATATAATAGCAAGCTCCTGATGTGCTTTTAGTATCATCATAACAGTCATCCCAATCCGTGTCGGTGTATTCTACAATTGTGATAGAAGTGTCGTTTGTGTACCATATACCTAAATTGATTGTGACATTAACATATTTGATAATTCGTTTGACACATTGCAAGTGACTTTCCTTAGGCACTTTAGTAACGGGCACAAACACACACGGCATACATGATATCAGGACGCGAGACTGTGAGGTATAACAGGCTCTATCGTAATTCTATATAGGGTAGGATATATTGGTTTCCCATGTTCATCTTTAGAAAGTTTAATTGAAGTACTTAGGGGAGTCCTAGGAACCTTGGAATTTTCTAATCCAAACTTTTTAACTAAATCTACTTCATATTTAGATTGCGAAATGAATAAGCTATTTGATTTTTCTTGACTTGTCGTCCTAAGAAATACTGAAGCTCCCCCCATAAGAGACATTTGAAACCCCTCATGCATAATTTTAGAAAATTCTTTAACCTCAGTGGGGGAAGTAGAACCAAATATTATGTCGTCAACATAAACCTGAGCAATTAAAACCTCTTTCTTAAAACTTTTAACAAATAATATTTGGTCATTGCCACCTCATCGAAACCCTTTATTGATTAAAAAGTTTGACAGGCATTCGTACCAGACCCGAGGGACTTGCTTTAAACCGTATAAAGCCTTTTTCGATCTATAGACATGGTTTGGGTAATAAGGATCAATAAATCCTTGCGGTTGTTCAACATAAGTTTCCTATGTCAAAATACCATTTAAATAAGAGAATTTGATATCCATTTAATAAAGTATGAATTATAAATGACAAGTTATGGCCAAGAGCAAGCGAACAGATTTGAGGCATATGGCTGAGGCAAAAGTTTCCTCGAAATCATTCCTTAAACTTGGGAATAACCCTGGGCATCTAATCTAGCTGTATTTCTAACTATCGTCCCAGAATCATATGTTTTGTTTTTGAAAATCCAATGAGTGCCAATAACCCTTTTATTTTATGGCCTGGGTACAAGATACCACATTTCATGACTTTTAAATTGGACGAGCTTTTCTTGCATAACAGCTATCCAGAAAGAGTTATTTAGTGCTTCATTTACATTATTTGTTCTATCAAAGAAACAAAGCATGCAAAATGAGCAACATTACATAATTGGGATCTTGTACACACCGGATCTTCAGGGTTACCAATAATACTATCTATGGGATGATCTTTAGAAACCCAATTAGTTACTTCGGGGGTCTCAGTTAGTAAAGAATCAACTATCTCTAGAGAGTCATAAGTAAAATTATTTCCAGACTCATCCACTATAGTTGTCCCTTGATCTTTACTCTCGACATTAGTGTCACTCGCTATCACATTTATCGATTCCATTATGAGTTTAGTACGCAAATTATAAATGCAATAAGCCCGACTATTAGGGGAGTAACCTAAAAATATGGATTTATCACCACGGGTTTCAAATTTAGACAAATGGTCTCTGTCTTTACAAACATAACATATACTCCCAAAACTTTGAAAATATTTTAAATTGGGCTTTTTGCCAGACCAAAGTTCATAAGATGTTTGTTTGGTATTTTTTTCGAAGGTGCACTCTGTTGATAATATGACATGTTGTTTGAACTGCCTCAACTCAAAAGTATTTTGGCAAGTTCTTAGCATGTATCATTACCATAACCATTTCTTGGATTATGCAATTTTTGCTCTCAGCAACACCATTATGTTGGGGTGTTTTAAGTGCACTAAACTTGTGTTGGTAACGATTAGAGTTACAGTATTCTGTTGTGCCTAAGTCTTTAAATTCACATCCTCTATCGCTACGGATTCCATTGACTTGGGTATCTTTCTCATTTTCAATTCTTAAAAGAATTTTTAAAAATTCTTTGAATGTATCAGATAATTATTTTAAAAAGAATACCCAAGTGAATCGAGTGAAATCATCCACCATAACCAAAATATAATTGTTATCACAAAGGCTTTCAGTTCGAGAGGGGCCCATGAGATCCATGTGGAAAAGCTCTAGAGGTTATGTAGTTATAGTATCTTTAACTTTCTTATAAGCAGATTTAATAATTTTTTCTTCCTAACACGGCCCATAAATAACATTTGAAATGTGTGTAATTTTTGGTAAACCTCTAACTAAATCTTGGGGGATTAATTTTCTAAGATTATTATAATTTATGTGACCTGGACGAATATGCTAGATTTATTGTCATCAAGTCTAGCTAATCTACAAGTCTCAATACCCGTATTTATTGTTTAATAGTTATCAGGAGTCCTGTGACCAGTAAGAATGCAATCACCATTCTCATTTAAGATTTTGCGATTAGTTTTTAAGAATGTGACTATATGGTTAGAATCACAAAATTATGATATACTTAACAGATTAGCTTTAAGTCCTTTCACTAACAAGACATCTTTGAGAATAGTAAGTCCTTTTTCTTGAAGTGTTCATTTGCCTATGATATGAGCTTATACTCCATCCCAAAATAAAACATTTCCTCCCAAGAAGTCAGTTATGTCGAATTATATAGTATCGTCTTTATTCATTTGTTTGGAACATCTAGAATCTAAATACCAACCAGATGTAGTGTGTTCATATTTTAAAGAACTTATAACTATATTGCATCTCATATGGGGTATTAGATCGTCTTTTCTAACCCATATAGCCCTGATTTTAAAAGTTTTGTGAGCTTTTTGCTTAGAATTAGACCCAGAACTCTTTCTCTTGGATTTCTTATTAGTGTTAGACCTTTTCTTCCTATTGCTATAGTTCGTGTTTTTATTAGGCTGTTTAGGAAGTACATAGTTATTTTTTCTATGTCTAGAATAGTTAAAGCTTTTATAAACAGGTGATCTGTAGACAATCTTGTACAGTCCTTTTTGAAAACATTCATCTAGATGATGTCCATAAACATCACAATATGAACAGCATTGGTGGCTAGACGGTTGTCTCTGATTTTTAGAATCTTTACAAAGAGGTTTATCCATTTGCTGGACATTGACCTTAGGTTTAACTGCAACAGTTCTCCGTTCAGGTTCAAATCTCCTGACAGAGGGCAAACGTACTTAGCCTTAGGTTCAGTATTAGGCTTTAGAAAAAATTTCACCATAATATCTGACCCTTTTTGTTTAGTTTCAAAATCAAGTTTTATGTCTTCAAAATTAGGATATAGGTCAATATGACTTTTTCCTAAAGACACAAATTTTTTATTTTGAGAAGTTTTGGTTTGTGTTTAACTTTTTTATCAAAATCAATGCATGTTTTGTCTTCCGAATTGGTTTTACTAAAGGCAATACAATCTTCAAAACAATTGGAATTGTTTTCAAACTTTGTAAATTTTTTAAATACAGTTGAAACTTTTTCTTTGGATTATTCCAATTCTATCAAAGTTATGCTTTGTATTTCTTTAAAAAATTTAACAAAACTTTTTGTTTTAGATTCATCGGCCAACCATTGATTAGTATAGTCCTCAGCGTTCTACTTTACCATTATGCTTAATGCTTTTATTTTTTCAGTTATCTCCTTAACAGTCTTTTCTAGTCTACTACTCTTCCTAAGGGTCTTTGTGTAAAGTGTGTGAGTGTCATGTAGATTATTGTTTTTAGTCTCTTCCAGTGCAATGTGCTTAATGTCCCCTAGTAATTCAATTTTCCTACTCAGACACCCATTTAATTTGTCATTAGAGAAATCACTTTGACTCACACACATCATCAAAGAATTTTTACAAGTAACATCAACAACATTATTTTGTAAGCAAAGAGCAAATAAACAAGTAGCAGGCACAACATTATTAGTCATAATAGATATAGGCATAACAACATCAGAATTAGTCTCAGGCATATCATCAAAATAAAAAAAATCAGCAAAGAAAGCCATACAAGGGTTCATCTTCTTTAGAGTCGCTTAAATCTTCGCAAGCCTTACAAAGATTGGCCTTATTATTGTTGTAGTTCAGTTTGACTCAACAATGTTTGGAAAAATTACCTTGTTTACCACATCTATGACATATGACATTTTTCATATCAGTCTTTGGTTTATCAGTGTTATGTTTATCTAGATTCCTCTCATGAGGTTTATTATTAGAATAATTGGAATAATTAGCCTTCCCTTATTTAGAAGAAACATTGTTTCTAAACTTCAAATTTTCTTAAAATGTTTAGACATTAGGGCTATCTGGTTATCCAAGTTATCTAAGTCACAGTCTTCATTCAAATCCAACACAATGTTAGGTACAACAAACTATGGTGTGGTCATTTTAGAGTGTAAAACTACATTGGGACTGGTGTGTTTCTTTCGATAATTGAAAAGTTGTTTCTCGAATTTCAATTCCATTTCTACAGTCCTAAACTTACTGGTGAGGAGTTTGGGAATTAAGTTTGGGTCATCCATTTCCTCAATTGCATAACATTTGTTATCAAACTTAGGTGGAAGTGATCTAAGAATTTTAGAAACTATCTCTTTACTTTTATACATGATACCATTAGTATGCAATTTAGTAATAACGTCAGTCAACCTAATGTAAATTCATCAAAAATCTCATTCTCAGCCATAAGGAGTGTGTTATCCTGTTAAATCCATATTTGAGTTTTGGCATCCTTAACACGGGTAACACCTTCATGAGCATTGACCTACGTGTCCCAGGCTTCCTTAGATGTTGAACATATAGATATGCGTTTAAATTCATGTTCATTAACGGACATAAATATGGCAATTTTCCTTTTACTGTCACTTAAGGAGGCCTATTTTTCTTCCTTGGTAAACTCATTGAGGGGTTTTTTAATTCTCACATTACTACCATCTATAGAAGAATTAGTTGGACACTTATATCCATTTTCCATAGCATCTCAGGCATCATCTCCCAAAGTCCCTTAGATGAAGGCAATCATCCTCACTTTCTAGTAAGGAAAATTGGCTCCACCAAAGAGGGGAGGCCTGGACAAATTTCCATGACGCTCAAATTTATCGTCCATTAAAAATGTTTTTAAAATAATTTTAAAGCACATGATCTACAAGTTTTTTAAAAATAATACTCAGCTCTGATACCAATTGAAAAACCTTACTAAGTTGTTTAACACTAGTTAAAACAGTTGAGTAAGTTTCGAACTATATTATGAGTAAACTCTTTCGTAAAACAAAATCAGTTAACACAAGATGTGTTTCAAGATTATGAACAAGTTATTTAAGTTCTTGGAAATAGGTTTTAAAAGTACACCTAAGTCTAAGTTGCAGCAGTAGTAGTAAAGATTCAAAAATCACACTCATGAGACAAAAATTTTACTTGGTAAAATCCAAACTAGGGAAAACATCCCCGGGGGTCTCTAGACCTCAAAAAAAAAATCCACTAAATTCAAACACAGATTGCAAGATTACAAGCACTAAGCATGCATTCAAGATCCTAAGACTAAGATAGAAATTATACCTATACGAGCTCTCCTCCTCTAACGTATATCTGATCTGACCTCTTAGACCTTCCTAGCAGCTTCTTGGCCTTCCTCCTTGCTTTTTGTTTGGAGTGGCTCAATTAACCTTAAACTTTCAGATGAACCACACTAACTATGTGTTCGTGTGAGAGTGACAGTGAACGTGAAGTGACCATAACCACATGCAAAAAATATGGCTCACTCCTCTCAAGATTTATATAAATAAATCCTACAAATTACATATATTCTATGTGCATGCAAATATTTCAAATCTCTTTTGAAATTCAGGCTTCAAAACTATTTTCAGATCTGAAAGAAAATCTTTCTGAAAAATAGATCTTAAATTTTCAAACTTATATATGTATGAACTAATTTCACAAACTGTGAAATTTAAACTTTTAAAACAAGTCTTTTCAGATCTGAAACTTTTAGACTACTAGAAGTCTCTTTTTCAAAGTTATTTGAAGATAGAGAGTGGGTCTATAAATATACAAATTTATAACACAAGATCCAAACAGAAAAGGATTAACCGAAACCCTAGATAATATGTGAAACATATCTCCTAGCAAATCTCACAATTTGTAAAAGGAAAACCATACCCCAAAAACAAACTGGAAGAGATTCTCACAATTTGTAAAAGGAAAACCGAAACCCTAGAATTACAAGGAGAGTGGTTCCTAAGAGAGATATAGGTTGAAGAGATTCTCCAATCACGAAAACCATACCCAAAAAATAAACTGGAAAACCTAAAACTATAACTCTCAAGCAAACAGGTTTTCTGGGATGAGAAAATATTTAGGAATGGTGTTTGGCTTTGAAGAAAACTTTGGGTTTGAAACTAAACAATTGGTTTTCTCCCTCTCTCTCTCTCTCTCTCTCTCTAATGTTTCTCCTTTCTCTATATACCTTCTCTTTACTCTCTCTTTTTTCTCTCAGCTAAACGAATGACCAACGTTCTCAAATGGCTTGCCCATGGAGCCTTTTTTTATTAGCTTTGGAAGGATATGGATCATTAAAGTAAATTAATTGTTAAGGTCAATTTGACGATTCAACATTCGAATCTAAGGGCTACTAATGCACCGCTTCTATTCTTACTCTGATTAGTTCAAATGGTTATCACAAGGATTTACTTAATTACTTGCATAGCGTTAATAACTTATGCTCAAAAGGTTGATATTGTATCTTACAACTTAGACATGGAGAAAACACAAATCTAGAAATTATAAGAAAAAAACGTGTGGGGATGTGATCGATTGAAAAATGTGTGTTTAAGAACTTTTCAAAATACAATTTTCACCCACAAAAGTCTGTAGCACTTTCGAATTCTACCCAAGGCAGTTTTTAAAAGATAAAAATAATTCAAACTAAGCCCACAATATTTTAAAACATGATTTTGAATGTTTAAAAGTCATTTTGAAAATGCTTTAAAATGTTTTAAACTTGTTTTAAAAATTCCTAAAAATATGCAATCATTTGTGCACACACAATAATACCTATATGCATGAATCGTATTCTATAGTGTGGTCAAGAGATAAGATTACGTCCCTTTTTGGTAGATGCATTTGTCTTGGACATGATGATGTTGAAGATGAATCTTGTAGATACCTTAGAGAAGATGCTCATGAAATCTAATCTTATTTTGTCACCATATCCAAACTAGTGGGAACTCTTATATGGTGCAGACTCAAGTGAGTCAACCATATAGTGTGTTCTCAAAGTGAACCATTTCTAACACAACTTTGGAACTTTTGGTTTGGGTCATGAATGCCCTTTGGTCATTTTACCATCTAAACAATATTCAAGACTACAAGTGCCTCCACTTCCAATGATTTCAATTATCTATTTTAAACCACTCTACGAATTCCATTTTGGAAAAAATAACCTAAGCATAAGTGTTAAACTTGTGTCTGTCTATTTAATGATATTCATCCATTAAATTATTCAATTCAGCACTTAGCAGTATTAGTGAGATAAATCTTATAATGTATAAATTATTTCCAATGTACCCGAATAGATATAAGATATCCCAATTTTGATAAAAAAAAATTGTATAATCAATCAAATATCTGTTTAAAACAAAATTAGAAAACCAAAACCAACATTTATAAAACTAGTTACATTCAATCATTTACCTACATTAACCTTATCTCAACGACACTATTCATAATAATATTCCACCGCTAATATTGCAATGTTATTCTAATTTCCCAAAACTTAAATACATGTCTCTTTAAACTAATTGTCCAATTACCTGGAACCTTTGCAACGAGTTACAATCCTAATTTGTGGTTCCTGAGTCTACATACTAGGTTACCATAGATCATATCATAAATCATGTTATTAGTTTTAAGAGATAAACCATTATCTTGTCCTTTCCTTACATAGCAGGGAAAACCCGAACACGTCACTATAAAAGTTCCAACTCATTGTAGTGAGAATACCTACCTTTTGGCTATTCCACGACTACTGAGGAATATGAACCTTCCTTAACCCAAACCATTGTACATGAGACTTATTCTTATCCTCCCACCTCCATTTCTATAGAAAGGTAAAACTCTTATCAAATAACTAACACAACTGTTAACGCCTAAAATTGGTGCACGAATTTATGACTTAACTAGATACATTAATCTTAAATCCCTATTAGATAAAGAGAGAATAGTCGATGAAATGCTTATATGGAGTAAATATAACAGAGAAAGGATGAGAGAATAGAGAAAGAAACCGCGTCTACGTTGTTTAGCCTAAGATGGTGTCGACATCCATAACTGTAGTAAAGGTTGTATTAATATTAAAGGGAAAAAGACATAGATGAATGGAGGATTAAAAGATATCTAGTTTACTCTAGAAATGGGTAGCATAACGGTAAGAAATTAAACTCTCGATCCTTTATGTATGGGGTTATAAATCATTTTTATATGTGTCATGAGTGGGAATAAAGAGAAAGTGTAGTGGAGACAAAATGAATGTTGGACGACAGGTTCCATACCTTTCTATATTAGACACGTTAAATTTTATATGAAATGTGGGAAAATGGGATGGGCACACGTTGCCCATTAATAGTGGAGGAATAATAAACCTTGAATCCCTCATGTGTGTTTGCTAAGTGTTGCTGACATTAATCGCGCTAACTGATGTCCACCTGTACACAATATTAAGTAATACCAATTTTAGCCATAAGCTAGGTGTGGTAAAGTTACTACCTGTGAGGCTGGAGCAGAGCAGAATGGCTTGGATGACAAGATTATGGTCTGAGCCAACCTCTTTTAGGTAATGGAAAAAATTAGTTATCACTATATAATTTGTTCTCTGAACACTTAAGGTACAACAAAAGCCTTCATGACTTCTTTAGTGAGTGAAAGATAAGGTAGATTCTATGAAGTGTTATGCCTTAGTATTATCTGCTGAGATGATTTAAGCAAGTGGAGTATTTACCAAAGAGAATGTCGTTGGTCTTGGAACTCCTCAGCGCGCACCGTGTAGATTGACTTGTAACATTTTTCACTTCAAGATAATGTTTGACATGTGTCACTAGCTAGACTTTTATGCCCAGAGTAATTATCATGCGTGCGTGGGGCAATGCGCATCCACTTTGTCTGACAATGCATGTCCAATTTTCCAGCCATGAAATCACATCTCACAATTAATTATTGCCACCATTTTTTTGAGTATAAATACTTATTTTAAAATATTTTTCCAATCATTCATCTTCCTTCGAGCCTTATTTAGATAGAGAGAGCATCATGTTTTCAAAAACAATATAACCTTCGTCTTCAAACTTCTTTCCCAACCACTGATCATGATTTTTTAAGCTTCTCACTCTCGCTTTCTTCTGGATTTTGAGGCTTCTCTATTTGTCTTCAAAAATCTCTGGGGTTTCCCAGGTATGCTCTCCTTTCTATCTCTGCAATTTTAGGGATTTTTAAAGGAAACCCTCTTTTCTTGAAATTTATGGCGTCTTGATCTTGTTGGGGATGTATTATTGATTGGTAATTTGTTGATTTTATTAGAGGAGTGTCAACATTTAGATGGCCATTGATTTGGCTGGCCTAGGTATCCTAATTTTGTTATGGTTTTGTCAAAAACTGACATTTTCTTTCTGCGCCTGAATAGCCCCCAAGATAACTCTATCTTTCATCTTTATGAGTTATCCACCCCACGTTCAGTGACTATTTAAAATTTAAGCTGAGTCAACCAAACTGTACCGGTATCACCGCTAGGATATTTCCAACCCCATCGAGGTCATTTGACAAGAATATGATCCTAGACATACTAGGTACACCTCTACAGTTACCTCATCCATTGGGTTTATTTCACAGTCCCCAGTCATGGGATCTGAGCCTTCCCCTATTGTAGATACCATAGTGGTGGATCATTTCCTTAGTGGGTAGAGTCTAGTCCATATTATATACATATCTATAGGTTACTTAGATCTTTACCATCCTCGTAATACCCCTAAGGACCAGATGGACTCCACCTCTCCTGTTGTGGTTCCCCTCACTAATGATGGCACTTCTAGGTCCACTGACCTCTAGGATCTAGCCACCAGTGATGCTTTAAACCATGGTTATGATATCATGAATAATTACTTGGAGGACTTGAGGGATAGGTTAAATATCCAAATAACTAGTTCTCACCGACTGCCATACCCTGATGAGAGGATCTATGATCGGCCTAGTGCTGACGAGATTTGTTTCCTTATATAGGATTTATAGGTGGGAGTTTGGATTCCTCTTCAATCCATCATAAGATTGATCCTAAGGGTCAATGGCGTAGCTCATACTCATCTCCTACTAAATACTTACAGATTCATCCTTAGGTCCATGGTGTGCTAGTAGCTTCACACGGGGTTTGACCTGACTGGGGATATCCTTTGGTTGGTTTATGGTGCAAAAGACAATGCCAAATCCAACAGCTACTATTATTTTTCACCCTGAAAAGGCGACCATAAGAAGGTGCAGGTCATACAAACAAGCAATCACAATTGGAAAAAATAGTTTGACTTTGTAAAAGGCATAAGGGAGTTTTATTCTGATGAGAGGGATAGGTCTTGCAGTATTCCTCGTGATTGGTGCTCCCCCCACCATATTGGAACACTCTTTGTATTTCATTCTATTACACTTGTTTTCATTTATGATTACTAACCTCATTTCATGTCTGTTCCTTTGCAATAAAAAAAAGGCTCCAGAGCTTCCCCCTACTCTGAAGGAGTTGGTCAGGACTATGTGTACACCTACTCGGTGATTGTTCTGAGGTGTTAGGTCTTCAAACCCCTATGGAAAGATGGATCCTTTTAACTGGGACCCCAATAATCCAGTCACCAAGGAAAAAATGCGTAAACAGAAAGACTCTATCATCTGTCTTAAGGAAAACCTTATTGATGTTCTAGATATCATGGTTATGCTCGTGATTTCGAAAATCTCTGTCAGTTCAACACTGATGAGATCTTAAGTATGACTAAGAACAATATGTTGGTTTTAAGTTCTAGGCCAAATTCTTCTTTTTTTATTTTATTCATGTTGTGTTGAATTTTTTTTGACTTCTTCATATTAAGGTTTTATGGGTGCCACCATAATACGGGAGCAGATGGCCTCGTACCAAAATGTGCACGATGAATTCAAGGACGAGCACAATGATCTCCTCAGCCACTACGAGACCTTGCTAAGTGCACCGAAAGATACCAAGGTTGATTATGATAAGGTTTATTCAGGGATGAAAGAGAAAGATGACTAGCTAGTGGAAAATGTGATTTCCCTTGAGCCAGGTAGAGAAGGAGATCAAAAAACTGAAGGAGCGGGCACAGATGGGTGATGGAAAGTACAAGTCTTCTAATGAAGATATGAATAAGGGATTAAAAGACTTGAAGAAAGTAACTGACGTTCTAGAAAAATCGACTGCTGCCCTTGCACTTATTAAAGAGGAAAGAGTGAGGAAATTAAGATCTTGATAAAAAAAATATCGACCTGGTGACCATCTTTATGAAGGGCTATGACAAGCTCAAGAATAGGCATCAGGCACTTACCCAATATAATAGACACAATATAGTCCTAGGAAGGCGATGATGATGAGGACAAAGTTATGGCTTTTAAGCTTGAGGCCATGGCGATGGAGGTAATTGCGAAAGATATGGCAGACGGGTAGATTGAGATTGATGTTGATTAACCCACCGCTTCCAATGTTATCCTTATCACTATTGTGGATGCCCAGATAATAGAGCCTGAGACTCAGCATGCTTCTAAAGCATAAATTTCTCTATCTTGATAATTTTTGTGAAGCTTTTTATTTCAGATCATTCTTATCTTCTGACAAACATTTTGTATTTTGTAATGAACACATTTGTTACTTTGTTGTTTCAATGATCAACCTTTTATTGTATCGGCTATTTTCTCGGTGTTCATTCTTATGTATAAACCCAATCTTAGGACCACCCTAAGAACCTCCTTAGGTCCCAAGAACTCACTTGTTTACCTCCAAGTCCAAATTCTATAGATATAACTATGACCTAGTTTTCACAACATATTTACTACAAATATGAATTTCATCACTGTAGTTAATTCCTAGTGATAACACTAGATCTGGTGCAAAAAGGTAATCTCCCTAAAAGATTGCATTACAAAACGTGAAGATTACCTTTTGCAGCCATATATTTTGTTGTGTTCAAGAAGAAGCCTATTTTGGGTGGACAAGAATACCTTAAAGGGTTTAAGAGCTTATGTCCACAAGTTTTAAAGCACCTATTTAATTCATCTTCTTTTTCATCACAAAATATATAAAGTTACGATTTTTTTCAAGATTTTCATTATTTTATCAAGATAAAGAAATCAGATTTTCTTAAGAGCCAAAACCATCTTTGTATTTTTAAGATATCCATTGTTATTATTCTAGTTTAAAGTTATTTAAAGTGTTATTACTTCTATCAAGACTTGAATAAAAAAATCTAAAATTTGTTCTTAACAAACTTTAAATATTTTTTATATCTCAAATATAATTTGGGAGTTTATTTTGATTATCCAAACCTTTTTAAAACTTCCCTCAACCTTTAGGACTATCACATCCAAGAAAGTTAGATCTACATTAATGTATTTTCACTTGTTCCTTTGGAACAAAAAGTTCTTCAACTTTATAGAAGATTTGAATATTTGGGGCAAATGCGACATTAACAAAGGAAATTGACACCTATGACGTGGCGAGTGGTCTGAGAGTGATCTGTGCTTGCTCTTCCAGCTAGAAGGTTGTACATTATTGACACTATCACTTGTTCAAGTTTGTAAGTCATTTCTCCTTGTTTTAATCTTATATGTTATGAACATATATGATTAATTTAAATCAACTTGTAAATTACTATTTTGTCATTTGGACATTATGATTAACTTTTGCCCAAATTTGTATTAAAAACCAACATTACCTAGATTTTAGTAATAATTTTTAATTTGGGTAGTCCCTCTCTACACACACACTCCTTCACCACTCTCACAAACTGTAAATCTTGGCTCATTGAATTTACGACACTTATCCTTTACTTTTTGTTTGTTACAGTATAATATGCAATCATACTTGCATGCATGAATCGATTTGTACTTCAAACCCAAATACCTCAAAAAAAAATCATGGTCAAATAATTAATTCGTAACGTGCTCTTATTCGGGAAAATGTCTTTATCCTACTTGAGGATTATAGTTACGATTTTCCTTGACAAATTGTAATGATTCCTCAAATTATGCAAATGAATCATTTCATACAATACAAAGTGATCTTCATTGAAATTTTGTACAAATGTCTAGATGTGTCATCTCTCAACCATTAGTATTATCGAAATAACTTCATTAACAAGGTCATTGTGAACACTACATGAATCAATAGGATGGTGGTTTTTACTGTGACGGACTCTATAAGAACATCAATTAGGTCGGTTAAAGTAAGATGTGATGGTGAATCATTCACCACTTCCACCTAGTCGCATTTTGGTCATTCTCTCGGAACATACGATACGTTATTTTACCTATGTAATGTTCATATCTTATAGTCTGTAGAAATATCTCACCTTAATAAATGAAACTTAACATCTTCAAAAGACTTATACTATAGTCCATACTATTCGGGTTTTATTTTTAAAACCATGTATGACATTTACATTTAATTAAAGGTGTGTTAGCTCATTTTGAAATAAGAATCGTGGTTATTGGATGGCCTTATATTAGGTTTAAATGTATTATAAATATATCGATCAAAAGATCTCAATAGGATTTCAGTGAGTCAGCTTCGAATTGATTATTGGGAGATTAAGATTCATGTTCTAGCATTATTGAAATATTCACAACTTGGATAGGGAGTTGACATCCTATCATAATGGTTGAGATTCAATCCTAGCAGTTTATATTAAACTTTGGGAACCTATATGATGGTTTAAGAACTTATATAATAGCTTGGCATCGGATTTAATCTGTACATCCCAGAAATGTATTGACAAAGGCCACTCGTGTTATTTAAGCCTAAGGGCTATCT
Source organism: Sambucus nigra (assembly GCA_949130495.1). NCBI lineage: Eukaryota > Viridiplantae > Streptophyta > Magnoliopsida > Dipsacales > Adoxaceae > Sambucus > Sambucus nigra. The sequence goes on from OX422211.1 coordinate 83,747,895, forward strand.
TGACTAGACTCGTTAAATCTCACATCATTTGAAAATGATGCATACATTCTCAATCCTTATAATTATGAGGATTAGAATGCTTGTGCAAATCTTACTTTTATTGCTATGGGTGTGATCTGATTTTATATCGGGTGAAATGATCGCGCATATTGGGTAACAGTTTTGTGGGTAGGTTAGACATCATAATTAGAGGGAATATGCATCCAGAGGATACCTTGTATTATAATACCCCCTTGATAGAATTATATTTTTTTTTTCATCAAGTAAAACCCAATCGGTGGACTATTTTATAATCTTTGTGGAGTATAATATAAGTTAAGTCCAAGAATCAAGTAATTGATTAGGTATTTACTAAAATCGATTAACAGTAAATTAATTTGACCAAGTAGGTATCAGACACTTAACGCGGGAAATCATATTACGTAACATAAGTTTTAAAATAAGACCTGATTATATCCGAGTGATTTATGAGATAATTAAATTATAGTGCGGTTATAATCATTTAGTGGATGTAGTCATGAATAAATAAATAATGAAAATAATTTATGGTAATTGTAATCGGGATTTCTAACAATTTATTTGGAAGATAATTTAATTATTTGTCTTGAGTGCCAAGTATAGTTCACATACCCAACTCGTTAGGCCCAAACTCTCAAGAAATCCACTTTTCCCTAAGCCCACCTTGTATACTTGTAAATAAAGGTGTGGGACGTGGTTCTTAATCATTATAATTTATCATTACCGGTTGATAGGGGTAAGAGAAAATACTATTCATGTTTTTGTGAAGGAGTCTAGGGAGAGATCACTATATCTCACTCATAAGGAATGGTTTTCATCTCAAAAGGTATTCACACAACTACCTAGGTTTGGGAAGGATCATAGATTAGAAAATCTAAGCTTTACAGAAGATTAAACAAGGTTTTCAAACACCTTGGAGGGAAGCAAGGATTTCATCATCTTGAATTTTTATCTCCTCATATGAATTACAACATGATTCGCTATGATATTATATTCTTGAACTCTACGTTTAATCTTTAAACATAGTTCTTGATTTCTTTTCAATGAATGATTAATCAAATATCATTAGGGATGATTTTTTTTTTTTGCATCTTAAATGTCAATCCTAAGTTGTGTTTTCCAAATTATTGGTATCCGATCCCCGATTGAAATTGATCGTGTATTAAAAAAGTCTATGTTTTCTGCTAGAAACCCTAGTCTTGGCAAGTCGTACGATTGTGAAATCTTTATTATCGAATCTTTCTAGTATGGTTTTACAGAGATTTTATCTGTGTATCCCTTCTGACATGGTTACATACGTTTATTTTGTGTAATTGGATCATATGGTTGTTTACTTATAGTTATTTTTTGCTCCTAGATTCGATATGGTTGTAATAATTATATTTCTATAATTATTATTTTATCAATTTACTTAGAGGAGATTGGGAGGGGATGTAATATTTATATCCTATTAGAATCATGTATTTATATGTGTTTAGGTGTTGAACTATGTTTCAAGCAGTTTCATGAAGACGTGGAAGATTTAAAGCCATTTTTTCATGAATTTGGAAGTGGAGAAGAAGTTATCAACACGGATTATTCGGACCAATACGAAGTCCAGATCAATTCGATTCGATTTCCATGCAAGATCGTTCCGATCGAGCACAGACAGCCTTGGATGGCTTGTTTTATGGTGTTTTCGGTGGCTTATTTTAGTGGACTTTCCTCATCTCCCTTCCAGACCAGGTTGGATCAATTTTTAGAGAGAAATATCTTCAAGAATTCTTCTTTATTATGAAGTGTACTTTAATTCTGACTTTTTATCAAAGGGAATTCTTCAACAACAAAAATTATTGGGCTTGAAAAGTTCTACTTAAAGAATAAGTTTTGTCCATAATGGAAAAAGGAATTTTTATCCTTTTTTTGCTTGCATCTATTTGACATTTTAATGTAAGTCTCATTATTTTTATGTTTAATTCGCGTGTCAATTAATTGGAAAATTAGGAACACTCGTTTTTATGAACAACGTGGATTTTAAGTCTGGATCAGCCTAGATCAACATTTTTCTAGGAAATCCATTTTACTTATTATTATTTAAATTGAATTAAATCAGGGTAATTGTTAGTCATAGAATATTTTTCTCATCGGACTTAAACCTAACGAAAAATAAAAATAACACGGGTTTGGGGCAATTTTGCTCCTTTTTGGCAAAGTAAATTAACTAAGGTTAAGATAAATAAGGGTTTGATCTGGATTATTCTCCAATTTAGGTATCCTAGATTTAAAGGAATATATTAAATTTTGATCTCTGAGTTTGATGTTAATTTAAAAATGGTTTGACTTTTGGAAAATTAAAATTATAAGATCGGGTAATTTAATTTTTACAAGTAAATTGAAAAATTACCAAGGATTTAATTAGGGATTTTAGAATTGAATGAATAGTTTTTTAAAAGCGTTCAAGTTCCCAAATACTAAGTGGTACATGGGTTCTAACATAAATTTCATGGTCTCTATCGATATTTTATCAATCATATGTGATTGATTTCTCGTATCAGCTTCGGTCTGGCCTCCCAACGGATGGACTTAATTAGGGAATCAAGGATTTATTAAAAATGCTTAAGTGATAATTCTGAGAATTAGAGTGTTAACGAGTTCAATCCCCCCAATGGAAAATTCCAACCTAATTCTTTGTTCAACCAATGATAAAAAACTTCTAAGAATAACTTCGGTTTATTCCTTTTTTAATCCTTTGTTCAACCAACAATAAAATCATTCTAAGAACATGATTCTTAATTAAATATAGTAAAATAATCGAAAGGCAAGTATTCTCACTACAAGTACTTATAACTTTTATAGCAATGCGTTCGGTTTATTCCTTTTTTTGTAAGTAAAAGGACATGGTGACGATCTATCTCTTAAAAATAAATTCATGATTTTATGTACGATTTACAATAACCTGTTATGTAGAATCAGGAACCACAATCAGGACTGTAACTCATTGTAGAGGTTCTAAGTAACCGGACAATTACTTAAAAGGGAGATATTTCTAATTATGGGAAAATAGAATAAGGCAGTAGTAATAGCAATATAATATTCTTATAAATTTTGGTTAAGACATAAAGTTAATGTGGAAAATTTATTTAATGTACCTATTTTTTTTAGAAAAGTTGGTTTCGATTTTCTAAATTACTTTTCAACAAAAATTCGATTGATTTTGTAAAATTATTTTATTAAAATTAGGATATCTTTTATCAGTTATGGTACATTAAAAAATAATTTATACATTATAAGATTTGGCTCACCAATACTGTTGAATACTAAATTAAATAATTTGATGGACAAATCATTAAACAGAAAGTTTCGTTCTAGAACCAAACTCAATTTTGACACTTATGCTTAGATTATTTTATTCAAAAAGTAATTCAAAAACGATTTTAAAATGATTGACTTAGTTCATTAGAAGTGGAGGAACTTTTAGTCTTGAATCACATTTAGATGGTAAAATGACCAAGGGGTCATCATATCCCAAAGCTAAAGAAACAAAGATGTGATGTAAATGTTTCACTTCAATTAGCATGATTCGATGACAATTCGGTCAAGAGGTGATTTTGAATGCATCATCGATTTCATTCATGATCAGTTGAATGTATGGATATGTTTACCTTATGAACCAAAATTATGAAGCATTTTATTAGTTCAAAGTGTGCAAGGCTAAGGTGGATCATGGGTGAGGTAAACTAATACAAATTCAATGATATAATTATACAAGTGTTTACCTCTTTGGATAGTCAAAGGATCATTTATCAAGGGTGTGGGGTGGTATCCTAGTTGTCTAAAATGGGTATTCAACTTTGAAATGTGTAGATGATAAGAAGGAATAAGTCTCTTTTGGAAATGATAAGGTCAATGGTTGTTTATTCATGTCTACAACATTTTTGTTGGGAATTTTTATTAAATGGCGAATATATGCATTTTGAAATTAATTTATCCTTAATTGGTCTATTCAATTCACATTGAATATTAGAATGTGTGCAAGCTCATTCTAGGGCATGTTCAGATTTGATGGTACTCGGCGCTCATATTGTGGAAGGAGCCACTGAAGTTAAAATTAAGTATAGAGATATGTCTCTTTGTTATTCATCCCAAAGGTTACAAAGGTAGTTTATACCATGCTCATAAACAGAATAAGGACATTAATTAAATCAATGCCTGGCTATTATAAGTGGATTGTATAGTAAACACGGGCCCAAGTGTAAGTTTTACTTGCAAGATAAAATGGAACATTGTATTACCAATGTTGCTAGACCACCCATATAAGACAAAATAAAATCTGATATCGATAATACACTACCTTATCATAGTGGGAGAATTACCGATGATCAGTATATACATGTCACTTACTCGGGAAACCAAGTGGTCCCACATCGTAGTGGGTGTTGGGGTTTATTCTTAAAACCATGTGTAAAACATTTTATTATTTATTAATACAGGATTTATATTCTTTTTAAATGAGAATCAAGTTTGTGACAATGCTTTATATTTTTTAAATATATTATTTCATATTAATGTTGGTTATTAGAGCTTAGTTCGAACTCTAGTGAGTTATCTTGGGACTGATCATGAGGAGATTAGAATTTTGGTTCCCACGTTATTAAAAATCTCACAACCTTGATGAGAACTTGATATCCTATTGGAATGGTCGTGATGCAATTCTAGTAGGTTATCTTAAACTATTGGAACTTTTATGATGGATCGATAACTTGTGAGATATTTCAACAGATGATTGTGATCGATAAATATCATGAATGTATTGCATTGGACCACCCATGAGATTTGAGTCTAAGGGATATCTTGATTATACTCTATTAATCTCACACAATTTACAAATAATAGTGCATAGATTCTCAATCCCAAGAATTATGAGAATTGGAATGCTTATATGATTGTCGCATTGATTACTTTGGGTGCAATTAAATTTTATATTGAATCAAATGATACCCTCACATTGGTAGAAACTTATGAAAGTATGTTTGAGATCTTAGTTCTGAGGAAATACACAGGATTGAGATACCCCATGATAGACTTATATGATTTACTGACAATTGTAAACCTAATCAATACATTATTTATGATCTGGTGGAGTAGAAAAAAAGTTAAGCCTGAGAATCAATTAATTAATTAGATGTTGGTTAAAGTCGATTAACATTAAATTGATTTGACCAAGCGGGTATCGGAAGTTTAACACAGGGAATTAAATTATGTATCATAATCAACATTGCAAATAAGACCTCGTCATATACGAGTGATTTATGAGATAATTAAATTGTAGTGTAGTCATAATTATTTAGTGGAATTAATTATGATTGAATAAATAAAGAAAATAATTATGGTAATTGTATTTGGAATTTTTTACTATTTGTATGGAAACAAATTTAATTATTTATCTTAGGTCCCTAGTTTAGTCCACAAACCCAAGTTGTTAGGCCCAAACTTTTAAGAAATCTAGTTTTTCAACTATTTCTAAACAAGTTTGAAAAGATGACCTTACTCCAATGTCTAAACACTTCTTTGATATTTTTCAATTTCATTTGAAATCTAAACATATGATTATGTTGTGGAGTTTTATATTATGTTGTCCTGACAATATCCTAGAAATCATACTGATTTTCCCATGCTTTGAAAACTCTAAAGTTTACACACGATTGTTAGATTTGGGAGGCCAGTGAATTAGAATAGGAGAATGGTTAGAGATGCCATGCCCCATAAAATAAGCTCCAAATTTAGGATATGAGCCCATCCATTCTTTATCAATCACACATCTATAATTTTAGGATAGTGTTCTAGTGTTTTTATTACTCCCTTGACTCTACCAAGTGAGAAAAGCTCATTTATCAATAATCTAGCATTGAGATAGCAGTCTGGAAACGTTATAGTGTCTCTAAGGTGAACAAGGGTACTGCCAACCCTCTCAATATAACTTTAGATGACGTTAAAGTCTCCCTCCACAATCAATGGAACCTTCATATTTCTTCCTAAGGAGGAGAGATTATTCCAAAGGGGTTGTCTAAGCCTTTTATCATTTTTACCATACACAACAGTGAGAAAACAATGTACCGAGCCATCAATTATATTGACCTGGGAGTGAAGTTGATCATTACATCTCTCAACTCTACAATTTATGTTGCAAATGGTCCAAAGAAATAATATCTTGCCACACTGGGTCACATCCAAGTTATGAATATAATCCTAGTTGCATGCAATGAAATTGCATACTCTATCTATATCAGCAGCACCAAGTTTAATCTCCACGGTGAACATAATGGATATATCATGTTTTTCTTTTAGGTTTTTCACTTTGTGATGTTTAAACACGTCATTCAAGGCCCTTATGTTCCACACATACCAGTTGTACTTCATTTATAATTCTTGGGAGTTTTTGTTTGGTTTTTTTCTTTGCAAAACCTAAGAATGTTTCATCTTTTAATATGTCTTTGTATTTTCAAATATACTTATTTTCTTTTTCGTATTTTTGTTCTCATCTTTCATTGGCTATTACACTTTCCTATGACAATAGCGGTGTGAATGAAAATTGGAAATAACCATGGAGTCATAAAAGGATGATACACATTAAGCTCAAGTATCACTTGGTTTAGAGATTGTACGGAGGGGGACATCATCGTGACCAAGATTTCATCTTAGGACAACCTGGTGTATCTTTTAACAAAGAGCTTACTATATAGGGCTTTTGATAGTCACGTAGAAGGAATGGGATTCAAGTGCATGTCCACCTCGCTTTAAGACTGATTGGGAGATTGTTGGGTTTTATTCTTCAAAACTATATGTAAAACCTTATATTATTGATTAATAAAAGATTGTTTTACTCATTTTAAAATGAAAATCAAGTTTGTGAGAATGCTTTATATTTATTAAAATAAATTATTTCATATTAATGTCGATCAATAGAGCCTAGTAAGAGTTCTAGTATGTTGGCTTTGGGTTGATCATGAGGAGATTATAATTTAGTTCTTGCGCTATTAAAAAGGTCACAACCTTGATAAGAACTAAAAATCCTATTAACACGGTTGTGATCAATCCTAGTATTTTATCTTAAACGATGGAAACCGGTATGATTGATTAGTCGCAAATATTGTATATTGTATGCACGTTAATTATGCTTGCACGCACGCTTGTGACCGTTATTTCACGTATTTAAGCTCTTGTACTGTATAACCTTTAGTTTCCATATATATATGCTTTGCGAGGTTTATTTGAGCTTTTGTAGGGATTGGAGTGCTAAACGGAGCAAGTGTGAGTTATCCGGGAACGTTCAATGTTTTACGCAACTTCAGGGGTAATTTTGTCATTTCTACAATTGAGCTTTGTGCCTGAACCCTTCACGGATGTTGGAGTTCTCCTAGCCAACTTCACGTAGCCCTCGACGGTTTGTTAATACAGTTCACGAGGACCAAGTTATGGTCATTTTCTCAAGGCCCCTTGTTATGTATCATAAGAAGAGAGGATCTATGATTTTGCAGGACCGATCGATCGGTCCCTGACCAGCGGTCGACCGGGGTTTTACCATTTACATTAGAAGTGAGACAATGTGCCTTCTCCCGGACCAGCAATCGACCGGTCCAGACCCGCGGTCGACCGGTGCCTCAATTTCTGCAAAACCCAGTAGTTTTGGTTTGGTTTTTACCACCCATACTTTTTTTGTGGTTTTTTTTTCTCTCTCGCTCCTAGGGCTTGATAATTTCCTTGCCATTTTCATCTTCCACTTCATTTATTGTAAGTAAAGTTCCATCTTAGTTGTTTCTTGTTGACTATTGGTATCATTTTGTGCAATTAATATTGTGGTTGTGTATTAAATGCTTGTTCTTACCATGGTTATTACACATACTATTAATTTAATGGTGTGTTTTGATATGGTTAGTGTTATAAGTAGCTAATCTCCTTAGGTTGGGAGCATAAACCCACCTTGGAGGGTTCATTTCTTGGGTTGTTCAATGATTAAATCCAATAAATGGGTGTGTGGGTTGATATTGGAGTTTCATAGGATTTTATCTTCTCTTATCCTGTAAGGGTTGTATTTTAAGACTTAACTCCAACAACAACGTATTTGTCCGATAATATATCATTACCTTCATCTTATATTATTGAGTTGACATCCTTCATGTAGGATTGTTGGTATCGATATCTTATTCCCGTTTGATTGTGATTTAATTGGAAGAACTCGTTGAGTTGTGCACATCCGTGGTGGGGGGATGCTCCTTAACCTTTTGTTAAAGAATCGTTTCATAACCCTATTTAAAAATCTCACTTGTTCCTGTTTCTACTTTGTTTAGCATTTCATTTATCTTGGTTCGCTTTGGTTTGTTACAGCACATAAAACCTAAATCATACTTTCTTTTATCTTTTATTCTTGTTTATTGATTTTTAACTAGAAGAATATCCTCGGTAGTTCATATAATTCCCTGCGAAAATTGATTTATTACTCTCGTGATTAGCGTACACTTGCGCTATACAATATTCTGAGCGAGTCAAAGTTTTTGGCACCGTTGCCGGAGAATTATTAGTAACGACTATATTGATTTAGTTCTTTGTCGATAAACCCTTTGCATTTAACTGTTTGAGTTAGTGTTGTTTTGAAGGATAAGTCTTATGTCCTAATGAGAAACAATTTAAACCAAGGGACCGGTTCGTCGGGAACTACAGACTACTATTTTCTCCTGAAGGCTCAAACAATCTCTACAATAACTTTAGAGAATCATCTCAACATCGTTACTCGCTTAATACGGCGCCATCCCAGACAGATTTTTCATCCATATCACAATACCCTAGTGCACCCCCTCGGTACGATCTTATGATCCTCCTATGGAGTATAATTATGCACCCCCACGGGGTGCTACCGCCGTGCGTCAATCATTTGGCGATTACCTCCGATCGGAGATAGTTTCCATGCCCGGATGTATTACATTCTCGTTTAACCACGGAGCCTTCCATTTCCGCAATGGCATGATTAATCTGTTGCCTTCCTTCCACAGAATGGAAAATGAAAACCCTTACCATCACATTAGAGACATTGAAGAGGTGTGCAACACTTTTTCTGACCAAAATTGCACACCCGATCTTGTTCGACTTAAGTTGTTTTCGTTTTCCATTAAAGACAAAGCAAAAGATTGGTTGATTAAACTTCCCCCCAACTCTATTGGGAATTGGCAATAGTTGCAAGACCTCTTCTTAAAGGAATTTTTTCCCATACACAAGACAAATGAGCTCATGAAACAAATTCAAAATTTTTAACAATATGATCATGAGGCATTTGACAAATGTTGGGAACGCTTTAAATCTTTAAAGCGGTCTTGCCCGCATCATAATTTTGATCAGATGCGTTTAATCTCAATATTTTATAGGGGTCTTAATCCTTTGACCAAACAATTGGTCGAAACCATGTGTCAGAGTAGTCTTTTTTATTTGAGTAGTGAGGAGGTAGAAGCCCATTTTGAGTTTGACTCAAAGACATCTCGGGGATGGGACACATCGAACCCTTACGATCGCACTATTCATGATAACAAAGTCCCTCGCGGGAAAACCAGCAGTCTGAGTATCTTGCAGGAAAATCAGGATACCCAGAAAAAATACGATCAGTTGTGTCATAGAATCGATGCATTACAACTCACACAACAACCCCCACCCATGAAAGCCGTCAAAAAGGTTTTTGTTGTGGAGGAAGTCGTGTGCGTTACATGTGACAACATTGGACACCCAATGAGGGAGTGTCCTTCACTCCCTATCATTAAGGGCGAGTTACAAGGGCAAGCTAATTCTATAGGGGCATATAGAAATCAATACTCCAATGCTCCGTTCGATCCTAACAACCCTCCCTACAATCCTAGTTGGAGGACGACACATCCTCTTATTAGTTGGAAGGATCATAATTCCAATTCCCAAATACCCCCAACTCCGAACTTTCCAGGCCCATGTTCGTCCCCGAAATTCTAACAGTAACCTCCCCCATATCAATCGCAGCCACATCCGCCCACGGGACCTCTCACTTTGTATTTTCCTCCTCAGAGACGGCATAATGAGGAATAATTTGTGACTGTTCAAAAAGTTTCGCAACTTGAATAGTCTATCTCGCAAATGGTTCGGTCTATGCAAGAGATGCAAATCTCTCTTGCTCAATTGGTTCAAAACTCCCAAGGAGTTGCGAGACCCCTTCTACCGGCACAACCTCAACCCAACCCCAAAATCCAAATGGGTAATGAGAGCTCCACCTCGAATACATCGCACACCAAGCACGCCAAGGGTATTTCCACCCTTAGGAGCGGCAAAACGATTGACAACAAAATTGTGAGACCCTTACCGGAGCCGCCCATTCACACTAAACCCTAAGGCAAAGTTGTTGCTACTGAGGACGCTCCATTGCACAATCCCGCTAACATAGACGATGACATCCCCAAAGAGGGAGATGAGCCTATTTTTGCGAAGGACACAATTTGTCCCATATCGGCACCGTTTCCTCAACGGCTTAAAGAAAATCCCACAAAAGCCTCTGAAGAGGGGTTTCTCGAGTTGTTTAAGCAAGTGAACATGAACATCCCCCTCCTTAAAGCAATCAAACATGTGACCAAGTATGCCAAGTTTATCAAAGACTTGTGTACAGTTAAAAGGAGACAAAATGTGTGCACAAAGGCGTACATGGCTGTCCAAGCTAGTGCTATTATAACTAATGAACTAGCCCCAAAATTCAAAGATTCGGGTTGCCCCACCATTTCATGCATGATTGGGGAGACTAAAATCGACCGCTCCCTCCTCGATTTAGGAGCAAGTGTACACTTTCTTCCTTATTCGGTATATCTCGAGTTAAATCTTGGTGATATTAAATCAGCTCCTGTCACATTACAACTAGTTGACCGTTCGACTAGGATACCTAGAGGAGTAGTGGAGGACGTGATTGTCCAAGCCGATTATTTCTACTACCCAGTAGATTTTATCATCTTGGACACTCAACCCATACCTAAAGGGAGTGCACAAATCCCAATCATTCTTGGGTGACTGTTTCTCGCCACCGTCAATGCGAACATCAATTGTAGAAATGGGGTGATGAAACTTTCATTTGGGAACATGACGGTCGAAGTCAACGTGTTCAACCTCCTCAAGCAACCCCAATTTTGCAATGAGAGTGAGGAAGCGGTTGAAACTGTGGCTTGCATCGAGACTCTTATACAAGAGTATTTTGACCTCTCCCATTTTCAAGATCCATTGGAGGCAATTCTTGTTACCTCCTTGGAAAGCGATTTGCTCCCCAACGATAAGGCCTATGAAGATGTCCTTTATGCGAATTATTTTTCACTGAATGGGGAGTTAATGGACATGTATAATTCCCTTGAGTACTTTGAGGAGGTGAATGAAGGTATGGAGGGTAATAGCATAGATGGTGACGGTGAAAGTGACCTCACGCATGATGAAAGTGAGGGGGTTATCAAATACTCGATGTGGATATACCACTTTGAGAAACACTACACCAAAATGGGAGATTTTTGAGTGCTGTTAGCAGTCACAAATGGCCTTTATAACTGCTATTTACCGTCATAATTTAGGGGGTGACAAAAGAAAATTTTAACTCCTAGCAGCAGTCACAAATTTTTATAACCCCTACGGGGTTATGACTGGTGACCCCAATTTATAATTGCTAGTTGTAACTACTAACAGCAGTCACGAATATAAGATTCGTAACTGCTGTCAGCAGTCACAAATATAAGATTCGTGACTGCTGTTAGCAGTTACAAAATTGATAATAGTGACAAATTTATGACTGCTATTAGCAATTACGAAATTGAATTTGTTAAATGTGATAAGAACTATTACAAATATCTTTATATTTTTACAAAATGATGAAATAATGAAAGTAAAATAAATATCTTGATAACAAGTCTAAAAAATTCGACAACATTTCATTTATATTTATGAGATTCCAAATATCCGGTACACATAAAACTTGTTTAAATTTAATTTAACATCAAATAAACCCTTCTTGGGCGCCAAGTACAAAATAAACATAGAATAAAAAATAAATTAAAAAAAATAACGACACAACACTTCGATGACATGAAATGTCATGATCATGTAACATCGGATGCTTGACTCGAACTAAATTCACATCTCCAAGTTCTCCAAAACTTCTCTCGAATGCAGGACACTCCTCATGTAGCATAGATCTTCCCTCGTTCAGATTAGGAGAAATTGTTTTGAAGTAGTTAATTGCACTATCAAAAATCCTTCTGGCACACTCAAGGAATTGCAGCTTCTGTTCACGAAGAGATTCTTCTTCCCTATAAGATGCTTCAAACTTTACATAACTAATCGACAACTTCAAAAGCTCTGGTTCTTTCTTAATCACCCTCTAATATCTAAAAGTCAATGTGCCTTCTCCAACAACGAGGAGGTTCAAGAACATAAAATCAGAAAATAAAAGAGTTATGGTTAAACTATGAATCATTTACATTCAAAAAATTATGTTGACGTCAATAACTAATGGACAAATAAAGGAAAACACAGAAAAAAAATTAGATAGAGTACTAACCATACCTGTTAAAAGAATTTTGGCATAGAATGATAATGGTTTATGCTGTATCAGGTCCAAGTCACATCGGGCAAGTATCAAACATTGTTGAATCCATATAATTATGTTAAAAAGTCATGGATAGTTCAGTTCATGTCGTATCGAGTCCTTTCCGCGTTCAAATCATGTATTTTTCTATATATAACAAGTCCGAATTACCCATATGTGTTAGTGTGTCTAATGGGTCAGAATGTTCATATATGCAGATATATGCATATATATGTGCATATAAATATACTAGCGGAATGCCCGTGCCTGAAGGCACGGTGAAAATTTCGAAAGAACGTAATTACAAAACGGCGACAATTTTCGAAGTACATAATTGCAAAACGGTAAAAATATCGTTCCTAACAAAAAAAGAGTAATTTATAACAATTGGTCATAATCTCCTTTGTTGATAAACTATTCACCATGCTTAACGAACAACAAATTGTCCAACAACATTCAAATAGTTAATATTCATCAAATGAATTCTCATTGTCTAAAAAAAAAAAGTGTCAAAGTTTTAAAAAATTGGACAGTCTCCTTTGTTTATTGGACTATCCACCCTTCTCAAGGGATAATGACAAATCCAACAATATAAAAAAAAATCGCCTAACAAAAGCTTCAATGGAAAAAACATCTTAAAAAAATAAATATATAAACTGAAATCTGATGTGACCAAACCTGAGCAAATAATTTTATCCTTCAATGCTTTCACCTGATGCGGTCTCCCCCACCCCACCCCCACTTGTTGCTGCCTCCCCCCCCCCCCCCCCCTCCCACACACCCCCACCCCCACCTTTTGCTTCCCATCATCCCCTACCTGTTGATGCCCCCCTCTCCGACCCACCTGTCACCCCAAGCCGCCACTACTCAGCCCATGCCATCACCCCTTACCTACTAGTGCCCATCACCACTCAGCCCCCCCCCCCCTTAATCACCCCCTACCTGTTGCTCCCCCCCCCCCCCCCCCTTAATCACCCCCTACCTGTTGCTCCCCCACCTGCTACTACTGCATACCTGATGCAATTCATAGCCAACAAAATTTAAATCAGCCCACCTCTTGAGCTCGAGAAACATGAAATGCAATATTGAGATATTCTACCAAAGATGAAGAATCGAAACAACAAAACTGAAACTGCAGCGGCAAAACCAAGAAAAAATTATTTTTTCCAAAAAAATTGTAGGTGAGAACATGTGTGGGAGAGATTACTTTTTTTGCGGCAGCGGGATGAGGGCAGCAGTGGCTTCAACAAGAGATGTCAGACTTACAACAATAGCATATGGAGTAGCTAATAACCGACAATGACCACGATTGAAGTTGAACTCGAATCAAATAAATCAATGGCTGCTTCTTAGTATGATACAGGGCCTGCTATAGAGTTAACTGCTTCCATAGAGCCTACATGTGGATTTAATGAAATAATACCTCAGTCAGTGGCACGTTTTCTTATCCCTTCACATGTTGATTGACACGGTTGTCGCTATTAATTGGTTGAACCTACACATATGAAAACAGAGAAACCTACACATTTGAAACATCACTGTCAAATATTTGAAACATCAGTGCCATTTGCAATATGAAACGTCACAGTGAATATTAGCAGACTAATTGATCTAAATTAATACCCGATGTAAAATGGAAGAAGGTACAATTTGCAATATAGGCAGATTGGTATTGATGTTACAGTCTTTCTGATACTTTTATCATGTTAGGGATGACATTTAACCACATAAGGAGGGATGAATTCACATATGAAGGTTTTAATTCACATATAGCATTAAAACTAATCATTAATTCACATATAGCATTAAAACATTATAGCAATAAAACTAATCATTAATGGAATAAAAAAAGGTTTTAATTAACATATGAACGAACAAAAATATGTAGATGAATGAAATAAAAAAATAAAGTGTCAAAGTTTTAAAAAAATAAAGTGTCAAAGTTTTTAAAAAAATTGGGCGGAGTCTCCTTTGTTTATTGGACTATCCACCCTTCTCAAGGGACTATCCAACAATATAAAAAAAACAATTTAGTGGATACCATAAAGTAAAATACATGCTTCATACCTTCAAGTCGCTCATGGATACCAAATAAGTAAAAAAGTAAAACAATATAATAAATACCAAGTCTTACAAATTTCAATCGATTTCAAAACTGCAAAAAACTAAAATCTCCTTTCAAATTTTCAAGCAAACACAAATGACATTGGTGGCTTACTTGGAAAATGGGTGACATTCATCACATAAGGTCTACTATGCTGGGAGGTTGGCCTCAGCCAATGGTGCCCTCTGTAATCACATCATTATAATATATTTAATAGTTTTTATATTTTACTGTTGTTACAATATATTTATACGTTCATTTGGATCAGTATAATATATTTATACGTTCATTTGGATCACATTAATTTGGGAATCTTGAACATTTCATGTAATGACATAAAAGCAAAAGACCTTAAATTCCTAATTCAAATCATAAGTGAAACCAACTTACTAAAATGTGTAAAACTATTGTAATCCAAAGTTTCTACAATTGTTTTTCAAAAAATTACCAAATGACTCAACTTACCTGAATATACTGATTATGCTCTAACAAAAATATGTCGCAACCTCTGGGCTACCTGCCATATCCAAGTGAACTGTCAAGTTTCTCAATTATATAATCACAGGTTGTAAAAACAACAAATGAGAAAAAATCACTTGCACACATTATATCTGCGGAACACGTAATGAGAAAAAATTAAATGAAAAATTAAGCACTTTGTAAGATTCAGTCTGCATTCAAAATCTCCAATTGAAGCTTTAATCCACATCATCAGATTTATGCTTGTGTGTGAGACAGATATGTTCGTGTGTGATAAAAACATTCATGTATCAAAACCCACAAACGACTATCTTTATAACCAAAAATCAATCAAAATTGTAAAAACCCCCCAAAAGTCTTCAGACCTAGGGTTTTTTTTGGCATGTGTAGGTCCAAAAACAAAAGTTCCTCTATAACAAAACAAAAAGTATAGCAAATTTAAACCAAAATCAGATAAAAAAATTCCAATCCACCACAACACACAATAAGAACTACTAGAGTATTAAAATTACCAACAACAATTATTTTCTATTTAGTTATCAACAATTACCAACAATAAGAGCTTTTAGTTAAATAAGAACTCGAGTATTAAAATTACCAACAACAATGATGCAAAGAATACCCACTCTCCCGTCATAGTACTAAAATTTGATGTCAAACAAAAAATAAAATAAATTTAATCTTACAACCTATAAGAAATACAACTCTTCAAAATGTTGGAAATCAACTCGGTGAGGCTATAATTTAGACAAGAAATTAAAACTCTCATCAAAATTAGAGTATTATACTGAAAAAGTATTATAAATTAGTTGGACTTCTACCATAAGGAAAACATTCAGCATGTATATCAAAACCATAACCTAAGTCCACACAGATTTTGAATTTATGAAACCTTAACCACACATTCAACATGTAAGAAGAAAAATCAAACCTGATAATTTCTTAATATGAGGCTACTACCCCATTCAGTGTGATAATAGTATCTGCAACGCAATAGATACAGATAATAACAGACTGAAACCCAAACGTATAAGAAAAATACATCAACTTAATCTGCAAAAATAAGTCAAACTTTAGGGCTTATAAGCATATTTAGGGCTAACCGAAATGGAAATGAAGAATAGCAGGTTCCAGAAGCTCTGGTTAGTGGAAATAGATCCAACTTCCAGAAGGAAAACCCAATACTCACCCACCCAATACCGTAGTTGTTTAACCGCCTAATAATCAGCAAATTCACCACTTCCAACTAGCCCAATCCTCCTAATAATCAGCAACAGCAAATTCACCACTTCCAACTAGCCCGTGAATCTCAAGCCTAGGAGGAAGAAGATAGCCGTAGTAGAAGCCCCAGCCGCGCCCCCACCAACAACGATGGAGCAAGCATCGAGGTTGTTCGCCGCCCAAGAGGCTGCCCCCCGGCTCCAAAAACAAACCCAAGCCACCCGTCATCATAACTTACGAAGCCGAGCCATCAATGAGCCCTTATGTTTTAGAACTCGCTGGCGGCGCTGACATAGTCGACTCCATCACCCGTTTTTGCTGAAAACAAAACACGGGTCTTTGCGTGTTGACCGGGTCGGGCACAGTCACTAACGTAACCCTCCGTTAACCCTCCACCACCCCAGGAGCCACCGTTACTTTCCACGGCCGTTTCGACATACTCTCCATCTCCGCCACCATACTCCCGTCAATGACGTCACCAACTCTACAACCCTTCGCGAACGGGTTTACCATTTCCCTAGCGGGTCCACAAGGCCAGATCGTTGGTGGAAATGGAGTCGGAACCCAACTTCCCCGGCATGAAGTTTGGGACAGTGGAAATCGTTTAATTGCCCTAAGTGAGTGAAGAGAGATTGAAAGAGAAAGGGACGGGGGCGGGAGTGAAACGTTTTGTGAAAGGGGCGGGAGTGGTAAAAGAGAGAGAAGAGAGAGAAGAGGAAAATTAAAGTTAATTTGTGACCGCCAATAGCGGTTATAAATTAAGTATTAGGCAAAATTTATGAGTGTCAAGAGCGGTTACAAATTTATAACTGTCAATAGCAGTCACAAATTTAGTATTAGACTAAAAGTTGTGACTGATGAGAGCGGTTACAAATTTATGACTGTCGATAGCAGTCATAAACTTAGTATTATACCAAAATTTGTGACTCCTCATAGCATTTATAATTTTGTGACTGCTCATAAGAGTCATAACTTAGGCCTACTGATAAATTTGTGACAGTTATAAATTTGTGACTGCTTATAGGAGTCACAAATTAATTATATGGTAACATTTGTGACTCTCATTAGCGGTGACAAACTAATTGACTCAAATTTTTTATTATCCATTGATTTTATCACCCCTAATGGGAGTTACAAATGGTTTCGTGACTGCTCCTGGGAGTGATAAGTTTGTCACCCCCATTAGCAGTCACAAAAGGGCAGTCACAAAATTAGAATTTTGGTGTAGTGAAACTACCCCCACGTGACTCGTTTCCTTTCCCGTAAAGTGTTTCAATGCCCAACCTCGAGCTCAAAACCTTACCAAAGGAGCTCAAGTATGCTTTCCTAGGCGGTGAGAACACGTGTTGGGTGATTATAGCGGCAAACCTTGACAATTGTCAAGAGGAGGATTTACTTGAGGTGTTAAGAAAACATAAAAGTGCTATAGGTTGGTGTATTTCCAACTTAAAAGGGATCAATCCCTCATTTGCACTCATAGCATTTATTTAGAGGAAGATTCCAAACCCACTCGTCAAATGCAAAGACGATTGAATCCGGCTATGAGTAAGGTGGTGATGGCGGAAGTGATCAAATTGTTGGATGTGGGGATAATCTACCCCATTTTGGATAACGAGTGGGTGAGCCCGACGCAAGTCGTACAAAAGAAATTGGGTGTCACTATTTTTGAGAGTGCGGAGGGTGACCTTTGACCCTCGCGCATTCCAACTGGCTACCGTGTTCGCATTGATTATAGAAAGCTTAATGCGGTCACAAGGAAAGACCACTTTCCATTACCCTTCCTTGACCAAACCCTAGAATGGGTAGCCGGATATAGGTATTACTGTTTTCTTGATGGATATTCGGGGTACAATCAAATCAAAATAGCCCCCGAATATCAAGATAAGACCACGTTCACTTGCCCGTATAGCACTTTTCCCTTTTGGAGAATGTTGTTTGGTCTTTGGAACACACCGATAATGTTTCAACGGTGCATGCTTAGCATATTCAGTGACATGGTTGAAGACATTGTAGAAGTCTTCATGGACGACTTCTGTGTCTTTGGTAATACGTGTGAGGATTATCGAGCCAATCTTAAAAGAGTGCTAGCGAGGTGTATTGAGAATAACCTTATTCTAAATTGGGAGAAGTGTAACTTCATGGTGACACGAGGGATAGTTTTAGGCCATATCATCTCCAACGACGGTATTCAAGTTAATAAGGCTAAAACTGAAGTTATAGCCAACCTTCCCGCTCCGAAAAACCTCAAGGATGTAAGGTCCTTTCTTGGTCACGCCGGTTTCTACCGACGTTTTATTCAGGATTTTAACTCGATTGCACACCCCATGTGCGCTCTTCTTGCTAAAGATGCTCCGTTTCGGTGGAGTAATGTGCGACAAGAATCACTCGATAAATTAAAATCAATGTTGACCCTTGCCCCTATCATGCAAGCTCCCGATTGGACCCTTCCATTCAATCTTATGTGCAACGCGAGTGATTATGCCGTGGGAGCAGTGCTGGGTTAGCGGACGGATAAAAAACCTCAAGTGATTTACTATGCTAGTCGCATGCTAGATAGTGCACAGATGAACTAATCCACCATGGAGAAAGAGCTACTAGCAATAGTATTCACGTTGGACAAATTCCGGGCATACTTGGTTGGATCACCCATTGTGTGTTTCACCGACCATGCCGCACTTAAGTACCTTCTTTCTAAGAAGGATGCGAAAAGTAGGCTCATTCGTTGGGTTCTCCTTCTCCAAGAGTTTGACCTCTCTATCAAAGATAAAAAAAAAAGGAGTGGAAAATGTAGTTGCGGATCACCTGTCCTGACTTACATTTGATCACGATCATATCGATCCCATCCCTATCCGAGAGTGCTTCCCGAATGAGCAACTCATGGTCGTTGCTACATTGCCATGGTTGTCGATATCTCCAATCTTCTTGTCACCAAGGCCTACCCACCGCACTTTTCGACCAAGGACAAGGAAAGACTTTCGATGGTGGCCCAGTCAATTTTCATAGATAACCCATACATGTACAAGCTATGTCCATACCAAATCATTCGTAAGTGTGTCCCAAATGATGAGATCGGAAGTATCTTGTTGTTTTACCACAACGGTGCATGTGGGGGACACTTTTCTTCCCAAAAGACTACCCTCAAAGTGTTACAATGCGGTTTCTATTTTCCAACGATCTTTAAAGATGCTCATGCCCTATGTAAAATATGCGCTCGTTGCTAATCTATTGGGAAGATAACCAAAAGGAACATGACGCCCCTTGCCCCTATTCTCGTAATATAAGTTTTTGATTATTGGGGAATATACTCCATGGCTCCTTTCCCTAAGTCCAATCATTTTGAATACATTTTAGTCGCAGTCGACTATGTATCCAAATGGGTGGAAGCCGTGCCTACAAGGAACAATGCCGCGAAGGTGGTTTTGAAATTCCTAAAAAAGAACATTTTGGCTCGCTTCAACACACCCAAAGCACTCATAAGCGACAAGGGAATCCACTTTTGTAATGATATATTTCGCCGCTTGATGTCGCATTATGGGGTAACCCATAAGGTCGCCTCCACTTATAACCCACAAACCAATGGCCAAGCAGAATTGGCAAATAGGGAGATAACGGGCATTCTTGAGAAAACTATGGATCCTTTGACCAAGGATTGGTCATATAGGTTAACCGATGCGCTTTGGACGTATCGGATGGCCTATAAGACGCACCTAGGAATGTCCCCTTACCGTTTGGTTTATGGGAAAGCTTGTCACTTGCCGGTAGAGCTTCAGCACCGGGCATATTGGGTCGTAAAAAAGCTCAATTTTGACATTAACGAAGGCGGTGACCTTCGTAAGTTCCAACTCAATGAACTTGAGGAGTTGCGAAACGATTAATACGAAAACTCTCATATCTTCAAGGCAAAAACCAAAGACTTTCATGATAAAATGATAGTGTGCAAGCACTTGGAGGTGGGACAAAAAATCCTACTCTATGACTCCTGCCACTACCTTTTTCCCAGGAAATTGTAATCCCGGTGGAACGGACCGTTCGTGGTGAAAAAGGTACACAATCACGATGTTGTTGACATATTGAACCCAAGGACCAAAACCCTTTCTAAGGTGAATGGGCAGAGGCTCAAGCCTTTCTTAAAGGGTTTCAATCCCGAGCTTGCTAAAATCCCTCTAGAGGATCCACTCCTGTGGGCCCCTCGGAGGGTGTTGCAACTTAGGCATCGGATTGTCCTTGTCTTTTTTGGATTGCCTCACTTTATATTGATTTCAAGGCAATCGTGCTTATGCACACTCTGTTATATATTGATCGCCCCGAGAGCTTCCCTTGTCGAGTGGAGAGTTTTATTGGTTTAGTTGAGTGTTTAACAGAAGGTGGGGAGGTTTGTGAGGAAACAGAGTCGTGGTCAAACGGTCTACTACCAGCGGTCGATCGCTGATTGTCCATCGAGCACACTGTCTCCATTCCCATGCTTAATTCTAAAGTGCGGTTGACCGGTCCCAAAACTGCGATCGACCGCTGAATATTCATGGAGCACACTGTCTCAACTCTTAGGCTTAATTTCAAAATGCGGTATACCGATCCAAAACAAGCGGTCGACCACACCTATTAGTTATTTGGGCCATGACTTTTCATTTCCCCCTCACTTCTCTTTTATTCTCCCAACTTCTCCCATTCTCTCTTCACCCAAAAATCCCAAAACTCAACCCTAGGTCCATTTTTCTCTCCCCTTGCACCTCCAATACCCTCCTCCATCTTCCAAGGTAAGAATCCCACTATTATTTTCATAATACATTTGTTGATTGTGGGTATTTATGGGTGTATTTCATGATTCTAGGGTTGATTATTTTTGGGAATTTTGTGATTGTTTTTTATTCATTTTTTATTCTCTTAATGTTTTCCTCATTTTCTCACACACACACATTTTCTCCATTGACACATTATGTTGGTTATGTAGCTAAAATGAATGAACATTGTTTTGTGTATGTTGTTGCCCCAATTGTGCCCACACCCATATCTATAAACCTTGCCAAATATTTTGTATGTTAAAATCCCATTCATGGAAAAATGTTAGTGTTTATTCATGAGATTCCCATGAATGGGGGATCCTTGTTGGTGTAAATTTGTCCCACACCCCTGGTTTTCAACTTTGCACACCAAATGTTTGTTCAAATGCCTCAATGAACCTATTTTCATCTCCTGGAATTTTTCTTGCTTGCAATTTCATTCCTTGCCATTGCTATTTTAGTTTCAACTACACTGTTGTACTAATTTCTGTTTTGCAGGTATAAATGGGTGACATTGACAAATATGAGATGTCTCGCTGCGTGCCTCTCAAGGGCATTGATGGGTTCCGTTGTGACTAAGAAAAAGAGTGGTTTAAGGCATACTTTGCAACTTCAAAACACCCACTTCCAGTCAATCTGGCGTGGAAAATAGATGACCTCCCTCATGATGTCTTGGCCATTCTCAAGCGTTATAATTGGGACTCTTTCGTGGGGAGACAGATCACAATCAATGAAGAACTTGTCCACATATTCTATGCCTCGTTGATCAAATTTAAGGGAGAGAAGGGTGTTTTCGAGGCTTTTGTACAAGGAGTAAGGATCATGTTTCATCGCAAGGACTTGGCCCGATGGATGGGCAATGTGGCGAACCTGTTCCCGTTTGTGAGTCTATCGGATGAGGCAACCTTTGACCTGGACACGCTTATCAAATTTCTTGCCCCGGGTGAGGTTTGGACTAAAAAAATGTTCCGGTCGGCTACTATGGCAGATTTGTCGAGGCTCTTACACTACGTGAACGTGCATTGCTTAATGGTGACTAATAACAGATCCGAGGTTCACCACAAACATGTCTTTTTCCTCTACACACTGCTGAAACAGTCGGGAGACATCAACCTCCCTCAATACTTCCTGGAGTAGATGTACTCGGCGTCAAAGGAAAAGGCGTGGAACATCTCCCTTCCATTGCCCGGTATCGTGACTCAGATTTTCCTTCAAGCCAAGTGCCCCGAGTACCCTTCGGACAGAAAAGTGTACCCTAAACCCATCCTAACCAGAGACAACATCAGGAGGTTCTTGCAGCACTATTGGGGTGAGCCGGTGGTTCAAAAGAGGTCGAGGGTGGTTGTAGAGGATGTGGATGAGTAGACAGAGTTGAGAAGGGTTGAGTAGGGGTCAGGCCAGCACGCTGAGGTGCCTACCACACTTACCGACGCTCGCTTTGTGGTGTTTGAGGCACGACATGAGCACATATAGGAGGAGACCCAGATGCGGTTGGCTACTTTGGAGTTGCGGTTTCACCAGTATGGGATTGATCTGAGCCAGGATCGGACCGAGCAGCGGCAGGAGTTTCACATGATCCACGCCATGATGCATGATCTATATATTCAATAGCATGGCCTTGATGCACCGATTCCGCCGCATTTCTAGAGTCCGTACGACCCATCTTTTCGGGGTTCGTCCAGAGGTGCGAGTCTCTAGACTGTTTTGTGGGTGAGGGTGGTTTTTGTGGATGATGATATGTGTCATTTTTTGGGGAGATTATGAGATCTACGTATTTTCTTTTTTTCTTTATTTACACTGATTAAGCTGATTGTATTGAATTCTATGAAATTAGTAATGATAATTTAGTCGTTGTTGATTTATTAGATCTTGATGTGTATACATTTTTTTCAAACCCTATGTCCACCATCAATTATCGAGTATCTGCATTTCAACCCCTCTAAACTATTGTGACTCATGACATGTTTCTTTCTAACTTAATCATTGTGGTACATATTTTTTGTTTTTCTTATGTTGGTGTAGGGCGCACGTTGACAACCTCGGACTTCACTCCAAATTGGGGTGATTTATTCTACTCCCTCTTTTTCTCATAATGTCTTTAATTACATTAAGGACAATGTGCGATCCAAGTTAGGGGTGTGTTTGGGCATCTCAGTTTCTTTTCCATCCCTCGTGTGCCATATACATACATACATACATACATACATACATACATATATATATATATATATATATATATATATATATATATATAAAAAAATCAAAATTTCAAAAATTATTTTCTTTATTTCTTTTCCCTTTCTTGGGCATTTTGCCCTAATTTCCTATGATAAATTTATTAATTGCCCTATCCAATTGCTAATTCAATGATGCATTTTCTATTTCTTTCATGTTATTAAACTTTAGTCCTTATATTATTCAACATTGGGAATAAATGTACGAATTAAACCTTGAAAACCCATGAGCACTTATGCATATTTTATAAATGGTTAGGTAGGACAATTATAGCTTGGTATCTTTTTGTTTCTATGTGTACACTAAAAACCTAGCGAGTTTTGTGCTTTTCTTCATTTCCGGGTGTTTATACATTTCTCTTTCTCTTTCTTGAATAATGTATCTTGTTGGCGATCTCATTTTCTTTTCATTGACTGCATATTAATTGAAGTATCACATGAGCATAATTTTCAACGTTGTTGAGTCTCGAGAATCACATGAAACTTTAGGAAATGATCATAGGCCCTCTTTGTTGTAACCTCACCCTTATACATGTCCCTAGTCAACCCCGTTAAGCCCTATTATGACCTTTCATTTCGTCCCAAATCCCTTAACCAACTCCACATTGGAGTTTTACACCATACACATTGCCTTTCTTACCTATTTTTGGAATGATATTTGGTATTTAATGATGTTTTATAGTGTGGTTGCAATTTAAAAAGAAAAGATAAGAAAAAGGAAACAAAAGAAAAGAGAAGAAAAAGAAAACAAAAGAAAAGAGAAGAAAAAGAAAAGGAAAGAGAAATTTGTATTTATTGTTTATAGTGATTCAATAATCCTTGTTACTCTCTCGATTGATAGATTTAATGCTTGTTTGGAAATCATTTTCCAATTTTGAAATTGCCCGCTATTTTCCATTATCCCAAGTTCTTCATCTCCGAACATCTTTTTGTATCCGTAAATACATCCTTTGATTTCATACCCCTATCCCCAAGCCTACATTACAACCCAATAAAGTCCTATTTGACCCTGGGGTAACGTGATTCAAAGGTCAATATTAGTGATAATCTGTTTATGTGCATTGCACATTGATTAATATGCGATATCCTTTCATGAGATTGTATTTTGCACGTTTATATTGCGTTCTTCATCAATGACATGTGCGCGACTTTTTTTCCTTTTACAATTACTCTTTATGCCCGCATGTCCCGTGTGTTACACCCTATTCCGAGTGCTTCTATTTGTTGAGTGTGATATCTGGAGAGGATTGAGTGGAAGCATGCTTTAATGGTTATCCGGGTTGAAGGCGTTTTTACTGAATCAAAACTCTTTACATGTGTATGCACATCACTCACATTTGAGGTTTCAATTCCATGTAGTTATTCTTCTAATGTTAATAGTTTTGGATTATTGGGCAAAACCTCTCCTTTGTTTTGTTAATAATATGTTAAAATATCTAATTGTTGTTGAGTTTGGCATATAGGTTGTTTGGCCATGCATGTTTTGAGGAAAATTGATGTTTGTGAGTTTCATCCCTGAAAACCCTCACGAGACAACACTCGTCCACTAGGGTAACTTAGCGATTTAACGGCTTGTTGCATTCGCTAAATGCAACCGTGCTCCCGCGAAAGTGGCACTTTGTCTGTGTATATATTGTTGCTATACTTACCACTTTTTGAGGCGGGTTTTGTTTTATTTCATAGCCAGGGACTAGCAATGTGTAAGTTAGGGGGTGTGATTAGTCGCAAATATTGTATATTTTATGCACGTTAATTATTCTTGCATGCACGCTTGTGATCGTTATTTCACGTATTTAAGCTCTTGTACTGTATAACCTTTGGTTTCCATATATATATACTTTGCGAGGTTTATTTGAGATTTTGTGGGGATTGGAGTGCTAAATGATGCAAGTATGCGTTATGCGGGAACGTTCAATGTTTTACGCAACATCAGGGATAATTTTGTCATTTCTACATTCGAGCTTTGTGCCCGAACCCTTCACGGATGTTGGATATCTCCCAGTCAACTTCGCGTATCCCTCAACGGTTTCTTTATCCAATTCACGAGGACCAAGTTATGGTCGTTTTCCCGGAGACCCTTGTTGTGTATCATAAGAGAAGAGGATCCATGATTTTGCAGGACCGGTCGACCGGTCCGTGACCAGCGGTCGACCGGGGTTTCACCATTTAAATTTCGAAGTAAGACAGTGTGCCTTCTCCCTGACCAGCAATCGATCGGTCCCTGACCCGCGGTCAACCGGTGACTCAATTTCTGCAAAACCCCCGTAGTTTTGGTTTGATTTTTACCACCCATCCTTTTTTTGTGGTTTTCTTCCACTTGGTATATATTTTGAGTGGGTTAATTTGTTAAATCATATCCGATCACCATTGTGTGCAAGAAAATATATAGAAGATAGTTTTGTTGTTTTGTTGTTTTTCTCTCTCTCTCCTAGGGCTTGATAATTTCCTTGCCATTTTCATCTTCCACTTCATTTATTGCAAGTAAAGTTCCATATTAGTTGTTTCTTGTTGACTATTGGTATCATTTTTTGCAATGAATATTGTAGTTGTGTATTGAATGCTTGTTCTTACCATGGTTATTACACATACTATTAATTTAATGGTGTGTTTTGATATGGTTAGTGTTATGAGTAGATAATCTCCTTAGTTTGGGAGCATAAACCCACCTTGGAGGGTTCATTTCTTGGCTTGTTCAATGATTAAATCTAATAAATGGGTGTGTGGGTTGATATTGGAGTTTCATAGGATTTTATCTTCTCTTATCATGTAAGGGTTGTATTTTAAGACTTAACTCCAACATCAATGCATTTGTCCGATAATATATCATTACCTTCATCTTATATTATTGGGTTGACATTCTTCATATAGGATTGATGATATTGATATCTTATTCCAAATTTGATTGTGATTTAATTGGAAGAACTCGTTGAGTTGTGCACATCCGAGGTGGGGGAATGCTCCTTAACCTTTTGTTAAAGAATCGTTTCATAACCCTGTTTATAAATCTCACTTGTTCCTAATTCTACTTTGTTTAGCGTTCCATTTATCTTGGTTCGCATTGGTTCGTTACAACACATAAAACCTAAATCATCTTTTCTTTTATCTTTTATGCTTTTTTATTGATTTTTAATTGGAAGAATATCCTCGGTACTTCAGATAATTCCCTGCAGAAATCGACCCTGGTCTTACCGGGCTTTTATTACTCTCGCGATTAGCGTACACTTGCGCTATGCAATTTTCGTAGCGAGTCAATGATGGTTCAAGAACTTTTGCTACAATTCAACATATAATTACGATCGGTAAATATCATGAATGTATTGAATAGGACCACCCGTGAGATTTGAGTCTAAGTATAGTCTTAATTAGACTCGTGCAATCTCACACCATTTTAAAATCCTGAATAGATTATCAATCCCAAGAATTATAAGGATTGGAATGATTATATGATTTTAACTTTAATTTCTATAATTGTGTTTCAATATTATATTACATGAAATAATTATCGTATATCGGGAGACAGTTACATAAGTAGGTATGAGATCTTAATTCAGAGGAATTCGTATCTCGGGATACCAATGATTACATTACCCCATTGATAGACTTATATGATTTGTTTCCACCAGTACACCAAATCAATGGATTATTTACGATTTGGTGGAGTTGCGAAATAACTTAAGCCTGAGAATCAATGAATTGATTAGATGTTTTTTAAAGTCAATTAACAGTATGTTGATTTTCCCAAGAGGTTATCGGAAGCTTGATGAGGGGAATCATATTATGTATCATAATTAACTTTGCAAATGTGATCTCATTATATCCAAGTAATTTTTTATATAATTAAATTGGAGTGGAGTCATATTTACTTAGTAGAATTAATTATGATTAAATAATGAAAGGAAATATATTACGATAATTGTATTTGGGATTTTTGATTATTTATTTGGAAGATAATTTAAATATTTATCTTAGGTCCCTAGTGTAGTACACATACCCAAGTTAATAGTCCCAAAC
Source organism: Sambucus nigra (assembly GCA_949130495.1). NCBI lineage: Eukaryota > Viridiplantae > Streptophyta > Magnoliopsida > Dipsacales > Adoxaceae > Sambucus > Sambucus nigra. The sequence goes on from OX422211.1 coordinate 83,775,333, forward strand.
TCTCAAGCAATTCTGTTTGGCCTAAGCTTACCTTTTTAATTATATACAAAGGTGTGCAAAGATATTTTATTTATTATTAATTAGTATTAGGGGTTGAGAGGGGTAGGATAAAATATTATTCATATTTTTATGAAAGTAACTAGAGAGAGACCGACATATTTGACTCATAAGTTAGTTTAGTAGTGTGTGACATGATCATGCCTCTTTGGGGGCAGTTTTATTGTTAAATTACTTTTTCCCACCTAATGCCATATTTTCAAGATTAAGCATCGATTTTCTATTTTTCTACCAAATTCTCACCTCATGAGTCAAATAACTGGGTCGGTAGTTTATACAATTTAGTTAGTGCCATGTAATGTGATCATACCTCTTTTAGGAAGTTTTGTATTTAAATTATGTTTTAACCCCCAAATGCTCTAATTTCAACCTAAAGCCTTGGATTTCTAAATTTTCTACTAAATTCTCACCTCGTGCATCACATGACAGTAGCCCTTACTTTCACAAGTTTGTTTAGTATCGTGTGACATGATCATGCCTTTTTCCGGACAGTTTTATTATTAATTTACTTTTTCACCCGTAACGCCATATTTTCAAGCTTAAGCATTGAATTTTTGAATTTTCTACCAAATTCTCATCCCTTAAGTCACACGACTGCACAAGCTATCTCTACAAGTTTGTGTAGTATCGTATGATGTAATGGTGCCTCTTTTCAGGGCAATTTTATTGTTAAATTACGTTTTCACCCCCTAACGTCTTATTTTCAAGGTTAAACCTCGGATTTTTGAATTTTCTACCCAAAATATCACCTCATGAGACACACGACCGAATCACTTGATTCTACAAGTTAGTTTAGTTCGTGTGAAATGATCATGCCTCTTTTTGAGTAGTTATGTTGTTAAATTACTTTTTCACCCCCTAACGCCCAAATTTTCAAGCTTAAACATTGAATTTTATAATTTTCTATCAAATTCTAACCATGTGAGTCACATAACTGCACTAGTTATTTCTAAAGTTAGTTTAGTGTCGTATGACGTGATCATGCCTATTTTCGGGTTATTTTGTTATTAAATTATATTTTTATCACTAATGCCCTATTTTCAAGCTTAAGCCTTAGATTTTTTAATTTTCTACCAAATTCTCACCCCGTGAGTCACACGACAGCAATAGTGTTTTCTAAAAGTTAGTTTAGTGTTGTGTGTCATAATCACACCACTTTTCAAGCAATTTTGGTCTAGAATTATCTTTTCACCCCTAATGCCCTATTTCCAAGGTTAAGCCTTGAATGTTTTATTTTATAGAAAATTCTAACCCTTTGAGTCACACGATGGTGCCAGTTGTTTCAGTAATTTAATTTAGTGCCACGTAACAACATCGTGCCTTTTTCAGATAATTTTGTTGTTAAATTATATTTTCAATCCCTAATACCCTAGTTTCAAGCATAAGCCTTGGATTTTTGAATTTTCAACCAAATTCTAACCCCGTGACCCACACGACTTCACCGATTAATTCTACAACTTAGCTTAGTGTCCCGTGACATGATCATATTTCTTCATAAATAGTTTTGTCATTAAAATACTTTTTCAACCCTAACGCCTTATTTTCACGCTTAAGCCTTGGATTTTTGAATTTTCTGCTAAATTCTCACCATGTAAGTCACACAACTGTACCGGTTATTTCTAAAAGTTGGTATAGTGCCGAATGATGTGATCGTGTCTTTTTTAGATAATTTTGTTATTAAATTATGTTTTCACCCCCTAACGCCCAATTTTCAAGTTTAAGCCTTGAATTTTTTTTTTTTATCAAATTATCACCCCATGGCTCACACGACTAAACTAGTTTTTCTACAAGTCAGGTTAGTTCCGTAAGATGTGCTCGAGCCTATTTTTGAACAGTTGTATTACAAATTACATTTTCACCCCCTAATGCCCTATTTTTCAAACTTAAGCCTTGAATATTTGAATTTTCAACCAAATTCTCTACCCCGTGAGTCACATGTTATTTCTACAAGATAGTTAGTATCATGTGGCATGATCATACCTCTTTTCAGGAACTTTTATTGTTATATTACGTTTTTAACCCCCTAACACCCCATTTTCAAGATGAGGCCTCAGATTTTTTAATTTTCTACTAAATTCTCAATACTGACTGCACCGATTATTTTTACAACTTAGTTTAATATTGTGTGATGTGATCTTGCCTCTTTTTAGATAGTTTTCTTGTTAAAATACGCCTTCATCCTCTAATTCCTTATTTCTAAGCTTAAGCCTAGGATCTTTTAATTTTCTACCAAATTTTCACCTTGTATGTCACATGATTGTGCCTGTTTCTACGAGTTAGTTTAGTGTCGGTTAACGAGATCATGCCTTTTCGGATAGTTCTGTTGTTAAATTATGTTTTCATACCGAAACGCCCTATTTTGAATCTTAAGCCTTGGATTTTCTACCAAATTCTCCCCTCGCGAGTCACACCACTACACCGATTGTTTCTATAAGTTAGTTTAGTTTCATGTGATGTGATCGCACCTATTCTCATGCAGTTTTATTATTAAATTACGTTTTAACCCTCTAACACCCAATTTTCAAGCTTAAGCCTTTGATTTTCTTAATTTTCTAACAAATTCTCATCTTATGAATCACAGGACTGCACCAGTTATTTCTACAAGTTATTTAGTGTTGTATGACGTGATTGAGCCTATTTTCGGGAAGTTTTATTATAAACTTAGGTTTTCACCTTATGAGTTACACAATTATGCTGGCTATTTCTACAAGTTAGTTATATGTTGTGCAATGAGATTGTGCCTCTTTTTGAAAAATTGTGTTGTTAAGTTATGTTTTAATCCCCTTACATCTTATTTTCAAGATTAAGCCTTGGGTTTCTAAATTATCTACCACATGACTTCACTAGTTGTTTTCACAAGTTAGTTTAGTTTCGTATGACATGATATTACCTATTTTGGGAAATTTTCTTATAAATTATATTTTCACTCCCTAACGCCTTATATCAAGCTTAAGGCTTAGATTTCTGATTTTTTTTACAAATTTCTCTCTCCGTGAGTTACACAAATGCACCTGTTATTGCTACAAGATGTGATCTACCTATTTTCGGTCATTTTTGTTATTAAATTAAGTTTACATACCCTAATGCCCTATTTTCAAGTTTAATCCTTGAATTTTTTAATTTCTATCACATTCTCACCTCGTAGGTCACACTATAAGAGTATACATTTTACACATGCCTCAATAGGACAAGATTGTCTTATTTTATTGACTAAATATAGTTTGAGTCTCATCCTTGAGGTCATTCCGACAAAGTCATGATTTTTTTTTAAATAAACAATATATTTATTAATGATCTAGTGAGAAAAGCCCTCACTGGAGCTTACAAACAATTTAGAGAAAGGATCAAAACAACGAAAGAACAAAGGCTCTAAAAAATAAAGATCTAAACATTAAAATTCCTAATTGATTGAATTTGAAGTTTATCCATCATAAGCAACCCCCTATACATCTTTGGAAGACATTCTATTTGATAAGAAAACATTGAAGTAAAATTTGAACTGCCACGCTTAGCTAAGAAATCTGACACAATGTTTGCTTCTCTATATACGATGAATTGATACTGATAATTGGGCTAATAAAGCTCTGATTTTCTCCACTTCCCATTTAATTTTCAAAGGACAAGCGATGGGCCCCTTTATAACTTCAACTAAGATCTTTGAATCAGAATCAATATATAAATCATAGTCTTTTAAATCTTGATACAAAATTAAAGCTTGAAGAATAGATTATTCTTCTGCCTCCAGACTAGATTTGAACCAAGAAAATGAATAGAACACCCATAAAACTTCTCCCAAGTGATTTCTTAAAATACCTCTACCTCCACCTCCACTTTGCCCTGGATTTCCTATAGAGCTCCCATCCACATTCAGTTTAATCATACCTTTTCCAAGCAACATCCATTGAAACAATTTGGGGATAAATTTAGATCTTTTCATTGGAGGTTTTACAGTGAAGATGTCTACTTGAATTTTATTTCTAATGGTTTCAAAGAAGATTCGAACATTCTCAAACTTTGCTCTATTTCTTTGGATCCATTACTGCCAACATATGAGTGAAGGAATTAACTTAATCTTTGTTGGTTCAGATCTTTTATAAGCCAACCACCAATATATTAATCTTTGTCTTATAGTACCATAAAATTAAATCCCCAATGAACTATTAAAAAATGACCATACTTTGGAGGCTGTCTCACTATAAGAGGAAAGATGATCCAAGTCTTCTTCTACACGAACTTTACAATAAACACATTTTGGTGAACCTCTGAAACCAATTTTTCTTCTATAATCATCTATTGGAATGAAACCTCTTAAAAAATTTCAATTAAGAGGCATCCAAATACTTTCATCTATATGAATATCCCAAGGTTGAACTGAAATAATTTGATTCATAATATTCATTGGAAGCACTTGTAAAAGTTTTTCTTTGTTCCATTGCCTATCATTGAGCTAGAAATTAGAGACTGAACCAACACTTTGTCTATCATGCAGAGAATTAATTGGACCAATATTTAACCAATTATCCCAAAGCAGGTCTATTTCACCATTTCCCAACCTCCATCTGATGTTGCTTTCATCTATATCTCTCACCTTTCATAGTTTTCCCCAGGTATTTGAAAATTTCTTTGGACTCATCTCTAGTGGATGCTTCTTCTTGCAATATTTTTCTTTAATGAAAGATGCCCATAGAGAGTTTGAAGTTATGAATTTCGACCATAGTTTGATTGACCTGGCATTACAAATATCATCTAATACCAAGACCTCCTTCAAACATTGGCTTAGCAACTTGATCCCATTTACACTATTGCTTTTCCCTCATTTCTTCTGAAGAACCCCATAGGAATCTAGTCAACATAGCATTAATTTTAGCCAACACGGACTTAGTAAGGTGGATGGATGAAATTGTATGAATTGGCATTGAAGTTAGCACACTTTTCATGAGCTACATTATGTCATGCAAATCATTAAACATACATCCTCACATTCATACATATTCTTTTTATACCACTATTAGGAAGGTAAATGGACACGTAATCTCATACATATTTTACTCACACGTGTTCTATTTATAAAAAAAAAATACGTTTTATGTATGTCTGTTTATGTTAATATGGATCTTTGGACTTATTTATGAAATGTAAAAAAATTATGTTTGGAAATCTTACAAATTACATTTCATAAAGGCTATTAAGCTCTATCAAAAATATCTTCACCGCAGCGAGGCTTTTTCTCGCTGCAGTGATATTATCTCATTGGCTGCATCGTGTTCCCGATATTTTCAATTTTGGCTTTCCTTGAATCGTCGCTTCAGGATCACCACAATGATGCAATATCTTGCTACAGCGACACTTTAGCGATATGTGTAAGTCCAGCGAAAAAGTCACCTTTTGAGCTAGATTGTGCACATATTTCTAGATACTTCTGAAAACTACTTATCTATGCTTATATTTTCTACTTTTACACCATACCACCTCATGTAAGCCTACTCCCCCCCCCCCCCCCCCCCCCCACAAGCTTCTCTTTCTAGCTTGTGTATATGAGTAAGTATTTTAGGCTTTATTTTGGAGAGTTAGTGTAATTGTGATTATGGTGATTTCTTTACAGACAATATTTTTACAAAATCATTCTTGCCTGAATAATCATCTTTCAAGGAGAGAAAAATATTTTCATAAGCACTTACATTTTAATCTTGTATTTATAATAGTTTTAAGTATTCTTTTTCTTTTATATATATGCTTAAAATATTTTAAGTTTAAATATTTCTGAAATCTAAAAATATTTTGAAGTGAACTTGTTTTCTTTAAAATCTTTTCAGAATATTGAACATATGTTTTTCTAATTTTTCGTTGTGTTACTTTTAGATTTCATATATCTCAGAAATATATTTTATGAACTAAGTTGTTATTTTTAAAAGCACTTTCACCTTAAGTCATCACATACCTAAAAAGTGATACTACACTCATCGGAAGCTTCTCATCATTATTTTATTTTGGAACACGTCGTTTTTTCTTCAAACTCAAAAAAGAATGATTTTTTTTTTCAAAAATTAAATGAAGACTTTTTTGGCATGAGGACTTTACGGTATTAACTACAGATCAAAATTGGTCACGGTTGTGTAGCATACTCCAATTATTGGCTCTCTCTACGGAGGATATGGTAGGAAAAAGTGTCTAGCAGGTTATAGCATTATGGGGGTTATAAGTTTATTTCTTCTAGTTGTAAAACTCTACGAGTGTATATTTGTTGTTCTATCGGTCTGAGATTTTTCCCATTGTGGGTTTTTACTCGTACACCTTGGTGTTGTACTATATTGTTTATCTTTCCACATTTAAATTAGGTCATCTAAATATTGAATATAAAATTTAGTGGAATCTAATTGGTAAATAATTTTTCACATGGACCTTAGCCTTTATATTTGTTTCCCAACCTTCAACTTGAATAGAAATCCCTGTCACAAATTAACAATATATTTTAATGTGCTACCTTTCATTCATATCAATTTTGAGGATAGCCACTCTCAAGTGGTATTAGAGCTAGACCTCACTTTTGTAAGTTTAATTACCTTGAAGTAGATCTTGTGTGCGTGAAGATGGATCTTAGCATGTTTGATAGTATTCATGATTTAGTTGGTAAGCCAATTACCATGATTTCATCGAATTGTTTGAATCACTTTATTTCTATCACTGAAGATGTTTATGTTAATAGTAATGATAGTGATAGTGAAGAAGATGTTTCCTATTCCCGGTTGTCCATTAAAAAGAATATTTTATTAAAAAACATTAAATCCCTCGAAATGTAACACCCCGCCCGACCGGGGAGAGCGAACGGAGTGCTAAGGCGATAAAATAAAGTCAAATCCACAAGTAACAAGGTATAGAGCATCTAAATAAACCCACAATAATATAAATCCACTAATCTCAATCTCTTCAATTACAACAAGTCTCCCGAATAAATACAACATCTAACTCGAAAAATAAATACAAATCTTCAATGCTCTATACATCAAAATAATACAAATCTTTCCAAAACAATCCTCGCTAAAATCAATCTCCATAGTGCCCCAAAATCCGCACTAACCTACCAACTAAAAGAAAATATGGAGAAGTACACAATACGACAAGAAAGATGCTCAACAAATATATATTAACGATGAATAAAACGTAACAACACGAGTACGAATATTCAAATCAAAATGCAAATCTCAAAGCATTTATCAATATAATTTCTCAACAACACTTTAACCGGGTCACCAGGCCTCACCACATCCGTATATGCTTTATTAAGCCATAGCCCGGGAAACAGGAATTTTGGCGGGTGCCCAACATCCGTGCCATATTAAAATCTCATGACAACGTTCTCATCAACAATATAATGATACCACATGAATCAAAATAATTTCAACAATTATTTTCTAGATTTCAATGAATTTATCAATTCAAATATGAGTTCAATTAACAAGAATTCAAATAGAATGACACTCGTGAGATTTAAGGAGCATATTGTGTAAAACCTCATACCTCAAACCACGATGAGAAACCAACGATCACATCCTCAAGATCAACACAAAAGATCAACAAAAGATCCTCCAAGAACCTCCAACAAAATATCCCCAAGAACGCCTCTAATCTAAGGTTGGAACTCACAAATCTCAAGGGCCAATGTGTATATAAAAATAAGAGGAATATAAAATATATTTGCTGCCAAAAGTATGTTAAAAGGGTTGCCCACGACTCCCTTTTATAATGCAAAGAAATGAAGAGTTGGAATCCAAAAGACTCCTTTAAATAAGGCAAAGAAATGAAGAGTTGGAAGTCAAAACAACTCCAAGAGTTAAAAATATTTAAAAATCATTTTAAAATCCGTTTTAACTCCGATTTCGAAACCGTTTAAAATTCTCGCCTTTAAAAATAATATTCAACACATTTGAGCAATAAAAATAATTTTATCAAAAACTTTATTTTCCTCCATTTTCCAAAAATTAATTAAAATAACCAAAAATTACGCGGGTTGTTACACTTCCCCACTAACAATGGAATTTCGCCCTCGAAATTCGCCGAATGCCTAACTCTCAAAATCAGGCCACTATACTAACTCCAAAAATAATCTCGTCTCCAAAAATAATTCCTCACCTCTAATCTCGAAACTTATCGCGAATATCACCTAAAATTTTCTACCTCCAAAAATTGCTAACCACGCAATGAATCCAAAACTCAAGCCCCGAGGGCTGCCGTATACATAAGCTCTGATACCATTTGTAACACTCCGTTCGCTCTCCCCGGGCGGGCGGAGTGTTACACGAAATAACAAAACTAAAATTTTCAATGAGATTGTTTTTGTAAAAGAAAGAAAATGAATTTTTTCAAGCTTTGAAAGCTTAATCATGCCCTCTTTTTTAAATGTAAATCCCTTGAGGTTGACTTTAGCGACCTCCTAGATTTTCTTAATGAGTTAAAAGACCAAAAGTAGGTAACTAAAGAAGAGGATGAATGTTTGTCAAAATTGGTGAAAGAAGGAGATGTTTTACCATCTCATTGAATAATTTTAAAAAAGAATATCAAATGTGTGAAGAATCCATTTCCAATCTTTTAAAAATTATTGAGAAACTTGAAAAAGACTTGGATTCTATCAAACTAGACATTCCTAGAAGACATAAGTTTTTTCAAACCTTCATTATCAAATGAGACAATACATATTCAAAGAGTTCCCAAATTTTCTTAAAATAAAGGAAAATATGTTATTAATCATTTAAAGGGGAATAATATTGTTCCTGCTATATGTGCTAAAAAATTATACACTTATTCATAAGGGATCTAAAAAGGACTTTGTTTGTCCCTATTATCGTAAGAAAGGCTACCTTAGAGGTCTTTTGTTAGAATTTGAATAATGTTCAACATTTTGAAAAGGTTGTTCCCAAACTAAAAACTCAAATTACTAGACCAAAAAGTTTTAAATGAGATCATTGTTACAAATTTGGTCATTTGAGGGAGTTTTACTTTTTATTCAAACCAACCTTAATTTTGCATCATGGTAAGAATGATAAGACTTTTGTGAGCAACAACAAAGGTATAAACATTTTTTATTCTAGGAAATTTGCACCAAACCCCATTAAAAGAAAAACAATTGGGTTAATAAGAATCAAAATGTTTTTTTAGAAAAAGGACTTTGGAAAGAGAGTGTAAGGACATATGTTATGTAGTCCTCGATACATTAGAGTATGTCTTATACCGCTACATCAGTCGTAGAATATTCAAGAACATTCATACATCAAGACGGATCCGAATATCAAAGTTCTTCAACATTCAAGCCTCTGCGAGATAAATTTGGTAAAGGTTGTGTTTTAATTCCTTAGTATTTCACTTAGAGTATTGGGATATTTTTAATCAAATATTTTCTAAGTGTTGGAGCGGACGTCTTACGTTTTTCGTCAAAAATATTTTTCTAACTCTTGAGGTGGATTTTTAATTTTTCGTTCGAGCGACATACCTGCTCGTTAGAGCGACATCTTGTCTTGCGCGAAGCTCGTTCGAGCGACGTGTGTCCCCGTTCGAGCGAGATTGCTTTTTTTTTAGCGAGCTTCCACCATCTATTTTTCTATAAATTCGTTTTTCCAGTTTCGTTTTTATTCAGAAGACCTGAAAATACAGTGTTACGAAAACTGCTTTGGTAGAAACGTATGTCTTCTCAATTTTGAGTGTTTTAACTTTGTTTTCAATTCACAAATCATTATAATAGTTTATGTGTGTTTTTTTTGGAACCCAAGAACACATCTTGTGTCAAGTTTCTCTTATAGAGAAGATATCTACCACTTATCTAGGTGCTCTTGAGGGGAGTACCGGGCTGATGTCCACTGCGTGTCATAGGGAGTGGTCGTGGGTATTCCTGGGCTACTTTGGAGCTGCGGTTCTTCCTGACTTTAGGCTACAGTCTATGTGGGTTTTTTGCGATTAATTCATTGTGGATTTCAATGTAATCATTGTAAGTATTATAGTGAAATAAAGGTTTTACCTGAAAGGGTTTTTTTTCTAAAATTTGTGAGTTAGCAATTTTTTTTGAGATGGTTTGATACACACACGTACTTGCAAGTTTAGGCACTGATTTAATTTGGTTTAAAATTGACTCCAGTTACATAATTTTAAATTGGGAATTTTTGAATTTATTTAAATCAATATCACGCACGGCACACTCTTCAAATTGGTATCAGAGAAGGTTTTTCTAATTTATTGTGAATTCCTATTTTTTTGCAAAATTTATGTGATATTAATTTTTTTTTAAATCTAATTTTTAAAAATTATTGCAATGTTTTCGAATGAAAACTTATATAATCAGTTGCCAATTTTTAACAGGTTTAATTATGTTTACTGGAAAGCCCGCATGAAATCACATTTAAAAGCAATCGATGAGAGATTTTTGGTAATTTGTGAAAGAAGCTGGACTCCTCCCACTATCACCGCAAATAATGTCTCGAATTTAAAACCTCTGTTAGACTGGACTGAGGATGAGTTTAGGTAGAGCACTTTTAATTCACGTGGGATTAGTGAAATTTTCGAACACGACACCCCCGACGAGTTTCAAATTATTATGATGTGCACCATGTCTAAAGAAGCATGGGATGTTTTAAAACTCACCCACAAAGGCACTAACGCGGTCAAAGAGTGAAAAATTAAAAATTTAACTACTCAATTTGAAACTATAACCATGCTTGAGACTAAGTGTTTTGATGACTTTATTGCATGTTTCTCTGACATTGTCAACACTAGTTTCAATATTGGTGAGCACATACCTTATGCTCGAGTGGTTAAAAAGATTTTCAACTCGTTGCCTAAACGTTTTATCCCAAAAGTGGTTGTTTTGAATACCTTAGGTGGTTTGGGAAATTTAAAATTAGAAGAACTGGTAGGAGACCTCCATACATATGAAAGTGACATATTGCTTGATACTGTCAAGCCTAAGGATAGAGGGATAGCACTTTAATCCCAGTCTAGGAAGGGAGAGGAAGTGTCCACAAGAGAGAAGGAAAAGAAAGAAAAAGTTTGTGAGTCCAACTCTGAGGGTGAGGTTGATTTTGATATGGCCATGCTTTCGAAAATTTTTAAAAAGTTTCTCAAGTTCTCAAAACAAAATTCTTCCAATAAAATATTTTTTGAGAAAAATAAAAATGAGGCCAAAGAGAGCAGTGAGAAAGAAGTTGAGAAAGTGGAAGAGGAGAAGTGTTTTGAGTGTGAGGTAAGAGGCCATAGAGCTTTTGAGTGTCCCACTAGGCTAAAGAGAAAGGGAAAAAATATTTCCATACCATCCACTCTTAGCGATAGTGAGGAAGATGTGAACGATTCTGGGGATGAGTCGTCATATGGGAAGTTTGTTACTTTTTTAGCTAGTCATGTGAGAACACCCAATTTATACCACGATGATGAGGATACTTGTGCATGTGAGACTCCTAAGGATGATTTAAGTGTTTCGAGCAATAAAGAGAGTCAATACGCTAGTGAGGGTGATTGTGAGCACCAGATCACATTTAGAGATTTATATGTCGAGACCCTAAAGACCAAAAAGTTTAACAATGACCTAACTCTTAGGCTGAGAGATTTGGAGAGAGAGTTAGAGAGTTCGAGTGTGTTTGAAGTGAAAGCAAGTCAACTAAATAAAGTGAGGGTTTCTTTGAGTGAACATTTGATTGCTTTAGATCGAGAAAATAGTCATTTGACCAACACAGTGTCTAGTTTGACGACACGTGTATCCCAAGTCGAAAGTGATCTCGAACGTGCTAGAGAAGACAAAGTACCATTAGAGAACGCATCTAAGAATGTTGGAAAGATGGCTCCTAATCCCATTTTGGTTAGAGGTGAGAGTTTAGGAATAAGTCATGACGGTGCTTCTAGTTCCCAAGTTGCACTCGAGCCGGTTCCCACTATAGTGTTAGATTCACATAGCTCTCAACCTAACCCACCTAGGCGTTCTATTCTGATAGGAGAACGTGTAGGAGATGTTTTGATAGAGGTGTACCTAGGCCTATTTATGTTTGCACACACTGAAAGAAGAGACGACACCTTAGAGAGTTTTGTTTTAAGTTGGGTCATGTGTAACATTTTGCTACTGGACGTGTTCACACACACGCACTCACACCTGATGCTCTGGATGATTACACGAGAGAGTTTGCACATATTAGGGAGTAGGTAAAAAAAATTGTCAAGACCGCATGATTTGATGGAGGTTCATCATATGATGTCACCACCTCTGAAAAACTCCACCACACCTAACGGATGAGGTTTAAACTTGTTTTCTAGCATAGGATGTTTTTCATGATGATAATTTTGCCTATTGCTAGTGTGTACCATTTTTGTAGTTTATTTTCCTTTTTTTATATAGTTTTGGAAAAATACAAAAAGATTTTCTTATTTTTGAGAAAAAATTGAAAAATCCAAAAAAGATTTTATTTTGATAAAAAATTTGAAAAAGACAACAAGAGTTTTGTTTTTTGTTTACACCGTTTATGGATGGGTATTTAGGATGACCGAGTCACAATTTCATTATATATCCAAGTGATGATTTGATAGTGTTTTGATATACGTCATCATTTCATTCATATACTTTACAATGTTTGGAGTCATTGAGATGTGATTAATTATACTACCTACATGTTTGACTCATAAGTTCCTTTAATGCACACTTGCACGGATTTGTTTGATTATTGTACTTATTTTTTACATATTAGTCGGAGTGTTGTCATCTCAATTATGTCTTTAAAACGAACCATATGCAATAAAACTTGGCAATGGAAGTAGTGCATGTAAAAATGGTTTACCGTGAGGAATTTAATTGCAACAAAATATGATGAGTGAATCATGGAAAAGGGCTGCGAGAGTAGAAAATTAACTTGTCGTGAAAGCCACCGTTTAAAAGAGTTCGAAAAAAATAAAAGGCAATAAAAAGATAAATATGCCAAAAAGGGGTCACATCAAAAGAAAAATAAATGATTATTATTTATGAGGGAGTTTGGATGGAAAGAAATGAAAAACGGGTTGGCATGTCATGACAGCATCATGAAAAATAATTTACATAGTTTTAGACATTATTGGTATGGAAATTATTCTTAACTTTGATGTGTTGATGGATTGAGTCGATCTCATGTAAATTCACCACTTTTAACACCAAAGGACGATTTTTTAGATTCATTCGTTAGGAGTACACATATTTGTCAATCACATATGTTAAGTTTGATTGCTTTGATTTGCCTATCGAATATATTCACACCAATTCATTTCGTTTTCATGATTTGGTTGTCATAGTGAAAATTCATGGTGTGTGATTTTTGTAAAAATTATTTTTGCATTTTTTCATGAAAAAATGAAAAATCAAAAATAGTTTATGGAAGCTTTTGAGTTACTCTTTGCATTAGCGTAGTTTGATTCATTTTTGTTGTGCATATTTGTCGTGACAACTCCATGTTTATTTTGTGTATTCGTTTCCTTGTCTATTTCGGTCAAATAAAAAGGGGGAGAACGAATTATGAGGGAGTTTTTGCATTATAGGGGAGATTTTTTTATTGATTGATTTATTCTTGCGTCATGAAGGTATTTTCTTTCTCTCATGTGTGTAGGTACAACATTGAAGATCAATATTTTGCACACCCTGATGAGAAAAAGCTTAAAGATTTGAAGATTTGATGTTGATGATTTTTGAAGAAAGTTTGATTCTTGTATTTGTTTATACCTTTTCAGTTTTAGGTTCATGGGAGGGTATTATTTTTTATACTTTTTTTCGTTTTGATAATTCAGATGTTTTTATTTTGTGCGGGCATAGACATGGGGGATATTTGTAAAGACATATTTTATATAGTCCTCGATACATTAGAGTATTTCGTATATCGATATATCCATCGAAGAATATTCAAGAACATTCATAAATCAAGATGGATCCGAATATCAAAGCTCTTCAACATTCAAGACTCCGCGAGATAAATTTGGTAAAGGTTGTGTTTTAATTCCTTAGCATTTCACTTAGAGTATTGGGATATTTTTTATCAAATATTTTCTAAGTGTTGGACCGAACTTTTTAAGATTTTCATCAAAAATATTTTTCAAAGTGTTGAGGTGGATTTTTAAAGTCGAAATAAAAATTATTTTTATTTTTTTCCTTCGAGCGACATACCTGCTAGTTCCAGCGACATCCTGTCTCGCGCAAAGCTCGTTCGAGCGGCGTGTGTCCCCGTTCGAGCGAGATTGCTTTTTCGTTCGAGCGAGCTGCCGCCTTAGATTTTTCTATAAATTCATTTTTTCAGTTTCGTTTTTGTTCAGAAGACCTGAAAATACAGTGTTACAAAAACTGCTTTAGCAGAAACGTACGTCTTCTCAATTTTGAGTTTTTAACTTTGTTTTCAATTCACAAACCATCCCAATAGTTTATATGAGTTTTCTTGGAACCCAAGAACACATCTTGTGTCATGTTTCTCTTATAGAGAAGTTCTCTACTGCTGATCTAGGTGCTCCTGAGGAGAATACTGGGCTGACATCGATTGCGTGTCATATGGAGTGCTCATGGGTATTCCTGGGCTGAATTGGAGTTACGGTTCTTACTGACTTTAGGCTGCGGTCTATGTGGGTTTCTTGTGGTTAACTCATGGCGGGTTTCATTGTAATCATTGTAAGTATTATAGTGAAATAAAGGTTTTACCTGAAGGGGTTTTTTTCCTGAAATTTGTGAGTTAGCAATTTTATTTGTAATGGTTTGACACACACAGACGTAGTTTCATGTTTAGGGGTTGATTTAATTTGGTTTAAAATTGATTTGAGTTAAATAAGTTTAAATTGTTAATTTGCGAATTTATTTATCTCGATATCACGCACTGAACACTCTTCAGAGAGGCAAAGTGAAGAAAAGTGTGCTTCAAGTGTCACCTAACCTCTTGTGTAAATCTTATATGGGTTAAGAAAGACATTTCGGGAGAAATTAAAATTAATAAGAAGAAGATTTCAAAATTGGTCACCTTCACCTCTAAACGCTAAAGGCTGTTTTATTTTTGGCCATAGCCTTTGTTAGCCTGGTGTTTCATATATCTTATGCTAGCATATGTAATTTTTATATGTATGTGAGTTTATATTTCACTTATATTATCTTTGATAACTCATATCTGAATTATTTATCTTCTTAATTTTTTCGTATTTCAAACCTTGAAAAATTCGATAATACTTTGTTTTGAATTTTTAAAAATATTCTTAGGATTGTCACATCTAGTTGATCTCTTATTTTATCCATGTATGTTATAATCTTATGTATGTTAAAAGTGTTTTCACTTTACCCTGGATATACTCTTTTCACTTGTTTATGATCTGTGGATTTTTTTTCCTAGTCTTGTACTTAAGTTTTATATTCTCTCTTAGTATTAACTTTGTGATTTCTCTAAATTTATTATATTAGGACTTCATTAGTTATTTTCCTGATTAATTGAGTTTTTTGGAATATGTTTAGGATTATATACTTCATGTATATCTTTTGATCCTATATCATGGTTTTTTTAGTTGTACATATCTTTCATCGAAAAATTCAAATTTTTTGGTACAATCGCATTTATGCCTTTAAGATGATATACTCCATGACATATTTTTATATATCAAAATGGATTGTTTGATAAATGTTTTTAGTTTGTTTGGTAATATGATATGTTCTTCACGAGATGAACTTTATTTTCTTTTAAGTCTTATAAACCTTTAGAAAATTTGTACTTTCAGAATACGTTATCATATCTTATTGCAGTTTATAACGCACTATACAATGTATATCTGCAACTTTAAGAGGAATGATAAAGTTGTACAACCTTTAATAAATTATTCACAACTTCAAATATTTGTGATAGAGATTCCACTTTCCTCAAATGTGTATGTGTGAAATTTTATCATGATTTGAAGGTTTTAAAAAGCTAGATGTTATATAAAAAATCGTGAGAGATGATGTAGTCGGGGATACAATTTTGATTGGATAATTCAATCTTTAAACATTGAAAATAGTATCCCATCTTAGTAATGAATGAGTGAAATCCTCCACATGAAAAAAAAATTTTGAACAAAGCGATCTTTCAAAGATTTGTTTTCATCCAAAAATTGAGTAATATCAAGGATATGAAACTAAAGGTTTTAACCAAATGGCACATTGAGGAAGAGAAAACTGTTAGTTGAAAACATTTGAAAAGTTGTTGGAAATTCACTAACATTGAATTTTTGAGTCATTTGTTCTTGAAATGCAACTCTTAATCTAACTCGAGCTTTTTTTTTCTTTTAATGGTGTTTTTTATTTTTGTTTTGTACAATTGAGATATGATCTTATGTTCTTGTTTAAATCCCTTTATTATTAGCCTTTATGGATAATATTTTCTTGATTATGAACATTGAAAATAGTACTCGAATTTTGGTAAGTGTGATAATATTGCCTATATTTTCTTATCACAATTTATTTGAGTTAAGATGCTAGAAACTCAATTTTCATTATTTGCCTAGTATCTTATTCTCTTTCGCGCAGTAGTATATCTTGCAAAGTTCTTAAAAGTATTTATTTTAAAAATACATATTTGGGGATATTTCTCTTTGTTGAGTAATAAATTTTGGTATATACTTTCCCTTGTATAGTCCTAATTGGATTTAGACTTAATGTTTCTTATTCATGTCATTATAGTATGTTGTATTACCATTGACTTTGATATTGATACAATATTATCAAATGTGTTGATATCATTGTTTTTACATTTGGGATAAATATGCTACATCCAAAACAAATTATCATTCTCAATTTCGATCACATTTTATAAGATGTTAGGATAAATTGTTATATCTTTTTTGGAGCATCCTACTTCCTTGGTGCTTGCTAATAATTATTTTATCCAATATTCACCTTTGGATATTTTAGTCTTGTTCATTAATTTAGATATATTTTATAGATGCTTGATTTATCTTTCTTTATCATATAGATTCTTCTAGTATGCAATCTATGTTTATGTTTTTGAATTTTAGGATTGAATTATATTATCTTAACTGGAATCATTTATGTCATATACTCTTTACTCGTGGTGTTTTGTTGCATATTTAGTACATCTCAAGTATTTGTCCTACAATCTTGATGATTCTTTATATATTTAGTTTATTATATCACTATTGATCATTTGTGACCCCATATGATTCAAATCTCATATTTATATCATATTCATGTGCTTATTGTTATACATAACATGTTTTCCATACTCTTAAGTCTATTTTCTCTAATTATGTCATGTAGAAATGTTCTTCGTGTTCTTATTGATTCGGTTTCTTAATCTATTTGCCTTTCCTAAAATAGGGAGAAGTATCCTATGGGGAGAGAAGATTTGATTGAGGGGCACAATCAATTGGTGACAAAAGAAATCTAGATGTAGCATAAAAAGAGATATAATTTTTTTTATTAGGTTATATTCTATACCATATTAGGTAGATTTTAGTTGGGGATAAGGGATTATTAGTATTTTAAGTGATATATATTTGGAAATTACTTATCACAGCTATCATTGTTGCCTCATATATTTATACCTTGTGTTCATATCCGATTTTAACTTATATCTCAAATTAGATATTATGGTATATTAGTATCAATCCTTTTTATTATCTTTTTCAAGATCACTTCTTAATTCTCGTCTCTTTTCCATTGCGAATCCCATGATAAAAAGGATGAGAGAGATTTCGTTCATAAGGGGAGAGATATTTGAGAAAGGGTAGTTGATTTGGTGAAAGAATAATCTTAGTCTCTTGTGATTTATTCAAGTGTTTCTTTCTAAATTTTTATGTCTTTTGTCGGGTGTGTCGTATCATAGGTGGTAGATTTAATTCATTTGTTTGTCATATTTATTTTGCATGTTTTTTCACTGAATAGATAAATGGGGAGATTGTAAGAGTATGCATTTTACTCATGTGCCCCAATAGCACTAGATTGTCATATCATTTTAACAAAATATACTTTGAATCTCGTCCTTAAGGTCATTCCGGAAAAGAGTCATGCAAATCATTCAATGGACATCCTTACCTTCATGCATATCCTTTTTATACCACTATTAGGAAAGTAAACGGATGGGTAGACTCATACACATTTTACTCACATATGTTCTCTTTAGAAGAAAATCCTTTTTATGTGTGTGTGTTTGTGTTTGTGGCCATCCTGAGGTGGGGGTTTTTGTCCTTTCCCTTTCGACGTGCGCATGGGATTGTGTCATTTATCAAGGCGCTCCGTTGTCGTCGATGTTGGGTGATATGTAGAGATAGAGTCGCCAACCTACTTTACACAAAACAAGAAAAAAAATTGGGGCCTCAAGAGAAAGACATCAAGGACAATAGTGATGCTTGTGAAACCAAGTACTTCAAGGGTATGGGGACTAAGTTACGGAATGAGAAGGTGTTAGGCTCCCATCCTTCCATTTAGGTCTCTCATGCGCATGTGTTAATATTCTCCTGTATAAACCCTGATGTGTGTGCTTATGTGCATAATATAAATGGAGGATAGAATCACTTGACTCGCATCATGGATAAAGACGGAACGAGGTCATCCTTAGGAGTGTTCCCAAAATAGTAATAAAAAATATGATGGAAGTATTTGTCAATTCATAAATCGATATGAAGGAACGATTGCATATATCGGACAACACACAAGCAAACGAGCATATAAACTGTATATATCATGAATATATGATGAGAATAAAGTAACAAATACATTTAGGAGGACTCTAGTCAAGGGATTTACCCAAGATCCCTACGTAGCCCATGAGGGCATCAAAGTCCACGTAGTTCGAAGATAATATGAGGTGGGGGTTAACCTATAAATCCAATCGAGGACTTTATTTATGTGTGTGTGTGTGTGTGTGTGTGTGTGTGTGTGTGTGTGTGTAGAAAAAGGTGTTTTAGTGTGAAAAAATGTGATGAGAAATCCCCGTTTGGAATTTACAAGTGAACCATCATAGAATTTAAGATGTGTGATGTAATAAAGTATATGTGGATACTATTAATAAAAAGTTTGAATTTAAGATGTGTGATGTAATGAAGTAAAGTATTAAAGCGAAAATGAAATAACAATTGCAAAAATAATAGAATTTAAAGACAAAGGGTCCTTGTGAAAACTTGAATTAGATCTTGATTGTAGATGCGTTGATCTCAAGATGAAGTGATAGTTCTTTGAGGAGGTGGGTGGGAATTGACTCAAAAGAGTATGAAAATGATGGAAGGAATGTGGAAAAAGGGGGTTTAAGGAAATAACATCTCTGAATTCGAGGGAATTCTCTCTCAATTGCTGAGAGGGATGTTCAGGGGTCCCTTTTAAAGTGAGGTCATGGCCTGTATTTATAGGGCCAAGGGGGGTGCCGATCATCATGGTCCTATACCTGCCTACCGACATAAAAACCTTGACACACTATCGATAGGTAGGGTCCTAGGGTTGCCAATTTGAATTCTGAGGAAGGTTTCTAAAAAAATGGCCATAAAAAGCGAACTGTAAGTCAGAATTTCTCACGGGGTAAATTATTAGAGAGGGTATTCAAATATTTATAAAAAACCATTTAGCCAATCCCAGTTCGGGAGTTGACTGAAGTCAAACGAGGCCCGGAAGCGCCCGTTGGTCACAAGAAAATAAATTCTTGGAGGAAAATGGACCATTTGTCTTAACCATAAGACCGATTCATGCACAAGACGGACCGTTGGAAAGGGTATTCAAAATGCTTCAAGATTTAATTCATCTTTGTTCAGTTCATAGAGTTTACCTTCATCAAACGGGGCCCGAAAGCGCTCGGTGACCCTTTGGAGTAAACTTGGTCATTCATCCGAACCGTAAGGTTGATTCTTGCATAGGGTAGAGCGTTAAGAATGGTATTCAAATCCCCTTAAAGATTCATTAAGCTTTCACTTAGGAGAGGAAGTGACCAGAGTCTAATGGAGCCCGGGAGTGCCTAGTGGCTTTTAGATCAATTTTTTATAGTAAAATGGATCATTTGTACAAATTGTAAAGCCAATTCGAGCACGGGTTGGACCATTAGAAAGGGGATTCAGAGCCCTTTGAAGATTCATTGAGCTTTCGCTCAAATAAAAAGTTGACTGGAGTCAAATGGCGCCTGGGCTAGATCAATACTCGGGATATGACTTGGGGTTTGCAGTGAATGGGTGAGTTCTAGGTACCTAAGGTGGTTCTTAGGGGTTCATAGGATGGGGTGTCCACAGAGAGACCCTCTATGGGAGATCTTGGAACAAGTGAAGACATGGAATGATAGACACCACATCGATGTTGGGAAATAGGTTTTTAGGTCGATGTTGAGGACCTAGAGGATGAGGTTGACCGATTCAGCGGGTCCAGGTCAATTCTAATGACCTATTGAGATAAAAGATGAACAATTCATCAGGGCCGAGGTCAATTCTAAGGACCTGAAGAGACAAGGATGACCGATTCAAACCCTTACTCCCCATTTTTAAGGTTAAGATTCGAATTATTGAATTTTCTACCAAATTCTCACTCTGTGAGTTACACCACCTCATCGATTATGTTTAAAATTAAGTTTAGTGTTATGTCACATGATCAAGCCTCTTTTAAGGTAGTTTTGTTATTAAACTACGTTTTGCCCCCTAACAACCAATTTTCATGCTTAAGTCTTGGATTTTTTGAATTGTCTCCCATATTCTCACCCCATGACCACTTGTAGCGCATGCACGATATTTTCCATATATCTGCATTTTGGAGGCTCCTTCGAGACGAGATAGCATACCAACATATTAATATTGATGAGATAGAGCTCCAGTCTAACGCTACTTACTAGGATAGATTTGTAGACATTTTGGACTATGGAGAGTGTCGACTTCGATCCAAGGTTGTTCCTTTAGTTCGAGTGCAGTGGGAACACCATCGGGAGGATGAGTAGACTTAGAAGAGAGAGAGGATGACATCAACATGAAATATCCTGAACTCTTCTAGCTAGATACGTACTTTTTTAGATTCCGAGAACGGAATCCGATAATTAGGAGGAAGAATGTAATGCCCCATATTTTTCTAGAATAAATATGACTATATTTTTGGAATTGCGAACTAGTAATTTTTTGTTATGTCATAATCATGTGTGGTTGATTTTTATGCTAATAATTACAGTGGAAAAAATAATTGCACGTGTAGTAAGTAATTAATGTATGATGTACGGCTCGCTTATAAATATAATTTTGGGATAGAATAATTGGAACACATTCCAGGGTGCCATATGGGCTCTTTTAGGTATTTTAAACCTTTAGAAATGGTGTCGGGGTATAGGTATATAAGTTAGGAGATTTTTGGGCTAGTCTAATAATGGGTTCTGACCCATTTGGGGTTTCAAACTTTGGAAAATAAATAAAACTCGGGATTAATGATCTAATTACCTATATTAAGAGGTTAACAAACTTCCTGGAGGTTACATCTAAGAACCCTAGCCTACGCCACTGGGAGAGAGACAAGGCAAGAAGCCACAACAAGGAATTGAAGAGGGAGATTCAAAGGGGAATTCATCAACCACGTATCTAGGCAAGAATTTTCTTATTTATTTTAACGTTCAATGTGCTTCTTGATTCATTGTAGTAAACTCCATATGATTTATGGTTTTTAGTTTGTAATTTGATGATTTGACGTTAGGGATTAATCTTACGAATGTAGAGGATTAATTGGGACATAGGTTGTTAACACAGAAATCTAGGATAATTGACATCTTGAAATTGAGGATAGATGCCTTAGGGTTCTTAGAATAAATTACGAGTATTTGATTCACATGTAAAAGTTTTTATGAATTTTTTTTATCAGGAAATTAATGACTTTGAACACATGTTATATGCCCCAAAATCTGATTTGTACATAGGTGATGTTGTGGTAAAAAGTCAGGGCTAAGAATCTTGATTTATGCATTAAATTTTGGTATTTGGGGAAAGAAATTGATGTTATTATATGAAGTTAATAGTCCTAATATGTGTAACTAAGTAGTAGGGGCCTATTCATATGTTTATAAAAAGGAAATCACGATTGGAATGGATTTTGGGGAATAATTAAGAAATTATGTAATAAAGAAAACTATTAGTTCTGGGCTCCTGTCCCATTTAGAATCGGTTTGGCCTTGATGCGAATCGATTTGGCTAGAAGTGAATTGATTCGGTCAGGAAACCGAATTGATTCGATCCTGGGACAAAACGAGTTGGGATCGAGGTTAGTTCCGGGGTATTTTTTTAAGTGCATACGAGTTAGTGGGACGGTGTTTGGGTCAATGATGAATTTATTAAAAATGCAAATGTGGCACATATATTTATTGGAAAATCATATCTAACTAGATGGTTAAATAATCTTTTAAAGAAGAAGGAACTAATAATTAACTAGTTGGTAATTATTAATGGATGAATATTTGTGGACATAATGTGGAATGCTTTAGTTAATTATAGATTAATTAACTACACATATTATATGAGAATAATAATATGTATTCATGTTTTTCTGTGTGGACATAGCAATGTTCATGGACGGTCCTATCGGCTCGAGGTTTAGCGCGTACGGGAGCTAACACACATCGACACATGTGGGCTAGACGTTGTGTAGGTCATTTATAGGTACTATGTATCAGCGCCATCTACGAGAGGTAGGTGTAGATGCTTGGATCCTTTTTCATCTCTGGGTATGGGTCATGAACTGGTGTACTGTGTAGGGGTCGATCCACTTATGTTTGTGTTCTGATGTCTGACTTGGATAGAGATTTCCTTCAGACTTGCCGATAGAGCATGAATGAGACACCACTGGTAGATGACTTTGCGTGTCGCATATATGAAAGGGCACACACACACACACACACACACACATAAATATAAATATATATATATATATATATATATATATATATATATATATATATATATATATATTACCCGGATTAAATGAGATTAATTAATTTGTCTAAGAATGTATATAGTAAATTTCAGAGTCATATTATATTGTGCATAATAAATGTGTATGTCACCTTCACGAGATATATGAGACTGGAATACCTTGGGCATGGATAATTATAATGTAGAGGATTTCATTTTATCATGTTGACTATAGCTAATGCATTTAATATTAAATTGCCTCAGTTGCCATCTATTGTTTCGGGACTTGTTAGGATATAGATAATTTCACACTTAGATGAGTCGTGAGATGTTGATCTTATATGAGTGAGGATGGGGGATATTTACTTTTAATCGACTGTATTTATTGAATTTTAAATTAAATAAGTTAATTCTTGCAACTCTAGAGCGCTGACCCAAATTTAAATATTCCCCCCCCCCCCCTAAGTGCTCGTAGACAAGGATAGCAAGAATGTTGATGTATCAACCTTACATTCTCCTTTGCTCATCAGATTTTTTTGAGCTTGTTGATTCTAGTTTAGGTACTTTTCAGCTTTAGTTTATTTTCATTTGAGATATTTGTATGGGCATAAGGCATAGATTTATTTATTTTATGTCAGTTTGGATATTTATGGCTATGCTGGATTTATCACACAATTTGTGCTTGATAGGATTTTATTACTGCGGAATTTTAATTTAAACTCAGGTATGTTTTATTAATACATGCTTTATATGATTTTGATGCTGAGAATGGTAATAATTAACAAACAAGCCCCATCTTTGGCGTATCGTGCCTAACAAGCCTTTACACGAGAAAATGCGGGTTGTTACACTATCCCTATCCTTTTTACTCTCTAGAAAATACAATTTCAACACATATTCTTTACACCCGTTAAATTATGTTTGTTGTCACGATCCTTGACCATGAAAAGATCGCGATATATATATTTTTTATCACGATCCTTATCCCTATCAAGGACCGTGACAATTCTAATGACCACAACCAAGTTAAAGCCCTTATTTTGCCTCCATTTTCTCTTTTTCCTCTTCTCCTAGGTCAAAATCTTCTATTGTCATTCACTCAAAAAGTATGATTTACATATTTACATGGTGTGTGTATGTGTGTGTAAGCTGGTTCTATATACATGTATTGTCTTCTAATTCTTTAAAATCAAGTTATGCAAAAACCAAGATTGAACATTCAAAAAATTGTTCATTACAATGTGAATATTTGATTTTATATATTTTTTTGGGCTTCATCATAATGTATTTGTTTGTTGTAAACTAGTTATATATGAATGTATAGCTTTAATATTGTTGGAAACAATTTGTGCAAAAGATAAGTTTGAACATTCAAACCATTCTTCATTAGAAAGTGAACATTTGACTTTGATATTTTTTTGGCTTCATTATAATGCGTTTTTTTGTTGTAAATGTAATCATTTTGGTTTAAAACATATAATTTGTGGGCTTATTTAAAAATGTGAAGGATTTTGAGTGAAAATGGCGAAGAACATAATGAATGTTGTTCGATAATTGTTAATGGTTTTCAAATGTTCATATGTTTTGAAAGTTAGATTCGATTAGATTAAGAAGTATAATGAATTTGGTATGCGACTTAGGATTTCAACGTGATAATGTTATGGGCCTCACGAAACATATTATTATTAACCCATACTTGTCAGGACTTAGCTTCTTTATTATTATCAATTTTATTAATTAAGTTGTTAGTTAGGTTGAGCTTGTGTTTGACTTAACTAATGATTTAAGTACCCCCACGGGACTAAACTAACTTGTAGAAACAACCGGTGTAGTCATGTCTTTTGTTATCAATTTTCTTTAGTTTATTTTTATATATAATCATCACGTTAGTGGGTTGTTAGTGGTTTGTGCTTGTGTCTGATTTAACTACTCTATTTATTTACACATGATAGGCAATGACTTCTATACATTATTATGGGGTATCCTCTATATAAAGAGTTGATGGATGAGATAAAAAACTCAAAGATGTGTACCCTAGCGGTCACTACAAGAAAAAATATCATTTATGTCAATTTACAAATGAACGTTATGTCAGACAAATGTAAATTGACATAAATAATACTCATTTATGTCAATTTTACTTTGAAAGTAAATTTTTATTTCAATTTAAATAAAATTGACATAAAAAATAAATCATTTATCTCATATTTATATATAGATGACACAAATATATATGAGTTATTTTCATCTTTCGAGTAAAAACTGAGATAAATGAAAAAAAAAAAGCGGTGCTAATTTTTTTCATTCCCTCGCTCCAAAAATTTTGAGCCTCAAAATTCGCTCCTCTCTCTCTCCCGTACATCAACTACCTTCCCTCTCTCCCTCTCTCGTCCCTCAAAATTCGCTCTTCCCTCTCTGTGGGTCGCTCTCTCTCTCTGACTCTCCCTCTATCTGGGTCGCACGACTCTCTCTCTCTCTCTGTCTCGCTCACGTAAACTCCGGCTCACAGCACCTCCAGCTCTCTCGTCTCATCACCTCCGGCGCCGGCGAGATTCATCAATCAGGTACAAAAAGCTCTAATTTAGATTTGCAAGGGTTTGTGTATATGTGTTGTATATATGCGATTTGTTCTTGATATGTGTGTGTGCGATTTCTTGATTTGTGTATATGCGATCCGTTCTTGATTTTTGTATGTGTTTGTAATATTTTTGTTTGAAAACCTAATTGATTTCTCTTCCTTTTTATTGTGTCTTTTATTAGGCGTGCAGCTGGGACGCCTTCCCTCTTCTCCTGTTTTCTATCCCGGCGTACGTTGCTTTACCAACTCTTTTTACATTAGTAAATAGTTATGTTTGTGCCAAGCATTGTTCAAGCCTTTATTTGTTTAGATTGGTTACAACTATTAGCAATAATACTCTTTAAAGAATTGTGTCTATTATAAATTCAGTTTATATATTGTCATTTTTTTTTAAAAACACACATTAAAGAAATAGTTGAGTGTCATTAGTTTCAAGTGTAATTTTATTTGCTTTTCAGTTTATATGTTCAATGTTTAATAATTTTCGTTAATGACTTGTTGCAAAAAATAGTAGGGTCATTTGAAGAAAAGTTCTTTGACAATTTTATAATTAATATATAGTCCAAACTTTTTAATTTTGTTCCAAAAGATCCCTCGGCGCTTAAAACAATTACAAACTTTTTTTTATCTTATCCTAAACTTTAAAAAATAATTATCAAAAAAGTAAACAGGGGAGTTTTTGCAAAATTAAAAAATAAGGTGAACTAAATGTAAAATATACTTAGCTCCTAACGACTAAACATTAATTGTCCCGGTTGACTTAAAATATTTAAGTTAAATGTAAAATATCTAGTTTTTGACATAATGTAAAATGTTATGCTTAATGTATAGTATTTAGAGGTTTAGAAATGTAGGGTCAATTCATTTAGTGCTTAGTACTTGAATTTTTGTTAAGATTTTTAGTTCCTAATATGTAATTGTGCAGTATCGTTTTTGTGTCCTTCAATATTCGAATTTCTTTTGAGTCAGACCTGTCATATTCGGGTTTCTTTCGAGTCGGACTCGTTAATTTTAACATGTTAAATGATGTTTCGCTTGAGTTGTGAAAAAAAAATTCAATCTTACAGTTCCGGCCGTCCTGAATTAAAATCCTAGATCCGTCATTGTGTGTGTATCAGCCTTACTACAAGAAAAAACATAATTTATGTCAGTTTAGAAATTGACTTTATGTCTGATAAATGTAAACTGACATAAATGGTATTTATTTATGTCAATTTGACTTTAAAGGTATATTTTTATTTCAATTTAAATAAAATTGAGATAAAAAATAAATTATTTATCTCACTTTTATATATAAATAACATAAATATAATGTTAATTATTTTAGACTTTGAGTCAAAACTGAGATAAATGGAAAAAAGAAGGGAGCCTATTTTTTTGGCACTCCCGCTCTAAAATTTGCTCCTCTAAATTGTTTCCCGGCTCTCTCATACACGCTCGCATAACTCTCTCTCTCTCTCTCTCTCTCTCTCTCTCACACACAAACACACACACACACACACACACACAACTCTCTCTCTCGCTCGCTCCAACGCACATCTATCTTTCTCGTTCCACCTCCGGTGCTGGCAAACTTCCATCACGCAGGTACAAATAGCTCACGATTGTCTTAAATTCTAGGTTTTCCAGATTGAGTTCTAATATGTTTGATTTGTTCTTGATTTTTTTAATATTTTTGGATTTGATTTTATATAGATATATGCATTTAAAAATGTTTGAAACCCCATCAAATGCTACCATCGTCCCCATCGTCCGCCTATTTAAACCCCATCATTTGATGAAAAATCTAAATTGAGAAATGATGGGGTATTCATCGACCTAGAAGCACATGATACTATGGTACCTCTTCTTCGATTTAATAATTGGTTTTCTTCTTCATTTGAGCAGTTATGAGAACCAGATCCACTACAAAATTTGATGATTTTTGTCCATATCTATTTAGTATGATTTTTTTGCCATGGTATTATTTGAATGCAATTTAAGAATTATTATACTAGTACTCCCCTTACTTTAGATATCTTGCTTAAAGCATTTTTCAAATAATCACAATGTTGCTACTTCCCTCTACACAAAGATGGGTTTGTATTCCTAACTCTGACCACAAACATGGGTTTGTACATAAGATGAGTTTGTTTTATGTAATTGGAATATAGCTTGTAAATAATTGAATCAAGGTGGAGTATGGTTATTTGTGTGTAATTGGATTGGAGCTTGTTGCTCAATCTTAAAGGATTTAGTCATCTGGAAAAAAATTAAGGAGACCAAATTTTATTTCAATTAGATTATAGATACCGAGCATTTTAGAGCATATGAGCAATGGATCTTGTGGAGAATTGCTCCCTTGGTTTGCTTTATAGTTTTTATCTTATTGTCATCAATTTGGGTACATGGTTATATAAAATATTTGTTAATATCTATGAATTTACTTTTTCCTATCTACTGCAACATGTATAATTAGTTTCTTCTTATTTATGCCCTATTAAAAAGACTTTATCAAGTAGTCTTTGAATATCAGTAATCGTTTTTATCGCAATTTATGTTGGGAACCTTCCCCTGAATATATGAGAATATGAGAATGGTAAGTTTTGGATCTATTCTACAAGGTTTGATTTGAATGTTTCCTTCTCATTTATATTTCCCAAGAGTTAAGTGTGTATTTTCATAATATTTTTCAATCTACAACATAAAACACAATATATTGTATGTATAATTATGTCACCGTTTTTAAATAATTATGGTTATGTGTGTGAAGTGATTCACATTCACGTTTGAAGTTAGTTACACATGGAACCCATCTATTTAAGTATCTCTTAAGGTAATCTATCAATATAAAGACCGATTGCATTGTCGTTGACAAATTATCATATGGCATAATTATAGCAATTGGTTTGATTTTGGGTTGTCAATTCTAATATTGTTAGTTAATAATGCAAAATAGGTTTCTAATTATTCATATTGATATGCATGTGTGTACCCCTCCCCCCCCTAAAAGTACTTAATAGTGGTGGTAATTGACAAGGCAATGATACTGGGAAGTGCAAATTTTTTTTGTTTATTTAACCTATTATTTGGTGAAATTCTATGTAAACTATGTATGAATTAACCTACTTCACACTTTTGTATCTTGAATTTAAGAACTAAAATCTGTATTTGCTATTAGTTAACACATATCTTACCACCAATGATCATGTTCATGGTGGGGGATACTAATTGTAAAGAAATTGCCATGTTAAATATCCTAGTTGGTAGCTCCTCCACACTGGTGTTCCTGATATCCAGCATTTGTAGGTTTCACATGTGCTTTATCATTGCTTGGTGATTTTTTTAGTGTCTAATATTTGGAGATGTTGAAAATAACATGAAGTTCAGTAGTGGTGATTTTGAGGTGTTGGCAATAGCATGAAGTTCAATAATGATGATTTTGAGGTGCCATAGTTGTGTTGTTTCCATTAATATTGGTCCTTTAATATGTTTGGTATGGTTTCCTGATTTGATTTTTCATTATGTTTTCCATAGTTGAGGTGCCATAGTTGTGTTGTTTTCGATAAAAGGCAACACATAATTGAATGTTATATGACGGTCGCTTCAATTAGTTTCTAAATGTGCTAGTATTCCCAAATTGTGCTTTTCGTAGATGGTTTCTTGATTGTTATTGGGTGTTTGTCGGTTCGAGCATAAAGTGATGAGGCTATACACCTAATGGAAATGGTAGAATTGATAATAAGTATCCCATGGATCTTATGTCTTAGAGCAAGATTCACCTTAATAACAGCTGTCATATTGGAAAATTCACCAAGTATTATTTGTATCTATTTAAATGAAACACATCACATAATATCTATTTGACTAGAGTTTATTATCACTTTTGTCATTTGAAGTTAATCAAGTTCTTCCAACATTGCAAGTACTGATTTGCTTCATGATCCTCTTTGCGTGTTTTGTTAAAAATGCCCTCAGGACAGCAATAGACATACCCCTGTTGTTAACATGGTGTTCATATATCTTCAAGATCAGAAATCAATCATAATCCTTAATTTTCAAGAAAAAAGTCAGTTGGTTGCAAAAGATATCAATGCAAGGTTAACAACAGGGGTATGTCTATGGTGATGCACGAAGTTATCCCACATTAATTATATTCCTGTGAAGATCCCGAAAGTCTATAGTAAAAAACGAAAAGGTCAGTGATGTAATCGATAATTGTAATATCGAAGTTAAAGAGGCGTGGTATAAAAGGCCCATTCTATTTCTCTTTCTTTGAGTTTGTTTATTTTCATATGTGGTTCGATTGCCATGAGTATGAATGGAGTAAAATTATAGTTCAAGCGTAAAGGGATTTATGGTTCGATTGGGATGAGTTTGGACGCAGAGTTTCGGGAGATGATGGTCTAACAGATGTTATCAAAACATTGATTCAAATACTGTTTGTTGACGTTATCAAATAAGTCTGATTTCATTTTGTTAAGATATAGTTCTATATACATATTAATACCTGATTCGGACCTTTGTTGAATTGATTGGATAGATGTTTGGAATAATGTTTCTTGTACTGGCCTGCCTAAGATTGAATATGATCATCACCCACTGCTATTTGAATCTACTTGGATTAATCTTACATAACCAAGACCTTTCAAATTCTTTTCTTCTTGGGTGGACCATCCTCATTTCATGGATCTTATTAAGAGTGAATGGACTAATATCACCCCAATTGGTTATCCTATGTATATTCTAAAAAAAGAAACTCAAAAATGTCAAGTGTGTATTGAAAAAGTGGAATGCCTTTGTTTTTAGAAACATCCATTAAAATATGCTACAAGCTAACTCCTCTTTAGCAAAATTCAAGAAGAAATTTAAGGGTTAGCCACTCCTGACTCAGACATATGTGTTTTACTCTGAAATGGTGCCTTTTTTTCTTGATAGTTTGTTGTGAGAAAGAGCAAATCAAATTTACATATGTTGGAGCACAGTATTGCTGGAATTGATTGGAATTTCAATTGTTGGAGAGGTAAGGCTGCAATATCCATTTCTGATGCCTATTGTCAACTATTTTGTACTTTCTCTATCACAAATCAATTAGTAAACATTATGATGGCATATTTTTTATTGGATGCTGCTATTAGAGCTTCTAATTTGAGAAGAGTATCCATTATAGCATGGCAACTATCCGTAGATAAACATTCAAGCAATTTATCCCCCTCCATTGTCTATTACCGTTGCAAAGATCATTCACCTGAAGCAAATCAGTGCAGCTAGTATACTGGTATAAAGGTCATGTAGGAGATAAATGGAATAGTTATAGGATAAACTAGTTTCAATACTAGTGACGTACTTTAAGTAATTGTATTATCCAGAACAGAATCACTAATTTTTTTTGTAAGACATATTTTTTGGGGACTGCGATTCCTAGAAAAATATGAATTTGGGCACATTTTCTTGGAAACTTGCTTTTATTTACATGCACACACACGCACATATCTCTGCTTTAGATAATTGATTCTCTTTATTTTTTTTGTGGAGGTTTGTGCCCACATGCATTTGAAAAAATAAGTCCATATGATATTCGTAATTCCAAGTTTCATGTTTATTTATTCTGTTATTACTTCATATCTTTTTAATTTATCTTCTATTGCCAAAGATTCATAAATATTTGTTAAGTGACTTGCTGAGTTATAGTGGTATGTTTTCAATCTTTTGATTTCCTTCTTGTTTAGAAGCAGAGAAGCAGTTCAAAATTACCTATACATGGTTGGACTGGAAGATTTATAACAAAACAGTATTCTAATGTTCCGCCTAGTCAAACTTATTTGTTGACTTTTATAGTGGTATGATGTGAATTTGGGACTTTTAACTTTGGGAATGTGAGCGAGAAATGTGTGGTTTATTTGTTGTACCGACATATCATTTTTAAGGGAGGACAAGAATAAAGATGTGATATCATCCCCGATAGCGTGCCAATATTTTTGAAAAAATAAGGCAGGCATACCATCAGAACTGAAATATTTTAAATGAGCTGATATATTTTAAATGAGCGTAACTCAGGCATGAAACTCCTCAATTGGGCCTTCTACTACTGCTGTATGGACTAGGGGTTCTCGAACCTCACCATCTTCATACTCGTCATCTTCTCTGCCATCTTGTCTATCTTTTGTATCCTTGGGAGTGACTAGAGCATGATTACCATCTGACTCGCAGTCAGAACCGTAATAATCTTGTTCCAGCATATGAGATGAAATATTGATCTTTCCCTCATCACTTTCAGAACCCTCACCATTTCCATGAAAATAAGTAAGCTCATCCATCACTTCCAATTTGCATGCCATAGGGTCCTCAACATTCATCCCATCAAATGATATTAATTTATTAGTCTCATAGCCTATACATGTAGAAACCATTTTGGCAGCAACCTTTTTCATACTTCCATGTGCTTCTTGAGGTGTGTTCATATTAAAATATTCTTCTTTTGTACAAGTAGAATATTCTGATTGATTTGATGCATCCTCAATTACAGACAACTTTGAAAAATTAGGCATTGCTGAAGAACACGACTTTTGGGGATCAATAAATACAATAAACAGAGTGTACAAACTTTCCAACTGATCTGAGTGATAAAATTTCTGTTATTCTCTGTGTTTCCTAATTACTATCTTGAACTGATTCAGATTTAACTGACCAGTGTTCAACTACTTTTGAGGGGATAAAAACTGGAAACTTAAAATCTTATTTACTGACCCCTTGTACCAATTCCTTATTTCTAAAAGCCGGTAGTCCCTTAGATTTCCCTTTAGTGTCGCCACAATCATCTTTAGCACTCTTATCAAATGGTTCTGGTTTTACATTCTTATCACCAGCAGAATTGATGCTTTTAGTAGAGACCAACAGTCCAAGCATATTTGAGTCAGGTACAACCCTTCATGAATCTACTTTAGCTGATGAGCCACAGTGTTCACTGAAATTTGACGGACAAGATAATGTACTAAGGCTTAAGTAAAGAAGATCCTAAACTTTAGAGTTCTGTCTAGGGGCCATGTGGTTTCAAGTCTCCTAGTGTTTGCACCATAAGATCCATATGGGTCTGAGTAGGCACCACATCATATAGGTGTTAGTTGATAAGGCTTCCCGAACTCGGTTGTTCTAGTTATATTGTTAGATTTAGTGCCTGAATTAAGAAAGATGGACCATATAATTCTTCTCCCATAGTAAGAATGTTAACCCCCGTGCTATGATTGGGTAAGGGACTGGTGTTGTGTTGTTGGATTGCAAAGGACTTTATGTAGGTTATAACTTGAATCAAGATCATGAGTTACTTATTTTGGTTTAAGATGGATTTGGAAGTTCAAAATATATACATATATAAGAAATTATTGACTGCATCAAATCGACCCGCACTTTTTTACTTGCTCCTTGTGATATTTATGTGGATGATTTGGTATCTTTTCCTTTGATATAGCACAAGACTATTAATAGTGTTCTTGCAAGAGGTGAGAAGCTGGATAGTTTAGTTAAGAAGAGTTCAGATATGAGTGTAGATTCACAGGTACATAAACACTAGGGATTTTAACAGAAGAAACATATTTGGGGTCTTCGAAGTTTAAGAGTAAAGAGAATAAACATATCTGATTTTTCACAAATCTAAGTAAAACTACCTTAACACAAGCTGGGGTCTTCCATCTCCTCAAAATCGACCTCTTTCTCACTGCTACATGTCCAAAGCCTATGATAGATTCAATTGGTTGTTCTTAATAAAAGTTCTGAGATAATTTGGTTTCTGTCAACTATGGATTGACTTAGTTTTAAAGGATGTATCTAATTATTTGTAATCTATGATAGTTAATTATAGTCCATCTAGTTTCTTCTCTTATACTAATACTTACCTATTAAAATATCAATCCTCATGTGGAGACTTTTGCAGCAGCTTATTCCAGTTGATGACTATATTATTAAACATTGAGTTAGACTCTGCTCTAAATGCAACTACTTCACAAATCTTTGCCATGTCCTTAAACTTAAAGTCATTCAAGTGGAATCAGATTCTAAATTATCTATTGATATTTTAAATGGACACGTTAAAACTCCTCCTTGGAATCTAATAGAGGTCATTTCACTACAAGAAAAAACATCATTTATGTCAGTTTAAAAATGAACGTTATGTTAGATAAATGTAAATTGACATAAATAATATTTATTTATGTCAATTTGACTTTTAAAGTAAATTTTTATTTCAATTTAAGTAAAATTGATATAAAAAACAAATTATTTATCTCATATTTATATATAGATAACATAAATATACTTTAATTATTTCAACCTTCTGAGTAAAAACTGAGATAAATGAAAAAAAAAAGAGGCGGGGATATTTTTTTTCATTCCCGCTCCAAAAGTTTGCTTCCTCAAACCCTTCCTCAAACCCACGACCCCCTTCTGCTCCGTGCGTCAAACCCTCCCTCTCCCTCTCTCGCTCGCACGACCACCCTCTCTCTCTGCTCGCTGCGTCCCTCTCTCTCTCTCGCTTTCTGCGTCCCTCTCTCTCTCTGCTCGCATGACCCCCTCTCTCTCTGGCTCGCTGCGTCCAGCTCGCACGGCCCTCTCTCTCTCTCTCTGGCTCGCTGCATCCCTCTCTCTCTCTGGCTCGCAAGTACAACCCTCTCACTTCACCTCCGACCCTCTCACAACTCATCACCTCCGGCGCCGCCATCAATCAGGTACAAAAATCCCTAATATGGATTTTCAAGGGTTTGTGTATATATATGGATTCGATTTGTGTATATGTGTTGTGTATATGCGATTTGTTCTTGATATGTATGTGTGTGATTTGTGTATATGCCATTTGTTCTTGATTTGTGTATATGAGTTTGTAATTTTTGTTTGAAAACCTAATTGATTTCTATTCCTTTTTATTTTGCCTCTTTTATCAGACTCGCAGTTGGGACGCCTTCCCTCTTCTCCTGTTTTCTACCCCGGCCCAGTCTGCACATAGAGAATTTGGGTACGTTGCTTTACCAACTATTTTTACATTAGTAAATAGTTATGTTTGTGCCAAGCATTGTTCAGGACTTTATTTGTTTAGATTTATTACAACTATTAGCACTAATACTCTTTAAAGAATTGTGTCTATTATAAATTCAGTTTATATATTGTCATTTTTAAAAAAAATACACATTAAAGAAATAGTTGAGTGACATTAGTTTCAAGCGTAATTTTATTTGCTTTTCAGTTTATATGTTCAATGTTTAATAATTTTGGTTAATGACTTGTTGCAAAAAAAGTAGGGTCATTCGAAGAATAGTCCCTCGACAATTTTATAATTAATATATAGTCCAAATTTTTTTATTTTGTTCCAAAAGATCCCTCGCTGCATAAAACAGTTACAAACTTTTTTTTTATCTTATCCTAAACTTTATGAAATAATTATCAAAAAAAGTAAACAGGGGAGTTTTTGCAAAATTAAAAAAATAAGGTGGACTAAATGTAAAATATACTTAGCTCCTAGTGGTTAAACATTAATTGTCCCGGTTGACTTAAAATATTTACGTTAAATGTAAAATATCTAGTTTTTGACGTAATGCAAAATGTTATGCTTAATGTATAATTTTTAGATGTTTAGAAATGTAGGGTCAATTCATTTAGTGCTTAGTAGTTGAATTTTGGTTAAGATTTTTACCATATTCATTGATGGTCACTATAGATTTATATATGTTTACCTTACGCATCACAAGTTTGAAGCCTTTGATTACGCATAAGGTAGAATGGTAGGTCAATAAAACTCAAAAAGATTACATTCACACGTTCAAGCATGGAATTGTAGCTCAGTTGCCAATTAAGGCTATCGTGAACCTTCTTCTAGTTGAGCCATTTGTTACTTGAACACATGAGCCCCCCAATTTTTTTATGATAAATTATCTTTATCTTTGTTCATTGAATTCTAAGTTACCAATTCACAACTTATGTTTGAATTTGAACGTCCAAATTCTCATGAATTAGAAGGAACCGAGATACGAAATACACTGTCTCAAACCGAGAGTGTTAATTTGAAAGTTAATATTTTTAATGAATACTATTATTAATGTAATCATTGGTCAAAATTAAAAACTATCTAACTAATTTGGAATTTGGTACATTGATTTTGAACATACTTCTCTAAATATGAGACGTACTAAGAAGCAATGTGATATTCCTAAATTGAAAAGGAAGGAGTGTATTGTTTTGTTTTCCAGAACTTCCAAATTCTGAAAGCTAGTAACTGAATACAGAACCTAACAAGACCTTAGTTAAAAAAATCTCAGCTCCTCCACACGAGATGTAATGAATTTCTACAGACATATCTTTCTTTCTCCTTTTTAAAATTGTCAATTTTTATAGCCCAAAAGTGACAAGTGTGTTTTTAAAGTCATTGTTCTTTCTCATGTGTTCTGTGTTGCAATAAATATTGTCCCATGCTTATACTATGTGATAGTTTTAGAGGGATATTATACTTTCTACGATATTTTCTAATGGTGTGAATATATTATGTTGTATAATATTGCATTATTTTTAACAATTACATATCTTTTATTGCTTATATCTCACTCGTGGTGGTTTACATACTCAGGCCAGAATGGACAGGTCTTGGATGAGCAAGGACAGATTATCAAAAGAATACATAAAAGGTGTTGATAATTTTCTTAGGGTTGCTCAAAATGCCTCCTTGGATGAGAACTTCATACGATGCCCTTGTAATCAATGTGAAAATAGATTAAAAATGGGTGTTAAAGAAATCAGACAACATTTGTATAGTTCGGGTATCGATCCGAATTATACTGTATGGAAATGGCACGGAGAGGAGGATTATCGTGAAACACTGCCGGATGTTAATATGGGTGATCCTATCTGTGACGATCTTAATATGGATACCATGGAGAATGTTGAAGAGTTGATTGACATGGTGGAGGCTATAAAAGAAGACTTCACAGGAAATGCAGAAATTTTTATGAAGTTGCTTTTAGATGCGGAGAAGCCATTGTATGAAAGATGTAAAAAGTATACAAAGTTATCCGCTATCGTCAAGCTATTCAATCTTAAAGCGAAGAGTGGGATGTCCGATAAATGCTTTTCAAATATGCTGTCAATCACTGCCGACATGCTTCCGGATAACAATGTATTGCCTTCATCCAGTAATTAGGCAAAACGTTGCTTATCGGTATTCGGAATGGACTTTCAAAAGATACACGCATGCCCTAATGACTGTATACTTTATAGAAAAGAGTATAAAGAAGCTGTTGAATGCCCCACTTGTGGAACATCCAGGTTCAAACAGAAGAAGAATTTGAAAGAACAAAAAAGGGATGAGGGGAAACAAGGTGTTCCTGCGAAAGTGTTATGGTACTTTTCACCCATTTCGAGATTCAAAAGGTGGTTTCAATCTAAAGAGATCGCTAAGTCGATGACATGGCATGCAAATGATAGAATTGTTGATGGTTTGTTGCGTCACCCAGCAGACTCACCAACTTGGAAATTAGTTGATGAAAAGTGGCCCGATTTTGCAGCAGAACCAAGAAATCTTCGATTAGCACTATCAACGGACGGAATTAATCCTCATAGTTCCCTTAGTAGTGGGTACAGTTGTTGGCCGGTCATGTTGAACACATATAACTTTGAACCGGAATTGTGTATGAAAAGAAAGTTTACAATGTTGACTACGTTGATATCGGGTCCAAAACAACCGGGGAATAATATAGATGTTTATTTGGCTCCGTTAATAGAAGATCTGAATACATTGTGGCATGAAGGAGTTAAAGCCTACGACGCCTTTCGACAAGAATCTTTTACTTTGAGGGCAATACTGTTGTGGACAATTAATGATTTTCCAGCGTATGGATATTTATCTGGAAGTGTTGTTCAAGGCTATAATGCTTGTCCAATATGTAGTGAAAAAACGTATTCCAACAGATTACAACACTGTGGCAAGTGCGTTTATATGGGACATAGGAGATACCTTCCACAAAACCATCCATTTCGAAGCCAGAAAAAGGCTTTTAACGGTGAGTAAGAGTTCCAAGCCTCCCCTGAACCTTTAAGCGGTGAACAAATATTGATAAAAGTTGGGAGACTTAAGGTTGCATGGGGAAAGAAGGCAAAAAAGGTGAGCGTGGTTAATTTGAAGAAATCATTAAAGCGTAAGAGACCGAGGAGAGTAGGTAATGGAGTTGAAAAAGGCGGTCCTAGTAAAAATAGGGTTGAAAATTTTTGGAAGAAGAAATCGATATTTTTAGAACTTCCTTATTGGAAGGATTTGCCTATTCGACATAACTTAGATGTCATGCACATTGAAAAGAATGTATGTGATAGTATCATTGGAACCTTGCTTAATATTCCAGGAAAAACGAAAGACGGGGTGAAGTGTCGACTCGACCTTGAAAAAATGGGCTTAAGAAGTGAGTTAGCACCGCAGGTTAATGAAAAAAGGACATACCTACCGCCAGCATGTTATACGTTATCGAGAGAGGAAAAAAAAATGTTCTGCCAAACTTTGCATGACCTTAAGGTCCCGAATGGGTACTCTTCTAATTTTAGAAGCCATGTCTCTATGGAAGATTTGAAATTGTATGGCTTGAAGTCTCATGATTGCCATATTCTAATGCAACAACTTCTTCCAATTGCAATTCGATCGGTATTGCCAAAACATGTGAGATATGCGATCATGAGAGTATGTTTTTTCTTCAATGACCTTTGTGCCAAAGTAGTGGACTTGCAAAAACTAAAAGAAATTCAGAATGAAATTGTGATCACATTGTGTTTGCTGGAAAAATACTTTCCACCATCCTTCTTTGACATTATGGTGCATTTAATGGTGCATCTTGTGAGGGAGGTCGAACTTTGCGGTCCTGTTTTCTTTCGATGGATGTACCCAATTGAAAGGTTAGGTCAATTTACTTTACTATCATGTATTAATATAAGTAAATAAGTGTATCGATTTAGTTTTCTTTTTCATGTGTTAGGTACATGAAGTATTAAAGGGTTATGTGAGAAATCGTAATCGCCTAGAAGGTTGTATTGCTCAATTTTACATAGCAGAAGAAGCTATTGAGTTTTGTTCCGAGTTCTTATCGGAATTAGATTCAATTGGAATTCCGGCGAGGAAGGATGATGATAAACCGAAAGGAGGTTCAGATGTCGTTGAAGTTGATCGCATGTCCTTGGAGCAGGCACATCTTCATGTGTTACATAACACGAATGATGTTCAACCTTATATAGAGTATGACTTTCCTAACTTCCCATTAATATTTAACTTAGTTCCTCACATACTTATCTCATATATTAATAACTAATGTTGCGTTACTCATTAATACCTTGTTAGGGAGCATGAACAGTGCTTGAAAGAAACCCATCCTCGAAAAGGGAAAAATAAGAAGTGGCTTGAAGAAGAGCACAACCGCACGTTTATCCATTGGTTAAGTAAAAGGGTATGATTTAGGGACATGTTGACTTAACCACCACTTTAATTTTCATAAGACTTTACCCATTTTTTAGTTTTCTTTTAAACAATGCCACTGTTTTTTTATTTATTAGTTGCAAATCTTAGTGAAAAACAATTTCGAAGTCTAATACCAACCACTGGAAAATAGTGGTAGAGTGTAAAGTAAAACTAAATAGTTGGTGAGGTCTAATATTAAAAACTAAAGTGGGAATAAAGACGAAATATCCCCTTACTTTAATATGTTTGAATTTTGTTTTGTAAGTAACTAAAATTCTTATATTAATAGGTTGCTCTCGAAGAAGAACTCCCAAACAACAAAATCTCAGATGACTTAAAATGGATTGCTCTTGGACCTCGTCGAGACGTCATCAAAGTTAACGAATATGTCATTAACGGTGTTCGTTACCTAACAAAGGATCGCGATGATGCACGAGTAACCCAAAACAGTGGAGTGAGCCTAGTTGCTAAGACGTTGCAGATAGCTAGTGCAAAGGACAACAATCTTGTTCGTACCGATATGATTTTCTACGGTGTCATAAGGGAGATATGGATACTTGACTATTTTTCAATTCAGATTCCTTTATTCAAGTGTGATTGGGTTGACAACAAAAACGGAATTAACATAGACGAGCTTGGTTTTACATCCGTCGATCTTGATAGAGTTGGTCATAAATCCGATTCTTTCATCTTAGCTTCTCAAGCGAAACAAGTTTTCTATGTTCCGGACCAAATGAATCCTAAATATTCAATTGTATTATCAACTCCTCAAAGGGATTACTATGATAAAGATGATGAAGATGATCTCAATTAAGGATGTCTCGGGGATGATATTTGCACTACAGTTTTGCCAACTATTGAATCCTTCGACGTGGTTGAGGAATCTTCCGAAACTTATATGCGTGAAGATTGTGAGGGGACATGGATAGACAATACGCCAACATAATTGTGTTAGACGATGTTATGATGCTTAATGTTTGAATTGTTCTTTATTATTAGTTATAGGTTCTTAAAATGTAAGCTTGTTTGGTGAAGTTGTCCAACTTTTTAGTTTTTTGTGTGGAACCTACTACAGTTGATTGTTGGAAATTGAATGTATGGAATATGGGCTATGTGACATTTGCTTAAGACTATGGATTATTATTTTCTGCTTAATATTTTGGCAATTGTGCTCTTGTACATTTTAATTAACATAGAATAAAATGGTGAATTTTAATTTGTGGTACATTTCAATAATTGTATTGTTTGAGTAGTTACGACTTGTATTGCTGAAATCTATATTATTGCTCTTTTTTGTGTTTCAACAGTTCGATTGCTTTAACTTGAAATGGAAGTCATTGATCTCGAACTCGTGGAGAAACCTTCACAATATAGTAGTAAAGGCAGAGGTGCGGCGAAGCTAAAGCGATTGACTAAAATAAAGAGCAGTGAGGAACGGATAAGAATTTTATATAATGATCTTGGTCAACCAATAAGTACTAGCAAAAAAGAATTATCAAGTTATGGGGGTTTGATGGTGAAGTGCTTTGTGCCGATAACTTATCCAAGTTGGCCTAAAGTGCCAATCAAATTGAAGAATGATTTTTGGGAGGCAATACAGGTATATATATATATAGCTGTTATATATAGAAAATATT
The DNA here is from genome assembly GCA_949130495.1 of Sambucus nigra. Lineage (NCBI taxonomy): Eukaryota > Viridiplantae > Streptophyta > Magnoliopsida > Dipsacales > Adoxaceae > Sambucus > Sambucus nigra. The sequence goes on from OX422211.1 coordinate 83,815,891, forward strand.
GTTTGATGCATTTTTGTTGTATCCATGGCTGAATTCAGATCACTCTTAAATTCTGTTCGTATTTGTTCCAATTTTTGTCAAGCAATCCGAGTGTGTCGAAATCCAAAACCTAACATATTTACACTGATTTTAAGACATCTTTACACTGATTTTAAGACATGTATTCAACATCTTTCTTTTTCAGATCAAATTTGATATTGATCCGAACAGCAAGAGGATGGTGTTATCCTCTATGGGTTACAGTTGGAGAGCGTTCAAAACAAAACTCACGAGACTTTGGATTAGACCATTGAGACACCAACGCGAGCTTCTCAAACATCCTCCTCCAAAATACGAGAAATTCATTAGTCCAGATGTGTGGACTGAATTTGTTTGCAGCAGGCTAACCAAAGGATTTGAGGTATAATTGAAAAAATAGTAGAAGATTTGTGTGGTACTTTTTGTTATTCTTTTCTAAGTTTTTGCTTTGATTTATAAGATTGCAAGTGAGGCACAAAGGGAAAAGCGATTCAAGGTCACATACAATCATCGTATGAGCAAGAAGGGTTACGTCGGTCTTGCTGAAGATTTGGTATGTTTTAGTTTGAATATTTTCATTAGATTTGTGATGGTTTGAACTTGAACATTGAATTATTCTTTAATAATATGATTTTTTGTTTTACAATTGATACCAGAAAAAGAAGATGGGTTCGGAATATGAAGATGACAGGGCTTTCTTATGGTTGAAAGGCCGTGAAAAGAAAAATGGTGAATATGTAGATGATTCATTAAAAGAGGTGGCGAATAAAATGGTTAGTTTTTATAAATTACGACACGAGTTCCTTTATTTGGTGTTTTTTAGTGTATGATTTGTAATTTTGATAATATTTAGATGACATTCTGAATGATTGAATCTACTTCATTGTAGACTGAATTGAAAAGACAAGTTAAAGATGGTAGTTTAATCAGTGAAGGAAGTAATGATGTTCTTACTATGACATTGGGTACTCCCGAACACTCGGGCCGTGTTCGGGGGTTGGGATTCGGAGTTGTTCCCACAAGGTACTTCAATCTTCCAAAGCGTGATTCCAAGAGACATATTACCGAGTTAGAATCTGAATTAAGAGAAGCGAAGAAAAGATTAAAAGATATGGAAGCCCAGTTGAAGTTAAGAAATGTGCCGGTTGCCGCAGCCCCAACAGCCGCACCCGAGCTGAGAAAGTTGCTTCATATATGCGTGAAAGTGAAAATATAAATCGTTCAAGTTCGGGTGGAAAAATTGCAACACAATCACTTTCTTCAAAGGTATAATGAGACAGATAATTATACAAACGCATACCATTAAGGTTTTGTGATTTTTGTTGTAATTCCAATTTGTTTTTGTGTTTCTTTGGCATAGTTCACAGATAGTGGTGTAACACATAGTGAAACGTTACTACCTCAATTAGTAGCTTCTGTGAAAAGTAAGAAACCTTCTTCGATAACTAGTGATAAAAGTACGAAACAAGTGTCTTCTTCAAAGGTAATGGGATCACATTTCTCGATGGTGATAACTTTGTAGTTTTACTTGGTTGGATTAGTAGGGTATTGAATTTTGTGTAGTTTTACTTGGTTGAGGCCAATAAATTGCTCAATTTTCACACATTGCTAAATTTTTATGTGATTATTTTTCGTAATTTAGGTTAGAGAATGTAGGTTGGCTATTGGCAATAAAACTAACATCGTTGCCGAGGGGATCGTATTCGATAGGAATGGACCGAACGAGAAAATTCATAATATAGCATTGGGAGAAAACAATGTTCGGGTTTCCATTTCTAAAGTTATTTCTTCTAGTGCCATCCTCCCGATACTTGTTCCAAGTGAAATGTATTTTGTGAAAGAGGCTATTGGGTCATATGTTGCTTGGCCCAAAGAGTTAGTGTTGGGATTTGAGGTAAACCATTGGTTCTTATGTTTATCTATAAGTTTGTGTTTGTGCTATGAATGACATTGCTTTCTGACATTTCACATGATTCAATGCAGAATGAAATGGAAGTTAGGAAAAAAGCAGGCCATGAGAAAGAGAAGGATATCTTCAGTGAAAGTAGATGTGATATAGTAAACAAGAATGTTGATTGCGATTTGATAACTGCCTTCACCCATAATTTATTTATAATGAAGACGAATCAAATAACGATTCCACTGGAGAAAGAGATGTTTGAAGAAGATAAAGGTCAATGCTATGTTTTTAAGAACGATTTGTTAGACTTTTGTGCATTGAAGCCTTTAGATGTAACGTGCATTGTTGCATACATGAGGTATAACTTGATTTAATCGTGTTATTTAAAATGCGTAGTGACTAATTTAGTTACTTACTTTTACAGGTTCTTGTATGATAAGTTTCAGTGCTCCCGAGAAGAGTTTCAATTCTTCAATCCCGAGTCTTTCAATGGTACAAAAAAATTTGGTTTAACTCGACTTATTGGAAAAAGGCTGGGGAATGCAAAAAAACGTCAGATTTGTCTCATTCCTTACAATCTCGAAGATATGTAAGTAGTTAAATTAATTTTTTCCACACGAATAAACAAATCTTTATTATATTATGGACTGTATAATTATGACAAAATTCGTTTTACAGGTTCCATTGGGTATTGATCGTCATTGATTTGCCCACAACAACTATTTATTGGTTGGATTCATTGAATACGGTACCGAGTGACAAAGATAAGATGTATATCACTACGTGAGTATAATATAATTTTTAATTTTGTTTGACATGCATGATGAGTGCATTATTATTGAACATTACCTAATACACATCTTTGAATTCTCTTTACATGTAGTGGGATTAACACATTGAACATCGATGGGAAAAGGCATAACGCATCGTGGAGTTGTATTAAGGTAAATTTATCATATAGTAGGTGTTATATAACATGTATCAACGTTATATATATATACCTTCAAAAGGCTCTGCGGGTCTAATGATAAGGGTGCTCAAGGGGGCACTCCTTTTTTATATATTTTTGCATTGGATATAGTAGCATCTGCCCCTCCTCCAATGGGAGTCGCCCTCTAAAAGTCTTCTTATATATATATATCAATACCGATTATATATTCTAGAGTTGAGCTGAGCTTGAGAAGAATCGGTAGTTGTTAGACTAGCTCTGGCTTGAAAGCGTGAACCTAGCTCGTGTAGCCTATGCTAAGCATATTAGTAAAAATATGAAATTAAACAACTTGACCAACCTGTAGTGGTCTCCATGAAGCATATATGCATCTACATATATGCATACTAGTGGTGGCCCGTGCGATGCACAGTAACTCTCAAATGTTGACAACAGTTCCAGAAACCATTAGACAAATATACCTATACAAAAACTTTAAAAAAATGAGAAGGAAATACATATATGTTTAAAGAGAAACGGGGAGGGAGGGAGAAAATGAGTGCATGAGAGACTCTCAAATGTTGACTACAATTCCACAAACCATTTTTTTTAAACACCTTAAAAAAATGATAAATCAAAGTGTCAAATAACACCAAAAGATGATCAATATCAAAAACTGAATAAAAGTAATATAGCTGAATCCCATCTGCTAACATAAAACCGATCTTCAGATCTATCGATAATTTTAAACTTGACATCAAATACTATATGGAGCAGTGGTAGCTCACTCCGAAAAAATCCCTCCACTCATCTTCTCAGTTTTACATTGGTAGATAACTTGCTACCACGAAAAAGAATTAAAAAAAATTGAATTGATATAATAAGTGAAGAGCAGACCTATGAATATGCCATAATAGAACAGACCTATAAATATGATCACTTACAATTCTATTACAGTGGTAGCTCACTTGCAAATGATCATTAACATATGTTGCATAAACTGAAGATCCCACATATAAACATGCCATAATAGAACATGTTACAATAAGTGATAGTTTCATACCGAATCTGAAGCGATACCTCTTATGTGCGAGTGTTATGAAATTAAAATCTCAAGTATATTTAAAAGGAACACAATTTCATAGTATCAACGTACCATATGTAGTAAGAAACACAATCTTAATTGTATGTGAATCACAAAGAGAGAATTAATTAAACATCCAAACAAAATAGGTACAAAAATTAGCAAACCTTTAATATGTGTGACCTCTCTTGGAAATACCCCAACTCAATTCATGAGATCAGTGAACTATCTTAGCAAATCCCATTCCGAAGCTCGACCCTGCAAGAGATTTGTGAAAATGAAAAAAAATTGAACATTAGAAGCGTAATTAACCATTAAAAATCGGCAATACGTAATGGAATCAACCATTAAAAACAAACAATACGTCACGGGTTCAATTATGGAATTCTATATCATGTGTCACTCTTCATAGAAGTTACTCAGACCATCATCCTCTCTTGTTCTCTAGTTCCAATAATGCTACAACTGGTCCAAAGGCTTTTATAAATTGCAAAAGCAGATACATTAAAAGTTAGATGTATAAACTGCAAAGCAAAAATTCCTTCATCACTGATCCTATTCAGATAAGGTACTGCAGATAATTGTTTGATGGATACTGGTCTCATTGGAAAAATTATACCCTGAAGTGGAAATAACATCATGCTTCGAACCAAAATTTTAATGAATTAGACTAAAAAATAAAATTGCAAATCTCTTAAATTTATTAGATTACATAAAGTTAGTAGTAACATTATTGTATAATGAATCAAATTCTAATCATTACACTACTGAGAATTACTATTTAAGAGGTATGCTCAATTGATTATACAATAGTTCTAGCAGTTATGAACTGCTATAATAGGTATGCTTTCTAGTAGTTATGAACAGCTATAATAATTCTAGCAAGGAAAAAACATAAGAGGTATGCTAAATTATTATCCCGATAGAGCAAAGAAAACGGAAATCCTCATAGCTAGATCAGGTAAGAAAGTCCCTAAACACCAATATAGAAAGATTTTCATAAATTCTGAACTTTATGAATAATCTTATAAGCCATTGAAATTCAACTTGTTCATTATTTATGTTGGTTGATCTTGTCAATTTTGGTTTCGCATAAAAAATTGGCCAACCTTTAGTTCACGGACTTGGGGTTGAGTTTGAGTCCCATCACCATGTTGTGTCCAGTGTTGACATTCATAATCAAAATTAGTATATCATGTATTACTAATTGTGAGTTGTGCTAAAGTCAAAATTATCTCACTCATTGTACTAAAGTTTCCCAACATCAGTGCAACAAACGAAAACAGTCTCGTTCGATTTCCACCATAAGTTTAATTTCTGTTTCCTTCCCCATATACATGTTATAGCCTATCGTGTATGAGTTTGGGAAGCACTTCATCATGGAAAAGTCTTATCTTTTATGTAATTTGATTCGAATTTCTTGCTAACCGTGGAGCAACCTATCTTTTTGAATTTTGAGGAGAATTACTTGCTGAAGTACCTGGCTATGGACCATGCCTTGGCATGTGTTGGGGGGGGGGGGGGAAGCAAATGACCCAAGCCAAGCCAAGTATTAGGTTGTCCAAGCTTGGCTTATCTGTAATATAACTCATCTTAAAAAAGAATCAAACAAAAACCTAAATTTGAAATTAGATCTACATAATAATCATACCAAGGTCAATAAACTATGAAATGTAGACGCACATATTGAAACTAAGGGTTAATATGCCAAGAATCCCTAAGAATTATAGCATATATTCAAATCTACATAATAAATTAAGGGGCATGTTTATGTGTTAGAGGGTGAGGGATAATACATACGTGCTTGTGAGAGAGAGTGGCAGCGGAGGAGGGTGTCAGCGGAGCTGGGCAGCAGCGGAGGAGACACAATGTGTACACACAAACGAAGACACGTAAATTGATGATAAAAGTACATTATACTGATAAAAGAAATAAACTAAGAAAAACGGAGTCTCAATTATAGTTGCCATTAATTGTTATATTTTTCCATCTTCTTGATCTACCAATAACTAAGCTTGAGTAGAAACAGCACTGAGAGCCAATCTTGAATTTAAGCTGAACATAAATGATGACAGAGATACTCGAGCAGCCACTTTATCTACAATCTTTGTAAGCTGAACATAAATGCCAGTCATCAATAATAGCCAATCTTGAATTTAAAATCAAAAGAAGGCAAACTAATCAAGTTACAAATTTAGCTTACCTCAACCAAATTTTAAATTAGGACAGAGATCAAAGTTGCCAACTTATGATTCGAATTTCCTTCTAGATGGGGATAAGTAAACCTTACTCATTGGTGACCTATAATAGAAAACTAAAAATAACATAGAAAAAAATAAGCAAACTGAATTGGTCCCTAAATTTATATTATACACACATTAAACCTTATGGAAGTTACACAAAACTAATCTTACACAGGTCTCGGATTAACTCCACTCAATACTCCATTTCAAGTTTTTAATCACTTAAAAACTTCATCTCAAGTTTTCAATCACCTAAAAACACAACTTTTTCATACATAACATACTATGTACTATAACCTACCTCAACAATATGACAAACAAATAAACAATCTACTACACTGTATATTGTGTCCATGAAATGAAACCTCACAATGATCTAGTTTCCTACATTTTCATTCTTTGTACACTAAGATAACAACATTTTTCACATCCTAGTTGGGATCATCCTCACCATAAAACTAATTTATAACAAATTGAGATACAAATAAATTACTTTAGAGAGGGAGGAAGTGAGATGATTGAAATAATTCGTATCATCTTGTAATCGATCCCATCTGCATCTAGGATGTTAGAAATGTGAAAAAAATGCAAATGTATTAAAACTGAGATGCAGATGCAGATGCAGAGCATGCTAAAAATTACAGATGTATGGCTGCTGAGATGCAGAGCATGTTAAAAAAATGCACATGTATGGCTGCTGTTAAAAAAATGCACATCATTATATATGCCCCCAGTTATTCTTAGAGATGAATGACTGCTTTGAAGGTGAGCCTGAGATGACTTGTTAATTTGACCATGAGAGCATGCTTAACAGCACTCCTCTGCCTCAACCTCTCCACTTTTTCGCCTTCTTTCATTTATAATGTCTTCACTTCCGTACACTGCTTCAGCTTCAGCTCCAATCTCTTTAACTGACGATTTACAATAAAAATGAAGTTTCAAAGCTAATAAAAACGTATTAAGGATCTAATCCAAGTTATTTTGATTGTTGAAAAAAAATAAAAAGGACTAACTGAATCGTAATTCCATTGTGAGAGCTATTTGTGGCAGTTTATGCCCATCGAGCAACATATCTGTGGCAGTTTTATCCCCATCCACCTCAGTTGTCTTTTGTTTAGCCATGGCAAGCCCTTTGCTGAGTTGCTATATATATATATATACTGCTGCTGTTATATTATATATATATATATATATACTGCTACTATTGTATATATATATATAGAATAGGATTGATACAAGGAGATTCAATTTCAGCTTTTCTCTTCACATTGGCGTGACAGATTTTAAATGAAATAACTCTCATTGAGCCCATGAGTTGTTATGAACTATTAATTTTGTTGTTGGAGTATTTTATATTTTTTGAATAGGGTGGATAGTCCTATAAAGAGAGGAAATTCTGCCCAAAATTATTATAGTTTTTACACTTGTTTGTGTTGTATAAAAAATATTTTAGACTTGTACTCTTTATTATTTGTTCACTAGTAATGTTTTGTGTTGACTAGTGCGCAATGCAAGGAAATGGTACTCTTTATTGCGGATATTTTGTGTTGAAGTTCATGAAGTACTTCATGGAGGATCATTCCATACCTTTTGAAATAAAGGTATGTTACCAATGTTCTCTTTTTGTCCTATTATATAAAATATTGTTTAGTTATTAACTATTATATACCGTAATAATAAATTTAATTCTATCTTCAATTTTTTAGATGAGAAGATTGTCCAGTAAAGTGACCTACACGTTGAATGAGCTAAATGAAGTTCAAATGGAGTTCATTGAGTTCATTACGGATTATATATATTAGGTATTTCCGAGTAATTGTATTTTGTTACGTTGTAATGACAATGTGTTGAGATGACTGTGTTTTGATGAAAACTATGTTGATTATATTTGATTGCAGGGTTACTCATTCTGGGTTGGATAGCGTCGAGAACAAATTTGATCGAGTATTACGTTCGACAACGTCCTATTTTGGATTGTGATTCTTATGATGTAATTCGAAATGCTAGTTTTTGGATATTGTGATGTATCATCACTATTTTTAGGATATTATCACATAGATAAGTAGACGTTAGTTAGTTTTTGGATAGGTAGTTTTTGGATATGATGTAGCTTAACATCAATTTGATTCTAAATATCTTGATGTATATAAGTTAGTAATATTTATGACCTTGGTTATTATCTATTTGCAATGGTTGATTTAACATAAAATAATAGTTGTCTATTGATGGATTAATGATTTTTTTTTAAATTCTTTATATTAACATTTATGTCAGTTTTGAAAAAACTCTCATAAAATTTTTAAAACTGACATAAATGTGATTTTATTTATGTCAGTTTTTTTATGAAAAAGTGATTAAAAACATGTTGAATGTCGTATTTTTTATGTGTGTTCTTAAAAATTGAGATAAATGTGAACTTATTTATGTCAGTTTTATGAACATTTATGTCAGGGCTTTATATGTCAGTTTTGAAAATTTTTAAAACTGACATAAATGGTCATTTATGTCAGTTTCTGACTGACATAAATGACCATTTTTCTTGTAGTGGGTGCTAACGAGTTTATAAATTCACTAAGAGGTGTCTCAATAGTGAAAAGTTCTTTTGACCTTGCGCACATTGTAATAATGGTAAACTGTTTAAGTGAAAAATAGTTGAATTACATTTTCTTAAATGGGGTACGCGAGATGATTAATGGAAGTGGATTTTTCACAGGGAAATACATTGTCCTTTTGTACCCAAACACCCCCCGTAAAACCGTCAAGTTGGATAATGGTGGAATTATATGAGGATAGCATAGAGCATAATTTACTATATGACCTAAAAGATGATATGAAAGATAATGAGGATTCTGATATGGAAGATAATGAATCTTATGGTGAAGGTTCTAGTGCTGATGACAGTGTTGGGATAAATATTAGCGATGACTACCTAAGTTTGAATGTCAAATCGACCCAGCCATTATAACTTAATTGTGACCAAGATCAGATAACTTTGTATGCCATGGTTGTTTTGTATAGTTAAGATTTGTTTTGGTTTGTCTAAAAATGATGTTAGCAGAATTCTAAATTGGGTGAAGGGTTTAATTCCCAAACAAAATACGTTACCAAATAATTAATGCCAATGCCAATTTTTCCAGCTTTGGGTATCTGATCTCTGCACCTCTTCCTTCGTCGTTGGAGATCGCAACCCTAAAAGGGCTTTGATCTTGTCTGGATTTGCTTCAACGTCTCGTTGGTTGATGATGTACCCGAGGAACATTCCTTCTTGTACTCCAAATGTGCACTTCGTCGGGTTGAGTTTCATTTGATATTTATCCAGTTGATCAAAGGTCTGATCTAAGTCAACTAGATGATCAGCAGCTTTCTTGCTTTTTGTCAGCATATCGTCGACATTGACTTCCATACTGCAACTGATTTGTTCAGCAAAAACCTTATTCATCAGCTGCTGGTATGTCGTTCCCTGTCTTCAGGTTTCATTTTGATCTGGTTGTAGCCAGAGTAAGTATCCATGAGCAGCTCGTGTCCCGAAGTAGCATCCACTGCCTTGTTGAGATCGGTGAAATCAACACACATCCTTCATTTATTATTTTTCTTCTGCCCGACGAGGAGATCTAGATCTCTCTCTTGCTCGGTCTTCATTTCCTCTTGTATAGCTTGATTCTTCTCGGGGCTGGATACTCTTCTTCTTCGTTTTATCATCTTCCACTTTGGTTTCTTTGGTGTCTATATTCTTCTTCGCAGACATGGCCTCCTCGGCATTCATAATCTTGGACGCTTTTCTCATTAGGTCTGACATGGTTCGAGGAGGGTCTTTGGCCAAAGTGTAGTACAACTTGTTAGGCAACAACCCACTCATCAAGGCGGTGATTGCTATCTTTTCTTCATAATCTATGACTTCCAACTTCTCGTTATTGAAACGAGTTATGTAATCTCTAGTACTTTCACCAGATTTTTGTCTAACACTTAACAAATGCGCTACTCGTTTTACTAGCTTTGCTCCAAAACAGAAATTGCCAATGAACAACTCGGCTAACTGAAAGAAAGTTAAAATCTTACCCCGAGGAAGATTGTTGTACCATATCTGGGAAGATCCAGTAAGAGTTCCTGAGAATGCCCTACATCTCATCTCATCGGGGATAGCATAGATGTCGGCAGCAGCTTGATATTGCTCTATGTGAAGAACAGGATCTGTCTTTCCATCGTATTTGGGGGTCACCACAGGGGCTTTAAATTCTAACGGTGTTGGAAAATTTACAATGGCCTGGACAAAAGGTGTCCCTTGAACAAAAGTTCGTTGTAGGGGATTCTTCGCCTTAGCCATTTCTCCTAATCTATCTTCCAACTGCTGAAGAGATCCTTTCCACGCTTCATTTCCTTCCTCGGGCCTATTGGTTCGAGCAATTGATCGTTCTGAAGTAGCCTCTTGAGATCTATCTTGACGAGCAGTTGGTCGTGACTGTGCTGATCCTTCTCTTAGATCTGATGGTTGTCGAAAACTCCTCGACATGGTTTTTGGTGGACTCCTATTCCTCCTAGGGCCTAATCGGCTGAAAGGAGAGGCCCTACTTAACCTTTCCAATGCGTTGGCCCTTTCTGGGGAAAGGGTGACACGTTGTTCAGTATCTGTAACTCGTATTGACGAAGTTTTCCCAGGTTGAAAAGAGAAATCATCATATTCCTCATTACGATATGATCCAGTACGCCTGGATCGCGAAGAAAGTAAATAGGTTTGCCTCTGACCACTTCGATGCCCTGACTGTGCAGGTGTGCCACCATGAAGAGTTTGTATGAGTTGCCGCATCGTATCTTGCATGGCGGTTTGTCCTTGAGCCAGATTTGTCATGATCCCGGCCAGATCTGGAGGTGTAGAGGGATTTGGAGGATTTCCAGCATTTCCAACATTTCGATTGCTAGATTCTGGGTTATCCTCCATTGATGATGAATGATTTTTGGTGAAAAACGATAATAACAAATCGTTCCCACAGACGGCGCCAATCTGTTGATGTAAAAAATTAGATCGCTCTAATTATTCAATCACAGATAAATATAAATGAGACAAAGAATTTTAAAGTGGTTCAGCCTTATAAGAATGGCCTACGTCCACTGTTATGTTATTGCTGAGTGTTTTGAGGAATTCTCGATTACAAGATCTATCAAGAAATTCCGGTCCTCTTTGAATGAGGGTGATACAAAGTATTTATAGCCCTTAGGCTGTACATGAAAGGGTGTTACATTAAATGATACACATATGAAAAGGTAATTCATTTAATGTTCTTCAAACGTGTGTGTCAAGATGATAAGCACTCAATGAATAGTTGAACTGTTGGTTATCTGGCAATTAATGCTATGGTCGAGGTGCAGCTCGAACCGCCTGAGTTGCTCGGATCGCCTGAGCTTCCTGGTATTTAAGAGTTCCTCGGAGAGGTCTGTTCCTCGGAGATTATGAGTTCCTCGGAGGGGTCTATTCCTCGGAGAGTATGTTCCTCGGAGAGGTCTGTTCCTCGGAAGTGCTTATTGTTGCCACGTAGACAGCCACGTGTCTTCGTATGATTGGTCCACGTCAGTAGATTAAATTTGGTATCAACAGAAGCCCCCAATACTTCATGCTTGATGGTTTACTTGAAAGGATGGAGTATTTATTCTGTAGTGTTGCTCGGTGCTCGTGAAATTCTTGATCTACCTTCTTGATTTGTTCAACATAAAGTGCATTATCTCCTGGACGACATATGATGCAGCTTGTAGCTTATCATAATCTTCAAGTATATTGATTGGTTTGCTAGCCGACCAACTGCCTCCTCTGCCGAGCAGCTGAGTGCTAACTTCACGTACTTGATTCTTCCAAATACTTTATCGAGTAACATGCTAGCTTTTGAACCCAACTCTGCAATCTGATTAGTACCAAGCTAGTGGTGGACTTCGAAACATTTTCTTACCAATTCTTCTTCAATGTTCGTCGGGGCATTAGTAGTAAAGATCTCAGTGCTGTAGATGCTAAATTTGACTTCTGAACTTCAACAGTATGTGCATAATAACTCCAGAACTTCTGAATATGCCTCCGTGTGAGTTTGTGAAGTTGAATTTTATGCTCGACTGCATGATGTTATAAAGGTGTGCCACCCAATGAACAAATATATCTTGTAATAGAAGCCCCCAAGATGAACAAATACTTTATCGAGCACTTCCTAGATCTCAATGATCCACCTGCTGGCGAGGAACCTGTTTCTAAAGTAGAGGGAGAGAAACCAATAGAGTAGGAATCTCAATGTAATAGTTAGTACACAATTTAATATCAATGTAATAAATTTGTGTAATTCATTTTGAATTCAATGAAAGAGTTTCATTCTTGTTCGCAAATTTGTATTGCTATTGTATTTGTCAAACACTTTATATTTGTGCTTGCATAACAATATTATATGGTTCATCGACCAAAAAAGTTATAAGTATCAATGTTGCTCAATCACTTAATAATAAAGTAATGAGTATAAAAATGTTTAAAATGTTTCCAATCAACCAATGTTGTTAAATTGTGCTTGTCGACCAACTACAGTTGGTGGGTTTTTATCCCCGACCAGCCATACTTGGTTCTATTTGAAATATTTTCTCCTCATCGACCAAATACAGTTAGTGGGTTTTTATCCCTGGTCAACCATACTTGGTTCAGTTTGGAATATTTTGTTCTTTGAGGAACTTTTGTAATAATATTACCTCCCGACCAACATAAGTTGGCATTTGAGAGAATATTTTGTTTTCAAACCAACCGAGATTGGTGTTATAAGAATGTTGTTCTTGCCCTTTTACCAACCAAAGTTGGTCGTGGGTTTGAACTATTGCCTCCTAACCAAAGGAGTATAATTTGTTCTCGCTATTTTACCAACCGAAGTTGATCACGCTCGAACTATCAGGTTCTTTCGAACTATCTTATCCACAAGCTCTTTTACCAACCGAAGTTGATCACGCAAGTGTACGCCTCCTAACCAAAGGAGTATAATTTGTTCTCGCTATTTTACCAACCGAAGTTGATCACGCTCGAACTATCAGGTTCTTTTGAACTATCTTTTCCACATGCTCTTTTACCAACCGAAGTTGATCACGCAAGTGTACACCTCCTAACCAAAGGAGTATAATTTGTTCTCGCTATTTTACCAACCGAAGTTGATCACGCTCGAACTATCAGGTTCTTTCGAACTATCTTGTCCACAATCTCTTTTACCAACCGAAGTTGATCACGCAAGTGTACGCCTCCTAACCAAAGGAGTATAATTTGTTCTCGCTATTTTACCAACCGAAGTTGATCACGCTCGAACTATCAGGTTCTTTCGAACTATCTTGTCCACAAGCTCTTTTACCAACCGAAGTTGATCACGCAAGTGTACGCCTCCTAACCAAAGGAGTATAATTTGTTCTCGCTATTTTACCAACCGAAGTTGATCACGCTCGAACTATCAGGTTCTTTCGAACTATCTTTTCCATAAGCTCTTTTACCAACCGAAGTTGATCACGCAAGTGTACGCCTCCTAACCAAAGGAGTATAATTTGTTCTCGCTATTTTACCAACCGAAGTTGATCACGCTCGAACTATCAGGTTCTTTCGAACTATCTTGTCCACAAGCTCTTTTACCAACCGAAGTTGATCACGCAAGTGTACGCCTCCTAACAAAAGGAGTATAATTTGTTGATCCTGTAACATCCACAGGTTGATCAGCGAGCAACTTTTGTTTCGCGGGAGTATTAAGATCAGTAAACTCTGTTACAGCTTGTCTTAATGGCATGTCGGTATGCATGGTATGGGCCTGGAAACATGGCCTCGTTCTTCTACTTGCCTTAATTAATGCCAATGCCAATTTTTCCAGCTTTGGGTATCTGATCTCTGCACCTCTTCCTTCATCGTTGGAGATCGCAACCCTAAAAGGGCTTTGATCTTGTCTGGATTTGCTTCAACGTCTCGTTGGTTGATGATGTACCCGAGGAACATTCCTTCTTGTACTCCAAATGTGCACTTCGTCGGGTTGAGTTTCATTTGATATTTATCCAGTTGATCAAAGGTCTGATCTAAGTCAACTAGATGATCAGCAGCTTTCTTACTTTTTGTCAGCATATCGTCGACATAGACTTCCATACTGCAACTGATTTGTTCAGCAAAAACCTTGTTCATCAGCTGCTGGTATGTCGTTCCCTGTCTTCAGGTTTCATTTTGATCTGGTTGTAGCCAGAGTAAGTATCCATGAGCAGCTTGTGTCCCGAAGTAGCATCCACTGCCTTGTTGAGATCGGTGAAATCAACACACATCCTTCATTTATTGTTTTTCTTCTGCCCGACGAGGAGATCTAGATCTCTCTCTTGCTCAGTCTTCATTTCCTCTTGTATAGCTTGATTCTTCTCGGGGCTGGATACTCTTCTTCTTCGTTTTATCATCTTCCACTTTGGTTTCTTCGGTGTCTATATTCTTCTTCATAGACATGGCCTCCTCGGCATTCATAATCTTGGACGCTTTTCTCATTAGGTCTGACATGGTTCGAGGAGGGTCTTTGGCCAAAGTGTAGTACAACTTGTTAGGCAACAACCCACTCATCAAGGCGGTGATTGCTGTCTTTTTCATAATCTATGACTTCCAACTTCTCGTTATTGAAACGAGTTATGTAATCTCTAGTACTTTCACCAGATTTTTGTCTAACACTTAACAAATGCGCTACTCGTTTTACTGGCTTTGCTCCAAAACAGAAATTGCCAATGAACAACTCGGCTAACTCAAAGAAAGTTGAAATCTTACCCCAAGGAAGATTGTTGTACCATATCTGGGAAGATCCAGTAAGAGTTCCTGAGAATGCCCTACATCTCATCTCGTCGGGGATAGCATAGATGTCGGCAGCAGCTTGATATTGCTCTATGTGAAGAACAGGATCTGTCTTTCCATTGTATTTGGGGGTCACCACAGGAGCTTTAAATTCTGACGGTGTTGGAAAATTTACAATGGCTTGGACAAAAGGTGTCCCTTGAACAAAAGTTTGTTGTAGGGGATTCTTCGCCTTAGCCATTTCTCCCAATCTATCTTCCAACCGCTGAAGAGATCCTTTCCACGCTTCATTTCCTTCCTCGGGCCTATTGGTTCGAGCAATTGATCGTTCTGAAGTAGCCTCTTGAGATCTATCTTGACGAGCAGCTGGTCGTGACTGTGCTGATCCTTCTCTTAGATTTGATGGTTGTCGAAAACACCTCGACATGGTTTTTGGTGGACTCCTATTCCTCCTAGGGCCTAATCGGCTGAAAGGAGTGGCCCTACTTAACCTTTCCAATGCGCTGGCCCTTTTTGGGGAAAGGGTGACACGTTGTTCAGTATCTGTAACTCGTATTGACGAAGTTTTCCCAGGTTGAAAAGAGAAATCATCAGATTCCTCATTACGATATGATCCAGTACGCCTGGATCGCGAAGAAAGTAAATAGGTTTGCCTCTGACCACTTCGATGCCCTGACTGTGCAGGTGCGCCACCATGAAGAGTTTGTATGATTTGCCGCATCGTATCTTGCATGGCGGTTTGTCCTTGAGCCAGATTTGTCATGATCCCGGCCAGATCTAGAGGTGTAGAGGGATTTGGAGGATTTGCAGCATTTCCAACATTTCGATTGCTAGATTCTGGGTTATCCGCCATTGATGATGAATGATTTTTGGTGAAAAACGATAATAACAAATCGTTCCCACAGACGGCGCCAATCTGTTGATGTAAAAAATTAGATCGCTCTAATTATTCAATCACAGATAAATATAAATGAGACAAAGAATTTTAAAGTGGTTCAGCCTTATAAGAATGGCCTACGTCCACTGTTATGTTATTGATGAGTGTTTTGAGGAATTCTCGATTACAAGATCTATCAAGAAATTCCGGTCCTCTTTGAATGAGGGTGATACAAAGTATTTATAGCCCTTAGGCTGTACATGAAAGGGTGTTACATTAAATGATACACATATGAAAAGGTAATTCATTTAATGTTCTTCAAACGTGTGTGTCAAGATGATAAGCATTCAATGAATAGTTGAACTGTTGGTTATCTGGCAATTAATGCTGTGGTCGAGGTGCAGCTCGAACCGCCTGAGTTGCTCTGATCGCCTGATCTTCCTGGTATTTAAGAGTTCCTCGGAGAGGTCTGTTCCTCGGAGAGTATGAGTTCCTCGGAGGGGTCTGTTCCTCGGAGAGTATGTTCCTCGGAGAGGTCTGTTCCTCGGAAGTGCTTATTGTTGCCACGTAGACAGCCACGTGTCTTCGTATGATTGGTCCACGTCAGTAGATTAAATTTGGTATCAACAACGAGTAAATATCCAAGGAGTTCATACATGGTAATGGTTGAATTTTCCCCAGTAAAGGAAATACTTTAGCCATTAGTAGATATGCTTATCATAGTGGTAAATGTTGGATGAAATTTTATTGTATGCTATAGTCGCCATGGAGAAATGGTAGATAAAATGGTGTATTTTGGTACAAGGTGAAAGGATATCGTTAGTAGAGATATAGCCGGAACAATAGAACGATTTCAAATTTAGGAAGAGGCAAATGTTGTGCGAGGTTATATCTGAAGCTTTTAAGTTCCAGACTTACCCCAATTTCGAGGACGAAATTCCTTTGTAAAGTGGGAGTATGTAACACCCCATATAATTAGAATTTGATTAATTCGGTGATTTTTAGAATTTCACGTGTATCTTATTTTAGTTGAATTAATTATAATGTGTTGATTAAAATATTAATCGGGAGAGATAATGATTAATGATTAGGGAATAAATTACTAAGCGAATAGTAAATAATAATTTTTCATCATAGTGAGTGATAGTGACATAACAATTTTATACCTCAATCGGGAGTCAAGTGTAGACTATATGAGGTCGAGATATGAAATTGTTGTAGAGTGACTCAGATGGACATTTCTAGGTATCGGTTGGTTCCGAATGGGTCAAAATAGTCAGAATAGTGTACTCGGGTGTGCTGATTCAGTCCCGGAACGATATTTGACCTACTCGACACCAAATAAGGGGGTTTCAATCGTTAAAGAGTCTAGGGTAGATGGAACTCCAAAAATTTAAGAATTATGTCATCCCATTGGAGTGGAAGGCTACGATTAGAACACTTTAGAGAGAGATGAGGCCATAGGAGAGGAAGAGGAGAAGGAAACTAGGCATTCCTGCATAATTTTGCACCATGGACTTTGCCAGAATCAAGATCGGAGCAAGGGATGATCAACTCCAATACCAATTAATGAAAATCACACCTACTGGACCAAGGCAAGTGTTTATCTTGCAACTTATTTAAGCGTGTTATAATACCCATGTAGTGTAGTGTTTTGAATTCTTGATTTAAAGGATGTTCTTGGAGTCGAGATGAATAGAACTCATGATTTGGGGTAAGATTGAATGTAGAGTGAATCCATGTGTACATAATTCAAAATCAAAGTATGCATGATTATGAACGTGAAATAAATATAGAAAAAGATAAATCTTTATGAATGAAGAACATTAAAACTAGGGTTTTATTATTTATGGAGATTAAATCCGTTTATGGGATGTTTTCTTGAAGATTTGATGATATAAGTACGTTTATACTTGATGATTGGTAATATTATATGGGAGTTTGGGAACGTTTCAAGGAGTTTGAGATTGATGTTTATGATGAAAAACATAACAGCTTGACGAAGAAGACGACCTGTAGCATTTCGAATCGATTCGGCTTGAGTTGATAATCAATTTGGTAAGCGAATAGATTCAGCCTCTTCACCGAATCGATTTGTTTACACAGATTTCACTAGATTCTTTTGGTTTATGCCCGATTTTGTGAATAATTAATCGAGAGACTTTTGGGTTAATATTAAACTATTGGGAGGGACCTATTGAATTCTAGTAGACTATGGTAAGGTTTGGGTTTACCAAAATGAGAGAATTTAAGGGTAGGACCCTTCGTGTAGTGAGATATACTCGAAAATATACAATAAGAGGTTGTAATGGTAAATTGATAGTAAGTTAAATATTTGAGATATATATACTACGTACGAGATATATTAGAGGTTGTGTGTATGCTTATGATGGACATATTAATAAGTTGTGTGTGTACCTATATATATATATATATATATATATATATATATATATATATGTTTTGTGAATATCTATTATATGATTTGTTATGTGTGTGAACATACCTACGCTGCCTGCTATCACGGGAGGTTCTGCGCATAGGGCGTTCCCACCTTAGCGATTCAGAGAGATCTAGATTTGTACTCCAGAACATAGAACTTAGGGCGTCTCAGTATGTGTTGTGTATTAGTGGGACTGGCAGGTCATTTGGGTGGTGTGTTGTTTGATTGAGGGTTCGATGAGACATTCCAAATAGGTAGTCCCTAATTTGGTACGAAAAGTACATGGACTTGATAGCAACGTATGCCTGCATCACTGTGGTCATTCCGGAGGATGCAATAGTTGTATATATTGTAGTATGGTAAATATTTACAAATATGATTATTCTACTTGTGTGTGATGGTAAAAAATATAGATAGTGTAAATCTAAAAGCAACTTAAGTTTAATGAAACTTAATTAATGGTGCTATAATAAAGTGTGATTAACCTACTTATGTGAGATAGTAGAAAAGATGGATAATGTATATCTATAACTGACTTAAGTATGGGGAACTTAATAAAAATGATTTAGTAATAATATGTGGGTGATATTAGTTATTGGATGAGGCCGTAGCATATTGTATGGGCAGTAGGAGGAGCTGAACCTTTTGTGGTTAGTTAGATACGGATGTCTAGTTAAGTTGGGTAGCATAGTTAAGTGAGAGATGTTAAGTGTACACTATAGTTGAGAGGTGAGGAAACTCAATGGAATATACGTGGGACTAATGTGTGTATCTAATAACTGCTTTCAAACTGTGTATTAAATGCTTGCTAAATATTTCAAAAGGTTTTTTCTTGGGCTCTGACCCGTGTCAAATATATTTTTATATTTTCCAAAACATTTTAGGTGTCCATCCATAATGACGCCAAGCTTGATGACTCAGTCCCGGGATACATAACTGCAATATTGTGGAGGCTTGCAGGACTTTATGTATACGCCTCAGTTATTCATTCCTAAATAGGATTTCATTTTGGCATGTTTCCACTTCAGATTATTCAGTTATTTAGTATTTATCAGACTTAGTTCTATTTACTTTAGAATTTTAATTGGATTTTGTTTTTGGAACCGATGGTTTATTGGGTATTATTTTATTCAGTTTTTTATAGTGTGGTTGTTTCAAACTGTTATCTTGCATGGATGGTTTGGTTATGGTTTTTATTTTCACATGTTGATGTTATAATGAAAGATAAAATTTTGGCACCGACTTAATTTAACATAGGTAATTAGTAATTGTTTTTTGACCGTGATGCCAAGAATGAACCAAATAAGATTCCTGGTTATTTTGATAAAGGACTGATGACCGTGGTTAAAATAAGTGGGGTGTCACAGATGGTATCAGATCATCAGGTTTTAGTGTCTATGGGATCTATACGGCTTACTACGATTTTAAAATATCGTTCTTTGATATATATACTTATTATAGGATTGTTTTATTCCTCATCGAATGCACGTTTACGTTCTTCTGCTATTATATTTGTATTTTTTGAACCCATAGAACTCGATCTTGTTTCAGATGCCACCCAAGAAAGAAAATCGGCTAGAGCAGCGACGAGAGATGATGAGAGAGAGGCTCAACAAGAGCCACAGGTACCATATCCACATCCACAATAGGGAAACATGTTGGCAATAAAGTTGGCTAAAATCTTAGCACAGGAAGTTAATGCAGTGATGACCTCAATGTCACAACACTTTCCATAGATTCATCCATAGATACCAATAGCACCGGTTGTTCAGGATCACCCGGGGCCATCCGATTGGCAGAGATTAAGGGAGGCATTCCAGAAGGGTCATCCACCGAAGTTTTAGGGTAGCTCAGATGTAGTCGTGCCCAGTCAGTGGAAGAAATACATGCAATGCCAACTTTGTATGGTTGAGTGCAATGACATTTAAAAAGAGTTCTTGGCGACATTTGAGTTAGTGGGCGGGACTTTACAGGGAGTCTGTGACCACAACAGATGAGTGAGATGTGATGATCATTGGGGAGTTTTGGACATGGTTTGACCGTAAGTATTTTTCATCCGCTATTCAGATAGAGATGCGGCATAAGTTTCTCGATGTCGCTTCACTCATTAAGCGAATTTCATGAAGGATGAAGTGAAAACTGAAGAGAAGACGATGTGAAAGTTCAAAGATGGACTTTCCTAAAGGATCTGGCAACACTTGTTGGGTAATTCAGAATTGGAGATGTACATTGAGGTCATCAATGACAACCTACTTCATTGTCAGGATTAGTGATTCCACATGAAGGGGAGCAAGCAAGTGAGACCAGTTAGACTGGGAATATAGGTGGAATGGTGTCAGTGGGGCACCACAACAGCAGCAACATGATTTTCGGCGGGGGAATTAGGCCAACAGGTTTAGATATGGGAGTTTCTAACTTGATGGAGGTTTTGGACAGGGCCAGCAGTAGTCACTCGACTGCACCAGTTATTTCTACAAGTTAGTTCAGTGTTGTGTAACATGATCGAGACTATTTTTGGATATTTTTATTTTAAAATTATAATTTCACCCCGAATGCCATATTTCGAAGCTTAATTTTTGAATTTTCTACCAAATGCTCACCACGTGAGTCATGTGAATGCGCCAATTGTTTCTACTAGTTATTTTAGTGTCATGTAATGTTATCATGTCTCTTTTAGATAAATTTTGTTACTAAATTATATTTCCATCCCCTAACACCCTATTACCAAGTTTAAGCCTTGAATTTTTTAATTTTTTACAAAAATCTCACCCCGTGAGTTAGACGACTACAACGAAGTTCTTTATAAGTAGTATAGTATTGTGTGACATCATCATGTCTCTTTTCGGGCATTTTTGTTATTAAATTATATTTTCACCCCATAACGCCTAGGATTTTTAAATTTTCTGCCAAATGCTCACCTCATGAATCATACGACTACATTTGTTATTTCCACAAGTTAGTTTAGTTCCATGTAACATGATCATGCTTCTTTTCGATAAGTTTTATTTTTTAATTGCATTTTCAACCCCTAACGCCCTATTTTCTAGCTTAAGACTTGGATTTTTGTATTTTCAACCAAACTCAACCGACTGCTTGATTGATTCTACAAGTTAGGCTAGTGTCGTGTGAGGTCATTGTGCCTCTTTTTGGGCAGTTTTATTATTATATTATATTTTCATCATTTAGTTCTCTATTTCCATACTAACCCTTAGACGTTTGAATTTTTTACCAAATTTTTATCCTGTGTGTCACGCGATTTCACCTGTTGTTTTTACAAGCTATTTTAGTGTAAAGTAGCGTGATTTTGCCTCTTTTTGGTAGTAGTATTGTTAACTTACATTTTCGTCCCCTAACGAACTATTTTCAAGCCTCAATCTTGGATTTTTTTTATTTTTCTTCCAAATTCTCACCTTGTTTATCACACACCACACCGATTGTTTCTAACTCACGGGGTCGTGTGATGTGATCATTCCTTTTTTCAAGCAGTTTTATTATTAAGTTACGTTTTCACCCCCTAATGCCCAATTTTCAAGCTTAAGCCTTAGATTTTTTGAATTTTCTACCAAATTCTCAGCTCATGAGTCGCACGACTACCTGAGTTGTTTCTACAAGTTAGTTTATTATCGTTTGACATAATCGAGCCTTTTGGGAGGCAATCCAGTTATGCTATTATGTTTTCAGCTCCTAATGCCCTATTTTTAATTGTTAAGACTTCAATTTTTAAATTTTTTAGTAAATTCTCACATTGTGAGCCATACAACTTCACTGAATTTTTCTGCAAGTTAGTTTAGTGCCATGTGACGTGATCATGCCTTTTTATGCAGTTTTGTTGTCAAATTGCATGTTCATCTCTTAACTCCCTATTTTCAAGGTTAAGCCTTGGATTTTTTAATTTTGTGACAAATTATCTCCCCTTGAATCACACGACAACCCTTGATATTCTACAAGTTAGTTTAGTATCATGCGGTGCAATCATGCCTATTTTTGGTCACTTTTGTTGTTAAATTATGTTTCCAACTCCTAATACCCTATTTTCAAGCATAAGCCACTTTCTGTCAAATTCTCACACTGTGACTAAACTGAGGGCACCGATTGTTTCTACAAGTAATTTAGTGTCCTATCACATGATTGTACCTCTTTTGGGACGGTTATATTATAAAATTATAATTCCACCCCCTAGTGTCCTACTTCCAAGTTTAAGCTTTGGATTTTTGAATTTTCTATCAAATTCTCCCCTCATGAGTCACACGACTACACCAGTTGTTCGTAGAAGTTAGTTTAGTGCCTTATGAAGTTATCGGGTAAATTTACGAGTAGTTTTGTTATAAAATTCTATTCTCACCCCTAATGCATTATTTCTACACTTAAGCCTCGATTTTTTTAATTTCCTATCAAATTCTCACCACGTGACTCACACGATTATTCATGTTGTTTCTAAAATTTATTTTAGTGCCATGCAATGTGGTCATACCTTTTTCGGCAACTTCGTTGTTAAATTATGCTTACATCTTTCAAGCTTAAGCTCGAGATTTTTAAATTTTCTTCGAAATTCTCACCCCAATAGTCACAAGATTCTGCCAGTTATTTATACAAGTTAATAGAGTGTCGTATGATGTGATCGAGCCTATTTTGGGGTTGTTTTGTTATAAAATTACATTTCAACCCCCAATGTCCTATTTTCAATCTTAAGCCTTAGATTTTTGAATTTCTACCAAATTCTCACCATGTGAGTCACATGATTGCGCTAATTATTTTGACAAGTTAGTTTAGTGTCGTGTAATATGATCATGCTTCTTTTCGGGTAGTTTTATTGTTAAATTTTATTTTTCTCCCCTAACGCCCCATTTTCAAGTTTAAGCCTAGTGTTTTTTAATTTTCTACCAAATTCTCATTACGTGAGTCACATGGCTACACTTCTTGTTTCTACAAGTTAATTTAGTGTTGTGTGACATGATCTCTTTTCGGGAAGTTTTATTGTTAAATAATATTTTTACCCCCAATTCCCTAATTTCAAGCTTAAGCCTTGACGTTTTTAATTTTTTGCCAAATTCTCACCCCGTGACTCACACGACTATACCGATTGTTTCGACAAGATAGTTTAGTATCGTATGATGTGATCGTGCTTATTTTCAAGCAATTTTATTATGAAATTACGTTCATACTCCTTAATGCTTTACTTTCAAGCTTATGCCTTTGATTTTTGAATTTCTACCAAATTATGAGCCCGTGAGTCATAGGAATGTACCTATAATTTCTACAAGTTAGTTTAGTGTAGGGTAAAGTCATAGTGCCTCTTTTAGGGTAATGTTATTCTTAAATTATGTTTTCATCTCCTAATGCCTTATTTTAAAGTTTAAGCCTTGAATTGTTTTTAATTTTCTACCAAATTCTCACCCCTTTAGTCACACGAATGCACAGCTTGTTTCTACAAGTTATTTTAGTGTTGTGTGACATGATCATGCCTATTTTCAAGCAATTTAAATTTTACTGTTAAATTATGTTTTCACCCCTAATGTCTTATTTTCAAGCTTAAGCCGTGAATTTTGTAATATTCTACCAAATTCGGACCCCATGTCTCACACGACTACAGCGGTTACTTCCATAACTTAGTTTAGTGGCGTGTGACATGATCGTACCTATTTTCACGAAGTTTTATTTTTAAATTATGTTTCCACCCTCTAAAGCCCTATTTTCAAGCATAAACCTTGCATATTTGAATTTTCAACCAAATTTTTACCCCATGAGTCACACGACTACACCAGTTATTTTTTAAAGTTAGTTTAGTGCGATATGATATGATCATGCCTATTTTTGTGCAATTTTATTATAAAATTGTAACTTTGCCTCTTTAATGTCATATTTTTAAGTTTAAGCCTCGGATTATAAATTTCCTACCTAATTCTCACCTCGTGATTTACACAATTGGGACTAGTATTTTTACAAATTAGTTTAGAGTCGTGCAATGTGATCGTGTCTCTTTTTGAAAAGTTTTATTATTAAATTGTGTTTACACCTCCTAACGCCCTATTTTCAAGCTTAAACCTCATATTTTTTACATTTATACCAAATTCTCATCTCGTGAATTACACGACTCCACCGGTTATTTATACAAGTTTATTTAGGGTTTTGTGATATGTGCATGCCTCTATTTGAACAGTTTTATTATTAAATTACTTTTCACCCCCTAACACCCTATTTTTAAGCTTAAGCCATGAATTTTTGAATTTTCCACCAAATTCTCACCTCGTGACTCACACAACTCCAACAGTTGTTTAGAAAATTAAATTTACTACCGTATGACGTGATTATGCCTATTTTTGTGATGTTTGGTTATGAAATTATATTTTTACCCCCTAACACCCTAGTTTCAGGCTTATGCCCTAGATTTTTGAATTTCTACCAAATTATCACTCTATGAGTGACACGAATGTTCCTGTTATTTCTACAAGTTAGTTTAGTGTCGTGTAATATCAGCATACCTCTTTTTGGATAGTTTTGTTGTCTAATTATGTCTCCATCCCTTGACGACCTATTTTTAAGCTCAAACCTTGATTTTTTTAATTTTCACCAAATTCTCGCCTCGTGGTTCACACAACTGCACCGATTATTTCTATAATTTAGTTTAGTTTTGTGTGACGTGATCGTGCCTCTTTTGGAGTAGTTTTATTGTTAGATTACGTCTTCACCCCCTAATGCCTTATTTTCAAGCCTAAGACTTAGATTTTAAATTTTCGACCACATTCTCACCTCGTGAGTCACACCACAGCATTGATTATTTCTACACTTTTGTTTTGTGTCGTGTGATGTGATCGTACTTGTTTTTGAGTATTTTGTTATTTAATTCCATTTTTACCCCCTTAATTCCCTATTTTTGAGCTTAAGCTTTAGATATTTTAATTTTCTACCAAATTCCTACCCCTCCAGTCACATGGTTGCACGAGTTATTTATACAAGATAGTTTAGTGCCATGTTATGTCATCGTGCTT
This sequence comes from Sambucus nigra, assembly GCA_949130495.1. Lineage (NCBI taxonomy): Eukaryota > Viridiplantae > Streptophyta > Magnoliopsida > Dipsacales > Adoxaceae > Sambucus > Sambucus nigra. The sequence goes on from OX422211.1 coordinate 83,841,161, forward strand.
TTTTGTGTTGTTTAATTATAAAATCATAGTTTTATACCTTTAAGGCCTTATTTTAAAGCTTAAGCCTTGCATATTTCAATATTCTACCAAATTCTCAACCCGTAAGTCACACAACGGTGCCTATTATTTCTATAAATTAGTTTAGAGTCGTGTAACGTGATCTTAACTTTTTTAGGGAAGTTTTGTTGTTAAATCACATTAAACCCCCTAGCGTCCTATTTTCAAGCTCGAGCTTTTGATTTTTAAAATTTCTATCAAATTCTTACCTCATGATTTACACGACTCAACCAGTTATTTATACAAGTTTGTTTAGGTCCATGTGAAATGATCATGCCTTTTTCGGGCAGTTTTGTCGTTAAATTACTTTTAACCCCCTAACGCCCTTTCTTTAGGCTCAAGCATTGAATTTTTGAATTTTCACCAAATTTTCACCCCGTGAGTCACACGACTATAACGATTATTTTTTCAAGTTAGTATAGTATCGTGTGATGTGACCGTGCCTATCTATAGGTAGCTTTGTTATTAAAATACATTTCCACCCCCTAATGCTCTATTTTCAAGCTTAAGACTTGGATTTTTTAACTTTATATCAAATTCTAACCCTGTGAGTCACACAACTGTCCCTGTTATTTCTAAGAGTTAATTTAGTAATGTGTGACATGATAGTGCCTTTTTTCAGGCAGTTTTGTTATTAAATTACATTGACACCCTCTATCTGCCTATTTCCAAGCTTAAGACTTTGATTTTGGGTTTTTCTACCAAATTGTCACCCCATGAGTCCCAGGGCTGCATTAGTCGTTTCAACAAGTTAGCTTACTGTCGTGTGACATGATCATGCCTGGAAAGTTTTATTGTTACCCCTAATGCCATGTTTTCAAGCTTAAGCCTTGAATTTTTTTGAATTTTCTACCAATTTCTCACCTCGTGAGTCACACGACTATTCCAGTTATTTTTACAAGTTAGTTGAGTGCCATGTGACATTATCATGCCTCTTTTGGGGAAGTTTTATTGATTGATTTTTGTTTTCACCTCCTAATTCCCAATTTTCAATATTAAGCCATTTATTTTTGAATTTTTTTACCAAATTATCACTCGTGACTCACATGACTGCATTGGTTATTTCTACAAGTTAGTTTAGTATCGTGTGACGTGATCTTGACTCTTTTTGAGTAATTTTATTGCTAAAATATGTTTTCATTTCCTAACGCCCAATTTTCAATATTAAGCCTTGGATTTTTAATTTTCTACCAAATTCTAACCGCGTAAGTCTCACGATTGCAGCGGTTGTTACTACAAATTAATTTAGTTTTGTGTGATGTGATCGCGCCTCTTATTAGTCACGTTTGTTGTTAAATTATATTTTCATCCCTCCCCCAAATCCTTATTTTCAATATTAAGCCTTGAATTTTTAAATCATTGCCAAATTCTCACCCCGTGACTCAAACGACTGCATTAATTGTTTCTACAAGTTAGTTTAGTGACATGTGACATAATTGTTACTCTTTTCAGGCAATTTTATTTCTAAATTACGTTTTCATCCCCTAACGCCCTATCTTCAAGCTTAAGCCTTGAATTTTGAATATTCTACCAAATTCTCACCTTGTGAGTCACATGACTGCACCGATGGTTGTTTCAAGTTAGTTTAGGATCGTGTCACATGATCATGCTTCTTTTTGGATAGTTTTATTATTAAATTATGTTTTCACCCCATAACGCCCTATTTTAAAGCCTAAGCCTTGAAGTTTTGAATTTTCTACCACATTATCACCCCATGAGTCACACAATAGTACTATAGTTATTTTTATAAGTTAGTATTGTGCCATGTAACATGTTCGTGACTATTTTTGGGTGGTTTTATTATTAAACTATATTTTCACCCCTTAACTCCCTATTTTCAAATTTAAGCCTTTGAATTTTTGAATTTTGTACTATATTTTCACCCCATGACTTACACGACGGCACCGGTTGATTCTACAAGTTATTTTAGTGTTGTGTGACCTGATCGTATCACTTTTCGATAAGTTTTGTTAGATTACGTTTTCACCCCCTAACGCCATATTTTCAATATTAAGCCTTGGAAGTTTGAATTTTCTAGCAAATTATCACCCCGTGAGTCACATGACTGCATTGATTATTTCTACAAGTTAGTTTAGTATCATTTGATATGCTTGTGCCTCTTTTCGGGAAATTTTATATTTAGATTACATTTTCACCCTCTAGTGCCCTATTTTCAAGCTCAAGCCAAGCCTAAGCCTTGGGTTTTTGAATTTTATACAAAATTCTCACCCCATGACACACACACGAATGCACTAGTTATTTCTACATCTTAGTTTAATATCGTGTGATTTTATCGTGCCTCTTTTCGAGATATTTTTTATTAAATTATGTTTTCATCCCTAACACACTATTTTCAAAGTTAAGCCATGAATTTTTGACTTTTTTACCAAATTCTCATCCCGTGAATCGCATAACTGCACTGGGTATTTTTACATGTTAATTTAGTGACATGTGATGTGATTGTGCCTCTTTTCGGGTAGTTTTGTTATAAAATTATGATATCATTCCTTAACGCCCTATTTTCATGCTTAATGCTTGAATTTTTGAATTTTCTACCAAATTCTCACCCCGTGAGTCACACAACTACATCGATTGTTTTTTAACATTATTTTAGTACCGTCTGACATGATCGTGTCATTTTTAGGAAAATTTATTATTAAATTATGTTTTCACCCCTAACGCCCTATTTTCAAGCCTAAGCTATGGATTTTTGAAATTTTGATATAACAACCCCCATTAGAGTTAACTAACAATAAATTAGAGTTTGAGATCCACATTACTTTTAACCAACTACATATTAGAAATTATAAATTGGAATACTCACCATCTGAACAACTAAAATTACTATATAAGATTGATATTATATTTTGTAACCCAAATAAATCTACTCATCTAAAGATTCTTGAAATTGGTTTAAGCTCGGGTTGTCATCCAAAATGGATTGACAATTGGTAGGAGCTATCTGATCATTCACACTAAATGCTCAAAAAATTGGCTTGTCATTCATATGCCCTTTGCTCTTCATCTTGAATAAGTATACCATTATTATATTAGTAGCTAAATCGACTTTACAAGCATTTTTTTCCTAAAATCTTACTCAATCACAGTAAAACACAACCTCTTCAAAATATATATAGTCTAAATTACACCATAATAAGTCATTTCTTCTTCAACGAGTTTTTTCCTTTGGCACTCACTCTGAAATAGGTAAAATCCTTATATGAAATTTTGCTATTTTGTAACGAAGTATTTTGCTCGTACAACTCGACGAGAATCCATAACCATCCAACCAATACTTATTAAACTTATTTGCTATGAAATTGGTTCCATTGGCAAAAAGAGCAAGCCTTAACGTGGCATCATCCGTCTCCAACAACTGAAATTATGGATTACATAATTTAATTAGATATTTTTTAAAGCTTGCAATCATCTATCATTTAATAAGGGACGTTTGACATAATGATTACCTCATCTGGCATCCAAAGTCTACATTCACTATCTAATTATGAAAATATCCTATAACATGAGGAATATTATTGGAAATGGAGGGTAAAAGAGAAAGGGGGTTCCCTAAGCTATCCTGGGAGGAAAGTATTAGGAGAAATCTTAAAGAATTAAACTTGAATGATAATATTACATATAATAGATTAGAATGAAAAATGAGAATCCATGTGGCCGACCCCATATGATGGGATTAAGGCAAAGATGATTATGATGATGATGATGATGATGATGATGATGATGATGAAAATGTCCTACGTTTTTTGTTATGCCCACGCACATTATATTTTCTACATTGAATTGTAAAATTTATCAATAAGGTGACCAAGAATATTAGAAAACAACACGAATTAAAATTATAACACAAACGTACTCTCTCTATTCATTGACATATTCATGGGTTTCAAATATATAACGAGCCACTTGTTCACATTGTAAACTTATCAGTGTAACTCGTTTGCCTATGACTTGACCACCTCATCGGCCAACTCATCTCCACTATCTACAATGTTAGGTTTCGAAATATATTCCCTAGATAACACGAACGCCTCTATATTAATGTATTCCTTCGCGATGGATCTTTCAATGTACCTCATATTCTTAACATACACTTTGAAATATTTAACCAATCTATATATTAAAGTAATTAAAGTAAATTAAATTATGATCAACTTATATTAGCAAGTATACCTTTCAAACGAATACATCCATCGATATTTTACGTGGCCTCAAAGAAGCGCCTCATCGCATAAGTGCACCAACAAGTGAATACTAATGTTAAAGGATGCCTGGGAACTTACTTCTTCAACAAAGAAGTTGCCTTAGCTAGAGTTGCTTTTATAGCCACGATGTACTTTCGATTGACTAATTTTATGCACCATAGTGTGGAGCAAAGACTAATTTTCATATTGAACCTACGCAAATCCTTATACTTAAAGAAATAGTACTTAGACAATAAAGGGACTAGTTGCATGATCACATGCCAATCACGAGACTTGCACTTTTGTAGATCATGTATGGCATAGCTCACAATCCTATATAAATTTGACAAAAATTACAGGAAACTTTCAAATTATACATTGTGTCTAAAATCACCTTTCTTTCTTCGTCGTCAAAGTATATGCCCCATGGAGAAATATATTAATCACGCAACTGCCCTCTTCCAACCATAATTGTAACTTAATTTTCGACACTTTAAGATCACGTCGTGGTTTTTCTCAGTCCTTCGAATGAATTTCATTTAGGCATGTGATCACAAGATGTTCGATGATGTTCTTCTCGGCATGCGTGACATCTAATACATTCCCCACGGAGTTATTCTTCCAATACGATAAGTCAAATAATATTGACCTCCTAAACCATGCCTTCCTTTTCTCGACTTTATTCTCAACAGTGATCTTTTTCTAATTGACATAATGACACCTCGCTTATTTTAACCACCGGTGATCAGTCCTTTATCAAAATAATTAAGAATCTCATTTGGTTTATTCTTAACATCACTGTCGAAAACTCTTTTAAATTACTAACCACCTATGTTAAATTAAGTCGGTGCCAAAATTTTATCTTTTATTATGACATCAACATGCGAAAATAAAAATTATAACCAAATCATCCATGCAAGATAACAGCGTGAAACGACCACATGATAAATAACTGAATAAAATAATACCGAATAAACCATCGATTCCCATAATAAAATCCAATTAAATAGAACAAAGTTTCATAAATACTGAATAACTGAAATAATGAATAGTCCGAAGAGGCAATATGCCCAAACGAAAAACTGAAATGAAATCCTATCTAGGAATTAATAACTGAGGAGTCTACACAAAGTCCTACAAGACTCCACAATGATGCAACTATGCATCCTTGGACAAAGTCATCAAGCTTTGCATCCCTGAGGATGGACACCTAAAATGTTTTCGAAAAAATGAAAAATAGATTTGACATGGGTCAAAGCCCGAGAAAAAATCTTCTGAATATATTTAGCAAGTATTTAAATCACAGTTTAAAAGAAGTTATTAGATGCATACGTTAGTCCCACGCACACTCCCTTAGGTTTCCTCACCTCTCAACTATAGTGCACACCTAATGTCTCCCACCTAGCTATGCTACCTAGCCTAACTAGACTCTAACTAACCACAAAAGGTTCAGCTCCCGCGTACTACCCATACAATATGTTACCCCTACTTCCAATAACTAATATCACCTGCATATTATTATTGAATCATTTTAATTAAGTTTCCCATACTTAAGTCACTTCTATATATACACTATCTATCTTTTCTATTGTCTCACATAAGTAGGTTACTCACACTTTATTATAGAACCATTAATTAAGTTTCATCACACTTAAGATGCTATTAGATATACACTATTTATCTTTTAACCGCCACACAAAAGTACAATAATCATACTTGTATATATTTACCACACTATAATATATACAACTATAGCATCCTCCGGAATGACCATTACGATGCAGGCATGCATTGTTATCAAGTCTATGTACCACTCGTACCAAATCAGGGACTACTGGTTCGGAATGTCCCCTCGAACCCTCAATCAAACAACACATAATGGAGGCGAACATAGTTCTAAGACTTTGGGCTACGAGCATACCTAACGTACCCAAATGACCTTCCAGTTCCACTAATACACAACACATAGTGAGCCTCCCTAAGTTCTATGTTATGGGGCACAAATTAAGACCTCACTAGAATCTCCAAGGTGGGATCGCCCTCTGAGCAGAACCTCCCGTGATAGTAGACAGCGTAGGTATGTTCACACACATAGCAAATCATATAATAGGTATTCAAACGACCTATATATATATATATATATATATATTCCCAATATAGGAACACATACAACCTATAAATATGTCCAGCATAGGCATAAACACAACCTATAATATACCCCGTACATAGTATATATCTCTCGAATACTTAACGTACTATCAATTTACCATTATAACCTCGTATTGTATATTATCGAGTATCACTCACTACACTAAGGGTCCTAGCCTTAAATTCTCTCACTTGACTAAACCCAAACCTTACCATCATCTACTAGAATTTAATAAGTCCCTCCCTATAGTTTAATAATAACCCAAAAGTCTCTCGATTAATTATTTGTAAAATTGGGCATAAAACAAAAGAAACTAGTGAAATTTGGGTAACTGAATAAATTCGGTGAAGAGGTTGAATCGATTCGCTTGACAAATCAATTCGCTACTTGAGTTGAATCGATTCGAAATGCTACAGCTCGTCTTCTTCGTCAGGTTGTTATGTTTTTCACCATAAACATCAAACTCAAACTCCATGAAACCTTCTCAAACTTCCATAAAATATTACCAATCATCAAGTATAAACGTACATATATCATCAAATCGTCAAGAAAACATGCCATAAACAGATTTAATCTCCGTAAATCATAAAACCATAGTTTTAATGTTCTTCGTGCATAAACATTTATGGTTTTCCAAATTTCTTTCACGTTCATAATCATACATACTTTGATTTCAAATTATCTACACATATGTATTCACTCTACATGAAATCTTACCCCAAATCATGACTTCTATTCATCTAGACTCCAAGAACATCCTTTAAATCAAGGATTCAAAAGCCTACACTCCATAAGTATTATAACATGATTAAATAAATTACAAGATAAACACTTACCTTGGTCTAGTAGGTCTGATTTTCATTAATTGGTAATGGAGTTTATCCTCCCTTGCTCCGATCTTGATTCTGGCAATGTCCGTGGTGCAAAACTGTGTGGGAATGCCTAGTTTCCTTCTCCTCTTCCTCTCCTATGGCCTCATATCTCTCTAAAGTGTTATAACCCTAGCCTTCCACTCCAATGGGCTGATATACTTCTTAAATTTTCGGAGTTCCATCTACCCTAGACTCTTTAATGATCGAAACCCCCTTATTTGGTGTCGAGTCGGTCAAAAATCATTCCGGGACCCAATCAACACACCCAAGTATACTATTTTGACTACTTCGATCCATTAGGAACCAACTGTGATCTCAAAATATCCATATGACTCACTCTACAATAATTTCCTATCTCGACCTCATATAGTCTACAATAGACTCCCGATTGAGGTATAAAACTATTACGCCACTATCAATCACTATGACGAAAAATATTTATTTACTATTCACTTAGTAACTTATTCCATGAACATTAATCATTATCTCTCCTGATTAATATTTAAATCAACACATAATAATTAATTCAACTAAATTATGGCACACAAGAAATTCTAAAAATCACCGAATTAATCAAATTTTAAATACTCAAAAATACGGGGTGTTACATACTTCCCCCTTATAAAGGAATTTTTTCCTCGAAATTGGGGTAAGTTCGGTACTTAAAGCATTCGGATATAACCTCGCATAACGTCTTCCTCTTCCTAAAGTCAAAATTGTTTTGCTATTCCTACTATATATCTTCTAACGGTATCTTTTCGTTCAACGGTCTATACCCTACTGTTCAATCCAATGACCAATCCACTTTAGTCACCCTATACCAAAATACTCCATTTTATCTATCATTTCTCCTTGGCGACTACAGTATACATTTAAATTTTGTCCAAAATTTACCACTACGATAAGCCCATCTACTAATGGTTAAAGTATTTCCTCTATTGGGTAAAATTCCAATATTCCCATGTGTCAACTCCTTGTCTATTTACTAGTGTTACACATACATTTCCACATCTTCTAACTGCAGACCATACTAAAAATTCAACGAACTAAGGCACAATACACCCTACATACTGCGCACAACTGCACAAATACTACTAGGCTCCTACTAGCCATAAATCATCAATAACTCTCAACTCACGATTTCAACCACAAATCCGTGCAACAATTAGTGTACTAAATTCATGTCTTAAGGACCACACATCTCCCAACTTTCGATGTTCGCTAAGGTTCATGTGTGCGATGTCTCACAAGAAAAATCCAAACAAGGACCCCCCTGATACACTACTTCCTAGCATTATTGATCATCAAGATCCGTGAGTCCAAAGCACATTACTAAGACACCTCAAATCCTCTCCTCCGACACATAAGTCAAGTTCTTCACTACCCATCACTTGGGGAGTAATGCAACACTATGATATCACTATAACTAAGTTTTTTGGAATTAAATCAATAACGAGCTAAATATCTCCACTCAACGGCAATCTCATATACCCTAAATCACATTAGTAAAAGTCCCTACGCAACGGGATCAAATATAACGAGACAACTGTACTTTTCAAAGTCTCCTTTAGAACACATTATATATATATATATAGGAGAAGGCTCACCTACATCATACTCTATACATCATCCATGCATCACGCTAAATTATAGGCCCTAAAAAACTTTTTTTTCAAATTTTATATTTGTCCCTTGAAATTAACCTTCTAATCAACCCATATGCAAAAAATTAGGTCAAAATACATTTTGTAACTATTTTTAAAAAATCCACAAAAAATTGCTAAAATTACCTTATTTATAAGGGTCTGCGCCAGCTGTTTTTTATGGATTTTTTTAAAATAGCTACAAAATGTATTTTGACCTAATTTTTTGTATATGGGTTTATTGGAAGGTTAATTTCAAGGAAAAAATATAAAATTTGAAAAAAAAGTTTTCTAGGGCCTAAAATACGGTGTGATGTATAGTGCATGATGTAGGTGAGACTTCCTATATATATATATATATATATGCAGGCTCGACTCTCTATCAGGTGATACCTTGCAAAACAATACATATTACCCTGGAACAGTGAATACGATAGTCTTACCATACAGTCTACTACTGCACAAACCATTGGTATTCAGTCACTACACAAGACAATAATGTGCTCTACTCTCATAACTCTCAAAAGAAGCAAAAACTACAACACAATATAAAAATCAAAGAGTCTTGCTACCCAACAGTAAATACATCTATAAATATAAGGTTGATACTGCCAACGGACCCACTAAACCCGACTCATAGTGAATTTTAGTGTTACTATTTATATTTTGACGCACCCATGTCACCCAAAACCTTCCTCATACTCACAAGGATAAAAAACAAAAATCTTACCTCCATTTGCTATCTACATTGCATGGTCGACGAGTTCCTAAACGTAAATCTCGCATCAAAATTGACCCAAGATTTGTTGCAATGGTTGGACATCTAGTACCTTATCCTGTAGTTGGCCCATGTCTCGCTTTAGGAAATCCCTCTTGTTGTGCCCCGTCTCACTACTACCGAAACAACTGCCTGAAAAACCTTCATGTCTCTAGCCCTGGACTTGCTGGCCTCCCCTGGTATTCCCTTAGCCCTGGTGGCTCTAACGAACGTGTTGTTGATGTCCCTCTTTATCCCAACCCACCAATACTGACGTCGCATGTCATGGTACATCTTATCCCTTCCAGGATGTACTGTAAAGCGTGAACTGGCCTTAGACATAATGGCTCATCTCATGTCCTCACCATCTGGGGCAACTAGTCTGCCCTGAAATCTCAATCCACCATTTGACCCAATAGAATAATGCTCATCTCCCTCGGATAACAACTGTCTAACTCTCTCCTGACAAAGTTGATCTCCTGATAGTGCCTTCACCACTCGAATAATGATCTCAGGCATGATGGTCAGAACTACCATAAATGCACGAGTTTGGTTATCATCCCCATGAAGTGATTTCCACTTTGCCTTCCACACTGCCGCTAACTCCAACATCGGCTTGCGACTCAAAGCATCCGCTACGACATTCGCCTTCCCTAGGTGGTACTGAATGTCAAACTGGTAGTCTTTCACAAACTCTAGCCACTTCCTCTGCATCATGTTCAACTCCCGCTACGTGAACAAATACTGTAAGCTCTTATGGTTTGTGAATAGCTAGAACTTCTCCCTCGGGAGATAATGCCTCCATACTCACAGTGCAAAAACCATAAATAGTAACTCCAAGTCGTGGATGGGGTAATGTCCCTCATAAGGCTTAAGCTTTCATGAAGTGTAAGTTATCGACCTCTTTTCCTGCATCAAAACCTCTTTAAGTTCCCTCAAGGACGCATCTGTGAAGACCTTATAGTCTATCCCTGCCCGAGGTAGTGCAAGAATCGGTGTTTTAGTCAAATTAGTCTTCAGCTTATCAAACGCCTACTGGCACACGTCATCCTATACAAACGGCACTCCCTTTCTTGTTATATTCATTAGGGGGATGTTTATCTTGGAGAACCACTGAATGAATTGACGACAGTATTTGTCCAGTCCTCAAAAGTTACGTACCTCGGTAGGTGTAGTAGGTTTTCCCCACTCTGTTACTGCATAAACCTTCCTTAGATCCACTTATATCCCCCTCCCATACACAATGTGAGTCATAAACTGCACCTCTCTCAACCAAAACCGCATTTCTCGAACTTAGCATACAAGTGGTGGTCCCGTAGTGTCTGTAAGACTACCTATAACTGTTGTGCGTGCTCCTTCACAGTCTAAGAATAAATCAGGATGTCGTTGATAAACACTATGACGAACTGATATAAATAATCTTTTAATATCGATTCATCAAATCCATAAATACTGATGGTGCATTGGTTAGCCACTAAGGCATAACTAAAAACTCATACGACTAATATCTCGTAAGAAATGTCATCTTCAAGATGTCGTACTCCTGGACTCTCAACTGATGATAACCCAATCTCAAGTCGATCTTACATAAATACACAGCACCTCTCAGCTAGTCAAACAAATCATCAATGTGGGGAAAAGGATATTTATTCCTTATGGTGACCTTGTTCAACTCCCTATAGTCGATACAAAGTCGCAATGATTCGTCCTTCTTCTTAATGAACAAAACTGGATCGCCCCACGACAAAGTACTCCTCCTGATGAACCCCTGTCCCAATAACTAGTCAATCTGATCCCAAAGCTCCCTCATCTTCAGAGGAACCATCCGATACGGTGTACATGCAATGGGTCTCGTGCCCAAAATGAAGTCGATCACAAAGTTTATCTCCCGACTAGGTGGTAACCCTAGGATATCCGCAAACACATCTGAAAACTCACTAACTATCGGGATGGTATCTAACAACACCACAACCTCTAAAGAAGTATCCTCCTTGATATAGTATAAGTGTGTGCTCGACCCACCCCCAGGGTGTGGCATCGCAACCACGTACATCTCCTTCCCAAAATGGCAAAGACGAAGGACCTCCCGTAACAGTCAACACATGCTTTGTATATAGCTAGACAGTCCATCCCTAAAATAACGTCGTACTCACGCATATCAAATACTAGTATGTCGGCTACAAAAGTGCGATGCCCTATCCCAATCCCTATACTCAGGTATACAGAACTTATGGACCCTCTACCATCATTGAATCTATGTGTAGTACGATATCGAAAGCAAAGTCTATCATCCCAGTCTCCCATGAAAAAATCATGCCAACAAATGAGTAAGATGCCCCCGTATTAAATAAAATGCGACCTATGTGTTCAAAAATAGGGAACATACCCTCAACTGCCTAATTTGGCACAGACCCCTCTATAGGCGCAATACGATAAACACGTCCGTACTGCAGTGGTGGTTGTCCCTGAGATGGGGTAACGGGTGCTGAAGCGGCTAGTGCAGCAACTCTCGAAGCTAGTAATAGTGGGAGCAGTCCATGTGGTGCTATCCATTCGGCCTCCTCTTTATCAAGAGATATATTTTGAATGGCTTCCCACATCTTTTTAACCCATCTCTCAGTGTGCTACTCTCATTGCACACAAATACTTAGATTATCGTCATTCTCACACGATATTCAATCCATCATACCATTTCGGATTTATCTATAATTGCCTTTAGGCATATGTTCCACACATTGATTCCTACGTCCTCCTATCACGAACGATTTATAAACCAACTAACTAGGGCCCCCATACATCGTATAATCGGTGCATATCTGCACAACAGTAGAAACATCACACACATTTTCCTTAAAACTAGCCTCGCATTCTCGACGTGGCTATAACACATGGGTATTCTCAATCGCCCCCTAAATCGAAATTTATTTCTCCTTAATATCATTCCACCCTTCAACTCTAGGTGAGAAGAAAAAATTCCAGTGCTCTCTCACTGCACCACCAGCCCCACATGCCTTATATTATACAATCGCTATCAGTTCAGAGTGTTTTCCCTACACATTCATTGATTGACATACAAAACTGATGTCCTAGCATCCATTAATGTCTCTCTACTCACGACTTTCATGAAGGTACATGTGTATCTCATCAAGTAACAACATTCAAATAAGTAACTTTCTCCAATGCTCTATCACTCAGCATTGGCGGTAATCAAATTCCATAAACCTCAAACTCATAAGCGGGACTCTCAAAATCCTATCCCCGGACATATAAATATAAATATCAACTCCCACCTCTCTAAAAGAGTGACATAATAATGCGCTCTCCCTATCACCAAGTTCTTTGCGCTAAACATAATAATGAGCTAAACCTCCCCGCTCAACAGTAAATCCAATATACCTTAAATCACATCAATAAAGTCCTTACACACCGAGATCAAATATCACGAGACAACCATACTCTCTGGTCTCTATCATAAAATAATATAAATACGAGCCTGACCCTCTTTCAAGCAAGGCCTCATCAAACGACACATCTTGCCCTGGAACATTAGACACGGTGGTCTTGTTATCACAGCCCTTCATCATTCCACCTACATCCTTAATCAGTCCATAACCAGAATAATATCACACTCGTAGGATACTTCACTAGAACGAGTAATTCTAACATATATATACTCCCTATGCATTCCCTCACTCCCCCTACGGGTAACTACTAAAGAGATACCCGCTATACAAAGGCAACAATATACACATTAAAGCGCTATCAATGATATACCCACTAAACTCGTCTCACACGCGAATCTAGTGCTAACAGAATATTTTTTGACTCGCTCGTGTCATATAAAATTTACCCCCACTAACCTAAGGATGAAACTCATACTTCCAATTGTCAATAATGTTGGTGGATCAAATGGTTCCTGGATAACACCCTCGTCCCATCCGAACCAAAAATTCTGTAAATTGTTTCCCTAGCTGGCCTAACGTTCTTGTCCCCTAACTCACGGTGGACTAGGCTCACACATGTGTCCCTACTCTCCATATAAAATTCCTCTTTATATAATCCCCTATTCCTGGCCATACAGACCATACTAGGGTTGTCCTTCTCTCGAACCCTGGTAGCCTCGACCCCGACGACCACCCTCATTATTCCCTTAGATTCACTAGCCCTAAGGAACACACTATCGGCCTTATAAGTCCCAACTGAATCCATCGCCACTTGATAGAAATTCAGCTATCTGGATCATTTAAATGGGTCTCCCCCTTATAATGTTTCGCTAGCACCGTTACATCCAGTCTTACTCTCTGACAAAATTCTTTGATTCTTTTAGCTCCCTTCACAATGAAGCATTAATATCAACACTGCCAAAATCACAACATCGTCACCATCTACATAAATCGTCCAAGAAAAATTTCCCTTTAAGTACTGGTGACTCCTCTCGTGAGTCCATTACCCACTTGAAAGGTTATTTTCCCCATTATACCAAATATGGTGATTTACTCGCACCATTACAACATTGCTCCTAAGAGTCGAGCAAAATTTTACCCCAATACTTTTGGGTATATATTACTTCCTATTATATGCCAAAGCCTATAGGTATTCTACATCCATTGACTACACACATAATCTCGGCATCTAATAAAATTCCAATGGGTGGTCCTATTCAAAGACCCCTCCGACTCTCTCCCATCCGAACCACACTGGGTGAGTGAAATTTAGCATCACTCTATGTTATAACGGTATAACAATATATGTTGCACTCTAGCAGTCCTTAGAGCTCCATCATTCTGAGCAACAATAGCGGTGACCTCTGATACGGTCCTTGACCCTAAAATATTCTTCACTTCCAACTGAGCCCCTCCTCCTGTTGCCTTCCCAATGACCCTCACTGGTCGTCTTTTGCGTAATCATCATACGGAGCACACCCATACGCATAAAAGATTCACTATATTTACAGACTATAGCAGAAGAACGTAGGACACGTACGTAGAGGAATACAATAATCCTATGATATGGCTCTATATCAATCAAACGATACACTGAAAATGTAGTAAGCCGTACAGATTTTATGGACACTAGAACCTGATGCTCTGATACCATCTGTGACACCCCGCCTAATAAAATACCGGGTGATCAGTCCTATATCAAATTAAATAAGAATCTCATTTGGTTCATTCTTAGCATCACTATCGAAAACTTTTTAAAACTTACTAACCACCTAGTATTCAAAAGACACGGTGCCAAATTTTATCTTTTAATTTAACATGATAAATAAAATAGTTCGAAAACTAAAACAACATTCCCAATATACTAAAATCCAAACCATCATGATATATAAGTGAATCAAAGTCATGCTAAATAAACCATCTGCTAAAACAACCCAAAACTAAATAATAATCCAAGTCCAAACTGCAAAGTAAAACTGATACAAAAATAAAACTATAATATCAACAATGGACCACATGTCCAAACATGAGATATAAAAGTGAGATACTATGTTAGATCTGAATGAAAGAATTGTCTACACAAACCCTGTTAACATCCACAGTGCTACAACTCCGAGTCCTTGGAATGAAATCAAGTATGGTGTCCCTGTGGCTGGACACCTAAAAGGTTTTGAAAATATTTTTATAGAAAGACTTATTGCTCAAAACATTTTAAAAACATTTAACAAGTAATTTATTGCAATTAAAATCGGTTATTGTTTACATATGTTACGTTTACACACACTCCCTTGAGTTTCCTCACCTCTCATTTAATGTGCCCGCCTAACGTTCTATACTTATCCCACCTAGCTACCACCCCCAAGCTATCTCAACTAAAGTATATAACCGATCTTATCAACAGTATACTCTCCCGTACAGCCCATACAGTACAATTCATTATTAACATTTCTCGCATGTTCTTCATTTCTTACGTAACATTCACATATGTTAAATTTCATCATCATAATCAAGTCTCGCTACTTAATTCATATAACATTCCATATCTAGCATCATTCAACGTCCATAATTAAGTTTCACTACTTAATTCACTATATATATTCCCTAAATCTATTTTTAATCTTGAAATTAAGTTTCTCTCAACTTAATTTATCATTCAGATGTATATCTATATATATATCATCTACAAGCCTAGTTTCGCACATAAGTAGAATATCACAAAGTATATATTTCACACACAATATATACTATAAGGATTATTGGTCCGGATAATCATCGACCCCAACCACCCTATCATTTACGTTGGTCTGGATATCCCTCGACCCCAAAGTAAATGTTATACATATGTATATTGGTCCGGATACTCATCGACCCTAATATCATTTATCTTCGATTTGGTCCGAATAATCATCGACCCCAAATCAAGCTTCCATGTATTGGTCCGGATAATCATCGACCCCAATACAGAATTAAGCACACTTTATGTATATATGTTTCGCACACAATATATACTATAACCACATACACTATAATCACCTCCCTGTATCACATTTTAGGGGTTATTGGCTCGGAATCCTACCTCGATTACCAATATATCTCTTGTCTTGCAATCACACCTCGATCACCAATATATATAGTATACTTTAGGTATTCACAAAATCCGATAATACTTTAGTATATAGTATATATCTCTCACATACCCATCATATTGTTTACTTTTTGATTTATTTCACTATCGTATCTATAAGAGTGTTCGCACGACTCTAACGGTCCTAGATACCCCTCCTTATATAAATTCAGTAGTTACCATCTTTAACCTAATGGTATACATAGTTTCATTACATTCACGTAATTCATTATCCAGCTCTCAGATTAATTAAGAATCACTTTAACCAATCTCATTCCCGTCTTAATTCTCTCTCTAAGACGGAGTCATACTCCAATCGTAGGCCTACTATAAAATAATAAGTCTCCCAATATTATTTTCACAAGTGTATAAGTATTTTCCACCACGTCCATTAAGGAATACAAGAGAAAAAGGAAATTTCAAAAATTCGGAGCACTGAACCGATCCAGCTTCCAGAACCGGACCGATCCGTTTTTCTGTAACTTATGCTCTCTGTTTCGCAGCAGCATTTACACCATTTATGATTCATCCAAACCACATAATTCTTCACCAAATTCACATTCGATCATTCCTAACTATTTCTACATGAGTTAGGATGATTTTTAATGTTTCATACATTTAAACTTCACCGAAATCAATCAAGAATGAATCAAACCCCCAAAACTCTTTTATTCATCTAGTTTTGTGTTCATACATTTCATTCAATTTAAAACCCAGTTTAAAATCCATAGTAACAATCAATACTCCTTTGATTTATGATTCTCTATATATCTAAGCACTAACTACATGAAATTGTACCCAAACATGTGATCAATTGATACTTTCATCAAAGATTTTAAATAGAATCAATTAAAATCATGAAATCCCTACACATGGGTATTATAACATCAATTCGATTTGCAGTAAACACTTGCCTCTAATTAATTGGTCTAATTTCATGGTTCTAGGTTGATGATTGATTGCTTCTCCTCCAATCTTCATTTCCAATTATCTTGAGTTGCAACAAACCTTTCACCACCTTCACAATTCTCTCCTTAGGCTTTGGGAACATAGTTCTCTTTTTTCTCTAATGGCCTCTCTAATCTTTTGTGTTATGAGCCCTAACCCCCAATCTCTAAATATCAGATATATGGTTCTAAATTTCATAGATCCCTGACCTCTTTTTGAAAAATGATCGGAAAGCCCTTAATAGGTGTCGGTTTGGTCCAAAATTGACCCGGGACCCAAACTATACCCCCGAGTATACTATTCCGACTATTTTGACCTATTCGGAATTGTTCGTGAGCCCTTAATTATCATCTAAGTCACTTAAAATATATTTATCATCTCTCGCATCAAAATAGTTTACACGCGACTCCCGATGAGATAAAGTAAAATACGCACATATCACTCGTTATGCCGTATAACCATCATTATCAATTATTTACTATTCGCACTTAGTGAACATCATAATGCAATATTAATTAGTATATATCTCTCGTTTAATATTCAATAGTCCCAATTATCATCTAATCGCATTAAATTACTCCACTCGCTTAATTTAATTAAATGTATTTTTCTCCAATTAATTTCTCAATTTAATTAAATAAAAATAAGCAGAAATACGGTGTATTACATCCCATAACTCATCAATCGTCAAGCTATCCATCTCTACAACCGACGTAATCGACTCTCTCCACTGGAGCGCAACCCCCACTAGCTGAAAAGAATCGAGCATCTACTTTTGCACTGGCGTGCACTCTACCATCCGTAAATGTCTCCATATATCTTTTTTCCACCTGCTTACCACTAGAATATCTGGACTTCCCGAGAACACTGGAGGTTGGACCTTTACGAAGGTCTCCCTTGCCCTGTCCCAAACTAACCCCGGTGCCTTAGTTGGTACGGCCATCTGTTGTGGCGGTGGTGGTGTCTGCTACTTGTTAGACCCTGTAAATTCAAGGACGCTTAATTAAATAAAATACTTGGTGAAAAATAATTTATTTTATGTGGAGGAATTAAATTCATGATTTGAGAAATTTTTAAATTTGAGTAATTTATTAATTTGGCGAATTGAGGTTTAATATTTTGGATTATTTTGTATCGCATTTTGAGGTCAAGAATTTGGAGAATATTATAAGTTAATTTAGATGGCAATTCGGAGTGCACGGTTGAGTCCGGATGGGTCGAAACAGTCTGAAATGAGTGACCATATGTATATATTGGGTTTCGAGACTTTTTTAGACACATTTGAGCTCTCAAATTAGTGTTTGGGCCCTTTTTAGATGGCCCGTACGCCTAAAAACGGCATTAGAGTTAATAACCCTAATTGTGAAAGGGTGAGACAACTTTAAGTCATTTTAGAAGACTAAAATTGGGGAGAGCCTTAGAGGAGAACAACTAGAAGAGAATATAGATATTTTGGGAGATTACTTCACGAATAAGAGGAGATCCTAGAATCCAACCCAACATCGTCATCCAATGGGCTTGATTATACAAACCTAAGGCAAATGGTTTAATTTGCATTTACCTATTCATATTAAAGGAGGTGGGAATCAATTTGATATGTTAGAGTTTGTGTTCATGAGAAATTAGAGATTTCTTTGATTGGGAATTTATAAATCTGTAAAGGTGTTAAGATTTCATGAATTTGATACCCTAATTGATTAAATTGTTGGGGTTAGGTTGAATATGATAAAAGTATGAATTTATGATGAATCTGGGACGTCTTGATGAAGAAATTTGTACAGAATGAAGGTTTAAAATGTGTTAATGGCGAACAACATTTTTTGGGCATAAGAGAGAGAAGAAGATGATACCACGATCGTTCGAACGACTTGGTATCTCGTTCAAATGAGAGCCATTGTCATTCGAATGACAGGGCTTGTCATTTGAACGGCCTGTTAAGTCTGTCAGATTTCTAGTTTCCCCTGATTCAGACCTGTTATGTGTTGGAGATTCACAGTTTTTGCTTCAGTTGATTTCTGAAATTTTGGGTATGATTTAGGGTTTAATTTGTGAGTACTTACCCTTGAATTAATTAGAGGATTAATGAATTTAAAGATTTAAGGTTCATGATTTAGTGAATTGTAACCTTATTAATTACGTGGGTAGACTTAATTGAATGAAATTGAATGACGGATTGAAACTATTGAATTTCGAGCCGAGAGATAGAGAATCCGGGTATACTTGGTAGGGTGACACCAAAATAATAAAAATTAATTAGTGTATAATTAATTGAAATGAAGTCGGACCATAGACTTACATGTTTTAGGCTTTTGTATGGATATAGTACACCGTTAGCCTAGATTTCTATATATATACGGTGATGTGTAGTATATATATGATATATAAATATTTGTGTGAATAATATCTATAGTAAAGCATACTAATAATAATGTTATCTTAGGAGGTTGCGCAATGTGAGTGAGTCCTCTGACTAGCGAATGCAGGGCGAGTATATTCCCCAGGTTATAGCGTCTGTTTTTAGAGGTGGGCCGTTATGGTATGGAACGGGCACTTATGGGGGGACTATGACCACCTCCTACGCGTTGGGTGATAGCATTAATATCCGACATGCGCATGAATGTTGAGATATGATACGTATATATAGTGTAGAATTATATAAGGATATATATATACATGGTGCAAATGTATAATTATATAACTTAAGAAATTATTATATGATATCAAATGAGAATGATTTAAATAAGTTAGTGTGATTAATAACTTATAACTCGTATACTAAACTCACTCAGGATAGAGTAGTGTGAAAAGTAGGATATTATATATATATGATAAGACTAGTTACGAGGTAGATAGCTAGATGTGTCATGTATAGGTACATTAGGCATGCACATTAGTCGAGGGGTAAGGTGGACTCAAGAGAGTGTGTGGCACTAACTTAAATATGAAGAGCATTCATGCATTTTAATTTACTGCATCTAAATTCACTTGCTATATATTTTCAAATGTTTTGGGTTCTAACTTTTGCTATAAAATATTTTCAAAACCTTTTAGGTATCCAGCCACAAGGACACCAGAATTGTTCTATTTCAAGATTACGCAGTTGCAGTATAAGTGGATGTTGCGGCATATTTGCTTAGATGCCTATCTCATTCTCTCTAAATAGGGACATTTCAATTGTACCGTTGGGCTTGTACATTTATATTCAGTTTGGCATGTATCAATATTCTCTTTTATACTTTGGACTTTGTTGATTTGCTTATAGTCGATGTTATTCGGCTAATACTTCTAGTAGATTTATGGTATGATTAGTTTCTCTTTTGTGTTGGTTATTTGAAATTGTATTGCATTGTTCGTTTGGGCTTAAATAAAAAAATAAAATTTGACACTATGTCTTTTGAATACTAGGTGGTCAGTAAGTTTTAAATAGTTTTTGACAGTGATGCTAAGAATGAACCAGATGAAATTCATGTTTAATTTGATATAGGACTAATCACCCGGTATTTCATAGGGCGGGGTGTCACACTGCTGAGCCTGTGGCGGTGGGAAATGCTGGAGCATGGCCGTCATGGCAGTGGAAACCACTTGGGTCACAATAGTGGCGATCTCTGCTGGAGTATTTACCTGTGGGACTGGTGGGACCTGCGACTACTGTTGTGGCTCTGACTAACCCTCCTCCTCCGGAGTGGGTGCGAATACACGTATGGATCTACCTCTCCATCCATTTGCCATCTGAAAGTAAATAAGTTTTGAATTATTACAATCGCAAGAATACAATGAACCCTAAGCATAGGCTCTACATATCAAAGTACGCAACGCAGAACGCAATGAACGCAGCATGGATGCTAAGGACACTGGAACCTGGATGCTCTGATACCAACTGTAATAACCCCAATTTTCTCACATAAGGGCTGGCCAGGCACGATGCGCCGAAGATGGGGCTTGTTTGTCAATTAATACCATTCTCAGCATCAAAATCATATAAAGCATATATTAATAAGACATAACCCTGCTTAAATTAAAATTCCACGATAATAAAATTCTATCAAGCACAAATCGTATGATAAATCCAGCATAATCATAAATATCCAAACCTACACAAAATAAATAAATTTCGGGCTTATGCCCATACAAATATCCCAAATGAAAATAAACTGAAGCTGAAAATCACCTAAACTAGAATCAACAAGCCCGAAAAATATGATGAGAAAAAGAGACCGCAAGGCTGATACATCAATAGTACTATTATCATTGTCTAGGAGCACCAAGAGAAAAATATTTAAATTTGGGTCAGCACCCTAGAGTTGCAATAATTAACTTATTTAATTTAAAGTGCAATAAATACAGTCAATTTAAAGCAAATATTCCCATCTTCACTCACATACGATCAACATCTCATCCCTCATCTAAGTGTGAAATTATCCGTATCCCAACAAGTCCTAAAACAATAGATAACAATTGTGGCAATTTAATATGAATGTAGAGGATTACGTTTTATCATGTTAATATATATATATATATATATATATATATATATATATATATATATATATATATCAAGGTTCTAAAAAACTTGGGGCGTAATCGAGGCGTGGAGGCCAAGCCTTAACCTTAGAAGCCTGGGCGGGCCTTAAGCGTGAAAAGGCGTTTAGGCCTTTTTAATATTTTTTAACCATAACAAGGCTATTAAAATAGTAAAATTGTACTTATAATAAAAATATGTCTGAATATTTGCAAATTAAAATACTGTTTGATTATTTTGGATGAGATAATGGAGATAATGGTCCGGTTAGTAAAAAATTCTTTAAAAGGCGATATCGTTTAACTAAAGCATTGTTATTTTGAGAAAAAAGTTCACCTTAAGAGTTTTACCAAGAATAAGGCGTGAAAAGCTTAAGGCGGGGCGTTTCTCCCAAGCCTCAAGCTTAGGCGGGTTTTTTAGAACACTGATATATATAGTGTGTGTGTGTGTGTGTGTGTCCTTTCATATATGCGACATGTAAAGGCATCTACCAGTGGTGTCTCGTTTGTGATCTATCTTCAAGTCCGAAGGAAATCTTTATCCAAGTCAGACATCACAAAACACACATAAGTGAGGCGGTCCCTACACAGTACACCATTTCATGGCCCATACCCAGCGGTGATAAAGGATCCTAGCATCTACACCTAACTCTCGTAGATAACGCTGCTATGTAGTACTTATAAATGAACTACACAACGTCTAGCCTACATGTGCCGACGTGTGCTAGGTCCCGAACGCGCGAAACTCCAAGCCGATAGGACCGTCCACAAACATTGGTATGTCCACTAACATAAATATAAACACATTTTATTATTCCCATATAATATGTGTAGGTAATTACTCTATAACTACTTAAAGTATTCCACGTGATGTCCACAAATATTCATCCATTAATAATTGACCAACTAGTTAATTATTAGTTTCATTCTTCTTTAAAAGACTATTTAACCACCTAGTTAAATATGATTTCCCAATAAATATATGTGCCATATTTGCATTTTTATAAATTCCTCGTTGACCTAAACACTGTCCCACCAACTCGTTTGGACTTCTAAAAATACATGGGAACTAATTTCGGTCCCAACTCGTTATGTCCCCAGGACCGAATCGATTCAGTTTTCTGGCCGAATCGATTTGCTTCCTGCCGAATCGATCCGCATCAAGGCCGAATCGATTTGAAATGGGATAGTTGCCCAGCTGATAGTTTTTTTTATTACGGTTTTTCTTAATTCTTCCCTAAGATCCATTCTAATCGTGATTTTCTTTTTATAAACATATGAATCCATCTTAGGATGATTAATTTCATATAATAACATCAATTTCTTTTCCCAAATTCCAGAATTTATATGCATAAATCAAGATCCTTAGCCCAGATTTTCTACCACAACATCAGCTATGTATAAATCAGATTTTGGGGCATATAACATGGGTTCAAAGTCATTAATTTCCAAATCATAAACATGCATAAAAAACTTTTACATGTGAATCAAATCCTCATAATTTATTCCAAGAACCCTAAGACATCTATCCTCAATTTCAAGAAGTCGATTATCTTAGATTTTCTGGGTTAACAATCTATGTCCCACTTAATCCTCTACATGCATAAGATTAATCTCTAATATCAAATCATCAAATTACAAACTAAAACCCAAAAATTATATGGGGTTTACTACAATGAATCAAGAAGCACATTAAACGTTAAAAAAGTAAAAAAATTCTTGCCTCGATACGCGGTTGATGAATTTCCATTTGAATCTCCCTCTTTTATTCCTTGTTGTGGCTTATTGCCTTCTCTGTCTCTCAGTAGTGTAGGCTAGGGCTCTTAGATATTATCTCCAGGGAGTTTATTAACCTCTTAATATAGGTAATTTGATCATTAATCCCGAGTTGGGTATATTTTCCAAAGTTTGGACCCCTAAATGCCCCCGAACCCATTATTAGACTAGCCCAAAAGTTTTCAAATTATATACCTATGCCCCCGGGACCATTTCCAAAGGTTTAAAACGCCAAAACGAGCCCATATAACACCCCAGAATGTGTCCTAATTATTTTATCCCGAAATTATATTTATAAGCGAGTCGGACATCATATATTAATTACTCGCTATACGTGCAATTATTTTTTTCACTGTAATTATTAGCTTGAAAATCAACCATACATGATTATGACATAACAAGAAATTACTGGTTCTGCGGTTATAAAGCATAGTAATTTAATGGGTGTTTGCAAAACACATTCATTACATGTTTGTAATAATACAAGTGCCTAAGCAGTGATTTCAACAATGTATTTGTCATTTGAGCCAATAGCGTTCCGTTAGATAGGAACAAATTTGATAAATACTGATATCTCTCAGATAGAGTATTAGAACGAAAAGATCCATTTGGTGGTTTTTTAAGTCTGTCGTCAACCCAGGGTTCAATCCTAGGCAGCCGGTGGAAACTACCAAGTTGGAGTACGATAGGGGCAAAAGAAATTTCGACAAAAAACATACCTTGCTATAATTTATGAGTTTTATGAAGAGTAATGATACATTTATTTACAACTGAAAATTATTGAAATTCAAAATTATTTTGCGTGTTGTCCCTTGGTGTGGGATTTACGGCAAAGGAAGTTTTTGTAATATATGATTTTTATAAAGAATAGTGATAAATTTATCTATATATAATATTAAAAGATTATTGAAATTTTAAATTATTTTATATGTGTTGTACAACGATATTTTTTGAGACACTAGTGGTGGGTAAGTATAATTTTGAGACACTAGTGGTGGGTAACGATATTTTATTATTTTATAAGTTTGGGGTGCACGTGGATGTGCAGAGTGTTTCATGTACCACAAACGTTTGCAAAGAATCAGTTTTCTATCTTTCATTCTTTTGATAATTTGAAATTTTCTTCCTCTTTGTTTATTTTTCTTTCTCCATTCAACGGTTCTTATCCAATCAAAAGCTCTCCACAAAACTTATCTATTGTGGTTGGTGGTTGCCTCGTTTTTCGTTGCAGGTCTTACTTAAGTAGTATTAAATTCCCACAGGGTCATAATATTAGCTGGCTGTTTCTCCGATCAACCATCTCTAATTAAATATGGAAAATTATAATTCATTTACTTCTTAAATTCATAAACATATGCTCTTCTAAACGCTGATTGATTTGCCTCATGTGGCCAAAAGTCGTGCACATAACCATTTATGATGTCACACCACCTATTTTTAAGTATCATTACATCTTTTCATACATACATACATACATCCGTAGAGTCTCTTGTGAGGTTCTCAAATCAACACTTACATGTAAATCATTTTTTTTAAACAGTAAAAAAATATTTTTGAATCAATTATTTTTATGCAGTATTTAAATATTTTTGAATTCTTTAAAAAAAATAATTTAAAATGATTTTTTTTTATTTTAAACGAATTGATTAAAATATATTGGTTTATAAGGTCCTTAAAAATTGACAAATTTTATAGTTTTTATTTAAATAGTAAAAAAAATCATTTTGAGTTGATTTATTTTTTGAATCTCTTGAAATGTTAAAATACCATAAAAAATCAACTCAAAAATATTTTTTTTACTATTTGAGAGAAAAAAAATGATCTGTACAAATAGTATGCACAGAGTGACATGTATAGGACTCTCTCTCTCTCTCTCTTTATATATATATATATATATATATATATATATATATATAAAGAGAGAGAGAGAGAGAGTCCTATACATGTCACTCTGCATACTATACATGTCACTCTGTGCATACTCTCTCTCTCTCTCTTTATATATATATATATATATATATATATATATATATATATATATATATATATATCATAGAATTTAATACTGTTGATACCAAAATTAATATGCTGATGTGGACGAATAATACGAAGACACGTGTCAATCTACGTGGCACAATAGCAGCGAGGAAGATCATTTCCCGACCAACCATGCTTCTTTCCGAGCAACGAGAATACACCGAGGAACTCTATCACACCGAGGAACTCTATCACACCGAGGAACTCTAACGCACCGAGGTACTCTAATGTTCCGAGGAACTCCTGATCAGCGAACAGCTATGGCGGTCCGAGCTGCACCTCGGTCGTATCATTAATTGCCAGATAATCAACAGTTCAGATATTCATTGAATGCTTATATTCTTGGCACGCACTCTGCATTAAATGTATTACCCTTTCATGTGTACGTCATTTAATGTATTGAACCTTTCATGTACAGCCTCAAGGCTATAAATACCTTGTATCATCCTCATTCAAGGGGAAGGGAATTTCTTGAGAGAACTTGTAATCAAGAATTCTGCAAACACTCAGCAATAACATAACAGTGGACGTAGGCTTTATTCCTAGCCGAACCACTTTAAAAATATCTGTCTTATTTATTTATCTGTGATTGAATAATTAGAGCAATCTAGTTTTTTACATCAACAATGTGCATAAGAACATAAGCTAAGAAACTTAAAATAATTATTATTAGATTCTAGGCAAAATGAAACACAATTTGATAATAAGAGTCCAGAAAAGATTAGTAGTTAATGAATTTTGGGTTATAATGTGTTAAATTATTAACACAAATGAGGGACATGGACATGTGCGAGACGAATACGGTATAAATAGTGGTTAGACTATTAAAGTACAAATATGTCCATGCATGAAACGAATACAATATAGTGATTGGACTATTTAAATACATCATGAAAATAATGTCAAACAACAAAATCCACACGACTCTTCACGAATTGGGCGAGCAATTTTTACCTAAGCTCGATATAACACAACGAAACACCTATTTATAAATTACTATTTTGAGTTTTAACGTGTCATATTTTAGAATAGGAATGAATGACTCAACGAGTGAATGAGCTGGTTTGATGTCCTACTTCGTTGCTTCTCTTGCATAAAAAGTGGTTATGAGTTTGACTAATAATATATTTATTCCAGCTACATCTTAAATAAATGTTTAAGATGTCATTACATGTTGATAATTTGGTTAAGAAATGAACGCATCTTTGAAAGAGGGCTTTTATCTTTTGGATGGTAGAAGAAGAAAGAACCTAACCACCCCAAAAAAAGTATAATTATTTTTTTGGAGTTTATTTTGTATGAGAGATGGTGATGGAAAATTAAAGGAACTCGTTGACAAAAGAAATATAAGGAATTTGTTTGACCTTTTAGGTGTTTAAATGTGATGACTATGGCTTATCTTTTTCAGCTGCTTTTTTCTGTTTTTTCTAAAAATCAACTATAAAAATTCATTTGAAATGGGAAAAAAAAAAAAAAAGGAGTTGTCGACAGCCGAATTGTGAGACTGCGTAAAAAGGTTACCACGTTGCATGGAAGCTTAAATTGGATGCTAACGCCCGAAAGTTTCTACAATCAGCAGTGATGTCACATTATATCAAATATTTATGCTAAAATATGTTCATGATAAAGAGGCTCAAAGATTCTACGACTTTTTGTTGTTTGCTTCTCAGTGTGTTGTTGTTGACATAAAGATGACAAGGGCCTATGTGAATGCATTGTAATCTCAAGCTGAAGTTTAAAATTATATCTGACCTCTAAAATCCTAATTTAAAAAATGACCGTTAACCTTTAAAAAGTTTAAAATATAAAAAACATATTTTATTTAGTTTTTTTAATCTAAATGTGACGTCGAAATAAATGTTTTAGAAGTAGTGTAACGTTTTAATGGAAATATGACACTTAACCTCTAAAAAATAAAAATCTAACACCTTTAAACAAAAAGAAATAACAAGTAATTTGAAAGTGTTGTTTGATTTTTATCTAAAGAGATATTTAAATAAATAAATAAAACTGTAGCAATATTACGTCTTAGTGGGAATTAGACGCATATTCACTCTATTATTCGGAGTCAATATGATAATTAACCTCTTAAAAATCCATCAACATTTCTAAAAGGTGAATGGATTCAAATTCAGATTTAAGAACTAAATAAACATCTAAGGAGGCAATTTTTTAAATTTAAATTTGAAGCTTGAAATATGAATCTAAAGTCTAAATCTAATTAAGTCTATTTATTATTTGTCAAAATAAATCCTATGAATATATATATGTTCGTTATTAGTGGCATTCAAACATTATTTGTTAACTCTAAAATTCCGATGGTTCTCAAACCGTCACGAACAAGCTCCACTTAAGACTAATAGATATATAATTTCACATTCCATTTCATACTTTTAATTTTGAATTTCGTTTTGATTTATTTATGCTACAAAGCAATTTGTGAAACAACATAAAATCATTCAACCAAAGTAATAATCGGTACAATCACATTCCTCCTATTCCCTTCAATTTATCTCAGACATCTATTAGCAATAAAATCAATTTTTGGTATTGAATTGGCTACTTGTTTTCATTACTCGAAAATAAATTTGAAATATTTCGCAAAACTAATCAGACAGCGAGATTTTCCGGTCAAGAAAGCATGAGAGGATGACAAGTTTTTCAAGTTTCTTTCTGTTTTTCTTTTCAATATAACCAAAAGTGAAGATGTTGTTTATTATTGGTCAAATAATAAAGATTAAATTAAGAAATGTACTGCAGGTGTTTTAAACTACATTAGAGCATTTTAAGGGTATGTCTGTTTGTATTGAACATTAGCACATTACTTGTCAACTAAGACTTTCTTGTCCTAAACTTATGGCAAGAAATCAAACATGATTGACCATATCAGAAAAGATAAAATCACAAAAGCCGCATTTTACTCTCATTAAATTAAAAGATTCTGTATAAATTAATAAAACAGTAAGATCAACGTATTCATACTTGTATACATATATTATATAGAGAGAGGTGTATATAAAGGGAAACATGCTCTCATTAATATATATATTAAGAAACTTTTAGCAATGGGCATCATGTGTAAGTGTTTAATCCTTTGAATATGCGTCACTAATGATCTCATGTAAGGTATCTTTGCTACCTCCAAATAGTAGAATAGCATGTTTAAAAAATTCAACCAATTCTCATTGAGTTGATGTATATGTCTAATTAATTACATGTTGTGCTCTAGAATCCCACTGGTTTTATTTCAAGTGACTCTTTTGTTGTGATGGAATGTCTACAACTCTTGGCTAGTTAAGAGACCATCCCCTAAGACCACAACATTATTATATCTTTTAAGGATACGCTAAATATTGGAGCATTCAATTGAAATTCAATTGGTTATTAATTATGAGTGGAGTGAACTCATGATCTTATATATTATGGTGCAAGGGTTTAATTTTCTCATTTGAGACTTTATATCTCAACCGGGTAAAATTGAAAGTTTCAGGATATATTTTGTATTTTCAAGTAAAACGTCTTTATACTTTTCATAACCAGATTCGAAAAAGTTAAGCGTGGTAACATTTGGCAAAAATATGTGTTGCGTGTGCGCTTATCGAACGCTGTCAATACATGGAAGGCATACAAATTTCCGTATTGTTGCTTGTAATACACACTACCAATTTTTGTTTTTTCCCGTCTTTGCCCTTTTTATTTGACAAAAAGATCTAGTCGCTTCTGTCGGATGGGTTTACCTCAATCATTGACTTATTTTTTTAAAAGAGATTTGTAGCATAAATAAATCATTTTTAAACTAAGTGTGCTTACAATACATTTTTCAACTTTAAAATTGCTTTATTTATGCTACAAAGATCTAGTCGCTGTTTTGATTTAAAAGAGATTTGTATTTTAAACTAAGTGTGCTTACAATACATTTTTCAACTTTAAAAAATTATTTTAATTTTATAATACTAATACACAAAACTTAAAATACCAAATTTTTGTGGTTGATTTTGGTTTGAGTGCTTAAACAACCGAAAATACTAAAAGTACCGTCTGAAAACACAAATACCAACTCAATACATAAAATGTAAATACTATATATATAACATATTAATTAGAATCTCAAAACTGAAGATTTATTTTGCCTAATGGGATTATAAGGTTTTCATATTATTTATTTAGAGTTATTTTAGCATTATTGTAATTTGATATACAAAAAAAGAAAAAAAAAACGAAGAAAATACAAACAAAATCAATTTGTTTTTTGAGAAACCCCAAAAAACATACCAAAAGCAAAAGATACCGAAAATAATAAATTCACTAGTAGTTTGGTATCGTTACACGCGTTGTAAAATTAAAACCAGATTTATCAAACTTAAAAATTATTAAAAATAATAATAATTTCCACAGGAACCCACCCCTATTTCAAACACTTATCATCCACTATTTATATATTCCCATTCAAACAAAAAGGGTTGCATGGCCTGTATTGAATTTGAGATAGAGATGTAACTAAGGACATAAGGTACCTATCTATCTAGTAGTTGAACAACGGACCCCTCTACTCACAGCTGTTGAAATGTAGACTGCCTACCAAAAGTATCCACACGTCTTACACTTAAACACTTCTCCGAGGAATATGTGAGCCCAACTCGACCCCCCAAGATTGAGGAGGAATTGACCCAACAACTACTCCCTTTAATTATTATAGTGAATCTGCATTTGGGGTTCGCATTAAAGCATATGAATTTTCCGTTTTAATTTTCCATCATTTTCTGGAACTCTAGGCCCAACTAAATGGAGCTCAAAAGAGCATCTTTGGAATCTTAATGTGTTGTTTTAAAATGGTAAAGTACATCTGGCAGATCTCATAATTAGCATACTTGAAGATTAGATTTCAACCCAAGGGTGGTACAAATACGAAGCCATATTTTACCCTCTATTCTTCGTATTCGTGTAAAAATATATTATGTAACCCTCCAAGATTCTTGTATTTGGATGACAATTCATATTTGTTTGTATTATTTAGTATACATGGATTAAGCTTATTTAGCACTGTTTTCAAAATCAGCCACAATTGAAAAAGGGAACATGGTCTTAAAACAAGTATTAACTTTAATGTGCACCAATTTATTTAATAGTTATCTTTCGGAGGGAGATGATAGGGTGGGAGACTAGGAGAGGTAAGCTTAAATGTCAAATCTGTTATATGCGTATATGGGAAAACTAAAAGGATAGTAATAAATTGGAACGACTTATCTGGATGCTGAGGTGTGTGTTAGACACACAGTCCTAAGACAGAAATATCGCCCGCACGATAATCAGTGATGCTTCGAGCCTCAGATAACTGTCCCCAGGATTCAACAGCACAGTTCATCCGATTGAAGCACTCAATGGATGACTTTAAAACCACAAGAGATTATGCCCAGAATTGGAGTATGAAGAAGGACGTTTTTTGAGAGAGAGAGAGAGTGAAAAGTTATATGAAACTGATCTGCATATCCCTCATATAAAGGGATGCAGAAACCACCCACTTCCCCCAAAACGTGGGTGACCACTTCTCCCACTAAACCACTCCCAACGGCTAATTAAAAAAAACGTGTTTTAAGTTTAATCATAGAATAATTTTTAATTAATTAAATAAAACAATTTTTAATATTAATTAAAATAATTTAATGACGAAATTAAAATTAACTCATTATTAGGACCCAAGACCCAAGTCCCAAGTCCCAAGTCTTGATATATAATATAATAATTATATATCTATTTAGGTATAAATACCCCAAATCCTCTTAAATTCCCTTAGTGGGACTTGAACCCATGACCTCCTTTAAAGGGGACTCAAAAGTTACCACTAGGCTACAAGGTCTTATTGTGAGTATATCATTCACACCAATAGTTATACACACACACACACAACAAAATCTTTATAGTTGCACACTCGTCAACAAGAGTTTAAATGTGGACAGGGGTAGAGTGAGGAGTTGCAGAGAGTGGGGCTAATTTAATGGCGATATTCGGGGATTCGGTGGCGAGAGCCCTCTAGTCGAATTTTTT
Organism: Sambucus nigra; assembly: GCA_949130495.1. NCBI lineage: Eukaryota > Viridiplantae > Streptophyta > Magnoliopsida > Dipsacales > Adoxaceae > Sambucus > Sambucus nigra. The sequence goes on from OX422211.1 coordinate 83,872,729, forward strand.
TGAGGTTAGTTTTAGTATTTATCAAAGTATTATTTATATTTATTTAATATAATGACAAGATAAACAAAAGTTATCTACAATTAACAAAGAAAATGATCCAAAACAGATATATATATATATATATATATATATATATATATATATATAATATCCAAAAACGGATCTAAACAAAGAGTTCTAGCATATCTACACAATCAATTTAACCAAGAAGGTTAACAAACAATAACTAGACAAACCAGTAGCAAAAAAATAGATCATACCGGAACAAGACAAGCCGAAAATGGATCAAAATAATCAAACCGAAAAAATAGCACATGGAGTTCGATCTTTTCCACTTTGTATGTTTTGGCTTGTGTTACACCCAAGAACAAGTTTAACAAACTCGAAATGTATGCAAATCTAAAAAAGCAAAACCTAGAAATGTTTGAATAAAGAAAAAAAGATGAATAGCAGGAAGAAAACCTTATGTGGAATTTTTTTTGTAAGAAAGGTTGTGGGGGCTTCAACCCCCACTTAGCCCAACGTGGCTCTGTCCCTGATTGTAGAGATAAGAATAGCTAAATGAGACTTTTTTTCCCTCCTCAAACTTTGACTAAAGCTTGAATGTTTAAGATCATTCTAAAATCAACAGTCTAAATCGGATATTATAAATAAATATATAATATTAACTGAAAATAGAAAATAAATTCAAGTATATTATGAATAAGGATATTTCATAAAACATATTTTGATAACTCTTGATGGCTCGCATCGGATACTAATTAATCCGAATCGAATACATGCACTATTCGTATTTGTTTTCCTAAATATTTAAAGTGATTCTGAATTTTGCTCTTTTGAATACATATTTGAACATCCAAATACCAAATGCGAGGTGAAGCTACCCCTCCATGATTCTAGACATCTCTAGCGTATATTACATATTTTTCTCCTTTGTATTTCTATTTTCTGCCATAATGTCTTGAATGGTTTTTCTTAATTTTATCTAAAGCCTCTTACATAAATACTTAAGAGTAAATTATTCATTTGGTTCTTGAACTATTCAAATTTTTTTAAATGGTTCTTAACTTTGTCTAGTGTCAAATTACCCCTCAAACTAACCAAATAAATTTAACAACACCATTTTATCACTTTTCGTTAAGTTGGACGGAAATGTGTCATGTGTCATGCACGTGACTATACTAGGGAAAATTTATAATTTTATATATTTTATATTAATATTATAACACAAACAAAAATTTGTACTCTTTCATTCTCACAGTGCGAGTCCTCGAAGGTAGCTACTTAAATAAAAATTAATTACCAATTTAAAAGATAATTTTCATTTCAAAACAACAAATGGTATAAAGCATCCATGAAATTCTCTATGAAAAAATATTTTATCTGGATTATGAGTGTAATAAATTTTATCTTGTTATTAAAACAAGTGATTCTGTTAATGCGAAAAAATAAAACAATTCACAAAAAAATTGAATGTAAGAGCAAAAAACAACTAACTATAAAAAAAACTAGTCGAGATGAATGACAAATGAACTATGGTATAGATTTACACAAATGGGAAAAATAATTTACAATCACTTAAATCACTAACTTGATATCAACTCTTTCGCACCATATTCTTCGATGAGAGCGTTAACAACTTGAGTACGTTGCACAACACAACCGATTTTGATCTCGACCAATATTTTGAAATCTTTCACCCAATATATTTTCTTTGAAGTGGAAGAGCACTTTTGTTCTAGTGCAATAGAACTACCAAGTAACCATAGACTACAATTTAGGAAGAGTGGGGATATCTTATGGTTGAAAAAGATATTGTGAAAGATTTATTTTCTCTAAAAACTCGTAGAAGTGTATAGCGAGATTTTTAAAAGTAAACGATATTTAAGAACAAAATAATTTTTAAAAAAATTATTTGTCAAAACAAGTTTGAATAGAACCACTCATTTTTGCAAAACTTCTCTCCAAGAACAATTCAAGAAACAAGGGTGAACTCTCATTCCCCCTGATTCCCTGACATGGCTACATTGGCAGAAATCCCTGTAAACACTTTGATTCCCCCCAAACCTCCTGATCCAAACAACATATGGTCGAAATCATTTGCAAGTGTGCTTATGAACAACATGACTAAGGAACTTGAACTCAAGAAGCCTACTACTTTCAAGGGAGAACCTGCCATTTTATTCTCTTATGAAGATATTAATACTCTAGCTTCTCCTTTCCAACATTCGATCATTGGTAAATTCTCTCATGGAAGACCTTCCATAGAAATAATTCACAAAACCTTCCAAACCTTTTCTTTAAAGGCATCATTCACAATTGGTCTAATTGACTCTAAACATATCCTCATTCGACTTAATTGTGAAGAGGACTATGTAAGATTATGGGTCCAAGATCAATGGTACATTGAAAAATTCCCAATGCACACTTTTAAATGGTCAACAAAATTACATCTAGAAGAAGAAATCCCAGTTGCACCAGTTTGGATTAACCTATCTAAATTACCTATACATTTATATGCAAAATCTTCTTTATATTCTATAGCACAGTTAATAGAAAAACCACTATCAATGGATGCTTCAACTGTCTCAATATCCAGACCAAGTATTGCTAGAATGTGTGTAGAGATTAACTTACTAAAAGAAAGAACCCAAAGGATTTGGATAGGATGTGGTTCCAAAGGCTTTTGGCAGTAGATTTCGTATGAAAACATTCCTTCGTATTTCTAGCTCTGTAAAAAGAAAGATCACCAAGAATCAAAATGTATAATCAAACACCTAATTATCAAAGTAACCCAAAAACAAGTCAAAAAAAATCCAGAAGCCAGGCAAGATGCTGCAAAAAGAAATCAAGAACTCCCCATAATTAACAAAGCACCAAATCAGGTAAAACAAAAGGAAAAACAACCAATCCAAGACATGTTAGATCAAGAACCTATGAAGAACCCTTATAATCCAAGCACTTCAAGGATTGAGACAGTCAGTACAGATCAACAAATTGAAGTTATTCAAGAAGAGCCCTTAGAATCAGAAGAAGGCTTTCAAGAAACAGAAACATTACAAGATTTACTTCAGTACACCTAAATTTGACTCAAGACTCGGTTGAAAAAATTCGACATGGAGATTACACTTCTGAAGAGACATTGATTGTAGATCAATACAATTTATCTTTTATAGATAAATTGTAGATAGTCATAATTAGACTTGGATGGTGAGATGGTTTAACTTTATTTCATGTAGATAGTCATTATAGTTTAACATGACTCATATCGTTATTATTATTATTATTTAGTTAATTTAAAATTCTCAATTGTGATATTTATCTTATATAATGCTTATAACTTGATTCATCATATTACTTCCACTTCCACGAAAGATAATAACACACCTATTGAAATAAAAAATCTAGATTAGTAATCCAAGTTAAGCCCATCAATAATAAGAAGATGCAAGCTGAAGACAAGTTTGTTGTTAATACACATCTACCCTCACAAACACACATGGATATAATGTTGGAGATTTTTAAAATAAGAGAGTAAGAGTTTTTTGGGTGTAAAAGCCTTAAGAGCTTGTCCCACATTGGAAGTGTGAGGAAGAGGTGGGAAGCTAACCCAAATATAAAAGGGGATAGTGTCCCACATTGGAAAATGTACAAAGCTAAGTGTCACCACTAAGCTATAAAAGGGGTGGGCAACCTTTGAGTCCCACATTGGAAAAATGTTAAGAATTTGTACACTTAATAAGTACAAATGGAAGATCAAGAGTTAATTCATCTAGCATTTAAGAGGCTATTCAAGAGACCTCAATACGGTGCGAAGCACCGTACGCACACGCACATGCGCACGCGCGCGCGAGCGCGCGTGCGGGTGCGGGGCAGTGGGCTGTAGAGGCGCTAGTGGCGCACTTTGCACTTCGCACGCCGCGTGTCCGCAGTGGTAGCGGGTTGCAGCGGGTTGCCGGGATTCGTCCGGCTCGGGGGCGGTCACTTTTTGGTTGACCCGTGCAAAACCGATTCGGTATTATTATACCTGTTCGGAACTGACTTAATTCAACAGTCATGACTCTTGAAGACAAAGCCTTTCATTTTCTATAAATAAAGGCTGCCTAAAAACGGAATTACATTGATAACAAAAACCAGTTTCAGATTTCCAGACCCTGCTATTACTCTCTTACAATTTTCAAGAGATATAAATTCTCTTATTCTGTTTATGTGCACAAAACAGAATAAGAACTTGATTGACTGTTCTTCGCTGCTACATCCAAGGGCTGTCTTCAAATATACAAGTTGCAGACAGTGCAATTGCTTCATTGTATCTTGAGTACTGATTTGCTGATTCCCGTTTGTATACCGAAATTCTTCGTGTGGGGCAAATACTGTATTTAGGAAAGTGACATCACGCCTTGAAGTTTTATAGTGACTATTCAGAAATTACTTTGTTGTATTGAAGTTGACATTTTTGAGATATATAAAGAGTTCCATTTCTGTATTTGTATTCATAATATCCAACAATCTAAATACAGTATTCAGAAATGGCCGACTCTTCCAAGTCACTTCGACAAATAACAGAAAGCTTTGTCAAGTTGGATCGTTTTGTTGGTGTTAATTTTCTGCGTTGGCAGAAAAAGGTTCACTTTCTTCTAACAACATTGAAGATTGTATATGTCTTGTCACAACCGAAACCAAATGAAGATGAAGATGAAACCGTGAAACAGACTAGGCAACGCACAAAATGGGAGACCGATGATTACTTGTTTCGTGGTCACATTCTCAATACACTTGCTGATAATTTGTTCGACTTGTACCAAAATGTTGGGACTGAAAAAACTTTATGGGAAACATTGGAGACCAAATATCTAACGGAAGACGCTACAAGTAAGAAGTTCCTTATCGGTCAGTTTCTAAGCTTTAAAATGCATGATAATAAGCCTGTGCTGGAACAATTTCATGACATCCAACGCATCATAAATCATTGCAAACTGAAAAAATTAAATATGGATGATAATGTAATTGTTGCTGCCATAATTGAAAAACTTCCTCCTTCTTGGAAAGACTATAAGAAAGAACTCAAACACAAAAAGGAGGATCTTTCACTTGAAGAATTAGAGACTCATTTAAGAATTGAACAAGAGTCTCGAATTCTAGATGGTAAAGAGGAACAAGAAAATTCTGTTTCTAAGGTCTATGTGGTGGAGGAAGGAAAGGAGCAAAAATATGGCAATCATGGAAAAAATAACAAGCGGAAGAATTTTTCAAATAATTCTAAAGCAAACAAAAAGAAGAAAGGAAATTGTTTTCATTGCAACAAACCAGGTCACTTCAAGAAGGATTGTCGTGAGTTCAAGAAACTAAAGGAAAAAGGAGGGACATCAGACACAAAGCAAAAATTTGCTGCTATGATATCCGAGGCTAATATGCTTGGAGAAGACAACTCTTGGTGGGTTGATTCTGGTGCCACAAGGCATGTTTGTAAGGAAAAGAACTTGTTCTCTGCCTATGAAACAGTGGAAGGAGATGTTCTCTATATGGGAAATTCATCTACAGCTGCGGTTAAAGGCAAAGGGACAGTGGATCTCGAATTCACTTCCGGGAAAATCCTTAGCCTCACCAATGTTTTTCATGTTCCTGATGTTAGGAAAAATTTAGTTTCTGAAAGTCTTCTTAACAAATTTGGCTTTAAGCTTGTATTTGAGTCAGACAAATTTATTCTGACTAAGAATGGTACCTTTGTAGGCAAAGGATATTTGTATGAGGGCATGTTTAAGCTCAATATCAATGAAAAGGATTCTTCTGCTTATATCGTTTATTGTCTTTCATTATGGCATTGTCGTTTAGGACATGTTAATACAAAGAAAATGCATTTCATGGTTAATTTAAATTTAATTCCTAAATATGAGAATGATATGAATGAAAAATGTAAAATATGCATGCAAACAAAAATAACAAGATTGCCTTTTCCTAAAATAGAAAAAACTACATCTTTGTTGCAATTAGTACATAGTGATGTTTGTGATTTGCATGGAACGCCTACTAGAGGTGGTAGTAAATATTTTGCTACATTTATTGATGACTTTTCAAAATATTGTTACGTATATCTTTTAAACTCTAAGGATGATGTGCTTAATAGATTTAAGACATATAAAAATGAAGTTGAAAATCAATGTGATTCTAAAATAAAATGTCTTAGATCTGATAGAGGTGGTGAATATCACTTTCCTCAATTTTGTGAAGATATGGGAATTATACATGAAGTTACTGCACCTTATACACCATAACAAAATGGAGTAGCAGAAAGAAAAAATAGGACACTAACTGAAATGGTTAATGCTATGCTTTCTTATTCTGGTTTAAGTAAAGGTTTTTGGGGAGAAGCACTTTTAACTGCATGTCATATTCTGAATAGAATACCTGTTAAAGATAATAAGAAAACTCCTTACGAATTATGGAAGAATAGAAAACCTAATTTAGCTTATCTTAAAGTTTGGGGTTGTAGAGCTATTGTAAGACTACCTGAAACTAAGAGAAAGAAATTAGGAAGCAAAGGTGTTGAGTGTATTTTCATAGGTTATGCACAACATAGTAAAGCCTATAGATTTTTGGTTAGTGAACCTAATGATTCTGTTGAGGTAAATACAATAATTGAATCGAGAGATGCAATTTTTTATGAACAAAGGTTTTCTTCTATTCCTAGAATTAATAATGAAAAAGAAGTAAGCACTCCTTCACAGTTACCTGTATCTCCACCAGTAGAACAAGAAGAGATTAGAAAAAGTAAAAGACCTAGGAAAGAAAAAAGCTTTGGTCCCGACTTTGTAGTCTATCTTGTTGAAGGAACTAGAAACACATCTTGTAATCAATATGCTTTGACTCTTAGCGTTGAAACAGACCCACAAACTTATAGTGAGGCAATTAAGTCTGTAGATTCAGCATTTTGGAAAGAAGCTATAAATGATGAAATGGATTCAATTTTGGGAAATAAAACTTGGAAATTAGTAGACTTACCCCCAGGATCTAAACCCATTAAGTGTAGATGGATTTTTAAAAAGAAAATGAAAATAGATGGAACAATTGATAAATTCAAGGCTAGATTGGTTGCTAAAGGTTTTACACAAAAAGAAGGAATTGATTATTTTGATACCTATGCACCTGTTGCTAGAACCGCCACTATTAGAATTTTAATTGCATTAGCATCTATATATAATTTTGAGATTCATCAAATGGATGTGAAAACTGTCTTTTTAAATGGTGACTTAGAAGAAGAAATTTACATGGAACAACCTGAAGGGTTTGTTATGCCTGGACAAGAAAACAAAGTATGTAAACTTATTAAGTCCTTATATGGCCTAAAACAAGCACCTAAACAATGGCATGAAAAATTTGATAAAGTCATTATTTCTTATGGTTTTAAAATTCATGAATCTGATAAGTGTGTTTATAGTAAATTTGCTAACGGTAAAGGTGTGATCATTTGTTTATATGTAGATGACATGTTAATTCTTGGTACTGATTTAGAAAGCATTAATAATACTAAGAGTTTTTTGTCTTCTAAATTTGATATGAAAGATATGGGTGTAGCTGATGTCATATTAGGAATGAGAATAATAAGGAAAGATAAAAATATAATTCTCACTCAATCTCATTATGTTGAGAAAATTTTAAAGAAATTTAATCAGTTTGATTGCACACCTGTTAGTACACCTTTTGAACCACAGCTAAAGATGATCCCTAATAATGGTAGAGTTATTTCACAATTGGAATATGCACGAGTAATTGGTAGTTTAATGTATGCCATGACATGTACTCGACCTGATATTGCTTATGTTGTTGGTAAATTAAGTAGATATACTAGTAATCCAAGTTTATTGCATTGGCATGCTGTCAATAGAATATTAAAATATTTGAAAGGAACTATGGACTATGGTATATACTATAGTGGATATCCTTCAGTATTAGATGGGTTTTCTGATGCCAGTTGGATAACTGAGCGGGAGGATCATTCCTCAACAAGTGGATGGATTTTCACACTTGGTGGAGGAGCTGTTTCTTGGGATCAAAGAAACAAACTTGTATAGCTGACTCTACTATGGCAGCTGAGTTTGTAGCATTAGCTGCAACTAGTAAAGAGGCAGAATGGTTAAGGAATTCATTGATTGAAATTCCAGTTTGGCCAAAACCAATGCCTCCAATATCTATACATTGTGATAGTGAGTCTACACTTTCCAGAGCTTATAGTAAAGTGTATAATGGAAAGTCTAGACATATTGGCCTGAGACATAGTTATGTCAGGCAAATGATTACAGATAGTGTAATCACAGTGGATTATGTAAAATCAAGTCAAAATTTAGCTGATCCTTTTACAAAAGGTCTTGCAAGAGGACTGGTGTCTAAGACATCAATAGGGATGGGACTAAAGCCCATTAATGATAATCACTCTTGATGGAAACTCAACTTGAAACTTGATATATTCAAGTCTCAAGTTCAATGATTAAAGTACATCATACGACGTGATTGTAAGCACTATGAAATTTAACATCCCAAGGATAAGTGCTTAGAACATGTAATGAATAATGAAAGAGGATGGGTTTAACCTTAACAGATTTATGGTGTTTTAAGTTACATGGACACCTATGATAATCTACCTATATGAGTGTGGAAGTGGTGCCGCTTCCTATTAGTATTGGGCTTGACTCTAAAGCACTCATGAAATCAAGGTACAGACACAAGGCCTAATTCATGTGTCGGCTTATATGGATAATCAGTGACTAAAAGATTTGTGTGTGAAGACAAATTCGGATAATCAATATAGATTGATAGTTCAAAGACAAGTCTACTATACTTTCATGGTTAACCTTGACGAACCTTCACAGGGTATTGGTTCAAGTCGTGAGACACCAATGCTTATACACAGTCTTACAGACAATCAAAGATTTACAAAACTTATTTTGAAAATGGTGGAGGAATGTTGGAGATTTTTAAAATAAGAGAGTAATAGTTTTTTGGGTGTAAAATCCTTAAGAGCTTGTCCCACATTGGAAGTGTGAGGAAGAGGTGGGAAGCTAACCCAAATATAAAAGGGGATAGTGTCCCACATTGGAAAATGTACAAAGCTAAGTGTCACCACTAAGCTATAAAAGGGGTGGGCAACCTTTGAGTCCCACATTGGAAAAATGTTATGAATTTGTACACTTAATAAGTACAAATGGAAGATGAAGAGTTAATTCATCTAGCATTTAAGAGGCTATTCAAGAGACCTCAATACGGTGCGAAGCACCGTACGCACACGCACACGCGCGAGCGCGCGCGCGTGCGGGTGCGGGGCAGTGGGCTGTAGAGGCGCTAGTGGCGCACTTTGCACTTCGCACGCCGCGTGTCCGCAGTGGTAGCGGGTTGCCGGGATTCGTCCGGCTCGGGCGTGGTCACTTTTTGGTTGACCCGTGCAAAATCGATTCGGTATTATTATACCTATTCGGAAAGGACTTAAGACTGTTGGTAATTAACAGTCATACCTGTTCTGAACTCACTTAATTCAACAGTCATGACTCTTGAAGACAAAGCCTTTCATTTTCTATAAATAAAGGCTGCCTAAAAACGGAATTACATTGATAACAAAAACCAGTTTCAGATTTCCAGACCCTGCTATTACTCTCTTACAATTTTCAGGAGATATAAATTCTCTTATTCTGTTTATGTGTACAAAACAGAATAAGAACTTGATTGACTGTTCTTCGCTGCTACATCCAAGGGCTGTCTTCAAATATACAAGTTGCAGACAGTGCAATTGCTTCATTGTATCTTGAGTACTGATTTGCTGATTCCCGATTGTATACCAAAATTCTTCGTGTGGGGCAAATACTGTATTTAGGAAAGTGACATCACGCCTTGAAGTTTTATAGTGACTATTCAGAAATTACTTTGTTGTATTGAAGTTGACATTTTTGAGATATATAAAGAGTTCCATTTCTGTATTTGCATTCATAATATCCAACATATAATGCTACCTTGGAATCCTTCAAATTTCACAAAATTTAACATCGATGGCTCTTTTAATGCGAAACTTAATGAGGTTGGTATGCAGGAATTATTAGAGACTTCAATGGCACAATGCTGGTAGTTTCTTCCAAACCTAAAGAAAATAACACCATTAATATTGTTGAACTTCTGGCTATTATTAACAGGTCTAGGAATTGCTCTAATTAGTGACACATAACAACACATTGAACGGATTCATTGATTGCATATCACTTCATTTGCAGATCTCCACATATTGGTGGTGGAATGCAAGACAGCGATTGATAGACGGGATAAATAATGGATATATTTTGGCTAAAAATTTATAAAATGCTAGAGATTGTTATTTTTTGTATTCCTCCCCCACCCCCTTTCCTTTAGGATGAATTATTCTGGTTGAATATTGTAGATCAACTCCTAGGTGGGTGGGCAATCAATCTCAATGTACCATTCAGGTTTCACCGTGGGATTTAGATTTTTGAACATTTATTTGCTTCCACCAAGATTTTTGACCTTAATGTTCTGTTGAGCCAATTCTAGATATTTTCAAACAATCCCTTTAAAATTGGTTCAGCTGGCTTCATTTATTATTTGGAGAGAGAGAGGCATCTTATGGAATATACCAAGGGTGGGTACCATCCACTGAAAGTCTTAAAAATTATCTGTGACCCCAAGAGTACCAAAGATTGTCCACTCCAAAAACTACACATCGGCCCTAAAAGTGTTTAAAATTTATCTTATCCTATCTCCGTTGGTTCAAATAGATATTGCTTTAACAGAATTTAAATATATTTTATTAGAAGTAAGCCCCCCTAGAAAAAAAGATAAAACTAAATGACTTTTATGAAAAAGGGTCCATCAAATTCCCCCACCATCCGACCGTTGCAAGCTGTGATTGCAATGCACACGGTGGGATGATTGGTGCATCTAAATTCTCTTTGACCATCCACACGCACAGCACAAAAGTCTTTATTAAATGAACCTCACGGATCGTAGTCCATTTTTCTTCTGACACTTTTTGTATCTTTGGCCTGTCTTATCTTCTTCTTTCCCCTTCTTTTTGTTGGCGTTAGAGAGAGAGAGAGAGGTGTTTGGGGACCATTTTTCAAGTTTCAGTATTCATGCAATCCGAATCTCATATTGGATAATGTATATTTATGAAATAGACTAAAGGTGGTGTTTTGGAACCAATTCAATGTTTTTGAATTAAGGGTCCCTTTGATGGAAAACTGGAAAAATGCAAATGATTCCAGGATATTTGATTTCAAGTCAAACAATTCCAAGGCAAATGAATATTTTTCAACTTGTGTCTGTTTGATACAAGTTGAAAAATCATCAATTTTTCACATTTTCTATCAAACGCAGAAGCTGGAAAATAGATATAAAAGTGGAAAATTTGTTTACGGAATATATATATATATAATAAATATATATTATTAAATATACAAAATATATGAATATATATTATATTATTTGCGAAATATATATATTCTATATATACAAAATATATGAATATATATTATATTATTTGCGGAATAAATATATTCCGAAAATTAATATAATTTGCGGAAGATATACATTCCGTAAATTATTATTAATTTTCGGAATATTCATATATTTTGTATATTTTTCCGAAAATTAATAATAATTTACGAAATATATATATTCCGCAAATAATATAATATATATTCATTTATATTTAATAGATTTTGTACATTTAATAATATAAAAATCTATTATATTTAATAATATAACAGATTATTATATTATTCATATATTCATCTATATATGAATAATATATGAATAATATATATTATTCATATATTCATTAATATATAGATGAATATATGAATAATATATGAATAATATAATAATCTATTATATTATTAAATATAATAGATTTTTATATTATTAAATGTACAAAAAATTTAATATATGAATAATATAATAATCTATTATATTATTAAATATAATAGATTTTTATATTATTAAATGTACAAAAAATCTATCAAATATAAATGAATATATGAATATATATTATATTATATACTAAATATATATTATTTACAGAATATATATATAATATTATATTATGTATATATATATATATATATATATATATATATATATATATATATATATATATATATATATATATATATTATTTACAGAATATATACATATATATTATATATTTGTGAATATATACATATATATAATATACATATACAATATAATATACACATATATAATATACATATACAATACACATATATAATATACATTATTCTGTATATTATATATGTATATTATAATGTATATATAATATATACATTATAATATATACATTATATATATATATATATATATATATATATATATATATATATATATATATATATATATATTATAATATAGATATTATAATGTATATGTATATATATATTATAATGTATATACATTATTATATATATTATAATGTATATACATTATAATGTATATTATGTACATATAATATACATTATAATGTAGATATTATAATGTATATTATAATGTAGATATTATAATATACATTATAATATATACATTATAATATACATATATTATAATGTATATTATAATGTAGATATTATAATGTATATACATTATAATGTAGATATTATAATGTATATTATAATATATACATTATAATATACATATATAATATACAGAATAATGTATGTTATATATGTGTATATATACATTATTCTGTATAATGTATATTATATACAGAATAATGTATATTATATATGTGTATATATACATTATTATGTATAATGTATATTATATATGTGTATATATACATTATATATGTGTATATATACATTATATATGTACATTATATATGTGTATATTATATTGTATATGTATATTATATATATGTATATATACAGACATACATAATATTATATATACATATATATAATATACATATACAATATAATATACACATATAATATACATAATATATATGTATATATTTTGTAAATAATATCTATTAAATATAAGGAATATATGAAATATACAAAATTTACGAAATATAAATATATATTAAAATTTACGAAATATAAATATATATTAAAATATATGAATTATATAAATTATATAAATGTACGAAATATATAAATATATGAAATATATATAAATATACGAAATATACGCAATATACATATATGTGCTAAAATATATAAAATATATGAATATATATTAAAATATACGAAATATATATATTTATATATTTATTAACAATATATATTTATATATTTATGAAATATATAGAGTTATAAAAAAAAATTGGTTTCAAGTGATTTGCCACTCAAAGGTGGCAAACAAAAACCTGACCCCCCCCTCCCCCCCCCCCCCCCCCCCCCCCCCCCCCACCCCAAAGAATTGAATTCCACCCTAGGGTGGCAAATTGTGCTTAAGGGGTGTTGTACATAGAAAACAAATTTCAGGGCAAATTAAGGCTATCAAACAACCTAAAAGCTGGAAAATACCAGAATTTTCCAACTTTTGAGAATTTGCCTTGAAATTTTTGTGCTATCAAACGGACCCTAAAATTGAAAATTTTCCCAAGTTCAAAATTTTTAAAAATTGAATTAAATATTTTTCAATTTTAATTTCATGATATGAAATTGAAGTTCTCAAACACACCCTAATCATCTTTTTCTCAAATAACTTTCTAATCAACATCTTTTTTTTAAATAGTTAAAACTTAAAACCCTTAACACCTTGTTTGGAACTTGATGGAAGAAAGGAAGAGAGATAATGTTTAAAGAAGCGAGAACAGAAAAACATAATAATAATAATAATAATAATAATAATAATAATAATAATAATAATAATATTATTATTATTATTATTATTATTATTATTATTATTATTATTATTATTTTCCTTTATTTACAAGTTCAGGAAAGAAGATAAATTAACTTAGGGTTCGTTTGATATAAATTGGGCAAAAGTGTTGGCATGGCAAAATTTGCCCTGTCAATTTTTCCTAAAAGCAAATTTTGCCAAGACAAATATTTTTTTCCTCACATTAGGCTATCAAACACCAAATGAGGTAAAACAAGTTTTTTAGGCAAAACATTTTATTAACACATTTTCGTCCATGTTATCGTATATAATAATAAATTTCTTTTTTTTTTTATTTTCGTCCCAAATTTTATTTAATAAAAAAACAATTTTTTCTTTTCTTTTTACTTCTCGTTTTTATTTATTAAAAAAGTAACAAACTATATATAAAAAAAAGTTTTTTAACCCCAAAATTATTTATTAAAAACAGTTTTTACATTAAAACTGTTTTTATATTAAAACAGTTTTTACATTAAAACAGTTTTTAATTTTTTACATTAAAACAGTTTTTACGAAAAAACAATTTTTTACATTAAAACAGTTTTTACGAAAAACAATTTTTTATATTAAAACAGTTTTCACATTAAAACAATTTTTAATTTTTTACATTAAAACAGTTTTATTTAATAAAAAAATAGTTTTTTCTTTTCTTTTTACTTCCCGTTTTTATTTATTAAAAAAGTAACAAACTATATATAAAAAAAGTTTTTTACCCCAAATTATTTATTAAAACAGTTTTTAATTTTTTACATTAAAACAGTTTTTACATTAAAACATTTTTTACATTAAAACAGTTTTCACGGAAAAAAAAAATTTACACCTAAGCAAATTTTTTACATTAAAACAGTTTTTACATTAAAACAATTTTTTATATTGAACAGTTTACACATTTAATTTTTTTTAATTTATTACATAAAAACAGTTTTTACATGAAAACAAATTTTTACATTAAAACAGTTTTTACGGAAAAACTGTTTTTACATTAAAACAAATTTTAATTTGAAACAGTTTTTAAAATATTCATAACAGTTTTTTTAATTATTTAAAACAGTTTTTACTTTATTTTTTAAAATATTAAAAGCATTTAAGAAGTTAGCAAATTTGTTGGCAAATATTTCTCACCCATATAGCAAAGCAAAATTTGCCAACATGTTATGCATAGGAGGTGTTGTACATTGGCAAATAGCTTATAGGCAAATTGTGCTATCAAACACACCAAATTATATGCAAATACCATATTTGCCAACTTATTTACCATTTAGCTACCATTTGCCATGGTATCAAACACACCCTTACTTCATTCTTATTTGCAAAGTTGAGAAGAAAAGAAACGAAAAATAAGAAAAGTACTATTATACTCCAATTAAAGACAAATTGAAGTAATAATAAATAAAGACACAACCACTTTACATCACAGGATCCAACATCATAATAATGCACTTGGTCTTCATTTTTCTTCTTTTCTCTGCATTTAATAACTCCCAAACAAGCTGAAATAGAAAGTCTCGATAGAAAATGACTACTAAGACTGTCATCATTCTCTTCTGTTCAAAATATTCTTTGAGTTCTTTTGTTCTCTCATTCAAACAAAAACGAGACAAAAACAAAAAAAGAAAATAAAAACAACTTTGGATTGATGTCAAATAATCTATGAATCCATCTCAAATTAATATTCACTATTTAAAATTCAACTTTAAATTTTGAATTATTTAGGTTTTGGCCCCCACTGGTTAAACCGGTAAAGGTTTTGACCCCCAATTAAAAACTCTTCTATGTTTTGCTCTCATTTTTCACTTTTAGCGATGCTTTATGAATTATTTTGATATTTTAACGACATTTTTTTTCAAAAAGTGTTGCCAAAAATGAAAAATGGGGCCAAAACCCAAACGAGGATAATTAGTGGGGGGTCAAAACCCAAATAACCCTTAAATCTTTATGTTACCCTTGGCAGATCCAGATTTTGGAGAATAAGGGGCCAAAAATATATATCCCAGCAGGGGCAGATCCATATGGAAGGAAGGTGGGGCAAGTACCCCACCCTAAATCTCAAATTCAAATTTTTACCCTTTAGAAAATTGTAAATTTAGAGTTGTGCCCCACCCAAAAAAATTCAAAATTTTACCCCTAAAAAAAATTTCGAAAGCTCCTGCCCCCAAACCCCCGACAATGGTTTGTGCCTCACCCGAAATAAATTTCTGAATCCGCCTCTGATTGGGAGCCAAACCTTTAAGAGTAAAAATAATTGTAAAATCCATAAGTTATAGGGCTAGGATTTGAAATTCCCCAATAAACAGTAACAGTAGAGAGTTCGATTTCCCCCTCAACTGATAAACCAAAAGATTCGCCTTTTTATTCCTTGTACTGTGTGTTTATGGGCCAACATAAGCAGAAAAGGTACACCACATACAATGGATGGTTAAAACTTGTGATCTTGTTCTTCATTGTCCATGATTTGGCCACTGCCACAAACAATGTGGCGTGAACACGCTGTAACCACCGAACAAAATCAACTGGAAACTCGGTGTGCTTATGTTTTTTCATCTCAGTGGAGTTTGAAATCTAAATTTAGGGACTAAATTTAAATTTGAAAAATATATGGGGAGAGTATTTTTTATCTGAATGTAAATGTTTTTATGTTGATATTATCTTTGAATTCCTATATATATATATATATATATATATATATAATGCTCTTATGTGGACTGTCCCGCATTTTAACGGTGCAGACTGGACATGTGTCACGTGGCAGGACCCCAGAAATTATCGGCTAAATTATAGGCACTCTCTTTCTTTTATCTTGGTTCACCGTCAGGTAACACATGTCCAGTTCGCACTGTTAAAATACAGGACATTCCGCACAAAAATAGTAATATATATATACTAAAAATTAAAAAACAACAAATGAATTCAGATTCAAATCCAAAAACAAACATCTTCCAAATCTACAAGGCGAAGAAAATAAATGTAAAGAGGGTCATGAAAAACAAGTTGAAATAACACACTAACAATTGGACTTAGAAACTGGCTATTCATATGAACACTTTCGAGACTATTAACGGGAAACGACATCTCTAACAGTAATAGCCAGGTGGCTCCGGCCATCTACTTGCTTGGCTACCAAAGTACCCTCTCCCAACAGCCTATTTTGCCAATGAGGCCCACTCACCACCAGGATGATGATGATGATGATAGCTAGTAGCACCATATATTGACACCTCCCACTACAGTTGACAAAAAATCAATGTGCAGCGCAGCATCTGCAAGCTGCCGGCCAGAAATGGTTCTCAGGGGGGTATACCTGAATGCAGAATAACATTTTTTAGTGTCTGGTTGTATTTTCAACTTTTTGGTTTACAAGATGCTTCTAAGAATAGTTTATAACCACTTTTGTGAGCTTTTTAAACATGTTTAAGCATTTGGTATACTTGATTGAAAATAGTTTTTTTGCTTTCCTTCAATCCTAAATTGATGAATTCTCCTGTAAAGTTTGAGTTTTAGAAAATCAATTGACATCTTTTTTACACTATTGACATAAATTATGGGACTCTGTATGTGAATCTACTATGTTACATTCCAAGAAAAGCACAAAAACTGGACCAAATGATAACTTACTACATAACTACCCAAAGTTGACACGTGTAAAAATGAAATGGAAATAAAAACAAGATTTAGCATGCCTTTCATTTTCCCAAAGCCCGGAATCGGTGTAGCAATACCAGGCACCAAAATAACATTCTGAATCAACACAAAGCATGATGACCAGTGGCGGAGGCACACTGTACCGAGAGGTTGCAGCCGCACCTACTGGATTTTTTTTTTTTTTATATATATATACCTATGTGTAATAACTTACATGTTGAGGTTAAAAGTTATAATTTTTGAAACTTAAGTCCATATTCATATAGACTTATAAACCACCAGTCGGCCCTATGGGAGTAGGTGGCTTCAAGGCCAAGGAAGTAGGAGAGAGCGCGGAGGTCACTTAACTCATATTCCTTGCCCAAGGTGGTAATGAAAGAAGTAAGGAGGTGTAGGGTGCTACAAGTAAGAATGATATCATCCACGTACAATAGAAGGTAGAGTATCGCATACTCGAATTTGTAGATAAACAAAGAGTTATCGTCACGACTTTGAGTGAATCCGTACTAGAGAAGAAAACTATTTAGCCTCTGGAACAAGGCATGGGGACTTATTTGAGGCCATAGATGGCCTTTTTGAAAAAGGCAAACATGATCAAGATGTGTGGAATCAATAAAGTCAGGAAGTTAACTCATGTAGACAGTCTCGTTAAGGATCCCATGGAGAAAGGAATTTTTCATATCAAGATGACGAAGAGACCAACCCTATGAGACAGCAAGAGAACTATGCGAACTGTAGTGGGCTTGATGACCGAACTGAAAGTTTCCTCAAAATCAATACCAACCTATTGGTGTAAACCCTTTGTAACCAGACGAGCCATGTGGAGCTCAATAGAACCATCAGCACGACACTTTAGCTTAAACATCCATTTAGAGCCAACTACAAGTTGAGCGGGATCTGGAGGAATAATGGTGGAAATGAGTTTATTTTAGGGTTTCTTTGCCAATTTAGTATTTGTCATTAGTTTTCCTTTTATTTTAGTTCTTTTATTTCCTTTTTAGTCTTTTAATTAGTCTCCAAGCATGTTTGGGACTAATTAGGTATATTTATGTTAATGATTATCATTTTTAGTCATTTAGGCCATTACTTGGCTAACAAGTAATTCCCACCTTATAAATTCCCATGTACTCCTTATTTGGAAATAACTTCCATCTTGAATATAAGAAATTCTTTGTTTATCTCTCTAGAAAATGTATTAGTTTTATTTTTGTAGCCATTGACGTGTAGTTTACATCAAATTGGTATCAGAGCGAGGTTTCATTCCCCCGATTAGTGTATTAGTGTGTAGTTATCAACAAATAGTACACTACTTTTCAATTGCCCCAAAGAAACAGAATTGATTTCAAGAAGAGATTAATCAAAAAATTTGACAAATGATTGATCAATAAATCCTATGTTTCCAAGACATAAACCAAAAACTTGACACATCGTGCACCTCCTCTCTAAGAATTTAACTGTGAATAATTTAAACTCGACGAACCCCTCAATTTTTTCGACCACTTTAGACCCTTCAAAAAATCAGAATTCTTTGGAAATCCCAAACCATCCAACACTCTCACCTCATTCGAAAATTCAGACCTGTTTGAAAAAACCAGCACTACCAACCTATCCAAAAAACAAAATACTGACCTACCCACTTCATTCGAAAAATAAGAACTTCTCGGCAAAAAATGAAGAAAGCCTAAACCCTGACATTTCATGCCAATATTTTTAATACTTTTTGAAAGTAGATACGCGAGTCGCGTACGAGGGTGCCTTCCGTTTCAAATTGAAGGATTCTTAGAAGGAGACCTAACCACGTTGATCGCTTACCCTTCAAGATTGAGGATGAACTTTTTTGAATTCGGTGAGAGTGATGGAAATGGGTTTATTTGTCATTTTAACATTTGTAATTAGTTTTCCTTTTATTTTTGTTCTTTTATTTCCATTTTCATCTTTTAATTGGTCTCCAAGCATGTTTGTGACTAATTAGGTATGTTTTTGTTAATTATTGTCCTTTTTATTCATCTACATAACTACTTAGCTATCAAGTAATTCCCACCTTAGAAATACCCATATACTCCTCATTTTGAGATAGCTTCCATCTTTAATATGAGAAATTCTTTGTTTTTCTCTTTGCAAAGTGTATTGGTTTTATATTTTTTTCCCTTAGATATATTTATTTTTTTATTTTTCTCTTTACAAGTAGAGTTCTTAAGTAAGGCATTGAACTCCATAGTCATGGTTTGACGCCATTCGAGAATACGAGAGGCTTGAGATTAAAAGGTGGGTTCGGAGGTAAAAGAGGGTAAATGAGCCAAAAAAACTTTAGGAAGGGGATATCTGATAGTGCCATCTTTTTAGTGGAGGGGCTTATGGGTACCGTCTTATTTTCGGGTCATCATGAGATGTTGGGTGGAGTCAAAGGATGAAGGAATGTCTGCGGGGTTGGAGAAAGGGGGGTGTCTGGAGGTGGTTAGGCGAATTGACAGTGATAGTGTAAAGGATAAGGTTCATGAAAAGAAGTTTGAGGAGTGGATGGGAGTAAGGAGGGGAAAGGTAGGGAACAGATAGGAGGGATAAGAGACACTAATATCTAGGAAGAATGGGTAGAGATGGTGGTAGCAGTAGATAAGGAAAAATGGTGTTTATTGAAACAAACATGGAGGGATATGTAGACACATCCTATTGAGTGATCCAAGCAATGATATCCTTTATGTTGTGAATTGTAACCTAAAAATAAACATTCAACAGTTCTTGGCAATAATTTGTCAGTGAAAAAAGCACCTAAATACGGATAACAAGCACAACCAAAAACACGAAGGTCGGAGTACGAGGGGAAACGCCCATAGAGACGAAAGAAGGGGGAAGCCCAATTAAGAACGGGAGAGGGGAGATGATTAATAAGATGAACAGAGGTGGAGACAGCTTCAAGCCAGTGGCGCGAGGGGAACGTGACTAGAGAGAAGGAGAGTGCGGGACATATCCCCCAATATGACGATGCTTTCATTCAGCAAGACCATTCTGTGAAGGTGTGTGACGGCAAGAAAGACGGCGGTGAATGCTGGTAGACATGCAAAATTCTTGAAAAGACCTTCATTTTTTCCCCCAATTTCACTTCGAAATTGTTTGATGGAGGTAGAGAATTATGTATGTGTATAGGTGACAAAATTCTTAAAGTGCATAAGAACTTAATTATGTTTCATGAAATATAATCAGGAAAAACGAGTATAATCATCAGTAAAAAGCACATAATATTTGTAACCTAAGAAATAGAGAGATTAGGAGATTGCAAAACATCAAAATGTATTAAAGAAAAACGAGCAACACCTTTTATTTTATTTTATTGGGGAAAGGGGAGGGGTGTGGATTTTCCCAAGGCACACCCTTGACAAAAGGAAGAATTAACTTTAAAGGTAGGAGATAAAGATTTATGCGAGCCTAAATAAGAGATGACTTTGGCAGAGGGTGGCCAAGTCTGTGATGCCATAATGTAGATAAATTATGGGAGGCAAATAGAACTTGAACACGGGATGGAAGAGCATGAAACTTGTAGAGACCATCCTTACATATGCCCTGATAAAGAAAAAACCCAATAGTGAAATCAATTATATAAAAACTACGAGTATCAAAAGCACAATGAATTTTGCTATCTTTACAAAATTGAGCAACGGATAATAAATTCTTGGGCGTAAAAGGAACAACATAGACATTATTAAGATGAAAAAAGGAAGAACCAAGAGGAAGTGTCATGTTATCCATATAAGTGAAGGGGAGATGATCACCATTGCCAAGTTGAATGATGTCTAGTCCAGTATAAGGATGACATTACTGAAGGAGATCAGAATTTCGAATCATGTTAGTAGAGGCTCCGGTGTCAGGGTACCAGCTGAGGTCATAGGAGGGACGTGGAGGTTGGGCTATCTGAAGTCCAACAAAAGAAGAATTAAGGGAACAGGGCACTATTGGTTGGGTAATGATGGAGAGGTGGGAGCAAGTGCGGGCTAAGTGACCAAATTTAGAGCAGAGTTGACATTGAGCCATAAGTTGTTGTGTAAGACCAGATCTAAGAACGCTAGACTAGGAGTAGGTGCTAATGGTATAGGCGCAGTTTGGGGTCTATCGTCCTTTCTGAGGGTAGTTGTTGTTTCGATAGGTGTATAAGAAGGAGGGATATGCTGAGAGGCTAGGAGGGCACCATGTGGGTTAATGGGAGTGGACTTGTGACAAGCCTCATAGTTCAGCAAATGAGACCGAAGTTTGCGAAAATAAAAAAAGGGTCAAAGCTCTCAATGGCAGTGACAAGAATCTTGTACTCGCGGCCCGGACCATTTAGAATAAAGTCAACAAGATCCGTGTTGGAGACAGGTTCACCAATAGTGGCAAGAGTATCAGCAATAGACTTGATTTCCTGAAGGTAGTCCTTAATGAAGTGAATGATGCGAGTGGGACTTCAGAGCCTTTTTCGGTAGAGAGAGGCATTTATAATTGATTTCTAAGAGAGGTGAGTCTTAATAATGGCCCAAAGTTTGACAGAGTTTGAGCATCTAATCACAGTGGCTAATAGGGATTCAGAAAGAGTTGAGAAGATGATACTAACCAGAATTTGTCAACACGGAGGCAGGCGGTACATTCTGGTTCAGAGGTGTGGTGAGGATAATAGACACCAATAAAACAAAAATAATCTTATCCACGGAGAAAGGCTTCAATTTGGTGGGAGCACAAAAGTAAATTGTCATTAGTTAGTTTGACTTTGACAAAATGGATAAAGTTGAATATTTGGATATGAGTAAAAAGGTTTTGGTAGAGGAGATTTTTTTAGTATTGGTTGATATGGTTGGCGCTGAAATTGTGAAAGAGTATTTTTTTCTTCTTTTTTTCTTTTTCAGATCTAAGATGATGGGTTGTCTTATAAACAGTGTTGCGATAATAATAATAACCCACTGAACAGTAGCACGGTGAATGGTACCTCGAAGATCATTACTGCAGAGCAGAGGGGGTAAGTGGTGCATTGTAGCAGAGGGAGGATTTGTGGTCAGGGATGGATAAGAAAGAAGGAAGAGGCTGCTTCCCGAAAAAGAGAGGATCGTGGATTAGGCTGATACCATGAAAGAATTGGTAAATTGAATTTTGTTCTCTTTATTCTCCAATTGGAAGACTATATATATATATATATATATATATATATATATATCTTACAATGTGTATAAAGGGAACATAAAATCTTGATATATGCCTAAGATTAAACCTAAGATAGTCAAATATTTACAATAATGATTCCCGAAAAATATGTCATGTTTTAAGGAACATGTTTTATGCAGCTTTAACAAGTTTGGCCACCAAGAATTTGGGGCCCTATGAATATCCTTCGATTCTCTCATTTATCATTAGATATTTCTTGAATTATATTTAAATTTATTGAGAGAATGAAGACCTTATTTTTTTTTTTTTTTGTGTAAGTTGAGTGCAAGTCTTCCATTGTGTTCACATTGGTATCAGAACAATGTTCTAGAAACGGTCATAATTATTATTAGAAAAGGAAAAAACTAATCAAAGTTTATATAAGGATTTTATTCAAGGGCCCAATTCAATGGAAAAGATTCGAAGAGGTCGCTACATCGACGAGCAAATCCAAGGGTTCTTCGCAACCCAACCCTCACTTCCCCAATCCCCCTGCAGCAGTCCCCACTTGTCTCCCTTCCACTACTATTTTATACACCTGTCAGCGCTAACTCGATCAACTAATTATCCATCACAATCCCACTCCAACCACTATCTTTCCCGACTTAATTGCTGCCCAAAGTTCAAAAAAACACCTTCGCAACTCAGAGTTGTTCAATTAGTGGCGGTAATATGTTTTATCCAACAACTAATTAAATAAATGGCTTACCTAGGATAATTTATCCCATATTAAATCTCATCCCACTAAATATCACACATGGCACCGATACCCGGTGCACAAGGCTCCTACTTTAGCAGAGACGGGGTAAAATTATCCTTCTGATTCGTCACATCAAATGAGGCCTATTGGAATTTAAACCCCTTTAATATCAATACTTAATCAAAGAAATAAAGGAGGGGGACCATAAAGAGTGCTATTTACAAAAAAAATATTAATAAGATAAAACTCGCTCATTTTACTTCTGTTACAATGGCTCGCAAGACTAGAATGCAGGGAAAAAAGAAGCATAATTTCTATTTAAAAGAATTTTAATCCCAAACTGAGAAGTTAATCAGTCGCTGCTATTATATACTTTCTTTGGAAATTTATCTCTTGCATGTGGCCAAGTAAAATGTTTATGAGCACCTAGAAGGTTATTAATTCCCATTAACAACCTCTTTAGCCTTCTTTGATGTTCTTCAGCATATTGTAGAACTTCTTGTTGTAGCAGGTGGAATCGGAGTCTTGATCAAATCTTGCAGTGGTTTCATTCTTTGGCATATGATGTTGCCTATGAGTGAAAGTCCAAAGAGAGATCGAAGGATCAAGATTTTAGAGGTCATGGGATCCAAGTTTTTGAACAAGAGATTTATTTGGATTCTCTAAAACAAGTAACAAATTGGGATTAACCTCTAAACTATACTGAAGATGGATGCCTTATCGTACACAGGAAATAAATTCCAAAATCTGCATCTTTTTTCAATTCTATTTCTTATCTCCTGGAGTATTTTATTGGCCCTACCATAATCCCCGTAGAGAGCATGATAGCCTTTGGGAATGAATCTCAATTTTTTCTTGAAAAGCTTGAACATACTTGTGTGAACGCGCTGAATGTGACTCACATAATAATAAAAAAAAATTGTTCTTCCATCTTTGAATCTTAATGGACTCGTGAATTAGTTGCTCCCATTGTGTTTCTCTTAAATTGGGAATCTCCATGGTTCAAAGTCACAAAATCAAGGCCCAAAGTTGTCTCCTTAAATTTGGAATTTAATAATTATACATTTTATAAATAATTATTAAGTGAATATAAATATACTGATGTGAATAAGGGCCATTTGACAATTTTTTTGTTATTTTTTGTCTTTCTTTTATTTTTAGTATTCATTATATTCTTCCTTTTGTTTAGTATTTAGAAGAAGGAAGGTTATTTGCTCCTAGGGACATAATTATAATTAGATTCTTAGTTTAGAGGCCAAGCAACCTCCTTCCTATAAATACTCATATGTAGTCTCATTTGAGGCATTCTTCCATTTTGAGATATTGAGATTTTAGAGAGATTTATCTTTTCTTGCTTTCATTTGACGTCATTTACGTCAATTGGTATTACTGCCTAGTTGATTCTACTCGTTGTTATTGTTGTTGTTGTAAAATAAAAATGCGTAAACAATGTCAAAGTGGCTCCAAAAAAGATGAACACCTTCGCGATAACTCCTCATGATCAAATCTTGGAGGCTATCAACCGATTAATGTCCCGGGTGGATGAGATCGACACGCAAATTCCTCCACCAGCAACCAACACTGACCGCCCTCGCACTGCCCCGGTACCATCCCAAAACCCTAACCCTAATTCTCCCAAATTAACCCATTATATACCCCTTCCATAAAAAACCCTAATCTCACAAACTCTAACCCCTTTTATATTCAAGAAAACACCACCACCGAAGATGGCGCCCCACCACCATAACCCGTTGGCTGGAATTCCAAAAACAAAAAGTAAGTCAGGCCGGAATACCGAAACTGCCCCACCACCTATTGAAACAATAAGCCACCCAAATCCCGCTCCAAACTCAGCCCGATCCAACCCAAAATCAACCCCAACCCGTTGGAAATCAAGCTCCGCCGACTGGTTATCATCTTTGCAGCCGAACGAACCAGATTTGAGTCCAAACGGGCTAGATCCAATTTCCAACGACCTTAGTACAACCCTTCGACTTGGAACGCACCAATCGAGGGGCAGACGAGCCCACCGAGGGTCCCTACGCACACCCGATTCAGCAAGACGCTTTTTCGGCAATCCCTTCTCCAATTTGTGTTCAAATATCACCCCCAATGATCGGAACATACTCTCCGACAATCTCTGAGATGATTCGTGACATCCGGCACACAAAAGATTAAAATTCACTTCATCCACAAGCAAAGGTAACAGTTCCGTTATCAAATAAATCCTATATGCATCTTAACCCAAATCTTGAACACCGAACCCTAGAATTTCAACCCTCACACCTCCCTAATACTCTCACCCTCCAAAATTCACAAACACCGCCCACATACCCCCTCAATCACTCAACTATCGACACACCACCATGTACTCTCACCACACCTTCCCCCACCTCGTATTCTTGTACCTCCCCATTCAGCATCACAAAACCACCACACTTACCCCTCCCCACTTCAACATGACCACTCCTTACATTATATCTCCATTTACCATCTCCATCACCCACAAAAAATCACCTCGAACCTCAACGTCTTCCCTCCATGCCCCCAGCTCCACCCGATACTACACACCCCACCCACCCCATATAGCCTTCCCCAAGCTTTCGCCTCCACCAATTCTGCACACATCACCACCACCCAGTCACCCAACACATATACCCCATCCTCATTCTACATGGGATGCCCGCTCCGTTCATTCCACACCCGTTGACTCACATGAGCAGGTATGGGAGTGGATTAGCATACCCCCCACATAATGGACCCCCCCGACCCCACTCCGTCCCAGAGTTTGAGCCTCCCACTCCCACTGAGTGGCGCACCGATATCTCTCCTTCTGATTATCTGGGTCCAAAGGCTACTCCGTACGTACCTCTCTCCGAGCGATATTATTTTTTGTGCTATCAAAAGGGGCACCAGATGAACCAATGCCCCTACCGCTAGCCGTTGGTCCCAGCGCCTACTCCTTCCCCACCATGAGAGCCCATACCACCTTATATTCCTCCTCCACCTGCCCCTTTAGCTCCACCACCACCAGCTACTGATCCTCCTCATCCACCGCCTCGGAGATGGCCATAAAGAGCACTACTTCCCGTGCCTCTATCGGGCGATGATGATCTAAATGAGGATACCTTAGCCCTACAAGGTGGTGATGTCATTACACACTTAACCCTTCAGTTACTATCGAGGAGTATGCAGAGTGACATTCGAGTAGATATCTCGGTGTTTTATGGCCACCTACAACCCGATGCCGTTGTTGATTGGCTTGCCGCCATGGAGAGGGTATTTGAGTACAAGTGAATGAAAGGTCGCCGGTGTGTCCTATTAGCGGCCACCAAATTTCAGGGCTACGTGATTGTCTGGTGGAATGATTTGGAGCAACATCGTGTTCTTGAGGGACAACCTCCTATACATCCTTGGATAAAACTTCGTGCATAGTTGATGACCACTTTTGTTCCCGCTACTTACGAGCGTGATCTCTTTTTACGGATCCAGTCTCTTCGACAGGACACCACAGTCTTAAACTAAATAGAGCGCTTTCAGACTCTTTGTACTCGTGCCCGCCTTGGTGAGAGTGAGGAACAGCGGATCAGTCTGTATATCCATGGTCTTCAGAGCTATATCCAACGCGATCTCCCTTTATGCGACGTCACCTCCTTGTCAGGGCAATAATACGCCACTAAAGTCTAGTCATTCCATCAGTCTGCTCCCCCACCCCATGGACGTTCCACTTCAGCTCCTCCCGCATCTGTGGCTTCTATTGTTCCTGTGATCCCACCTACATCAGCTACTCCGCCCCCCACGGTTCCTCCTCCTACACCCACTCACCCAGTGACATTCAAATATTACAATTGTGGGGTGATTGTCTATAGAGCCTCAGATTGCTCCCTTCCTCGCCATCGCGCTATCCTAACTTCGGGCGATCCTGAGTATCTTGAGGAGACACCGGAGATTCCACCCCAGCCTGCTCTCATTACTATTCTAGATGGTAACGCTGAACGCCTTCCCCTCTAAGTTTGAGGACGAACTCTTTCAAGGGAGGGAGATTGATGTAAATAAGGCCCTTTTGACCTTTTTTTTTGTTATTTTTTTATCTTTATTTTATTTTTAGTATTCATTGTATTTTTTCTTCTATTTAGTATTTAGAAGAAGGAAGGTTTTTGGCTCATAGGGACATAATTGTAATTAGATTCTTAGCTTAAAGACCAAGCAACCTCCTTCCTAGATAAATACTCATATGTAGCTTTATTTGAGCATTCTTCAATTTTGAGATATTGAGAATTGAGAGAGTTTAGAGATATTTATCTTTTCTTGCTCCCATTTGACGTCATTTACGTCATATAGATTTCAAGGATAGATAGATAATGCTGCAATTTATAAAGAATATGTAAATAAATAAAGACACGTGTTAAGGAGGCAACGTTGGGCCTTCATACCGAGTTGACTAGGGCAATATTTTTAACCATGGGAACCTCACATTCAATAACATCCTGACATCAACCTTCTTTTTTATTCTGGGCCTGTGGAATGAAAATCGCTAAGCGTTTCAATTTTTTGAAGGTGCAGTGAAGGAATCCTTCAAAGGTCAATAGGCAGAATGACACTGAAGTAAAATAGATTTTTTTGTATCACTGTAAAGGTGAGTCATTTAGAAGATGTGCCCCACCAGAACTTAATAGCATGTCAATAAATAATTTTTCGACAACATGATTAAATGGAGCTCAGATTTGAGTGGTTGCAATGTTAGGATAAAGGAGAAACATGCAGTTGAGGAAAACATTACCAACCAATTTTAAAATAACATAGAATCGGATTCCAGTTATGTCGTTGAACACGAATACAGAATATTTTCAACTTATAAACTATCGGGATTGTGAGTTGTGGGCTCATAAGCTTAAATGTCTCATACATTTTATTTCTAGCAAGTGTATTTAGTTGTTGCAGTTCAATATTAATATGTCTTGCACCAGCTTATTTATTTTTATAATGGTATGATGAAATGAATTTTACCATAACGCATATTGAATGTGAACATTTATCTAACTTGAAAGGTTTAGAATCTAAAGAAGAGTGTAGTGTATGATTAAGGAAACAACAAGACATCTGAAATTTATACTCTTAACGATGGACGATTATGGAAACAAAGATCTATGGATATGATTGAGCAAAAGAGTCTTATCAAATTTGTTTTGATGTCTTACAATATGTTAATCGTATGATTTTATAGACCTGTGCTTAAGGGCTGAAAACTTCGGTTGGTCGGAAAAACAAGTTCAAGCAATGACTCAAATATCAAAGCCAAACTTGGGGGAGAGTTTTCTCAACCAGTGGAGACTAATGCTAGGATTCTAGAATCTTGAAGGGTATTTTTGTATTACTAAAGACGAAGAAATTCCAAGTGTAATCTAGATTTTTAGTAATTTGATATTATCTTGATTATAACATAATTATGAAGTCATGGTACTTTAATGATTAATAGTCTTCCTAGATTTTAATTTGATTGTTTTGGATGTTGTGTGCATTAAATAGGGGGTTAAACTACCATTTTTTATTGGAAATAAAATTTCATTAAACAGAAAAGAAAATACAAGGGGGAAGATGTCCCCTAGGCCTATATCGCAAAAAATAAACACAAAAGCTATACATGACACGCTACTTAAGAATGCTATATGCCTAGCTCAATATCAGCAAATAAAGAGGAAATTCTTCAAAGGCTTTGGAAGAAGGAGATCATATAGTGGTTATAAATTTCAAACTCTCCCAAACTGCTTTTTTCACAATATTATTTTCTTCAAAATTTCTTATATTTCTTTCATTCCAAATTATTTAAAGGACAGCAATAACTATACATCTCCACAAACATTTTCTCTTCTTGTGCTTGTGATTCACCATCTTCAAAGCAAACATGTGTTTGACATTTCTAAGAAGCACCCTCCTCAATATCGAACTGAGAAAAAATCTTATAGCACGAACAATGTCAACGTGCGAAGGAGCAATATATAAGGGGATGACCAATTGGACGAAAGGCTTCAACAGGGTCACCTATTTTGCATCCACGCATAAGTATTAACTCTCCCATATCGGCAACTTGCCATGAAAAAACCTGTACTTTGGAGCGAATACCGGTTGTCCATATGAATTTGAAAGAATTATCGGAGAACCCATACACTCCTAGCTTCCACCTCCTTGAATCCCTAACACGTTCGGACAAGAAAACACCCTCTAATCTATTAAGAATGAGTATAGATTCTTCAATCCCTTCCTCAAGATTTCTCCAAAAGTTAAGATTCCAAGATATAGAGGGCTAAACTGCCTAGGAAGAATGGATTATAGATTCTGGTTGTTGTTTAGAGAATCCAACTCAATTTGATAAGGATTAAAGTTGTAACTTATTTACAGATCAATGAAACATCTGAAAAGACAGATTTATTTGGATTAAAGAAGATAATTTTTGGTTGGGACTAAAGCAAGAAGCAATGGAGATATTTTGAGCTAAATGATTCTGCAATAAGAGTGAAATACTTGTCATGAGAATAATTAGTGAGCTTCGTATATAAGTAATACTAGCAAACCGTGCACACAACATGAGGGTAGAACAATTTTACTCGTATTTTAGTTGATATGTTGATAAAGAAATTATTATTAGTGAACCCCCGTCACTTTTTTATTCCACATGCATCTATCTTTTTTTCCCCAAATCATTTGTTGTATAATAAAAGAAACTGCAAAACTATTGTCATTCCATTTTTCTCCATGAACACACATTGACTACAATTAATATCCACGCAAGGAAGATAATAATGCACACATCTACTACTAAAGTCTGCTTCATTTCTTTAAACTTGATAGTTTAGCTAGTCCTTAGCAAATAACAGATTTCCCACATGTAAAAAATTTCTCACAAAATTTAGCTAGTCCTTAGCAAAAAAAAGAAAATAACAAACATTGGATTAGCAAAACTAGATTCATAACTTGAAACACCATGATGTTCTGGTACATCATTTTACTCACTAAAAATAAGTTTAAAAAATTCAATGTCAGTATTGCAAGAAAAGGAATCAGTGAAAAACTTGATCTATGACTAAAAAAAAGTAATTTTATTAAAGTGATGCACTAAGGCTCAAGATCATCAATGCATAAATTTTCTATTGGTAGACAGTTCAAAAAATTAAGTTATGGTTGCAAAATTCATAATGTTAAGTCATTGCATTAAATAAGGTTAGTGTCAACATATTTCCTTGAAATTGTTGAGAAAAACTATAAATGAAAAAGCAATAATAGTGACTTTAGAAATTTTAAGCAGAGAGATATCTAATATGTTGTTGTAAATCAAGTCTCTTACTTTGCCATTTGATTGTGAATAATTATACTTGGGGAGAATTGATGTCCTGATCTCCTCGCGCATGCTGGTGATGGATTCTCCGAGAGTTCTAGTCTTTTCCCTGGTAATTTTAACTTGAAGCAACCTACAAATGTCCTAGAAAACAATGATTTCTATAAAGAAACAAGGTAGCAAAACAAACCCCACAAAAGAAAATATAAAGGTGGGAGAAATAGAGATACTTGAATGGAAAATGGGTTTGGTATCCAGATTGTTGTTTCCATAATAACGGTTTAAACCCTGATATAAAGGGGCCATGTGTTTGATTTGGGTGATTTGGATCTCTTTATTTACCCTCCGGTCCTTTTTTTATTTATAAGGTTAGTGTGTTAAATTTTGTTATAATTTGAGGACAGTAATGTAATATGAAAGCATGAAGGAGCCTCATTGATCCTCTTTTTATACAATAGTAGATGGAGATAATTAGTAAAGTATTAGAACAACTTGTAGCAAGCATAAAAATCACGACCTTTGGCTTTTTTTCCATTATCGTTGCGAATGTTTCCATCCCAACCGTATGTCGCATAAGAAAATAATAAGGGATATTGTAAAGCCCGCAACATCTTGAACACTAATAAGGCGTGCAGTAACAGCCTTTTCTTCACCAACTACTACTGGTGCAACTTGAGAAGCAGTGGGAAGACAATACTAATATTTGATTAGGTGATTGTTCTCTGATAATGAGCCTACAGTTTTGAGCATCCCGGCATTGTGACACTTGACAAAAAACATGAACAAGGATTGCAGGAGTCTAAAGTGTCTTCTTGTATCCTCTTAACTAATCCTCCACGCAACTGATTACTTTTTGCCATTCGATTATCTACTTCTGAGTCTGTTATGAGAAGAGACATAAATTCCATCATCATTTTCTAGAGAAATTTTAAAGAATCTCATAGCTTCATTCTGAACTTCTTTTGATTCCTCATTTTCCTCAAAATATTGTGTTGATACTGGAAAATGGTGATTTGCTACTGTCTATACTTAATGAGAAAATTACACATTCCAAATTAAAATGAAAAAGTTTACTTCCCTCAAGGTTTTTCATTCATTGGGGAAAAAAATGATGACAATTTTAAAATATATATGCATGCATTGATAAAAGTTCTGTGAAAAAATATGATGGGTTTGATACAAGGAGGTTGTTCTCCATTTCTAGTGGCGGTGGCAGAATTGAGCGTTGTGGACTTTTTAAATTTTCTATCTATTTTTTTTTGTTTTAGATCTTATATTTGTCTATCTAAGTGTAATACATTTAAACTATCCTAAATCATGAAAAAAAAATAATCTAAAATTATGGTTGAAATTCGATTTTGATATCCAGGTACTCAGTTCCGGCCATTTTGTAACTGAATATTCCAAAGTCACTCTTTCCATTGGCTGGACAATGAATGGTTCATCATCCAATCTCTGTTTGCAAAAGGGTATGTATTTCATTTTGATTCATCTAAAAAATTTTAAGAAAAAAGATATTTTTGCGCTTTGGGTTCTCTCTCTCACACGCTTTATATGCATGTATGTATGCATATATATATATATATATATATAATGTATTTGTGTGCGAAACTCGCGGATTAATTCCTGATTATGGATACCTGACTGCCACTTTATTATGATGTTTGCTGAAATGGTTGAACTGTGTATTTTTTGGATAACTTTCACTTTCTCCAATTTATGTTTCAAATTTAAATTCAAATTTACTCTTTTCATTTTGGTTTCTTATATTCTCCTAACAACCTATTTCATATGGGACGCTTTCGATCTATCGTATACTCTATAATTAAAAATATATATTTTATAATTTCAGGAACATTTTTCCTTATATATTTTAATAATTTTGTTTAAAAAAATCCCCCATCGCGAGGTTTACATGCTAGTGAGTAGTTTAAAATTCACAATCATTATCAAGACAATAACTTCTATTGGTATTCCACGTGCATATCGTGTTGTGCTTGTGCTACCATGCTAGTAAACAGATGGTATATGAGTTGATCTGATCGAGCCATTCACCTTTAAATCTGTAAGACGAATCCTTGTTGAAACTCTATCTGTGGATTAGAATAAAATAAAATACATCAAAAATTTTGCGAGTGTTGTAAATTACCTAACACAATGAACATCGATGGAGGGCAGTACATATCATTATTCAAAGAATTGTAGAACACATACGTATTGCATTAATGTTGAGATTTGTGACAACCCGCTCACCAAAATATGGGGTGGCCAGCCCGATACTCCAATATAATAGGAATCATGAATGGGATCATTCTCAGCATCACAACAATATAATAAGTATACGGGATAACCACCCAATATTTCAGAAAATGAGTTGCCAAAAATTTTGTTTTATAATAAGTTAAGGAAATAATTTACGCAACCCAATTTGAAAATAAAGTGGAAACCCAAGAAGACTTACTTTACATCCACAACAAGAATACAATATGGGGACCGAATATGTTTTCGGTCAACAGGTACATACCACGTTTTCAACAAGTGTAATTTAAGTTACATAATACATCCATTAACCAGTTACAAAAGCTTGGGCCACACGCCCGAGTAAAAGACCCGATTCGTAACTAGAATACAAAAATGAAGGCGCCTACACAAAATATCCCGTAATATCCGCAAAGTATCACGGCTCCCCAGAACACCGGAATAGGAAAGTCAGAACGGGCGTCCTTGCTGCGGAGCACCTGAGCGGATACATGATTCATGTACAACAAGAAATATGAACGGTTCAGGACCCGGTTTTATATGATCACCAGATGAATAAAAAGTATGACCGTTATGAATAGTTAATCATGAATGATAAAGATGAGAATCTATTAACATAATCTCAAAGCATAATAAGACAATTAAATGATTATAAATTTTATTTAGTTATGCAAGGGGATATAATTAGACATCATTAATTAAAGTCTCCATCATTTTTCACCGTTTCATTTCATCTTTCCATTCCTTATCAGGAATATAATTACTGTCATATGCTCTTTGTGGAATTCCATTCCTTATCAGGAATATAATCACTATTACATGCTCTTTGTGGCATTTATTATACATCAAGTCCCACTTGATTAAGAATAATTATATTCATATACATATAACGATTCTAAGACCGCCCGTCCGGGTTTTCCCACTGTGCACACCCCTAAATGACCATCATCTTCCAGGGCCTATATACCAAGACAACATGGGCACCTACAACGCAAGACGTCGGGAAACGACCATATGCCTGCGTGAGAGTCATAAACACACCCAGAATTACCTCTCCATCGCAGAAAAATATATAACAACGCTCATATGGCCTAGGACTATATCCACCCTGCATTCATTAGCCGGGGGCTTCACCTCACGCGCGCACTTCCCTTATGATGGCATTTAGAGAGGTGTGTTTAAGTAAATTAGCATTTACCATATTAGTCTCATTTTCATTTCCATTTTACATGCGTAATGTTTCATTTTATCCAAAACCATAATCAATGAATATTCTCATTAGTATTCATTGTATACTAAGTTACGAATTATTCTCCAAGAGATCACAATATTTCTACAAATCACAAGGTTTTATATACCTCAATTGAGCCCCAAAAGTCTTTAACTATGGGCTTACAACTCCTAGACTCCTAATAATTAACTAAAGGAACGAAATGCCCTAACCTCAATTTGTACACCCCCGTAATAAGCCCCGTTTAACCCATTTCTAATGTAGGGTAGTGGCCCAACTCATCTAAAACTCTAGGACTCTAAGTTTACTTCATACAAGAAGGTTCCTAGATCCTAAGCCTAAAGAAAAGGGTTGGAATTGAGCTAAGAAAAATCACTCAAAACTGCAGGATTTCCGAATCGATTCGGACCAGCCGAATCAATTCGGTCAGGAAACCTGACTTTCTGCATAATTGCCGAATCGATTCGGACAGGCCGAATCGATTCGGTCCACTCAAACCTGCACACTGCCCCTGTGGCGAATCGATTCGCCCCTGCGAATTGGCCAAGTATGGGTTAAGGGTTATGAACCCTAATTTCCCTAAATCTCCTTCCTTCTCCAACCAACATCATTAATTCAATCCATCAAACAATAAATGCATCTAACTACCATCAATTTACACCAACAAACATATAAAACAACTTCTAAGGGTTTAAAGTCTACAAATTCCTCAAAATTCCAAATTTGGTAAACTGTAACAACTACACAACAATCAACACCATTTATTCATCTTAAACCATATATTAGCAAGTAGAAAACTTTCCTTGAGGTTGGGATCTCAGATTCTTAGAAGATGAATGCAAGATCAACTCTCCAATCTTCAATTTCTTTCTTTCCCCTCTTTTCCCCACAAATTCTCTTTCTCTCTTTCTTTCTTTAGGTTAACAAATACACAATTAAGGGAAATATATGTAAGGCAAGACTAAATCGTGTCTTAAGTCTAATTTCTCAACCTAAATGGTTAATACCCCATTAAAATGACTCACAGCTACATATTTATGTCAAAACCAGTCAAAAGTGCCCAAAACACAAAAATACAATATGGCACTTATTTCGACTATCTCGCACATTTCGGGACTAACTACGCCCTCTAAATTATCATTTGGGAATTTTATAAATCATTTCAAGTTCCGATTTCATTTAAACCATAAATGTCGTTTAAAGCGTATGACACTATAAAATGCAACATGAGGATATTAACTTACACATACAGTAAATATGCAACAATTTAGTAAATATTAACTTTTATCTCATTCAATTAATACTTACTCCACATTCCAACATTCTATATAATTACTTCACACCATAAATAATTATAAACTAGGTCCTTAAAAGCGAGGGTTGTTACAAGATTGTCTCAGGTGTTGGTAACATAAGTTTGGGAACAACCTGACAACCCTTGTGTTGACCCACTTTCTATACGGCGCCTACGTTGTTGTCGAATACGATATTTCTCCCTACTCAATCCATATGCTTCATCCATTCATTTTTCCTACAATATATATTTTGGATAATCACAAAATGACTTGTTGAAACTTAACACTATTGAATTTCAACTAAATGAGTTAATAAAAAAATAAGTGTCTTTATATACAAGTGTCTTTATATATATATATATATATATATATATATATATTCATTAATTGATCAGCACAGTAAATTTTATTGTCTCTGTAATATCAACACAATAAATATTACTATTTATGAAAATGGCACATATATAGAATTATTTCAACACGGTAAATATTACTGTCTGTGAAAATGTCATATATATATAAGACTATTTCATTTTCTATATATATATATATATATATATATATATATATATATATATATATAGTCGTGCTCTTGTTCGGACCAGCCCACATTTTAAGAGTGCGGACCGGACATGTGTCACTTGACGGTGAGCTCATAAAAGAGAGAGAGTGTGCCTATAATTTAGGCGATAATTTCTAGGGGCACCGTTAGGTGACACATGTCCGGTCTACATTCTTAAAATGCGGGCTAGTCTGCACAAGAGCATTATTTTATATATATATGAGTTTATAGATTACTCAACCCATTTATTTAACCAGTAAATTTTATCGTCTGTGTAATATTAATACAAAAAATGTCACTGTTTGTGAAAATGTCATAGATATAAAACTATTTCATTTTCAAGTGCATACGGTAAAGTTTACTGTCTTGACAAGAAAATGTAACATTTTCACAAGAATTTGGGAAAATGTCACAGATATAAAACTATTTCATTTTTTGGTTTGTGGTGGCTAGAGCTAGCATGCGTTGCCGCTAGTGCGGACCGATAAAAATAAGATAATATTGGATAAGTGGGGTTTAGATCCACCGGATCTCCAGTTTGGGGTGAGTAGGGTGGAATTGGGTGCTGTGACAACCCGCCCCAAATAATAACGGGTGGCCAGCCCTATACTACATAAATCAGGTATCTCAGATGGTACAGTCTCAACATCAACAACTAAACACTATAATATAAGTCTAACTACCCGAAATCATAAAGTGCGAATTGCCAAAAATTTAAAACTTTTATTTTTAACAACAACAACAAAACCAATAATGCACACAACCAACAATATACATCTAACTATGATGAGTGAACCGTGCATGCTCCAATAATAAAAGAGTACAATACAGTGTAAAACAAAAATCTCAACAATGAAATACCCGAATATGCTGTCGGGCAATAGACAATACAATAAACTGATAAATAGAATATGAAAGTGTTAATCTACAACACTTGATTACTAACTCGATACAACTGAATCCTAATCTAGATGTACAATAGATAGGAATCGACTAAAGCAAAGTGCCGCAACAGTCCGCTACTGCCACAGCTCCACAAATCCTGAATGGAGGAATATCAAAGGCGTCCTTGCGGAGGAACACCTGAAGTAATACAATATATACATGGAGGAGGAAAATAAAAACGGGTCAGAGCCCGAGTTTGGAAAAACAGTTTATAGCAAGTGTATTAAAATGCATAATAATTATAAATGCATTATTACATGATTTAGTTGGAATCAAACACTCCATAAAAATTCAACTCACCTCTCATTTAAAGCGCGCACTAAGCGTATGCACGTGTCTCTAAAAGGATGTCCGATTCTAATTAGGTAAGAGGATTCTAACTTAAACCCAAATAAAGTATTTAAGTGAAACCATCTAACCTATCTCCCAATTCTACATTTATTTCTATACTTTACGTTATATACATTATCTTTAATTTAATAGTTATAGTTATCTTTATAATGTTCATTTGATGAACATATAAAGTTACATGATCCAATCATTTCCACATCATCAACATACACCATCAATCTCAATTACTAGAATTTATATTCTAGTGATGCCCATATAAGGCATGAAACCATATATAATTATTATAGATGACTTATTAGCATCAAGAGTTAAGGACTAAACTCCTCCCGATTCTCAACACGGTACTGCATTTCGTGCGTGGGACGTCTCGCCGAAGCGAAATCCAAACAAGGAACCCCCCCATTACACTACTCCTGGCCGTATCGATCATCGGGGCTCATTATGCCCTCAATGCAAGATGCATGTAACCCAAATGATTATTATCCAATTTTAATTAATTAATATTCTCAATTCTCAACAGTACATGGCGTTTTATGCGTGGGACGTCTCGCCGAAGCGAAATCCAAACAAGGAACCCCCC
The DNA here is from genome assembly GCA_949130495.1 of Sambucus nigra. Taxonomy (NCBI): domain Eukaryota; kingdom Viridiplantae; phylum Streptophyta; class Magnoliopsida; order Dipsacales; family Adoxaceae; genus Sambucus; species Sambucus nigra. The sequence continues at coordinate 83,910,683 of OX422211.1, forward strand.
CCCCCCCCCCGTTACAGTACTCCTGGCACTGTCGATTGTCGGGATAGGTGATATATATGTATATATAATGATGAGCATTAAGGACTAAACTTATCCCCAAGTTCCAACATTACACTGCGGTTCGTGCGTGGGACGTCTCGCCGAAGCGAAATCCAAAAAAGGAACCCCCCCGATACACTAATCCTGGCAATGTAGGTCGTTGAGGTCCATTACGCCCTTGACACCCAAATACAAACACAAGCAATAATAACCATCCAACCGAGCTATAACTCGAAGGACGCGGGCTCACATGCTATCATCTCCCAGCAGCCCATATACGTAGCAAACTGGGGCCACCTGGTGGGGTTCAACGACACCCACCTCGTGATCTTCTCACGCACACGACGTCCGGGAAGCGGTCATAGTTCCTAACCGGTAAGTGAGAGCGTCACATACCCCCGACCTCTCACCCCCAAAATAAATAAATACATATATCATATATGTCATTTGCTGACCACAAAAGACGACTATGACCTGGGGAATATCCACATCCTGCTTTTCTAGTCAGAATGCTCACCCTCTACGCACGAAACTTCCTAATGATAGCAAGGAGGGGGTATGCTTAACATGTATATACACCATCATATAAGGTATACATACATCCCACATAATAAAGATATACCATTTTATATAAGGTATACCTGCAACATCATATTCATTTTCATTATACGCTCTTAGGCGTAAATTTGATTAACATCATTTGTTTAGTATATCTCTCTCTATTGATACACTAACCGTCAATACTCCCACATTTTACCCCACTTGGTATAGTATGTGCTATACTAATTCTCACTTGAAGCTCTCATGTCGCTTCTATTATGAACTGTCTCTCAATTCTATCTAAGTTAAGGATATTCTATATCCTAATGCACCTCAACTAGCATTTCTCACTGTGTGAGATATCTCCCAAATCAATCATCAATAAGGATATTTCTATATCCGTATGCACATCAAATAGCATTTATGATTCTCCATCCATTATAGGGTTCAATTCAGTTTATGAACCTTTTTAAAGTTATCCCATTTGGGATTGGATTCTAAAATCCATTATCTCTAAATTATTCACATTCTTTCATGTGATTATAATTATCATCTCCAAATCAAATCTCCAATCAAGGTGGGCTTCCCCACTTAGGACATACCAAAATCTTTAAATCGGTATTCCTCAAATTTAGTCAATATGACTCCAAAATTTCTTTTAGGGGAAACTCGCTAAAAGACTCCAAAACCTGCTCCAAATATCTCCTATAGCGATCCCCAATCGATAACCTCGAACAAAACGGGATGAATTTCTCTTTAGAAAAACAATCCCTCCAAAAGCCCTGTTTCCGAATCGATTCGGGCCTATTCGGAATCGATTCGTCCCAGCGAATCGATTCGGCCTGGAAGGCGAATCGATTCGGGTCATCAGACCTGGGACTCTTTCTCAGGCCGAATCGATTCGGATGGAGTCCGAATCGATTCGGTCACTCAGACCTGGGCACCTGCATATTTCCGAATCGATTCGGCTAGGGGGCCGAATCGATTCGGCCTACCTGGAGGCTCGAAAATGGCTACTTTTTAGTAAGCCAAAAATCCCAAAATTCATATTTATCATTTCCTCTCCATTTCTTTTCAACCCAAACACAAATATATCATTAATATTCATACTAGAATACTTATAAACTAATTTCTAACCTTAAATCCATTTATATACTACAAATCTAAGGTTTTTCCCAAAAGTTAGGTTTTAACAATTTAAACCTAAAACCCAAAATTCAATCCACAAATCATGCAATAATTGATACACAACAATTATTTAGCAAGTTTAATCACTTGCCTCGGGTTCGTAGGGTCTGAATCCGTCTTGAGATCGCGTATTGGCCCGGAAATCTCCACTTTCTCTCCCTTTTCTTTTTCTTTTTCTTCTTCTCTCTTTCTTTCTTTCTATTTCTCTTTCTCTCTTTTGGAGAAATATCTCTCGTAGGCTTTTTAAGCCTTAACTCCCCATGTACACATCTTTAAATGATAATACACACTTTAAATGACTCGATGACTCTAATTCGAGTCAAACGGTCCTAATTTATTTCGGAACCCAAATAGACCCCAAGTACAGTCATTTCGACATTCTCGACCCTTCTGGACACAATGGTACCCTCAGAATCGACATTCGACACTCTTTCTAACGACTCTAAATTTGACCTCAATTGCCAATTTAATTACTTCTCCAATAAAATATTATTTATTTCTCCCAAAATAAATAAATTGTCGACTCCAAAACCTCGGGTTGTTACAAACTTCCCCACTTACAAAAATTTCGTCCTCGAAATTTAGCTAAGCTTAATTCTCCAAAGCTCAACTACTTCTATTCTACTCATCATCACTAATCCTATTTCCAAACTTCTAACTTCCCACGACGAATTAATTTATTTTATTTTAAGTTGATTATGAATTAAATAAAACCAATTTCCACAACAAGGGCGCCCATACACCCTTTATAATTGAGCTTTATGCTCACAGCAATCATAATGAGGCTTTATTTGCCTCGAAAGTTCCACACTTCCAACAATAAGTAATACTAAAATTTTAATAGAGTAAAAATTTGAATGGTCCAAGAAATAACTCCTCTCAATTCCTGACAATCGCCACTTTCGTGCGGGGGACGTCTCGCAAAAGCGAAATCCAAACAAGGAACCCTCCCAATACACTACTGTGTGGCGATGTCGGGGATTGAGAGTTTGTTAAATCCGGACTAGAGTTTGAAAATATTTTAGTGGAAAATTTTATTTTGAAAGGGCCCGAAGGCCGATAAAAGTTTTATTTTGAAAATAGTTTATTTTGAAAATGGCTCATATATTATAATATAATATAAAATGCCTTATGTCCAACACAAGGTCTTTATAGATCATCATCTATATAACATGTAGATCAAAAATATTATCATATTCATGAGCTAATATTTTTACATGCGTCCCAATAAATCACAATCACAGCATTCAAACATAAACAACATCTCACATCATTTCAATATATAGCCTTTTTATAAGGCATATCCATATCTGGAATTCAACAAGTGTAATAGTCTATCATGACTATATAAAAGAAGTAGCTTTTATCATTACTACTTATCACCATAATCATTTTTACATTAATTACAAGGTTTAAAGCTCTTTATGAGCACCTTGAAAAATCCTCAATCCTTTACAAAATAATAGAATAAGAGCCTATCTTGCTCCAAATTTCCCCTTAGGGTCATTACATACCATACATAAACAAAGAAGGGCTAAAGCACTACCCGATTCATATATATCTCCCATACGATATTCCAAAATTTCATATAGTAAAAATCCTATTAATAAAGGAAAATTTACTTACAACATCCATCTCTAGTCCGATTGCCCATCCTCATCAATGGGCTCCCAAACATAGTCCCCTGGTCTAAAGCGACCTCGAATCTGCTGTAGGGGTTGCACTTCCAAAATTTCATCAAAACGTGGTCCTTTACTTCTATTAGGACAATCTCTCTTTTTATGACCTATTTCTTTACAAAAGAAACACTTACCCATAAACCCTTTCTGCCCACTCACATTACTGGCACTCTCTTTGCCAAACTTACTTGATGAACTCGAATCTCCAAAGTTCTTACTCTTTTGAGAACGAAAATGATATTCATGACACTTTAATAGTGCCGTATTCACTACTTCAATGAAAGTCATTAACTTAGGACTTTCTAACAAATGTTGTTGGATTTTTCAATCTAAACCTCGAACAAACTTTGATATACGTTTCTCTTCCGTATTTACCTCATCAGGTACTAATTTTGCCCATCTAGAAAAGTCTTCCTCATATTTCGCCACCGTCCTATTTCCTTGAAAAATCCCCATATCCTGAGTAGGGGAAAGAAAATACCTTCGATCAAAAAGTTCCCAAAATTCTTTTATAGGTAAGGTATCTCTCTGTTCAGATGTTGTGATAGACTCCCACCATTGAAGAGCTGCACCCGATAACCTAAAAGTGGCTAAAAATTGTTTCTGCACCTCACTACACTCAACCATACGAAAGTGCCTCTGTATAATATTTTTCCATTGACTTGCATCCATTGCATCAACTCCCCCTGCAAACTCGGGAGGATGCCCCTTACAAAAATCTTCCTTCACTCTCTCCCATAAGGACAATCCTAAATGGGGTGGGGCTGCTCGAGCGGCAGATTGCTGAGCCATCGTAGAAACGGCAGCAGTTACTGCTTGTGCCACTATTTTGGCAACATCATCGGTAGTCATGTTCCTTTGAGGCACTTGGGGTTGCACATTCCCTTTATTTGCCCTGACTAAACGACCTCCCTTCGGTGGCATCTGAAACAAGAACAATTGTATCAGAACGCCTTTCAAATATTTTCGAATCACAGAAATATATGGACGTATGAACGTAATCGTCCTAATAATAAGGCTCTACATCAAGAACGCTTACGGAAGATCGTAGTAACGCACACAGATCCTAAAGACACTAGAACCTGATGCTCTGATACCACCTGTGACAACCCGCTCCAAATAATAACGGGTGGCCAGCTCTATACTACATAAATCAGGTATCTCAGATGGTACAGTCTCAACATCAACAACTAAACACTATAATATAAGGCTAACTACCCGAAATCATAAAGTGCGAATTGCCAAAAATTTAAAACTTTTATTTTTAACAACAACAACAAAACCAATAATGCACACAACCAACAATATACATCTAACTATGATGAGTGAACCGTGCGTGCTCCAATAATAAAACAGTACAATACATTGTACAACAAAAATCTCAACAATGAAATAACTGAATATGCTGTCGGGCAACAGACAATACAATAAACCGATAAATAGAATATGAAAGTGTTAATCTACAACACTTGATTACTAACTCAATACAACTGAACCCTAATCTAGATGTACAATAGATAGGAATCGACTAAAGCAAAGTGCCGCAACAGTCCGCTACTGCCACAGCTCCACAAATCCTGAATGGAGGAATATCAAAGGCGTCCTTACGGAGGAACACCTGAAGTAATACAATATATACATGGAGGAGGAAAATATAAACGGGTCAGAGCCCGAGTTTTGAAAAACAGTTTATAGCAAGTGTATTAAAATGCATAATAATTATAAATGCATTATTACATGATTTAGTTGGAATCGAACACTCCATAAAATTCAACTCACCTCTCATCTAAAGCGCGCACTAAGCGTATGCACGTGTCTCCAAAAGGATGTCCGATTCTAATTAGGTAAGAGGATTCTAACTTAAACCCAAATAAAGTATTTAAGTGAAACCATCTAACCTATCTCCCAATTCTACATTTATTTCTATACTTTACGTTATATACATTATCTTTAAAGTAATAGTTATAGTTATCTTTATAATGTTCATTTGATGAACATATAAAGTTACATGATCCAATCATGTCCACATCATCAACATACACCATCAATCTCAATTACTAGAATTTATATTCTAGTGATGCCCATATAAGGCATGAAACCATATATAATTATTATAGATGAGTCATTAGTATCAAGAGTTAAGGACTAAACTCCTCCTGATTCTCAACACGGTACTGCATTTCGTGCGTGGGACGTCTCGCCGAAGCGAAATCCAAACAAGGAACCCCCCCCCCCCCCCCCCGTTACACTACTCCTGGCCGTATTGATCCTCGGGGCTCATTGTACCCTCAATGCAAGATGCATGTAACCCAAATGATTATTATCCAATTTTAATTAATTAATATTCTTAATTCTCAACAGTACACGGCGTTTCATGCGTGGGACGTCTCGCCGAAGCGAAATCCAAACAAGGAACCCCTCCGTTACACTACTCCGGGCACTGTCGATTGTCGGGATAGGTAATATATATGTATATATAATGATGAGCATTAAGGACTTAACTTATCCCCAAGTTCCAACATTACACTGCGGTTCGTGCGTGGGACGTCTCGCCAAAGCGAAATCCAAACAAGGAACCCCCCCGATAAACTAATCCTGGCAATGTAGGTCGTTGAGGTCCATTATGCCCTTGACACCCAAATACAAACACAAGCAATAATAACCATCCAACCGAGCTATAACTCTAAGGACGCAGGCTCACATGCTATCATCTTCCAGCAGCCCATATACGTAGCAAACTGCGGCCACCTGGTGGGGTTCAACGACACCCACCTCGTGATCTACTCACGCACATGACGTCCGGGAAGCGGTCATAGTTCCTAACCGGCAAGTGAGAGCGTCACATATCCCCGACCTCTCACCCCCAAAATAAATAAATATATATATCATATATGTCATTTGCTGACCACAAAGGACGACTATGACCTGGGGAATATCCACATCCTACTTTTCTAGTCAGAATGCTCACCCTCTACGCACGAAACTTCCCAATGATAGCAAGGAGGGGGTATGCTTAACATGTATATACACCATCATATAAGGTATAAATACATCCCACATAATAAAGATATACCATTTTATATAAGGTATACCTACAACATCATATTCATTTTCATTATACGCTCTTAGGCGTAAATTTGATTAACATCATTTGTTTAGTATATCTCTCTCTATTGATACACTAACCGTCAATACTCCCACATTTTACCCCACTTGGTATAGTATGTGCTATACTAATTCTCGCTTGAAGCTCTCATGTCGCTTCTACTATGAATTGTCTCTCAATTCTATCTAAATTAAGGATATTCTATATCCTAATGCACCTCAACTAGCATTTCTCATTGTGTGAGATATCTCCTAAATCAATCATCAATAAGGATATTTCTATATCCGTATGCACATCAAATAGCATTTATGATTCTCCATCCATTATAGGGTTCAATTCAGTTTATGAACCTTTTTAAAGTTATCCCATTTGGGATTGGATTCTAAAATCCATTGTCTCTAAATTATTCACATTCTTTCATGTGATTATAATTATCATCTCCAAATCAAATCTCCAATCAAGGTGGGCTTCCCCACTTAGGACATACCAAAATCTTTAAATCGGTATTCCTCAAATTTAGTCAATATGACTCCAAAATTTCTTTTAGGGGAAACTCGCTAAAAGACTCCAAAACCTACTCCAAATATCTCCTATAGCGATCCCCAATCGATAACCTCGAACAAAAGGGGATGAATTTCTCTTTAGAAAAACAATCCCTCCAAAAGCCCTGTTTCCGAATCGATTCGGGCCTATTCCGAATCGATTCGGCCCTGCGAATCGATTCATCCTGGAAGGCGAATCGATTCGGGTCATCAGACCTGGGACTCTGTCTCAGGCCGAATCGATTCGGCTGGAGTCCGAATCGATTCGGTCACTCAGACCTGGGCACCTGCATATTTCCGAATCAATTCGGCTAGGGGGCCGAATCGATTCGGCCTACCTGGAGGCTCGAAAATGGCTACTTTTTAGTAAGCCAAAAATCCCAAAATTCATATTTATCATTTTCTCTCCATTTCTTTTCAACCCAAACACAAATATATCATTAATATTCATACTAGAATACTTATAAACTAATTTCTATCCTTAAATCCATTTATATACTACAAATCTAAGGTTTTTCCCAAAAGTTAGGTTTTAACAATTTAAACCTAAAACCCAAAATTCAATCCACAAATCATGCAATAATTGATACACAACAATTATTTAGCAAGTTTAATCACTTTCCTCGGGTTCGTAGGGTCTGAATCCGTCTTGAGATCGCGTATTGGCCCGGAAATCTCCACTTTCTCTCCCTTTTCTTTTTCTTTTTCTTCTTCTCTCTTTCTTTCTTTCTATTTCTCTTTCTCTCTTTTGGAGAAATATCTCCCGTAGGCTTTTTAAGCCTTAACTCCCAATGTACACATCTTTAAATGATAATACACACTTTAAATGACTCGATGACTTTAATTCGAGTCAAACGGTCCTAATTTATTTCGAAACCCAAATAGACCCCAAGTACAGTCATTTCGACTTTCTCGACCCTTCCGGACACAATGGTACCCTCAAAATCGACATTCGACACTCTTTCTAACGACTCTAAATTTGACCTCAATTGTCAATTTAATTACTTCTCCAATAAAATATTATTTATTTCTCCCAAAATAAATAAATTGTCGACTCCAAAACCTCGGGTTGTTACAGGTGCCACTGGCGCGGAACTTTAAAAATAAGAGAATAATGGATAAATAGGTGTTTGAGCGACTAAATGGGTTAAACTAAAAATAGGGGTCTTTTTTTTCAACACACACACACGTGTGTGTGTGTGTGTGTGTGTGTGTGTGCTAGTTTATAGATTATTTGACCCATTTATTTAACTAGTAAATTTTATTGACTGTGTAATATTAACACAAAAAATGTCATTGCTTTTTAAAATGTCATAGATAAAAAATTATTTGATTTTCTAGTGTATACAGTAAAGTTTACTGTTTATGTAATATTTTTTTCTTTGGAATTTTATATGCTTTATGGGACTTGTTTGATAGATCTCGACGAGGAGATTTCAAAAATAGTAATTTTGCAAAAAACGGATTTGTCAATCAAAAGTTATGATCAATTGAAAATTAAAAAAAAAGTTCTAACTTCCCCAAGGAGGTTACGGATGGTTGGTTTTAAAAGGGTATAGTTGTAAAAAAGTTTCAAAAAATTAGGAGCAGGACCTATATGTAGGGGGAAATATGGTGGGACTAGAATGAGTAACGAAATGTTTAATAGGACCTATATATAATAACCTCTTCATATTTCCTACAATATATATTTGGGTCCTCATAAATACACCCAAAAGTTATTTCGAAAACACCACATAAAATTAAACCCACACGTTACTAACCACACCCAAAAGTGTTGTACCTTTTATTTTCTTTAAAATGTCTAATATACCCCAAACTAACAAAAAATTATACACAAACTAACACTACATAATCTAAAACACCATAATAATCAAAACTCAAACCGATTGATTTTTCCACCTAAAGCATCAAACCCACAATTAAACCTAGCCAAAATCCCCTTGTCCATTTCTTCCCAATTCTCCATTTTCGTGTGTTTGTTGTGTTGTTGTGGGCCTTGTTGTGTTGTTTATATACATAAATCAAGGATAAAAGAGCTCCATTGCAATGGTTGAGGAAAATAAAGTTATTGATCAAGCTTCCCAAACTCAGAATATCAAATGCTCGTTTGATGATTTTGAGATATTAAAACACCTCTACACACTATATACTCTGTAACACAACATTTAAAATGATGAAAAGATTAAAAAAATGAGGTGACTGCACTTACGGCTGCCCATCGTCGTAAGTGACGATCACACTACACCAAAATGATAATTTTATAACTGCCTTTTTGTGACTGCTAATGGGGGTGACAAACTTATCACTCCCGGGAGCAGTCACAAAATCATTTGTAACTCCCATTAGGGGTGATAAAATCAATGGGTAATGAAAATTTTGAGTCAATTGGTTTGTCACTACTAATGAGAGTCACAAAGGTTGCAATATAATTAATTTGTGACTCCTATAAGCAGTCACAAATTTATTACTATCACAAGTACTCACAAATTTATCAGCATAAGTTATGACTCTTATGAGCAGTCATAAAATTATAACTGCTATGAGCAGTCATAAATTTGATGTAAGACTTAATTTGTGACTGCTATCAGTGGTTACAAATTTGTGACTGCTACTAATAGTCACAAATTTTGGCATAAAATATAATTTGTGACTGCTATTAGTAGTCACAAATTTGTAACTACCCCTAGCAGTCACAAATTTTAGAAGGGGTCACAAAATTTTTTACCTACTTTAATTTCCCTCTTCTCTCTCTTCTCTTTCTTCTCACAACTCTCGCCCCCTCTCTTTCATTTTGCTATTGTGAAGAACTGAACCTCGGTGAGTTTTATGTTTTTGCTTTGGATTTAGGTTTATGTTTATGTTTATATATTTATTTGTGACTGAACTGGACTGAACCTCATGAAGAACGGTCTAAGCCATTTTTTATTTCGATATGGAAATGGTTTGATTTTGGTTTGGATGATATCACTGAATGAAAACACTGACAAACATTTATGTGTATGTATTCATCTCTAATTTCAACTTTATACACACACACACACACACACACACACACACACAGAGATATATATATATATATATATGTTAGGTGATCTGAACAAATTGATTGAAGAAATCAACTCACACACACACACACACGTATGTATTGGATTTTATAGATATGCGATTTTGATTCTGTGTGTATTTGTGTGTGTGTGTGATTTAAGTGATATATATTTGTGAGTTATAGATAAATCAATTTAAGATTTTCACATATTTTTTTTAAAGTTTCATAATTATAGGGGTGGACAGTTATTCACAATTTTAAACCTAACTAAAAATTAATTTTAACCATTTTACGACTCACCGCACTATCTTTTAATTGAACATAAATATTTCAAATATGATATTTTTTTGTTTTGTTAATATAAGAGTGTCATAATATAACATTATACTTTAGCTTTTTCTTTTTGAGTTTACCCTTGAGATGATGTTGTATATAAGAGTGTCAAAATTGATATTACTGAATAAATGCACTGACAAAAATTTATTTATATGTATTCAGTTAAGAAATCTTTCGAAAATAAAATTTTCATTTATTTATGATATTACTGAATGAGTCCCTCTTTTTTATTTTTCAGATTTATCATTTTGAGGAATAGGCTTTTGCTTAACTATGTTGAAAATTTTGTTTGTTTGGCCTCTTAATGACATCCATCTTCATACCCATGAATCTTAGTTTTACTAACTTGCCTTTTGGTTGCTTTTGATCCAATGTTTGATTACAGTTTTTGCCTTTAGAAAATCAGTTGGAAGATTAAGGATTAGGGTTAAAGAATGTTTGGAAAACAATGTGAAATCAGTCGAGTGGGTTCATTGATCCAGAATATTCTTTTTGACATTCCCATAGTTGAATTATTTGAATCCCTTTGTGTGTGAGCCTAGTAGAAGGACCCTCAATAGGCCTCTGAGTCCTGTTTATATAATTTATAATTTATAGATTGCTCTATTATTTGGAAAATAATTAGGTATTTGAGTTTTCCATTTACAAAATTATAGATCTCTTCTTTATATTTTAGAAACACAAAGTACTCACGCATCGTTATGTCTATCATTTAAAATCTCAATGGCTCTTTGGATTGTTCACCCATGCCCTTTTATACCTATTATGTAACTTTTCACTTGACATAATTTATTTTGAACGAGTATTTGCTGGAAATTATATTGAAATTGATTCATCTCATTTTGAAGTGGATATCACGGTGCGATTGGTTATCGGCTTAAAGATGGAGATGAAGGTGCTATTGTAGTTATTGTGTTGATGAAATCCCTTAGCGACAAGTTGGCTTTGTAGTGTTCAATACTCCAATCAAATTAAGTTTTATTTTTGTTCGAATTTTTTTAATCATTTTTAAGTGCTAAAAGGTTTACTTGATTTGAAATACTCCAATCCAGTTAAGAATGATTTTACAATCTTTTAGTCAGATTGTGTAGGGTTCGTTGTTGAGATAGAATCGAGGCCAGTTAAATCCTACTTAAAAACTATTAAGTAAAGAATGGAGTAAGGTTCTTGATCAAGATTGAATGTAGGAGCATAAACCGCACATATCACAACCCCTCTCAATTGAAATTCTACAAGTTGTTTTCTTACTCCAGTATAATTCTTACTCTATGTTCAAATTGGTTTTTATCACTTATTATTGTGTACTCTATTAAAGATAGTTACCTGGAAAATATAATTTATATATTCCGTATTAGTTTGTTTTTGGTTTGTAAGGTTGTTCTTTTGTGTTTTGGGTATTAATTATCACAGACATAAGGTGGTTATCCCCTTCGAATCTCCCAAATAGGTCAAGCTCATCATCCTCAGCATTATAAAGGGCTACATGTGGAGGATGAGGGGATGGATGCTGGTGTAGAGGTCTCACAGGTGGTGGAAAGTTTAGGTCCTCCTCGTTATGCTTGGTTGGGCACTCATCCATTAGGTGCCTTTGCTCTATGATAGAAAATAGGGAGCTCAATGGACGTAGGGAGTGACATACTAACCCAAAGAAGTCGACGAGGAGACATTGTACCACCATTCATAATGAACTAGATTACAACAGTTCACATACGCCATCATATATATTGGATCTTTAGTGGGTTGGTTTACAGAGTAGTGTCTGAATTGAATGGGTTGTAGCAATAGCAGAGGATACTGAGCCAAATCGTGTATTCTACAATGATTGTTGTGGTCCAACTTGTGGAGGTTTATGGGGTCTGAGACTGTCTATTGGACATCTAACAGAACTCATAGTAGCTTCACACGGGCTTGTCCCTTGATGAGAAGGAAATCAGTGATCTTTGCTCGGGGCATTCGATGGGGCATTCAGTGTGTGTATTATTTAGAGATCCAATAAATATATCACAAAAATGATATATAATTCCTCATAATCTGTTTGTGTGAAAATCAAAGATGCAACCTCTAAAACCATGAGATCACCGTCCAAATTTAGAGATCAATTCTAAGTAACTGAAATTAATCCAAGTTTTATGAACACTATCCCATGTGTTAATTCCCCATAAATACGCTTCATATCAATCTAATACTCCATCAATAACATTCTTATTCTCCATCAACAACTTTGGTATTCTTTATTATTTAAATATCAACTCATTCTCCATGAAGATTTTTTTGATATCGGCCATGCTTATGGCATTGGTCATGGTTACTCGATCAGCAACAACATTCGAAGGACCATTGATATTGATGATAATGAAGAAGTTGGTTCTGAAATATTTAATGAACAGCTAACATCTCTCCGAGGTAGTAACCTCTTTCTAGCTCAGAATCTGCGTGCTACAATCACATGCGATAGATACCCAAGAGTATGTAGGATAGTGGGAAGTTAGGCCCCTTCTTGTTGCAAAAGGAAATGTGTAGATGTGATTACTGATAGACATAACTGTGGCAAATATGGGAAGAAATGCAGCTACTCGGAGTTCTGATGCAAAGGGGTGTGTGTGAACCCTCTATCCAACAGGAGGCATTGTGGGAATTGTAACAACAAGTGAAAGAAAGGGAGTCCACGTCCCTACGGAATATGCAGCTACGCTTTGAGTTCGAAAGATAATATCAACACTGCTACAAACTTTAGTGTAGTATGCTCCTGTGTGAATGGCTTACTGAAGCTATATAATAGGCTGCATGACTTACTGAAATTTATCTTATTTTAGGACCTCACTTGCTCCTGTCTGAATAAACATACATACACACACACACACACACACACACACACACACACACACACACACACACACATATATATATATATATATATATAAAAGTTATTTGATCATGCACTTGATGTTTTGCTTCTTCAAACACTCGCCTCCACTAATGCTTAAGAATTTTAAGGGGGAATTCAACTCCTTCAGTACCTGGATCTCAGCCATATTTTTACAGTAATAAGCTGCTATTTCTCTTATATTTTTAAGGGATGAAAAATTAGGTAATGCTTCGATGGACGTGCAATCATTATTATTTAACTTTCTCAAGGAATTCAGTCCCTCAAATCCCCTGATATCTGTCAGTTTATAACAAAAACAAGATAATATATCTTTTAAGTTTTTTAGGTTTGACAAGTCAGGTAGATCTTTAATTGACAAGCATTCGCTTATGTACAATGAGACTAATGACATTTGCTAAAGTTGATTGTCTCGCAAGTAGAAAGGACGATATTTGCTAACTGCTATTGATTACTGACAAACTGTGTTATTTATGTACACGAAAGTTGTTAGACTCTCGTGGTAAATATTGCCATATCTGATAAACTACCTATGAGGCATGACATAGCAAAGCCATTTGTTACATCGTGGAGGGTGCACTACTAGATTGTGTAGTAGCTCTGAGGACTCCTCTTATCCTCCTTCAATCGGTTGGCCTATTCAAAAGAATGAGGTTCCACATTGTTCAAGCTCTGATGTTTCTGAAGATTTAGAGAAACACCATTTGGATGATAGGAAGTTATAGAAATAAGGGTCATCTCTATCAGGTATTAATTTGATAATCTTTATTTTTATGAAAGTATACATTTACTTACCTGTATGTTTCATCATTTTTAAATAGATATTAAGATGATGATGGAAAGATTTGCAAAATTATTGCTTAGAGAAGATGTCTGGTTGTGGAAATGGGGTTTGTACAACACTGGCTATTTCAAATGCAATTACTAATCTCTTTGGTATGCCAATCTATCAGTAATGGAGTTTGTGTTTAATTTGTTTGTTTGTTTTATGAAGAATTTGGTTTTTGGTAATTCTTTTGAATTTTGATATTATTGCTTATGGAATTTTTAGCCACACTATTTGGGCAAATATGGAGATTAGAACCTCTATCTCACGAAAAGAAATTAATGTGGCGAAGATAAATGGAATGGCTTCTTTGTGTTAGTGATCATATTGTGGAGTTGATACCGTCTTGACAGACATTTCCCGATGGAAGCAAACTTGAGGTATAATGTAGTTTCTTTACTAAATCAATACTGAATGCTTAAGTTTCAAACTTGGATGCCCTTGCAATTTTACTAAAATCCAAAAAACTATATTATTGCATTGTTCCCAATTCCCAACTATATAAATACTTTAAGTTGTTGCATGTTAGTCTAGGGTTCTATATGTACGTTCATGTAACACAAAGCATCCATCTAACCATTAAAATTTAATTCTCGCAAAAGAAATTGGGAAGAATTTATTAGGTAAAAAAATATTACTGGTTTTGAATATTTTTCATCAAGTACATCTCAAATCAAACTCATTTTCTTATGATTACTTTTTCTAGATTTGATATGTTTTAGTCATCATTCGGCTTTGAGATGGTATTTTGTCCCTTTTCAAAAGGCAGCTAGTTTGACAGTCTTATGTCATATGCCATGCTAATTCGAGATGTAAATCTCCAAAGGAATTTGTGACATATAGCACAGCACATATGTGTGTGTGTAAATTATTGAACTTGTTCTCACTATTTCAATTTTATGATATGATTCAGGTCATGACTTGTAGACCCCGAGTAGATCTTTACATTAATCTCCCAGCTCTGTGTAAATTAGATAGCATGCTTCTTATAAGATTTGTTGGGCTAGTCTTTGTTGATCGCACATTGTTTTTGTAATCATTCTAAGTTTGTAGCTTCTTGTCTCAGGAAATATTAGATTGTCCCCATGACAGTCCACATCTGGATCATGATCATGATCAGTCCACATCTGGAAAGTCATTGCCCATGACAGAGAAATATGGGGTAACTTAAAAGATTGAGCTTCTTCGCAACATGACATCTGCAAGGAGAAAGGATTTCGAATTTATCACATTTGATAGCCATGATGCTACCGTGACAAGTGCTAAAAGCATCAATAATCAAAAGTTAGGTGAAAGAGAAAATAAGGTTTATCTATATTTTTTTCTGTATATTATTGATATTCTTTAGTGGATTTTGATTAATAACTCTTGTTTTGTTTTAGGCTAAAGTACGGGATAGATTGTCAAGACCGTTTCAGAGATGCAAAGGGAAATATGATTCTCGTGGTGATTTTGTGAATCCCAATTCTAAAATTCTCGCCCTCAAAGGTACGGTTTCATTACTAAATAATGTTTATCTCATGTGTTTTACTGCATTGAGAATTCTAATCATGACAAGATAATAAATCATTCCCCCATTTGTTGTTTTGCTATCCCCATAATATCTTTGTTTTGTACGAATTTATTTATTGATTATGAATGACTTGGTAAGTTGACATCATTTGGTAGTCAATAACTTAGTACCCCATCTAGTTATGCATTGGATTCATCATCTGGATATCAAGTCAATTCGCACCTAGAAATCACTAAGGATAGTTTATATATATATATATATATATATATATATATATATATAGAGAGAGAGAGAGAGAGAGGGTGGATGTTGACACAATTTGGGAGAAATGAAATACATGTCTTGTACTCTGCCAATGTCCTTTACCACATTTGAAATAACAAAACTCATTGTATATCTGTCATAAGTCATGTTACAATGAACCGAACATGACTTGGATATATGTTGTTGTGGTTCTCCATCTTGTGCAGCATCGCTGCTGTGGGTCGAGGGTTATAGGGAAGCTTGTTATCTCCACGGGGTCTTCATTTACTCTCTCAGGTTCTCTCTATAATCCTTTTTAATCATTATTTGTTTTTTTAATAGGCTAAAATCATAAATGGAATCTACATTGGGGTTATTGAGTTAGTTAATTGGCATTTGGATTGCAGCTACAGTAGCCTTATACAACAGTTGTATAACTTAGTTATATAACTAAGTTATATAACTGTTATAACGTAGTTATATAACTATTATTCCAATTTGCATTCGGAAATGTGCCTAATTGTCTCCACTGCATTGTAACATAATTTGCATTCGGAAGGTAGCCTTATTCTAATTTCTTGAATCTGAGTATCCATTGGGACTAAATGGTTAAGGAAACATAATCACATTCCTGATTTAATTTATGGAAGTGGAAGTAGAACTGTGAAACCCCAATATAACCCCAAATTTTGATGCAAAATTATTCTGTTGAATGTTTACATGGAAGTGGAAGTAGAACTGGAAAATAAATGCAATATGCTGCCTATTTTGAAAATGGTTAGAATGCCAGATTTTATTTGATATCTCTTTCCCACATTCTAATTCTTTTGTGATTATTGAATATATTAGAGGAGTGGTCCCATAGCCATCATAAATATTATCACCAATTGGTTCTTCCTCAATGAGAGCAGCCCAAGATTGCTTTATAAAACTAATGGGAGTATATTGCATGAGTTCCACAATAGTGGGAATTTTCTGGCCTACTTTTGTGTTGTTTTCAACCAAATTCATTATTCAACTTCTGATTTTCCATTAGAGAAGAATTCTGAACATTTTTTTGTTGCTTTGTTGTTCACAACTATTTCTTGTTCATGAATAGATTGGTGGTTTTCTACAAGAGAAATATTATCAGTCGGAGTAAAATCTTATTCTACTTCAACTTCCAAGGTTGCATTCCTCTCAACAGTCGTCTTAACATAAGTTATAATGTGCATAATACAAATGAATGTTGCTTTTTGTTCTCAACTTATAATGTGCATCTTATAATATAACTGTCATATAACATTATATAATAATTATATAATTGTTATATAACTTATGCTATATAACTGTTATATAATAATTTAATGATTTTCTTATTTTTTTTTAGTCTGGACTTATATTGAACTCTAGCACTTTTTATTGGTTTGGTGGGGAAATTAGTTTTCCGTCAATTTATGATCTTCTTTTCGTGTTCAAATATCATATTTATGCTTTTCGTGTTGATACTAGACTTGTTTCTTATTTGCAGGTTCACACATGGCATCCCCTGTATACGTAGTATTCAAAGGCCTAAATCCAGGTGTTTACACTTTGTGGCAAGCAACACACGCACAAGTCAATGGATACCGATGCGTCGTATTAAAAAACTTTGAGTCCATTGAACTTGCTCAGCAGGCGTACTCTAAGTACACAAAGGAGGATGTCACCGCATCAATACCCCCCACGGTTGATATACCTAGACTTCACGAAGCGTATCCATCGCGTGGTGACCCATGGTCTAGGTTTAGAATGATTCGTTATATGTTCATGACATTTCATGTCATCGAAGTGTTGTGTTGTTATTTTTTTAGTTTAGTTTTTATTCTATGTTCATTTTATACTTGACGCCCAAGAAGAGGTTGTTTTATTCTATGTTCATTTTGTACCGGATATTTGGAATATTAGAAATATAAATGAAATATTGTCAAATTTTTTAGCCTTGTTACATGTTCATGATATCTATTCTACTCTCAATATTTCATCATTTTATGAAAATCTAAAGCTGATTATAATAGCTCTTATCACATTTAACAAATTCAACTTTTGTAACTGCTAATAACAGTCACAAATTTATCACTAGTATTAAATTTTGTAACAGCTAATAACAGTTACAAATATAAGATTTGTAACTATTGTCAGCAGTTATAAATATCAAATTTGTAACTGCTGTCAGCAGTTATAAATATTATATTCGTAACTGCTGACAGCAGTTACAAATTGGGGTCACCGGGCATAACCTCCATAGGGGTTATAAAAATTTGTGACTTCTGTTAGGAGTTACAATATTTTCTTTGTCACCCCCTAAATTATGACGGTAAATAGCAGTTATCAAGGTCATTTGTGACTGCTAACAACACTCACAAATCACCCATTTTGGTGTAGTGTCACTTTCGGTTTGATGTCACCGTGATAAGGACTCCACGGTTTGACTTGGACGTGGGTTTATATCCATGGTTATAGGTGGCCTTGGTTTTGTTATTAGATATAAAATTTTAACATGGATATAACATTTCAATATAGATATAAATTTTCTATATTGAAATGTTTCATGTAACGGCTATCTGTTTTTATTGATTTTTGTTATTATATTGTCAATTCTTTTTGTACTAATTATTGTATTATTATTTCAGTTAGATGAGTCGGTACTAGATGATACATTTTGGCAAGATATATACAATCTTATTGTACATATTGTATTTACTCAATATGGTTCCACCGAGAAAGTGAATATGCGTGAACCGAATATCAGCGAACAAGAAACGGTATCAACCTCGCCCAAATGTTTGCATGATTTGTTTTCAGATTTAACATCATCTATGATAAAAAAAACATATTACGTAGTTAAATTTCAACACTTTGAGGTTTTTAATATATGACATTATTATGTGACATAATTTGATTGTATGCATTGTTAGGATGCGGAAATAGAAGAAGGATTGGATATTAATGCGATTAATCAAGACCATACAGCCGAATTCACCACTGAAGAGGCATGTTTAGTTTATTTATATTTTACTCAACATGATTTTACATTTATACTTGAAATCTTCGTTTAAATTCTCCTTTCACTTAACAATGTTCGTCTTGTGCAGATGTTTTATGATCGGGACAAGATGCTTGATTGGTGTCAGCAAGTTAATCACAAGCTTCATGCAATCGTGATAATTCTAAAATCCAACAAGGCCAGTATAGTCCACGGGGGGAGGGTTGTACGTGGTTGTGAGTGAAGCGAGCTTCATAGACCCCAAAAGACAAGGGGTTGGAAAAAAATAGGAAGCGCTCTTAGGAAACTCAAAAATGTGATTGCCCATTTCGATTGAAAGGAGTTCCCCGTGATAAAGGTCGTTGGGGGGTTGAAGTTGTCTGTGGGCAACACAACCACGAGGTGTCAAAATCACTTGTTGGACACCCATATGCCAGTCGACACTCGCAAGAAGAGTGAAACATTGCTTCTGAGATGATAAATAATGGGGTGGGCCCCAGGGAAGTACTCCATACATTGAAAAAGAGGTAGAGTATAATTGTGCATCCATACAAACAATATATAATGATAAAAGCAAAATGAAGAACGTTGAGATGCAAGGTCGCACCTCCACGCAAAAGTTGATGCATTTGCTCGGGGAGAAGAATTATATCCACTGGCATCGAAGGAATAAGCAAACCGGTGTGGTGGAGGGTTTATTTTTTGCACATCCCACCTTTTATTTGTTGGTTAAATGCTTCCCGAGTGTGCTTGTGATTTATTTCACTTACAAAACCAATCGGTACAATATGCCATTATTTGAGATGATTGGGGTTACTTCTACCGGGCAATCTTTTTGCATTACATTTGCATTTCTAAAGAGTGAGAAGGAGGAGAATTTTATATGGGCTCTGCAACATTTGCGATCATTATATGAGCCAGAAGCTTTGTCGCAAGTTGTTTTCTCTGACAAGCAACAATATTGTTTAAACGCTTTCTGAAACGTGTTTCCACTTGCCACCATTCTACTATGCTTATTCAATGTTCAAAAACACATTGAAGGTGCATGTGTGAAACACAACATCAAAGACAAGGACAAGAAGGTATTCATGCAAGGTTGGATTGGGGTATTGGAGTCGGAGAATACGAATGACTTTGAGAATGCATGGTTGGCTTTTCGCCAAAACTAGCAAGAATACCTGAACATGGTTGGGTACATACAGAAGAACTTGGTGCCTTCGCATTTTCAGTTCGCGCATGCATGGACTAATCGCGTACCCCATCATGGCAACCGAGCGGAGGGTACCCATGCGCAATTAAAAAAACACTTAACAAATAACACTGGTTCGTATGCGACAGTGTGGAAGGGTATGGACGCATTGCTTGGCCACAAAGTAACTCAAATTCAAACGAATTTTTAGAAATCACTCCAATCCACCAAGCATGGACACAGTGACGCGTTATTTCACGAGATCCGTGGTAGGGCATCACACTATACATTGGATCTAATTGTTATTGAGATAGAAACCATGCAATCGGTGTTGAGCGTATCAGGCGTTAACACCCAATATATGAAGATACGATGCTCCCACGTACTTCGCGCCATATACGTATTACCATGTCTCCACGAGTTGGCCCAATGGGAGAAACTAGGTCGAGCAATTCCACTGTGAGCACTAGATTGGAGGAAACTTGCCATTGTCCCGAACATCCCTCGGTACCATGACCTTGACTATATAATCGAGATAACATTATTTAAGAAAAGGTGGAATGAGGCGGATGAAACCGTTAGAAATATGATTCTAAGCAAGTTAATGGAGATTGTTGAACCCTTTAGCACACCCTTAATGGATCCCGTACAAATTCGTCGATAGGGTAGGCCACCTAAGGGGAAAAAATCTGCTAATATATCTACGAAAATAACCCCTTGTGCTTGGGAGCAAGATGTAGCGTCCACAGTGGAACTTAAGAACGTCTTCACAAATAAGACCACATTGACAGGGGTAAAATCGAAGACGTGGTCTCGAGAGAAGATAATGTATATGAAGGACGTTACCGAGTTCTTCCAATCATTTGTGGATGATATATCTGATGTAAAATCTGATGGAAACTATGGAAATAGGGCTATTTCCAACGGTGCGGGTGTTGGGAACGGACTGGAACATTCGCATGCTATTCGTAGTGCTTTGTTGTCTGAACTACGTAGGGACAGGACGTTTTGGGCTGCGGTGATGACCTCCTATAATATTGATGAGTATGAGTGGAGATTAGACTATTTTAGACGCTCGTGCACAAGCGAATGATGGTTTATAATGCCAGAGTTTGGCTACCTTGCAACGAATGCACTTAAGTTAATGGTTGTGTTGGTATCCAAATTTCAATGCTTAACTTTTGTTTCATTCGACATTGGGCCAAAACCTATGATGGAATACAATCACATTATCTATATATTGAACTCGTCAAATATTCATTGGGTGAGTTTGAAATGCACAAGATTTTTTCCCCTACCACCAATTGTCTCTAACTGAAGATCAAGGGCCAGTCAAGATGCACTTGAGTGGCCTACTTTGTTTAAGTCGCGCTTTCAAACATTTCAAAATCTATGTTTAAAAGACAATGCGACGAGAGATAAACCGTGCTTTATATCGTCTGATGAGGACGAGGACCTGGAGGCGGCTTAAATTCAATGGTGAAAGTCTTAGGGTTGATTATAACTTTTTGTAATTATCAGGATTGGAAACTTTTTGTAATTATTAGGATATATGTAAATTGGTTGTTCGAGAAAGTCTAGGGCTAATGATTGTAACTTTTTGCAATCATTGATTATATGTAAATGGATTGTAACTTTTTATATTAAAAATTATTGATTGTAACTTTTTGTATCTTTTTGCAATCATTACTATAATATAAACTGGTTATATGTGATAAATTGGTTATATGTGATAAATTGGAAATCTTGAGGTACTGTAGGCAACTTACGGTCCCTGGACACCCGATAGATGTGTACACGGTGACACCACACCATCCATGCCCAACATATGGTGACACCACACCGTAAATAAAACACATACGATCTACTGAAACCACCATTCCATATATTCAGAGACTTGGCCCATTTTTCATCCCAACTTACACGGTCCAATGAAATCGTGCATGGTATAGGTATGGTGAGAGGTAACCGTATGTATATAAACCACGGTTTGTTATCACCGTATGGTTTTTCCAAAGACTTGGTCCTTTTTTCACCCCAACTTAAACAATCCAATGAAATCGTGAAAGGTATAGGTACGATCAGTAGTGGTCATAAGTATAAATCCCACGGTTTGATCTCACCGTGTGGTTTATTCTAAAAGTTATCCCATTTTTCACCCCAACTTACATGGTCCAATGAAACCGTGAAAGGTATAGGTACGGTTAGTAGTAGTCGTAAGTATAAATCCCACGATTTAATCTCACCTTGTGGTTTATTCAGAAAGTTGTCCCATTTTTCACCCTAACTTATATGGTTCAATGAAATCGTGAAAGGTATGAGTACGGTCAGTAGTAGTCATAAGTTTAAATCCCACAGTTTCATCTCACCGTGTGTTTTATTCAGAAAGTTATCCTATTTTTTACCCCAACTTACATGGTCCAATGAAACCATGAATGTTACAGTTACGGTCAGTGGAGACCGTGATTGTTTATATGGCGGTGATACCATACCGTGGATATTCATAGCACGGTGACACCACACCATAAGTTAGACACTTACAGTCATTTCCCACTGTGTAGAAATACTCCACGGTTGGATCCCATCGTAATCTTCTATGCATAACCAATAATTAATTTATAATGTGATAATTCTAAATAATTAACCTTAAAGCACATAACATGTGATAATTCAAGCAGGTATCACAATTTTGTTAACATTCAAGCACGTAACATTCACACACATAACACAATTGTTTCAAAGTTGTTCCAACATGTGATAATTCAAAATTGTGATACTTTACAAACAAAAAAATTTAAAATACAGTTACATTAAAATTGTTCCAACAAATTTTGTTTATTTTCTCTTTAAACGCTTTTTGGAGGGGGAGGGGTGCTAGGGGGCCTTTTTCTTGGGGACTAGATAGTGTCGTGCCTTGGTCTGAGTTTCTTGATGCACCAGTGCATTTCCCTTTTTAGTATTCGCGGGCGTTCACTTGGCCTCAAGCAGGGCGT
Source organism: Sambucus nigra (assembly GCA_949130495.1). Taxonomy (NCBI): domain Eukaryota; kingdom Viridiplantae; phylum Streptophyta; class Magnoliopsida; order Dipsacales; family Adoxaceae; genus Sambucus; species Sambucus nigra. The sequence continues at coordinate 83,933,814 of OX422211.1, forward strand.
CAACCGTTGCACGTGATAGTTCAAAGAAATTTGTAACCTCCTAGTCCGAGCCTCCGTCAATAGCTTCCTGGAGCAGGCTAATGGTTAAGTCTATCCCATTAGCCTATATATAAATTATCATCAAATGTGTTAGAAAATTCTTGAACAAAGGAAATTAATTTACGTTTAAATTTCAAAATATTTACCATTTTATCCGAGGCCTTTACCTCTGGCTTGCATATTCTATGCTTGGGATTTTGTATGTATGGATGGGATCTTTCTAGGTACCAATGCATGTACCCATACACACATTCCTAAGGCACGGACCTCACCACGGTCGAACGTCTGGCATCGGACAAAACATGGTCGACCTAGTTGAGTTGATACCATTTCTCGATATCAAACTTTTATTTGTATCGGGAATGGGTCTTCCCCCTCTCCTCTGATAAAGGGCGTATTGGTGGTCTAGGAGTTATTTGAACACGTCCGACTCGACGTAGGACCCTCTTCGGGTAGTAGGGTTCCCCGACATCATAGCAAATAAGGAGGCCATTGTACCATGAGACCTCCAGAAATGGGTAGGCCTCACTTTTTTCGGAGTATGGATCCCATACAACCTAAACATATTTTCAAATGTTAGTACGTACATAAATAAAGAAAATAAATACTGACTATTAAACAAATAATACTTACGTCTAAATATTTTTAATCGTCTAAGGTTTCCCTTAGCTCCAGTATCTGAGCAAAGGCATCCCCTGACACTGTTTGCGCCCTCCATTTGCATAGACGTGGCTCGCTATGTTGAAAGTCGAGATTTCTAACACCCCTCCCCAAATTGAAGTGGTCGTATATCCAAGCCTGTAGTCAAAATAAAATAAATTTTCAATATAAACATATTAATTAGGAAATTATTATATTATAAAACAAAATTAAAAGCATGTGTTAAATTTAAAATATGTACCACGAGAAGGGGAAGATATCTGGCCACCTGTCTAACGTCTACCCAAGAGGCAATCCCCAACTGCCGATATAAATGGGCCAATACAGCCATCCCCCAAGTAGAGTCTTTGCATTTTCTGACCTTTCATAAAACTGCTGGTAGTACACTGGGACTTGGTTGCCTGATTTTTTAGGGAACAACAAGAAACCGACCATGAAAAGTAAGTACCCCCTAGAAGCCTGCTCAATCTTCCTCTTTGTAGCACATTTCTTCAGCTTCTCAACCCTCCCCTTACACAAATTCATTATCCAGTCAAAACGCACGACATATACAGACTTACACTCCTCGTTGGCCTCATCCTCGGTACAACCCAAATATTTAGTACGCCATTGGATTTGGGTCGTCTTCTCCTCAGCTTTTTTAAAAATAGTACCGTTCACCGGTTTACCAACTACCGGAATTTTGAGGATATAGTACATATCATTTAGGGTGATGGTCATCTCGCCAAATGATATATGAAATAAATTTGTCTCTGGCTGCTACTGTTCGATGAATGCCAACATCGATACATAGTATATGTACCGATATGAGTGTTTAATCAGACCGTACAGACTCGAGTTCCTCAACAACTTTATAACCCTCTCATCCTAGGTGTCTTTGTCCCACTCAACAAATTTCTTGTAGTGGTACACGAACTTCATTATTCCCCTCTCCTCATCTATATTCCAAATAGAATAACTGATATGGTTATTGTGGTGACAATTATTATGCAACACAAATAAATATGAAAGAGGTAACAATCAAGAAAAGATAAATAAAATGCCAATCACACAACAACGGGTATACGTGGTTCAGCAAAGATGTGCCTACGTCCACGGTGGTTCAGTCAGTGTTATTTCTCTATATTCTGAAGAATAAGTACAGAGAATACAACTTGTCCTTTGCCCCCGACTTAGGGTTTAATTTATACATGTATATGTTGGAGTAGTGGGGGTGATGGGTTCCTCCTTATTAGCCATCTCCCCTACATGGGATCGCGTTCCCCCACAACTTCTCTTCATGGGATCGTGGGGTAATCGGATCAATACAAAAGGTGATGGGCCTGGGCTTTGGGCCGCTAAGGAGAGGTTACTCATCCAGGCCTATGATGCTAAATTCAGGGTACCCACAATTGCCCCTAAATTTGTTGGGCCATTTTTACAGGTCCAATGAATTTAAATAATCAGCTATTATGATTGATTTCTTTGAAAACTGTGAAGTTGCTTTGGCGGCACCCGCTTCGCTATCCGTGCGCTATGATTAGACTTGAAGGCTCATTGGAATAAGGCACATTTCTTTTCGTCGCTTCAGTCTTTTCCAGCAATCTTCTATCTTCTGAGAACTCTTGCGCTTTGTACCTTTTGTTTTCGATCTCTACTTTCGTTGCTTCTTCGCCATTTGACCTGATCTTCTGTCTTGTAAGTCTCTCGTGCTCTTTGCATTTTCTCTTTGGTTTGTAGTTTTTCTTGTATTTTTCCAATGGCGAAGATTGGAAATAGGTCAGTAACTGAGTTTAGAAAATTCTATAGTATTCCTGAGTGGGTAGAGATTGAGTGTTGTGCCTCGCCTCCTAGGAACGTTAGGGATATCGAGGATGCACATTGGATTCACATCCTGTTGCTCTCCCAGGGGGGACTTACCTTCCCCCCTAATGATCTGTTTCTGCACTTCTTTAGCTATTTTAGTATTGTGCCTGCACAATGTTCGCCCAACGTATGGAAAATAGTGAACGGCGTGCATAGGATAAATCAATTGTATGGCACAAAGTTAGGGCTTGCCGAGGTCTACTTTTGTTACTCCTTTTCTTGAACGAGTTCAGGTGTTCTGTACCTTAAGGCTAGGAGCCCTGATAGGGTATTGGTAGTAAATCTACCTGATTCCCATAAGGACTACTGGCAAGAAGGTTTTCTTGTCAGGAATTGGCAATTTTCCCTCCAATTTGAAGGGTCGAGGTCTGATAGGTTCACCGTTCCCTTTTATGGGGAAGAATATATAGGTAGATGTCAGATTATTGTTTCAACCTTTGCTGATTTGTGATTTTTCTAACCTCTCCTTGCTTTTTCTTTTACAGCGAGGACAAAGAACTTGGAGCCTGCTCTCAGCGAGATTCGTATCTCGGAACTGGTGAAAGCTTGGAACATCAGGGAACCTTTGGGTGACGGCGAGCATCCTAGGTCTGTTGCTTTTCTACTTGAATACAAGAACACAGGCTCCAGCTTCATAGCCCGACCTGTGGATAGTGTTCTAGATTTTGACTCTTCCGAAGAGATTTCTGCTGAGCCCATCCAATTGGACGAAGAAGAGAGCAGCTCGGAGAGTGAGCCTGCAGGTGTTGTGAGTAATTTGGGTGCAGGCAGTGCTGACAGTAGCAGTTCTTCGAGCACTACCAGCAGTTCTGGTGAAGAGATGCCTCCCAGGAAGAATTTAATCAGAGATGATGATGATGATGATGATGATGTGCTTCTTGCACAGAGGTCCAAGAAATCGAAGACTGCCTCCGGGGCCATAGCTATTGGTTCTCGACCTTCTTCTCAGGAGCAAGAGAAGAAGAAGAGAGAGGAGGAGCAGGCGAGAGAGAGAGAGAGAAGAAAAAGGAGGAGGAGAGGAAGAATGTGGAAGAGAGAAAGAGAAGGGAGAGAGAAAAAAAGGAGGAGAGGAGGAAGATGGAATTGAGGACCAAAACTGGTCAAGCCCTGGTCCCAGTATCTGCCTTGTCTGAGGGGGCTTCGGTGGCCACCTCTCCTCAGCTTGCCCCTGCGCTGCTCGAGAGAGCAGTCCTTCCTGCAGATCGTGAGAAGGCGTTGGGGTCCGATCAACTGGCTTTGCAAGCTAGCCAGAGGCTTGCCTTGGTAAGGTTCCCTTCTAATTCTCAATTTCTTTTGACAAATTTTGATGGTTTGTTCTTCCTGATCCTTTCCTTGTTTTTTACAGTTTGTGACCGACTTCGCTGTACTCTATCGCTCTCGCGACGAGCTGGTGAGAAGGAACGGTGAGCTGGAGCAGCAGAAGTCTACTCTGGTAGCCAGGGGTTCTCAGCTGGAGGCCGATCTGAAGGCTGCTGATGCAGCTCGAGCTTCATCTGCCTCGGCCCTTGCTAATTCTGCTCGCGAGAGAGATGATGCTGTCAGGGAGCTTGGCGAGCTGAGGAAGTCGTATGACCTGGTATGATCGAGCAAGCTTGACTTTGCGGAGAAGAATAGGGTTCTTGCCGAGCAACTGGAGGCGGAGAAATCCCAGGCAGCCACTCTTAAGGAAGATTCGTACAACTCTGGCTGGGCTACTGCGTATGAGGACGCCGAGGTTCAGATAGGCTATATCAGTCGTCTGAACTTCAAGAAAGGGTGGAACAAGTCCCTCGTGGCTGCTGGGGTGGACGTTGCATCCCCACTCTTTGACGAGCATGATCCAGGGCCAAAGCCAGTCGTGGATGAGGACCCAGCCCCAACTGCTGAAGGCACCAATCCTGTTTCTCAGGCGACTCCTACTGATGCTCCCTTGGTCGAGGGGGCAGTGGACACCCCTGCAGAGGGTAATGCCCCTGGTGATGCTTATAAGAACAAGGGTCCATCCACCGAGGTTGCTAATTGATAGGGCTTCCTTGTAACTTTTTTCTTTTTTGATCTGATGTAACCTCGCTCATTATCAATGAAAAGACTTCATTTTTGTTTATGTTGATCTCTTTCTTTTCTCTTTCTTTTACTTGTAGTTGGTTGATGTGGATGACTATATTCCTGTTACCTCCCAACTAGGTAGGACTCTTGGTCCTAATGCAAGCCCTGCAGTTCGCCAGGCCTTTGCTAGGCTTTGCAGGTTTGCTAAGTCAAGGAACCAGAAATATAAGGATTAGTCCGAGCTGGTGGCCAAGTTGAAGGACAGGCTCCAGGAAATGGAAGAGATCGGTGCTTCAGTCCAAGAAGAAGTTAGCGAGCTGAGAGCGAAGTTACTGGAGGCCACCGAGATCAACCAAGTTGTGGAGTTTCTGCAGCGGGAGAATGAAGACCTGAGGCGGGAGGTCTCGAAGCTTAAGGAGCATTCGCCGAGCACCGCTTCGGCAGTCCTACAAGGTTCTTCTTCGTCGCGAGCTGCTCGGCCTCCCCTCCCGCGTGCTGGTAGGAGTACCAGGGGTAGGAATAGGGAAGTCGAGGAACAGCGTGAGAGGGAAATGGAGGAGCTGCGCGGCGATGTTCGGTGAGCTTATGTGACTGCTGCTGGGCTCCAGAGGGACGTTACCCGACTGCGGCATCTATTCAAGAAGGGCCCTCGCCAAGTGTGGACTGATGGCTATGATCAGGGCTGGCTAGATGCTCCCACAAGATTATCAGAGTTCGAGGAGCTCTCCTTCATCAGGGGGTGGTTGAGTGCTCTCAAAGAGCTGCAGGTCCCGAGGAACTCGATGTTGTGGTATCGGCACGAGATGTCCTCCTCTACTCTGATGCCCAATCCATTCAGGCGAGATGATCGATGGATCCCCATCGATGCTATTCCCCGGCGACTATTGGAGTTGGACGCAAATGAGGTCGTGGAGGAGTTCGATCCTGCTCCTGATGATGGGAGGAGAGTTAAAGTTGCTGACTACCTTGATCGGAGGCTTCCACCTCCTTGATATTTTGTTTTTTAATAATTGTAAATGCTTTGGGCGAGCTTCGCCGACTAAACATGTACTATTATTGTTTGTAAATATAAAAGATTAATGGAAAATTCGAGTTTTGGGCGATTTTGCCGACTAAACGTGTTCATCCAATCTTTTTATATTTTTGCAGCTTCACAATCCTTTTTATCTTGTCATGTGAGTGTCCGCCCAGTCCAGTATTAAGAATACCATTGTGCCCTTCCTTTACCTTTTAGGTCGTGTCGTCACACTCCCTTAGGCCTAAGTGGGGCAATTGGCGAGGACACACCTGTTATTGGATGTCTTTATCCGGTCAGGATTTTTTTTTACCAAAGTAGGTTTGATGCCTAAGAATACTCTGTAGGGCTTCATATATTGCCATGGGCAATGCTAAGAGGTCTGTCGTGCTTCATGACGATGACCTGAGGAGGGGTGTTCCCCTGCTATGCCAACCATTATACCTGTGATTTGAAAAGGATGTGCAATAAGATATAATTGTTACTTTTTAGAGAGTGATCAACTGAGAGATTTTCATTGGTGAATTGAGAAATAAACTGTCTTTTCCCATAATGAGTACAATAAAAAGGTCTAACCATAGAACTCTTAAAAATAAAATTTCTTGAGATTAGCTGCGTTCCATGCTCATGGTATCTCTCTGCCCTCCATCATTCTCAAATGATAGGCACCTTGCAGATCGTCTCTAATTATCTCATAAGGTCCTTCCCAGTTCGGGCCCACTTTACCGTCTGATGGATTCACTGTGTTGCCCAGGACCTTTCTTAGAACATAGTCCCCAACTTCGAATTTCCTCGGATTGACCCTTTTGATGTAGTGCTTTGCGAGCTGTTGCTGATAGCTCGCTAGTTTTACTAGGGCAAGTTCCCTGCGCTCGTCGGCCAAATCGAGTTCAGCGAGAAAAGCCTGATCGTTCTGACCCTGCTCGACAAGGTCGGATCTCATTGTAGGCAATCCTGCTTCTAGTGGGATGACTGCCTCCATACCATATGCTAGTGAGAATGGCGTTTCTCCTGTGGCTCGCCTAGGAGTCGTTCTGTATATGCGGTAGCTCGGTTGTCCACGCGCCTTTGGCTTGTTCTAACCGCTTCTTCAATCCAGCGATCACTGTCTTGTTGGAAGCCTCAGCTTGTCCGTTGCTTTGAGGGTAAGCCACCGAGCTGAAGTGGTGCTTGATCTCGTGTTGGTCGCAGAAGTCCTGAAAAGGGCCACTCTCGAACTGTGTTCCGTTGTCAGTGATGATGGTTCTGGGGATCCCGAATCGAGTGATTATATTTCTCCATATGAACCTCATCATGTCAGCATCTCGGATGTTCGCCAGTGGTTCTGCCTCGATCCACTTGGTAAAGTAATCAGTTGCGGCCAACAGGTATTTGCGATTACCGGCAGCGGTGGGCAGTGGTCCCACGATGTCCATTCCCCACTGGGCGAAAGGCCAGGGGCTGGTCAGGGATTTTAACTCGCTGGCGGGCTGGTGGACCATGGGGGCGTGAAGCTGTCATTTTAGGCATCTGCGGACATATACTGCGGAGTCCTTTTGCATATATGGCCACCAATAACCTTTCTTCATTGCTCGGAAGGCTAGAGACCTTCCTCCGACGTGACTCCCGCAGATTCCTTCGTGAAGCTCGTGAAGCACTGTCTTGACATCGCCTGGGTGGACGAATCTAAGGTAGGGGCCGGAGAAAGATCTTTTATACAAGTCGCCTCCCGTGGATAAGTGAAAGCGAGCAGCTTTGACTCTTATCTGGTGGGCAGTCCTCTTATCCTCTGGGAGCGTTCCGTTCTTCAAATAGTCTCTCAAGGGATCCATCCAGCTGGGGGCTGGTTCCAATTGGAGTATTGGTTTCGCTTTGGTCAGCTCGCAGTTGGGGTAAATGCTCGGGCAGCTGAGGAAATCGATAGGGATGATCCTTTTAAGGTTGGAATCAACTGCTGAGCTAAGGGCTGCTAAGGCGTCAGCGTGGCTGTTCTGCCCCCTGGGAAACTGTTGGATGATGATTTCTTCAAAGTTTGTCATTAAGTTTTTTACCAAGGAGAGGTAGGCTGCCATCCTCTCATCCTTCGCGTTATAGTCTCCACTTATCTGATTGGAAACTAGTTGCGAGTCTCCGAATACCTGTAAATGCTTTGCTCCCAGAGTTTGCGCCCTTTGGAGACCTGCTATTAAGGCTTCGTATTCTACTTCGTTGTTGGAGGCTGCAAATCCCAGCCTGATTCCTTGCTCGAGGACTGTATTTTTTGGAGTGATGAGAACAATTCCTACTCCTTCCCCCTTTGAGTTGGAGGCTCCATCAACGAATAGTTTCCAGCTTCCCCCTGTAGCTTGGTTGTTTTGTTCTGTTGGCTTAGGCTGGTCGAAGGGTTCTTCGCCTGTGAATTCAGCTATGAAGTCAGCAAGGATTTGACCCTTGATAGTTGTCCTTGGTTGAAATTGGATGTCAAACCGGCCGAGCTCGACTGACCATTTAGACAGTCTGCCCGACAAATCCGTCTTCCTTAGGATAGCCTTGAGGGGGTGTGATGTAAGGACGATGATCGTATGAGCTTCGAAGTGATGCTTCAGTTTCCTCGAGGACATTACTAGGGCGAATGCGAGCTTTTCCAATGGCAGGTAGCGCTGCTCGGCGTCTAATAAGGTTTTGCTCGCGTAATAGACTGGATGTTGGATCCCTGTAACTTCACACATTAGCGCTGAGCTGACAGTATGGCTGGATACAGAGAGGTAGAGGTACAAAGAGTCCATTTGCTGTGGTATGATAAGCAGTGGTGAGGAGCTTAGGTAGGACTTGAGCTCATCTAATGCTTGTGAGCAACCTAGGGTCCATTCTACCGTTTTGCTGCCTTTTAAGAGTTGGAAGAAGGTCTTGCATCTCTCGGAGGATTTAGAAATGAAACGATTTAGAGCAGCGAGCATTCCAGTGAGCTTCTGTACTTCACGGATTATGCGAGGAGGTTGCACTCTTTTGATTGCATCAATCTGGTCCGGATTAGCCTCTATGCCTCGCTCGCTGACCAAATACCCAAGAAACTTTCCTGACTGGACACCGAAGGAACACTTGCTCGCGTTGAGTTTCATTCGGTACTTCCTGAGGATTTCGAAGGTAATTGACAGGTCCGAGAGGTGATTTTCCTTCTCCTTGCTCTTGACAAGCATGTCGTCGATGTAGACCTCCATTGTGTCTCCCATTTGATTCTTGAACATTTTAGTAACCATCCGCTGATAGGTTGCCCCTGCATTTTTTAGCCCAAAAGGCATGACCTTGTAACAGTATAAACCAACCGTCGTGATAAACGCCGTTTTGTCCTGATCTGGGGCATACAGGGGAATCTGGTGATAGCCTGAGTATGCGTCCAGGAAACTCATTCGTTCGTGAGCTGCAGTGGCGTCTATTAGTTGGTCTATTTTTGGAAGAGGGAAGCTATCCTTGGGGCAAACTTTGTTGAGATCAGTGAAGTCTATGCAAACTCTCCACTTCCCGTTGCTTTTTGAAACTACCACTGGGTTGGATAACCATTTGGGGAATTGCACTTCCCGTATGGACCCTGTATCCAGCAGTTTTTCGACTTCTTTTTCTATTGCTCTGGCCTTCTCGGGAGCAGTTCGTCGTGCCTTCTGCGCTATCGGCTTGAATGTGGGATTGACGTGCAACCGATGGCAGACCATATTGGGATCGATTCCTGGCAGCTTATAGGGTTCCCAAGCGAAAACGTCTATGTTGCTTCTGAGTAAGGTTAACAAATCCTTTTGCTCTTGGTCAGTGAGTGAGGTCCCGATCAGGAAGACTCTGTTGTTGTCGCCTTCTTTAGCAATTACTTCTACCAGGTCCTCTACAACACGCTCGGAGGGGAGGAGCCTAGTCTCTTCCACTCCGGGCCTTCCATATTTTAATTGCTATTTGGAAGGGATTGCACCTTCCTCCACTTTCTCGCTGGTTTGAACGGTTTTTTTCTCTAGCTTTGGTCGGATGGCCGCTATGAAGCACTTTCTCGCCATCGCCTGGTCGCCATGTATCTCCATCACTCCCCGCTCGGTGACATATTTGAGTTTCAGGTGGTAGGTCGAGGAGACTGCCTTCATTGCATGAAGCCATCCCCTGCCGAGGATGGCTTGATACGGTGAATCGATGTCGACCACCAAGAATTCGATCATTTTTGAAACATTTCCAGCGAGCACTGGTAGTACTATCTTGCCCAGAGGCATGGTCATTTTCCCAGCGAAGCCGACCAGAGGAACAGTGGTTCCCTTTAGGTCGGTGATGTTCAACTTCAATTTTCTGAACAGGTCGATATACATTACTTCGGATGAGCTCCCTTGATCGACGAGCAGCCTGTCGATATCAAAGTTGGCTATCCTGAGTGTAATGACTAAGGCATCGTGATGTGGGGTCCTTACTCCCACAAGATCTTCATCCGTGAAAACAATATGCTTGTTGTAGTTGATGTCCTCTGCTCGCCGACGTTTTCCTACCTGTGATTTTGCTGGATCAATCTGAAAAGCTTGCATTACCGCTGTCAGCTTTTTTACCTCCATTCGAGCTGAGTTACCCTAGATTTGCTTAACATCGGATACTCCATGGATTACTGCGAATTCGTGTCCGGCGTCGTCTTCCAATACGTTGTCGGGTTTTGCCTCCTTGTGGACAGTCACTCTCTCTACCTTCCTTTCCACAAAGTCATTCAAATGTTCGGATTGGGCCAACTCCTCGAGGTGGGACTTAAGAGCCTTGCATTGCTCGGTCTTGTGCCCTCCATCTTTGTGGAAGGTGCATCTCAGTGCATTGTTTCTTTTCGATGGGTCTCCTCCCATTTTTCGGGGCCATTTGATGAACGGCTCATCCTTGATCTTCGCGAGAATTTTGTAAATTGGTTCTTTGAAGACGGTGTTGACCGCCTGGAATGACTTTGCAACGTCAGGGTTCCCTCCGTTTTTGGAGCCATTCTTGCTCCCATTCTTTCCTCCTTTTTTCTGGTTATCAACTTTCTCACTTCCCTTGGTAGAGAGCTTGGCTCGACCGTTTTCTCCTATGTTAAGGCGGGTGACATCTTCCACCTTTGCGTATTTCTCAATCCGGGCCATCAGGTCATCAATGGTGGTTGCTTCCTTCTTTGTCAAGGACTGGTAAAGGAGGGAAGAGCTAGGTAGCCCAATTTTGAATGAAGCCACTGCCACCTCTTCTGCGCAGTCCTCGACTTCGTTGAATAACTCCCAGTACCTCTTCGCGTAGTCTCGAAGTGTCTCCTGAGGCATTTTCTTCATTGTTAATAGAGCATCCATCCTTTTGGGATGGGAGTTGCTGGTGATTAACCGGGTCGTAAAGAGCTCGGCCAGGGATTTGAAGTTTCTGATGTATCGGTGAGGGAGTTTCTCGAACCATTTCTGGGCCATGTCATGAAGGCTCGAGGGAAAAATATGGCACATCAGTGCATCTCGGTGATTCCAGAGGGTCATAGCCTGCCGGTACTACCTAACATGATCAATGGGATCGGTCTTCCCGTCGTAAATCTTGAACCTTGGAATAGCAAACTTTTTGGGAGCTTCTTCTTCTTCAATTTCCCTCATGAAGGGAGATTTCATCTGGGTCTTGAGGGCTCTCCTGGCGAGTTCTCTGGTCGACCTGGTGCCGCGGTGAGCTGGATGTTGGTCCATTTCTCTGCGGACTAGGTTCCGTATGTTGTCGTCGCTGCGAGCAGGGCTCTGATAGCGGCGAGCTTTTCTCAGTTGCTTGCGGAGGTCGTCGTCTGAGTCGCCACCTTCGAACCCTTGATATTGCCGCCTAGGGCTCCTTCCTCGGCTGCGAGATTTGCTCGCCTGAGGGCTAGGAGTGCGATAGGGGCGTCTTCTGGTATCAGGACGTAGTTCTTTCTCCAGTTTTTCCAGTCTTCTTTTCAAGCGAGCATTCTCAGCCTCATATCTGCGAGAAGACTCCCTCTACTCGTGGAGCCTTGCTTCGTATGCATCGATCAATCTGGATATCTGAGTGGACCTTGCTGGTCCTTGACTTTCTTCTGAGGCTGGCCTTTCTAAGCGAGCCCGTTGATCTGAATGTCGGACTTCAGACCTAATCCTGCGAGGAGCGAGTGGCTCCTGAATATCTCCTGCTTGAGGAGTGTTGCTGCTGTGACCAGACATCTTAGATTTTTTCTCGGCGTGGGCTCTTCTCAGGGAAAGATAAACGATTCCCACAGATGGCGCCAATTGTGGTGACAATTATTATGCAACACAAATAAATATGAAAGAGGTAACAATCAAGAAAAGATAAATAAAATGCCAATCACACAACAACGGGTATACGTGGTTCAGCAAAGATATGCCTACGTCCACGGTGGTTCAGTCAGTGTTATTTCTCTATATTCTGAAGAATAAGTACAGAGAATACAACTTGTCCTTTACCCCGGACTTAGGGTTTAATTTATACATGTATATGTTGGAGTGGTGGGGGTGATGGGTTCCTCCTTATTAGCCATCTCCCCTACATGGGATCGCGTTCCCCCACAACTTCTCTTCATGGGATCGTGGGGTAATCGGATCAATACAAAAGGTGATGGGCCTGGGCTTTGGGCCGCTAAGGAGAGGCTACTCGTCCAGGCCTATGATGCTAAATTCAGGGTACCCACAGTTATGATAGTTTTTCAGGAGTTCGGGGTCATTTAGCATGCACCCCTCGAATGGTCCAGAATCAGAGTGGCTTATTTTTTTATGAATTTTCTTCTTAGGGGATTTCGATGTGGACTGTTGGATTTCATCTTCCAAGGAATAAGACTCGTCCTCTCCTACCTATTCTTCCTCTCCTCCTCTATCTCCTTCTCCCTCTCTCTCTTCATCTCTCTTTGCCTCTCTCTCTTCCTCTCTTTCCTCCCCTCTTTTTTCCTCTCTCTTCATCTTTTTTTCCTCTCTTTCCTCCTCTTTTTCTTCCCCTCTATCTTCCTCTCTTTCCTCATATCTCTTTTCCTCTCTTGATTTATCTTGTTCTTTCTATTCCTCTTTATCTCCCGCTCTTACCTCACCCCTTACACTAACCCTAATCAAATCACCTACAACAGCCTCAACTACTTACTCAATTAATTGCGAAGTAGCACCCTCGTTAACATTAAGTAAACCTCCTACCACTTGGTCGACTACTTTATCCAACGAACTCGTAGGAGACTATCCTTTGCTCGAATTAGTGGCCTCACTAGCACTACTACTACTAGAGGAAGATACGAGTAGTCATACTCCCTTCTCCACCTCCAACCTCCTCTTTCGCTCGGATGCGGTAGGAGGATTTTTGCTTCTCACCATTTATATGGCCTACATAAGAAATTAACAAACTATATTAGCAAATGAACATTGCTAACAAAGAAGAAATAATAATTGGTGAAAGGGATACATGCATACATTAGAAATATAATTACTAAAACTAATTAGTAAAACTCCCAAAAACACCTAATTACTAAAAGCTAATTAGTAAAATCCATTTATTAGAAACAATAATTACTAAATACATGAATATATGAAATTAGAAATAAATTGGTACTTTAGAGACTACAAATAAAATTAGAAACAATGATTAGTAAAATTATTTATTAGAAACAATAATCACTATGGTCTATTGTGAAAAGAATCATTGCCCATTCAACATCTCCTTTTTTAATTGTTGTTACTAAAACCTAATTAGTAAAACCTATTTATTAAAAATAATAATTAATAAAAATACATTAATATATTAAATAGAAAATACATTGGTACTTATGGTAAGAATTGAAGGTGAAAAATAGACCCATAGTTGTATATGGTCGAGAAAAGGAACGCACGGTTGTATTTGGCCATGAAAATGAAGCCACGGTTGTATATGACCGTGAAAAGGAACCCACGGTGAGAACTGGACGTATATGGTTAACCACAGTTTGTTATGACTCTATATTGTTGGCACTTCGGTAACGAAAAATCATAGGAGCAGAACCAATTTTTTTTCTTTTTTCAAATCCGTAAACCCTAGGTTTTTCAAACCGTGTAAAACCCTTATGTTAACGCACAAATGGAATATATGTTCAGTTAGATTAATTAGAATTACATTATAATCAGTTTATAATGGATTGTTTTATATGTAATTTGCATGCTAAGGTTTAATACACAAAATAAGAGCACAAAATGATAGCATGATGGTAATGGGAGTAAGGTTTAAAGGTATAGCATACTGGAAATGAAGCTTGAGGGTAATTACTAGGGTTTGAGAAAACAATTGAAGTAAGTTGAAAGGTGTGACACCCCGCTTAATAAAATACCGGGTGATCAGTCCTATACCAAATTAAAACAGGAATCTCAGTTGGATCATCCTTAGCATCACTGTCGAAAACTTTTTAAAACTTACTAATCACCTAGTATTCCAAAAGTTGGTGCCAATTTTAACTTTTTAATTACACAAAATAGTGCATGCGGAAATAAGTATAAACCATTCACACAACTGAATAAAACTCAACTGAATAATTAATTACACAACTTGCCTAATAAACCACCGGCCACCAAAGAAATAATCCAATACAAATATCCAACACCGGAATAAAATAAGTCTCAAAACTAAACTGAAAGTGGGCGACATGCCCTAAATAAAACTGGAACTGATAAGTGATTCCTACTCTAGGAATGAATGAATGATTCGTCTAATCCAAACTCCTGCTAGCATCCACATATGCTGCAGCTCCCTGTCCCTGGAATAGAATATCAATCCTGGCGTCCCTGTGGCTAGACACCTAAAAGGTTTTAAAAATAGTTTTATAGCAAGGGTTAGAACCCAAAACGTTTTGAAAATATTTAGCAAGTGAATTAACTGCAGTAATTTAAAATACATGAATGCGCTTCATATTTAAGTTAGTGTCGCACTCCCTTGTGGACATTCTCACCCCTCCACTAATGTGCACACCTAACGATTACCTTAACCCCACCTAGTTGCACTATCCCGTTCAACTAGTCTCGGTATAACCTCCCCTTGCCATACTAATCTAACCCGAGTATAATGATTCTTGAATTATAAGTTATATCACAATTAACTTAATTAATTCCTCTTAAATAGTAGTATATAACCATGTCACAATTTATATAAAGTAAATACATCACACATTGTATTATTACCCACATATAATATTTACTACCATTATATACGTACCTTTACCACAACATCCACACATATAATATACGTATATCCATCTCTTCGAGTATACCCTCGCCGGATGATTCCCTCTAAAATGTTATCTCACTAGGTGTGCTCACAAAACCTAGTTCTCCAAGTTGGAATCGCTCACCAACTTGGCCCAAAATATAAACGTAGTGGAGGCGGTCATATTCCTTCCCTGAAAGTGAGATAAATCCATCACCTATATATATCGGACGCTATGACCTAGGAATATACTCGCCATACTCCTCAAGCTAGGGGATTCACCCACATCGCGCAAACTCCCTTGATAGTATTAGAGTATATAAACTGAATAAATATCTAGTCACTGATATTTAATATCACACACAATATATACACGTATATATATATATATATATATATATATATATATATATACTATCACTACAACATATATATATATAATATAAACCTCGGCTTTACCATGTACTCAAAACCCCGTACAATGCCTGTAATTTCCTGAGTTTGTGGCCCGACTCAACATAATTAAATTTCTCACTTAATAATTTATCATATTCCCGAGTCTATGGTCCGACTCTAATATAATTAATTCACACCTCAATTAATATGATACTTTCCCTGAGTCTATGGTCCGGCTCTAATTAAATTAATTAACACACCCATTAATTTAACACCTTCCCGAGTCTATCGTCTGACTCTAATTAAATTAATTAGCACACTTATTAATTTAATACCTCCCCTAGTCTACAATCCGACTCTAAGTAAATTAATTAACACACCTATTAATATAATACCTACTCGAGTCTACACTCCGACTCTAATTAATTTAATTATTACACCCATTAATTTAATGCCTACCCGAGTCTACAATCCGACTCTTATTTAATTAATTTACAGGTGGTTGTCTTCCCCGGCTTGCTGTTTCAGCCATAACCGAATTTCCAAGGTTTTACATCTCAAATTTTCAACCTTAAATGATTATTTTTATCCAATCAATTATTCCCAAAACAAGTCCCAATCATCTATAATTGTTTTAGCATTCCCGATTCATACGATATCTCACTATATTTAAAATGGGTTTCTCCGATTAATTTCCATTGTTCATTCACGATTGGATCCACAATCCACATAGTTCATATCAAACATGGATTTCTGCTATAGTTTTCATTCTAACAACCTAGAATAACACTATAATATCAATTTGATTCATCAATACTCACATCATGATTTCTAAATAAAAGACCCATTTTCTCCCCGAAAATTCACCCGAGAATAGATTCAGTTTTACACATCACCATAATATGAATTGGATATCACAATTTAATCATTACAGCAAGTTAACCACTTGCCTGAAATTGTTCGTAGGGTCTGATTCCGTCGGTGAAGAGATTGGTTGACGAAGAACACCCCAAATTAATCCCTTAATTTGGCTCCAAAAGACTCCTAATTGATCTTGACTTGCTTTTCCCCAATTTTCCTCTCAAGCCCTAGGCTTAGAGTTGTGTTGACTGTCGTTCCCTAATCTCTCAATTAGGTTAAAAACACTAAATCCCATTTTGGCCATGTGAGCCTAATTAAAAAGGCCCAACTCACCCCGTGTGGGCCCGGTTATACCCAAAAATACCCCGAGACCCAATTACTACCCCCGGGTACTCTTTTCTGACTATCTCGACCCATCCAAACGCAACTGCGCGCTCAAAATTGCCATCCGAAATACTTTTCGACATCTCCAAATTTCAACCTCAAAATGCGACATGCGAGATTTTGAATCATTAAACTTAAAAGTCGCCAATTATAAATAATTCTTCCCACTTAAATAAATTCTCCAAATCATAAATTTAAGTTTCTCCAATTTAAATATTTTTATAACTCCCAAAAATAATTAAATATTAAATCCTCTAAATTAGGAGGTGTTACATACTCCCCCCCTTACAAAGAAATTTCGTCCTCGAAATTAAGATGAGGATAATGTTCTAAGCTTTGCATATTACTCTCTAGTCATGTGCCTCCAAGCCCGTTATATCTATCCCATCCGCTTCTAACCATACTTTACACAAGTATGCATTTAAAATTTACCGGGGCGCCCATACACCCTATGCTCGTGTTTAATCGCACAAAATTTGCCTTAATTAACCCGGGTGCCCATACACCCTATCCCCGTGCTTTACCGCATGAAAGTTACCCGACTATGCTAGTCATAACCCGTAATATAACTTCGAACCCGTAGTCATATCACATATATATACTGCCCGGGTACCTAACCCATGTACTAAAGTCCAAACATATTCCCACAAAATACTTGTCTCTCAACACAAAAGTATATACGCTTACCCTTATGCTACCAAAGACAACATAAAATACCGCGCCCTTACTATCACTCATCCTTATGCAAAATAAACCCCGATCTATCTCTCTTTGCTCGAAAATAAATCTAACCACCCTGATTCACTTCAGTAAACATCCCTACTTATCGGGGTAAAATGTGAGAACACAAAACCCCACTTGGTGTCTATCTCCCCACACAATATAACATAATTATACACATATACATAGGCTAAACTCCCTTTCAGGTGATACCTCATACCAATCATATCCTGGTGTCGCGAACACCCAAACTTACCCCCACTATTCACAATGGTTCAACTCCCATCGCTATCCAGACGATATTTCAGAAATTATTATCAACCCTACTCCCAAAATTCTCGAAAGTAGTAACTCTTCTCATAATTCAAACCTTCACTCAGTGTACACCTCCACTCTCCCGTGAAGAACACCAAATAAACTCCGCTACCCCACGAAAAGTTTATCCACATATTATGGCTGCTACAGCCAGTGCACCCACTAAATTCGACTCACCCACGAGCTCTAGTGAAAAATAAGTCTTATATTGTGACATCTTCTTTGTCACTCAAAAATATACCCCACGCCCATAGGGTAAAAATAATTACCTCTATACTACAACTGCAACGGCTGATCCTCGGGTTCCAGAGCATCTTCTACCTGCCCGAATGTGCCCATGACTTGCTTTAGTGGCTATACATCCAGGACCTCGTCCTGTAGTTGACCCCTGCCTCGCTTAAGAAAATATATCTTCATGTGTCTCGCTTCCCCCACAAATGAAACACCTTCAATACATTCACCCTGCCACTGGTCCCTTTCATGCCGACCTTGTTGGAATTCCTGTCCATCCTGTCGATAGCCTCGAGTTCTAATCCTTTGGCATAATTTCCTTGTCGAAAATCCTACCCCTGATCTCCCCATGTCTGTTGTTGGGATACTCCACTGGTACTGTTCCCTCCAGCCTTATCCGACTGGTTAGTTTCCACTCCCCTCTTGCTTCCTTTCATGTGGAATCGATATTCCTATCAGTGCCGGAGTGTAGGGTTAACGACATCACTATAAGCTACTAATGCGTATTTACCAATTAAATGTTGTTTGATTCTCCAGACTAATCCATCCACAAACCTTTACTTTCTTTCTCTTTTCCCTGCTTACCTCATCCGGTACAAAATTTTGCCAACGAGTGAATTCTTCCTCGTAATCAACCACTGAACGGTCCCCCTGAGTTACCTCACAAAATTTTCTCCTCGTTTCGGTCTCAACCACTGGAGGAAAATACTTGCGGTTGAACCGCACCCAAAACTCTGCAATGGCTAGTGTGTCCCTTTCCTCAACTGTGGTGATCGACTCCCGCCACTGTAGCGCTGCTCCCACTAAACTAAAAGTGGTTAGCATTTTCTTTCGCACCTCATCGTAATCTCCCATGCGTAGGTGACAATAGATATCTCTCTTCCTTGACACGCTAGAACTACATCTGAGCCCCCTCGCAACTCTTGGTGGGTTCCCACTAAAAATAACCTCTCTTTCTTGTTTCCACCCCGAGGACCCCGCGTCAATCTGAACATCCGGCGCCACTAACACTTGTGGCAGATCCCGTGGAAAGTACCCTGCCGTAGCGACCACCGTCGCATCAACTGCCTGTGCCACTATTTCAGTTACCTGTGCTGCATAAATCATCTCTGGATGTTGCTGCGGTAACTCTTGCTCCTGATGAGCCTCCCTAGTCTCATCTCCCCCTGCTGCCCTAGCTGCTCTCTCTCTCTCCTGGGTGGCATCTGGAATGAGAATCGAATCGTATGAGTTCATATCAAATAAAAATTTGGCAGAAGAACTTATATGCGCATACGTATGAGAATACAACAATCCTATAATAGGGATTTATATCAAAGATTTCTAAGCCGAAACGTTAAAAGCCGCACCGATCCTAAGGACACTAGAACCTGATGCTCTGATACCATCTGTGACACCCCGCCTAATAAAATACCGGGTGATCAGTCCTATACCAAATTAAAACAGGAATCTCAGTTGGATCATCCTTAGCATCACTGTCAAAAACTTTTTAAAACTTACTAACCACCTAGTATTTCAAAAGTTGGTGCCAATTTTAACTTTTTAATTACACAAAATAGTGCTTGCAGAAATAAATATAAACCATTCAGACAACTGAATAAAACTCAACTGAATAATTAATTACACAACTTGCCGAATAAACCACCGTCCACCAAAGAAATAATCCAATACAAATATCAAACACCGGAATAAAATAAGTCTGAAAAACTGAACTGAAAGTGTGGGTGACATGCCCTAAATAAAATTGGAACATATAAGTGACTCCTACTCTAGGAATGAATGAATGATGCGTCTAATCCAAACTCCTGCTAGCATCCACATATGCCGCAGCTCCGTGTACCTGGAATAGAATATCAATCCTGGTGTCCTTGTGGCTGGACACCTAAAAGGTTTTTAAAATAGTTTTATAGCAAGGGTTAGAACCCAAAACATTTTGAAAATATTTAGCAAGTGAATTAACTGCAGTAATTTAAAATACATGAATGCGCTTCATATTTAAGTTAGTTTCGCACTCCCTTGTGGATATTCTCACCCCTCCACTAATGTGCACACCTAACGGTTACCTTAACCCCACCTAGTTGCACTATCCCGTCCAACTAGTCCTGGTATAACCTCCCCTCGCCATACTACTCTAACCCGAGTATAATGATTCTTGAATTATAAGTTATATCACAATTAACTTAATTAATTCCTCTTAAATAGTAGTATATAACCGTGTCACAAGTGATATAAAGTAAATACATCACACACTGTATTATTACCCGCATATAATATTTACTACCATTATATACGTACCTTTACCACAACATCCACACATATAATATACGTATATCCATCTCTTCGAGTATACCCTCGCCGCATGATACCCTCTAAAATGCTATCTCACTAGATTTGCTCACAAAACCTAGTTTCCCAAGTTGGAATCGCTCACCAACTTGGCCCAAAATATAAACGTAGTGGAGGCGGTCATATTCCTTCCTTGAAAGTGAGATAAATCCCTCACCCATATATACCGGACGCTATAACCTCGGGATATACTCGCCCTACTCCTCAAGCTAGGGGATTCATCCACATCGCGAAAACCTCCCTTGATAGCATTAGATTATATAAATTGAATAAATATCAAGTCACTGATATTTAATATCACACACAATATATACACGTATATATATATATACTATCACTACACTGTATATATATAATATAAACTCCGACATTACCGTGTACTCAAAATCCCGTATACTGCCTGTAATTTCCTGAGTCTGTGGCCCGACTCAACATAATTAATTTTCTCACTTAATAATATATCATCTTCCCGAGTCTATGGTCCGACTCTAATATAATTAATTCACACCTCAATTAATATAATACTTTTCCCGAGTCTATGGTCCGACTCTAATTAAATTAATTAACACACACATTAATTTAATACCTCCCCGAGTCTATCGTCCGACTCTAATTAAATTAATTAGCACACTTATTAATTTAATACCTCCCCGAGTCTACACTCCGACTCTAAGTAAATTAATTAACACACCTATTAATTTAATACCTACTTGAGTCTACACTCCGACTCTAATTAAATTAATTATTACACCGATTGTTTTAATACCTACCCAAGTCTACAATCCGACTCTTATTTTATTAATTTACACATTAATTAATCAACACAAATCCGAGTCTGTGGTCCGACCCTCATATAATTAATTTACACATTAATTAATTAACACAAATCCGAGTCTGTGGTCCAACTCTAATATAATTAATTTACACATTAATTAATCAACACAAATCCGAGTATGTGGTCCGACTCTAATTTAATTAATTTACAGATTAATTAATAAACACCCTTTCCGAGTCTACAATCCGACTCTAAATTAATTAATTACAAAATCAATTAATTTGATAATTTGGCGTCACCCAACCATTCTCCCCGGACTCGCTCACTTGGCCCATACCTTAATATTTCCCGAGTCTATGTTTCGACTACGAATTAATTACTCTCTCTCAATAATTAATTTAATACTTTGGTGTCACTTAACCAATATACCCGAACTCACTCACTTGGTCCATCTTACATGTCAAAATTTCATACCCACATATTCGCCCACAATGTGTCACACATTCATCTCCATAAATTCCTCAATTATATTTACCTATAATTATCAACGTACCCGGACTCGCCCACTTGGTCCATAATGAAATATTTCACCTAAATTCCTTTAATAATGTAGTGTCACCCAACTACAATACCCAAATATTATTCCTCGGCCCAATATCAATAATTATTAATTATTTTCCCAAATTCGTTCATCTCATGACATACCGTTCACACCCTCCTAAACCCAATTATATCACCCTATAATTGTTAAGAAAAAATTGTGTCCCATATAAATTTATCACCAAATAAAAGTAAGGGATTAAATCTTAAATAAAATCCTCTTTATAAACAAACTGGCCGAACTGTCAAATTCCTGGGACCATCGATCGATCGATCCCTCTAGGTCGATTGATCGATCGAGCAGGTGGTTGTCTTCCCCGGCTTGCTGTTTCAGCCATAACCGAATTTCCAAGGTTTTACATCTCAAATTTCCAACCTTAAATGATTGTTTTTATCCAATCAATTATTCCCAAAACAAGTCCCAATCATCTATAACTGTTTTAGCATTCCCGACTCATACGATATCTCACTATATTTAAAATGGGTTTCTCCGATTAATTTCCATTGTTCATTCACGATTGGATCCACAGTCCACATAGTTCATATCAAACATGGATTTCTGCTATAGTTTGCATTCTAACAACCTAGAATAACACTATAATATCAATTTGATTCATCAATACTCACATCATGATTTCCAAATAAAAGACCCATTTTCTCCCCGAAAACCCACCCGAGAATAGATTCAGTTTTACACATCACCATAATATGAATTGGATATCACAATTTAATCATTACAGCAAGTTAACCACTTGCCTGAAATTGTTCGTAGGGTCTGATTCCATCGGTGTAGAGATTGGTTGACGAAGAACACCCCAAATTAATCCCTTAATTTGGCTCCAAAAGACTCCTAATTGCTCTTGACTTGCTTTCCCCCAATTTCCCTCTCAAGCCCTAGGCTTAGAGTTGTGTTGACTGTCGTTCCCTAATCTCTCAATTAGGTTAAAAATACTAAATCCCGTTTTTGGCCATGTGAGCCTAATTAAAAAGGCCAACTCACCCCGTGTGGGCCCGGCTATACCCAAAAATACCCCGAGACCCAATTACTACCCCGAGTACTCTTTTCTGACTATCTGGACCCAACCGGACGCAACTGGGCACTCGAAATTGCCATCCAAAATACTTTTCGACATCTCCAAATTTCGACCTCAAAATGCGACATGCGAGATTTTGAATCATTAAACTTGAAAGTCGTCAATTATAAATAATTCTTCCCACTCAAATAAATTCTCCAAATCATAAATTTAAGTTTATCCAATTTAAATATTTTTATAACTCCCAAAAATAATTAAATATTAAATCCTCTAAATTACGGAGTGTTACAAAAGGCTGAAAGGTTTGGGAGAGAAGTTAAAGAGAGAGAGAGAGAAAGGAAAAAAGTGAGGTTTAAAATTTTTTGGGTTTTTATATGGACGAAGGTTAATGTGGTGTTATGTGTTTTTTGTATTTTGGACAAATTTTGAGTACTTATGTGGTATTTTGGACAAAAGGGTGTTTTGGAGATATTTTTTTTAGTGTATTTATTAGGAGCCTGTGTATTTTGTATAATCACAAAATGACTTGTTGAACGTTAACACTATTGAATTTCTTCATGTTATTTTTTGAGAATTTTTTAATTAGCTTATATTCAATATTCGTATTTATCAATGTACATGATTATTTATATCTAAGCTCAATTCTAATTTCCAACATGTCTTCAATTTATTAAATACTAGCTCATGATGCACACACGATGTGTGTGATACCTGTTAACGATTAAATTAAGGAACTATCTTGTTTATTTTAAAAATTGTATTATTTATTTATACAATATTATATTCTGAAAAACAAAAATATAAACATAATATTTTGGATATGAAAAATCTTAATATTTTGGAAAATAATAAAATTATTATTCTAAAAATATAAAATCATAAAAGTCATTTTTTTATTTAGAAAACAGTTTGTTATTTTTTTTAAAAAACTTACTAATTTTTTTATCAAAACGGACATTAATAAAAGAACTATTTTTTTAAAAAAATGGAAGTCCTTTTCATCAAAAAAAAATGTTGACATTAATTATATTAAACAGAAAAACTAGATATCATTTTTTTTAATAAAAACTGGACGAAACTTTTATTATAAATTATATTTTTTTTAAAACATAACTTTAAAAAAAATTGTATTTTAGTTTTGACTTTAATACATTACTACTTTTTTTATTTTAGAATTTAATACACGGCACAACACAAATAACATGATTTATAATTACTATTCGTGTCGTGTAGCATTTAATGTGCTGTGAAAATTATTCGTGTCATATAGTAATTTAATGTGGTGAGAAAATTATAAATCACGCAAATTGTGTCATGTATGAAAATCTAAAATAAACAAATTATTAATGTATTAAGTCAAAACTTCGTTTTATACAAAAAAAACAAAGTTTTTTTTAAAGTCTTGTTTCATAAAAATTTGTAAAAAACAAAGTTTTAAAAAAAAATACGTTTATAACAAAATTTTCGTCCAGTTTTTATGTTTAATATAATTAACGTTAATTTTTTTTAATAAAAACAACGTCTATTTTTTAAAATAAATAACGAAACATATTTTTTTGTTAGCGTTCATTTGAAAAAAAATTAATAAGTTTTTTTATAAATAAAATGATGTATTTTTAAAATAAAAGTTGACTTTATGATTATCATATTTTTAGAATATTAGGATTTTTTATATTCAAAATACTATGTCTTTCTTTTTATTTTCAGAATATTACGTTTTTTTAAATAAATAATAGATTTTTGGCCAAAATATTATGTTTGCTCAAGTCATATATGCATTGAGGGTATTTTGATCATTTAGTGTTTAAATATTTGAAGGAGTGGGGGGGAGGAAGTATATGGTGTGAGAATAGCTACTCCTTTAAATTAAATAGTTAATAGCCAATAGCCATTGTAATAATTAAGACGCGAAGTTTAAGTAAAAAAATTATAAATTCAATCTAAATGTAATGGAAGCGATAATATGAAATGTTAATCATCATATAGAAGGAAGAATTCGAGTTTATGTTAAAAGTTAAATTTCAAACACTGTGTTACAAATAACTTAAACATTGGACCAATAACATTTGCTAAAAAGGGGACAGCATAAATTTACATATAAAAATGTCCTTTGTTAACTCTTATAATAAGAGAACTAGTTTGAGGAGACAAAATGTGATATTTTTTCCACAAATGTGGGAGACGCTTAATAAGCCTCTCACTTAAATATTAAATGAGATTAGAAATGATTAATATTGATAAAAGTTCATGTGTTTATGCGACTGAGGTATTATTACGCGCGTCCAGCATATCACATGTATTTGTATATTATTTATACATTAACTAGACAATATTCTAGTATTGAGGGTTAAACATATGTTATGGGACACAAGCCATGCAAAAGAGGACACATGTCACCAGATGTTGTTTGACATATGCCTCCACAATATATTTGACATGTGGCAATCCACTTGGGTTGGTTTTTATTATAAATATACTTCACTTCTTACATTTGAAGGGGACTTCTTTGGAAGATAAGAGTCTATTTGTCTTAAGATCTTAAGAGAGAGATTTAAGAAGTGTTTTAAGAAAAGTTTTAGAGAGAGTTTGGAGAAGAGTTCTGGAGATATTTTGAGAAGGGTTTCACCATCTCCCACCTCTCCGAGAAATCACCACAAATGAGTTTTTCCACAAATAGTACGAACCCGCAAACTACGCTGACTTTGATTTCGACTATGACGGATACGTAGGCGCAACCGAAGTTTCTTAAGTCAAACACGTACAAAAATTGGGTATTTCCCCCATATTAAACTACCCTCTTCACATTTCATTAATTTCAAATCAAACATTAACATAATATTATATTAGATGAAAGAGACTTTAAAAAGGGGAGGTGCCGATTATATGAATAAGTCGTAGAGTAGGGCAAACACGGGTAAATCCAAATTTTATTTTGACAAAAATTTATCTTGATTAAATTATGTGAGCATGTAAGTCATTTCAATCTAAATAAAGCCAAGAAAACCAACACCAAACCAAAATAGGCAGAAAATGAGAAAAAAATCCCTTTGGGGAAAAATTTATATTCAGCACTGTTTTCAACTAGACACATAATTATAGACTTACAAAAACTAAGAGATGCACCAAACGATGAAACAATATCTTAAGTTATCCACTACAAACGATACAAATACAACATCATCTCACAATAAGCTCTTCTTGCCTCGATATCCACCGATCAGTGTCAGAAATCTATATTCCTTTCTTCTTCACCCGTAGAGAATAAACTCCACAAGGTCAGTAGTAGAGAATTAACTCCATGAGGTTCTAAACATGGAATGTGTTCTTCGTGGTTTGAAAAGGTGATCTCAAATCATCTAAAGGATTTGTGTTGAAAAGATAAAAAAGTTTTATCACAAAAATAACTCTAAAAGGCTTAGATAAAAATGCAGCGTTGCATCTCTATTTATAGGGAGACGTATCTCTAAGAGATGGGTACGAAAGATTGCATTTAAAATCTGGTAAGAAATAATTTTTTGGGTACTCGTTCGAACGAAAGTACATCTCATTCGAACGAAGTTCCCTTTTTCATTCAAACATACTTCAAATGACCGATCAATGATATTCCAAAGTCTGCCAAAAGATGTGTTGATAAATCTCATTTGAACGACGTATAAAGTTATCTAACGAGGTATACGATCTCATTCGAACAACATCCAAGATCATATTAACGAATTTTTAAAAAAAACTTTAAAATCATTTTGAAAAAATATTTTAAGTTTTCAAACTCTTTAAAAATATCCCTGAACAAAAAAAGTTCACAGATCTAAACTTATAAACCTTCTTTATTAAGTGTAATGACGATCGATCTTCAATTGTTGTGTACAGTCACTAACTCTTCTTCACTTAAAGTCTTGAGAATGTTCATAATGGTGTAGTGAGGTATAACGGCATAAGCCAAAGTAATATAAATGACGAGCAATTATAAATCTTGCTCTTCTAACACTACACCAAAAATAGGAATCTGGCACGGTTTAAAACTGTACCAGATCAAATCTGGCACGATTTTGAACTGTGCCAGAACAGGTGTTCCAAAATGGCCATTTTTTCTGGCACGGTTTAAAAGTGTGTCAGATTTGACAAAATAGGAACACTTCTGGCACACTTTTAAATCGTGTCAGAAATTGATATTTCTGACACACTTTTGGCACAGTTTTGAACTGTGCTAGATTGAGAACATTTTGATAAAATTTTGGCACAGTTCAAAACCGTGGTAAAATTTGATACACTTTTGGTACGTTTTTGAACTGTGCCAAATTTTTGGATAAAAGGAAGAAAAAAAAATTATTTGAAACCTAGAAAATTCACAAATTGCAAATCTTGCTCGTTGTTGATAAACTAATGTACATACAAACTTCAAAATATTACAAGTCTTTAGTAGTTCACAGACCAAAAAAAATTGGGCAGAGTTTCCTCTATTTTCTAGACATCTAAAACCTGCTAATATAAAACCTGGATAACATAAAGCCCGTACAGCCATAAAATATAAAAAATAAACTTACAAAAGCCCGAACGGCTATAAAAGTTTACAATAAAATAACAAAAGCCTGCACGGCCATAACACAAAAAAATAGAATCATGAATAAACCCCTTGTTATAAACCATTGAGTTCTCCGTGTGTTCCTCATGAATAAATGCTAACGATAAAATGTTATCCTGCAAAAAAAATAGGATATAAAAAAGATACGATATTAGTAACCAAGTAATTTATAAAAAAAGCTTACTCAAGCTAAAAAATTACATATAGGTGTGGCAATTATTATATTCAAAAATTGAAAATCTTACGCAAGTTATGACTACCTAAGAGGCCCGTGACTACGCTGTTAGTTCGTACAAGTTACATTGGTCCCGTGCGAGGCGTTTGTACCTCTTACGGGGCTGTTTGGGGGCTGGTTTGGGTTTTCACCCTCAAACGGCTTATTTTCAAGCCTAATCTACATATTTTGAAATTATCATCATATTCTCAAACTGGGAGACCCGCGACTACGCTGTAAGTTTGTACAAGTTACATTAGCCCCGTGCGAGGTGTTCGTGCCTCTTATGGGGCCGTTTGGGGGCTGGTTTGGGTTTTCACCTTCAAACGGATTGTTTTCAAGCCCAATCTACATATTTTGAAATTATCATCATATTCTCAAACTGGGAGACCCGTGACTACACGACCAATTCGTATAAGCTATATCGGTCCCGTGCGAGGTGTCCGTGCCTCTTAGGGGGCGTTTGGGGGCTGGTTTGGATTTTCACCCTTTAAGGGCTTCTTTTTAAGCTTAATCGATATATTTTCAAATTATCATCATATTCTCAAGTTGAGAGGCCCGTGACTACGCTGTCAGTTCGTACAACTTACATTGATCCCGTGCGAGGTGTTCGTGCCTCTTAAGGGGCCGTTAGGGGGCTGATTTGGGTTTTCACCCTCAAACGGGTTATTTTCAAGCCTAATCTACGTGTTTTGAAATTATCGTTAGATTCTCAAACAGGTAGACCCGTGACTACGCGATCAGTTCGTACAAGTTACATCGATTCCGTGCGAGGTGTTCGTGCCTCTTATGGGGTCATTTGGGGACTGATTTGGGTTTTCGCCCTTTAAGGGCTTGTTTTTAAGTTTAATCGATATATTTTAAAATTATCGTCATATTCTCAAATCGAGAGGTTCGTGACTACGCTATCAGTTCGTACAACTTACATTGGTCCCGTGCAAGGTGTTCGTGCCTCTTACGGGGCCATTTGGGGGTCAGTTTGGGTTTTCACCCTTTAAGGGCTTATTTTTAAGCTTAATTAATATATTTTCAAATTATCATCATATTCTTAAACCGAGAGGCCCGTGACTACTCTTTCAGTTCGTACAACTTACATTGGTCTCGTGCGAGGTATTCGTACCTCTTAGGGGGCCGTTAGGGGGCTGGTTTGGGTTTTCACCCTAAAACGGCTTGTTTTCAAGCCTAATCTACATATTTTGAAATTATCATCATATTCTCACATCGGAAGACCCGTGACTACGTGATCAGTTCGTACAAGTTACATTGGCCCCGTGCGAGATGTCCGGGCCTCTTACGGGGCCGTTTGGGGTTGGTTTGGGTTTTCACCCTTTAAGGGCTTGTTTTTAAGCTAATCAATATATTTTCAAATTTTCATCATATTCTCAAACCGAGAGGCCCATGACTATGCTGTCAGTTCGTACAACTTACTTAGTCCCGTGCGAGATTTTCGTGCCTCTTAGGGGGCCGTTAGGGGGCTGGTTTTGATTTTTACCCTCAAATGTGTTATTTTCAAGCCTAATCTACGTATTTTGAAATTATCATCATATTCTCAAACTGAGAGACCCGTGACTACACGATCAGTCCGTACAAGTTACATTGACCCCGTACGAGGTGTTCCTGCCTCTTACGGGGCCGTCTGGGACTGGTTTGGGTTTTCACCCTTTAAGGGCTTGTTTTTAAGCTTAATCAATATATTTTCAAATTTTCATCATATTCTCAAACCGAGAGGCCCGTGACTACGTTGTCAGTTCGTACAACTTACATTGGTCCCGTGCGAGGTGTTCATGCCTCTTACGGAGCAATTTGGGTGCTGGTTTGGGTTTTCAGCATCAAATGGCTTGTTTTCAATCCTAATCTACATATTTTGAAATTATCATCATATTCTCAAACCGAGAGGCCCGGGTCTTGAAGAATCTTATGAGTGGCCCGATATGTGTGTTTTAAACAAAACCAATTTTTCTTCGAAAAAGATCCAACTTTTAATTATGCACCAACCAAGTTGTGAAATCCAAATTCTTACTTTAAACCAATTTTATCTTGATTAATCTTAAACATGCATCTAGTAATTAAAGCAAGTAAAGTAAAGTAAAGAGTACTCACAACGCCGGATGTACGAGGAAAAAACCCAAAATGGGAAAACAACCTCGGACGGCCCAAGCCAGACAATCACTATGAACAATGGTTTTATAAAGACAGATTAGCCTTAGACTAAGACTCGATCCCCACGGGCCTTGACACTCCTTCTGATCTTCAACCGTTCTTCAATAGTGCCCATGCAGAAATTCCATCTTCTACGATCTCTGTCCACAACACACGCGTCCACGTATGTCTTAGTGTCCACCGATATGGCTTTGATACGTCTACGATGTCGAATACGATGTTCGTCGCTTCTTCACCGCAAAACCCTTTGTGTTCAATGTGTAGAACAAAAAAACTTTGGTGCAACAAGATCACGTAAACATATAAGAATGATAACTCGGATCTTTTCAAACTCTAAGGATGTGTTTAAGACTTTTAAACCTTAGAAAACATGTGCAAACAAGGTTCTGGTTCGTAAAACTATTTTCCATAAAGCACACCTACGAAATTATGATGTAAACACTGTTTAAATAGGATTTAAACACCGCCTCGAAAAACGTGTCGTTCGAACGACTTAAGCATGTCGTTCGCAGCGACATTGTATATCATTCGAACGAGATCCAGTGTCGCTCGAGCGACCTTCCAAAAGTTTGACTTTCAGATAAAAACATCTTTTAACAAGGAGATACAAATTAGTCAAACTCTATTTCGAGCTTATCATCATAAAACGAAGTTTAAACCATTAAAACACTTTTAAAACATTTAAAATCATTTTTCTATATAAAAATTACATCCTTATCTTTTATAAAATAATTTCGAGCACCCTTAATTATACGCATTCATACCTGAGTGATCTCGGAATGAAATTAACTTTGAAGACGAGTAAACTTGCACCAAATAAACATCGTCATGATTATTTGTTTGAATCTTTGTCGCAACATCTTCAATTTCTTGAATACGTCATAGACCAAGTGGGATCGTGACAAAATAAAATTATCCCTATGACATATGACAAACACAGTTTTGTTCACGGAATTAAGTCAAAACAATACAGGGACTCAATTGGAAATTTATGTCCGTACAAATCTCCCCCTTTGACTATTCTGGGACAAAACTAAACCAGTGAAATGCCTAACCGGGCCGTCAAGCCGTATGAAGCCTAAATCCCATCCCATAAACCCAAAATCAAAGATACAGGACACGGACTAATATATGTAGCACCGACAAGCATGAACTGTCTGAATGTGCTGTAGACTTGAAATCTCGAATCGCTGAAGCATACTTACACACATGAAATAGACAAACAAATACCAAGTGAAGTATGGAGGAACAAATGAAACCAATTTATATATTCAATAAGAGCATATCATTTGAAAACATGTGAGCAATTATTTGATACCAATTTATTACAAATATAAGTGCTCAACAAATATCCCCCTACATCACATACCAAATCTCTCCCCCTTTTTGTCTCGAATAGACAATCCGGTGAAAAGATAAACCAATATGAAATATCTAGCATGAGAATATGAAATATCTAGCAATTATTTGATACCAATTTTTTTAAAAAATGAAAACCGCTAGATAAACATGAGACAACCAGCTAAATAAGATCATGTAATTACAAAATTGTAGCTAGTAAACTAAGGAATCACACAAAGAGTATACCAATCAAATCAAGTGTGATAAACGGACTCATATATGCAAAGTACCAATTTGGAACATAAAAGAACCTCCAAAAAAATGCTTCCTGCAGTACCAAAAATATATCAAATTAAGCTAGAGGACTGCAAACCAATCAGAAGTCATTTTTCACCCTGTCGCTCGAACGAAGTACAGAAGTCATTCATACGAGATGCAATGTCATTAGAACGACTTCGCGCAACCTACCAAAATTTTCCTGTTTCCCAGAAATATTATAAAGTATTGCCCAGTGTAAAAATTTCCACAAAAAAATTCCAGGAAGGGACTGATAGAAGCAAAATAGTGCTAAAACAGTAAGCTTTTCGCACAAAACGTAAAAACTCATAAAAACTTAAAAATCGAGTTACATGCAAACATAATACCGATGTGCTTAAGCATGGACATGGAATGAATGGGTGTGAAACTACAACAAATGAGTCACAATTCCAACACATCAAAACGATCAAGAAGCTCCAATTGATAGCGATAAATCATCAAGCTTTATCATAGCCAAATGACAATTAAAGTGTGAGCTTAATTAACTAAACATACTACATGCACACAAATCCAGAATTTTGACGATTCTACAAACAATAGCGTCAAACTGCAATGTTTCAACGTTAGGATTAGATGTGCAAACCCGTTTGAATTTTCTTCAACCAAACACCCTCATATAAACATACTTTTCCAAGTTCTTTTGAGGTTTATAGCATTCTCAACTTAGATAAAATCTTATTGGCCCTTTTCTTATCATATTGCATTTTCTTTTGGGCTCTTTTAAACGGTGGCTTTCACAACGAGTTAATTTTGAACTCTTGCAGCCATTTCCCGTGAATCACTCATCGTCTTTACCAATTTTAAATCCTCACGGTAAACGGTTATTGCATGCACACTTCTCCTTAAGTCTACTTACGCATAGATGACAACATTGAGATAAGAACGCCTCACCAAATTCAAATATACAAGAGAAGTCAAACATCCATATAAACTCGTGCATGTGTGCAATGTTGGCATATATACAAAGTCGAATCAAAATGCATATCAACTTCGAAACCACCCCATATAAACAATGGTTAAGATCATTCTAAGTATCGATAACAATGACCAAATATCCTAGCCACATGGATAATGAAACGATGTGGGGGGGGGGGGGGGTCCAAGCACACCAATATGCCACATTAAACATGTAAACTCAAAAACAAAAATCGAAATTTTTTTTGGCTTTTCAAACATATTTTGACTCAAAGAAAAGCAAAATCTTTTTGGATTTTCAAAAGTTTTCTCAAAAACAATTTCTTTTTGTATTTTTCAAATAGGACTCAAACAAATGAAAACTATGATACAAAATGATACATATGTCATAATACTAGCAATGAATATATCATGAAGCAAACTAGCATATGACAAACATGGCAACACTATCATCCTTTAGGTTTAGCATGGGAAGATTCAAGTGCACCCAAACGAGAATCATGAAGTTTAATTCCTAAAGCCACTAAATCCGATTTTCTAACCCAAGTAGGTGTAAAACGATGCATGTGGGTGTGGGGAACCGGGGCAACTTTATTCCTAAACTTCCTAGGAGCTTGTCTAAGGTCGTAACAATAACGCCTAAGGTGACCTTTCCTACCACAAAATGTGAAAGTGTAGCGATGGTGGGAATGATTACCTTTATGTGGACCTTTTCTAACCATCCTAGTGTTTCTCACACGTGCGAGGGGAATGGGACCAACTCTCTCACCAAAACCTATACCTCCCATATCTCCCTTAATTTGGACGGTGCCTAAGATCTTATCTAACTTCTCCGACCTAGCCTCCAAATCAAACTTTACTCTAGACGAGTCTTTCAACCTTTCCTCCAACTCAATAATCCTAGACTCGAGTAAACGCCTAGTCTCCTCAAACTCTAAAATCTCCTTTTTCAAGGACTCCATCAAACCACGGAGATTGTCTCTCTCTTTCTCCACAAACTCTAATTTCTCCCTAAACTTCTTCTCTCGTGCCCTAAGATCCTCAATCAAACTATCATTATTTTCTATGGCACACTCATTCAACTTAGATTGCAATTTTGAGTTAGCCTTTTTCACCTTCACCATTTCGGCATACAACTCATTAAACGTATTTTGTAATTCTTTCACATCAATCTCCTCCTCGTCACTCTCTTCACCCTCACTAACATGTGATTCACTCAAAACCTCCTCGAAAGTGTCATTCACATGAGTTTTATCGTCGTCGCTCACATGACATGCCATAAACGCAACAAAGTTACGCTCAATGGGGGAACTCTCTCCCTCTTCCGGTTCACTATCACTTAAGGTGGCATTATAGACAACGGGTTGCTTTCCCTATTTCTTAAGTCTAGTGGGACACTCCTTAACTTTGTGATCGTACCCCTCACACCCAAAACACTTATCCGACTCATCTCTCTTAGGCTTTTCAAACTTATCCTTAGAGGTGGGATCTACTTTGTTGTTCTTGAATTTTTCAAATTTCTTGGCATCTTTCGATTGCTTTTGAAACTTAATAATTTTTTTAAATTTCTTTGCCAACAAAGCAACATCCTCAAAATCGAAATCGGAATCGGAATTTGAAACTTTAATTTCCTCCTTTTGGGTTTTCAAAGCAATACCCTTTTCTTTCTTAGGCACTTTCTTGGAGGTAATCATGTCGATTTCATAGGTTTGTAAGTCACCTACAATCTCTTCTAGTTTCGTTAACTCTAACCCACCCAAGGAGTTTAAAATGGTCACTTTCGCATCAAACCTACTAGGCAATGACCTAAGGATTTTCTTAATGACGAGGTTGTCGGGAATTTTCTCACCTAGGTTAAACGATGAGTTGACAATATTGGACAACCTAACATAAAACTCATCAAAGGTCTCACTCTCTAACATCCTAATGGTCTCAAACTGTGTAGTGAGATTTTGAAGTTTTGACGCCCTAACCGTGCTAGTGCCCTCGTGAGTGAGTGCCAAAACATCCCAAGCCTCTTTTGATGTTTCACAAGTCATAATTCTGTTATATTCTTCGTGTGTGACATGTGAAGAAATAACGTGCAGACCCTTAGAATTATATTGTGCAAGTCTTTGTTCAGTTTCGGTCCAAGACTCAACAGTCTTTAAACTAGTGACCTCACCTACAATAGTGACAGGGGGTGTCCAACCTTTTTCAACTGCAAGCCAAACTCGCTCATCAATAGATTTTAAAGCACATCTCATTCTCATCTTCCAATAAGTGTAATTAGTGCCATCAAAAATAGGAGTTCGAGAAAATTCATTATATCGAGAATTCATCCATGAATACACACGGGATCACAAAACAAATAAAAATGTTTTCTAGCCCTGATACCAATTTGAAGAATCTTGTGAGTGGCCCGATATGTGTGTTTTAAAAAAAACCAATTTTTCTTCGAAAAAGATCCAACTTTTAATTATGCACCAACCAAGTTGTGAAGTCCCAATTCTTACTTTAAACCAATTTTATCTTGATTAATCCTAAACATGCATCTAGTGATTAAAGAAAGTAAAGTAAAGTAAAGAGTACTCACAACGCCGGATGTACGAGGAAAAAACCCAAAACGGGAAAACAACCTCGGACGGCCCAAGCCAGACAATCACTATGAACAATGGTTTTACAAAGACAGATTAGCCTTACACTAAAACTCAATCCCCATGGGTCTTGACGCTCCTTCTGATCTTCAACCGTTCTTCAATAGTGCCCACGCAGAAATTCCGTCTTTTACGATCTCTGTCAACAACACACGCGCCCACGTATGTCTCGGTGTCCACCGATATGGCTTTGATACGTCTACGATGTCGAACACGATGTCCGTCGCTTCTTCACCGCAAAACCCTTTGTGTTCAATGTGTAGAACAAAACAACTTTGGTGCATCAAGATCACGTAAACATATAAGAATGATAACTCGGATCTTTTCAAACTCTAAGGATGTGTTTAAGACTTTAAAACCTTAAAAAACATGTGCAAACAAGGTTCTGGTTCGTAAAACTATTTTCTAGAAAGCACACCTATGAAATTATAATGTAAACACTGTTTAAATAGGATTTAAACATCGCCTCGAAAAACGTGTCATTCGAACGACTTAAGCATGTCATTCGTGTGACATTGTATATCGTTCGAACGAGATCCAGTGTCGCTCGAGCGACCTTCCGAAAGTTTGACTTTCAGATAAAAACGTCTCTTAACAAAGAGATACAAATTAGTCAAACTCTATTTCGAGCTTATCATCATAAAACGAAGTTTAAACCATTAAAATACTTTTAAAACATTTAAAATCATTTTTCTATATAAAAATTACATCCTCATCTTTTATAAAATAATTCTGAGCACCATTAATTATACGCATTCATACCTGAGTGATCTCGGAATGAAATTAACTTTGAAGACGAGTAAACTTGCACCAAATAAATATCGGCATGATTATTTCTTTGAAGCTTTGCCGCAACATCTTCAATTTCTTCAATACGTCATTGACCAAGTGGGATCGTGACAAAATAAAATTCTCCCTATGACATATTACAAGCGCAGTTTTTTTCACGGAATTAAGTCAAAATAATACAGGGACTCAATTGAAAATTTATGTCCTTACAGGTCTACGCTGTGAGTTCGTACAAGTTACATTGGTCCCGTGCGAGGAGTTCGTTTCTCTTACGGGGCCGTTTGGGAGTTGGTTTGGGTTTTTACCCTTTAAGGGCTTATTTTTAAGCTTAATCGATATATTTTAAAATTATCATCATATTCTCAAACCAATAGGCCCGTGACTATGCTGTCAGTTCGTACAACTTACATTGGTCCCGTGCGAGGTTTTCATGCCTCTTAGGGGGCCGTTAGGAGGCTGGTTTGGATTTTCACCCTCAAACGGGTTATTTTCAATCCTAATCTATGTATTTTGAAATTATCATCATATTCTCTGACCGGGAGACCCGTGACTACGCGATCAGTTCGTACAAGTTACATTGACCCCTTGCGAGGTGTTCGTGCCTCTTACGGGGCCGTTTGGGGGCTGGTTTGGGTTTTCACCCTTTAAGGGCTTATTTTTAAGCTTAATCGATATATTTTCAAATTATCATCATATTCTCAAACCGAGAGGCCCGTGACTACGTTATCAGTTAGTCCCGTGCGAGGTGTTCGTGCCTCTTACGAAGCCGTTTGGGCGCTGGTTTAGGTTTTCAGCCTCAAACGGCTTATTTTCAAGTCTAATCTATATATTTTGAAATTATCGTCATATTCTCAAACTGAGGGGCCCGGGACTACGCTGTCAGTTCGTACAAGTTACATTGGTCCCGTGCGAGGAGTTCGTGCCTCTTACGGGGTCGTTTGGGGGCTAGTTTGGATTTTCACCCTCAAACGGCTTATTTTTAAGCTTAATCGATATATTTTGAAATTATTGTCGTATTCTCAAACGGGGAGACCCACGACTATGCGGTCTTTTCTTTTCAACTCAAGTCATAAACAAAAGAAATTGAAAGAAACTCATTATTTTACGTTAAAGACGAACCCTGCATAATGAAAAATTGGAGGTATTAAAATCCAAGAAAGTAAATAGCAACGCACTTGCTTACACATTTCCATCCATGTTAAAATCAGAAAGAAAAAAAAAATTGTTTTCTTATGGAACCTGAATGAGTTAACTATATATCCTCACCACTCACCCTAGCTAATTCCATTCTAGGTACGTTATTTGAATAACTTCCCTCCAAATCCCTATTTCAAATTAAATGATGAGTCATAATGTCTCCTGAATTAGATAGTATAATGATTCGATTAGGTAACGGGATTGTTGAACGTGAATAAAAAGCACTTTCGCAATAAAGAAAAAGCCAACCAAGAAGAACATAATCAAAACATTAAGGAAAAAGAAAGCTAAAACGAGAACAAAAGCCCAACATCCATGGCATAGATTTACATAGTAAATTACAGTCACAACGCCTCATACCCTTACATTACGAATGAGAATTTCAGAACTCATAAACCCAAATTAAAAATTACAGCCAAACTGAAAAATTAAAAACTCAAGAAAAAATAAATAAAAACAACAATTAGCACTACCACTCCTAAAACTAATCCCCTCCATTTCAACTTCAAGCTTAAAACAACAATTACCAACTTCATCACCAGCTCAGGACATCACTCCCATCGATGCAAGATGAACAACTCAAAATCCAAGTTCTTTTCTAATTAACTCAAAATTTTAATGATGACAGTTTACTAGGTTGATTTGTATATTGGTTTAATTTAGAAATGTGTTCTGATTTAGAAAACAACATAGTTTGTTAATTAAAGTTAGCTGACTAATATAACGAAAGGGTCATATTGAACCAAAATAATTACTCAAGGGACTAAATCGAGACAAAATAAATTTTAGGGACCATTTTAAAACTGGACCTACTAAATTTGTAATTTACTCAACAAAATAAACACACAATGAAGGTCAATTTCATCACCGAATGAAGAAAAATCAAATGTAATCAAAGACATTTGAAGAACTTTACAGATGATTGAAACAAATAAACATTTATATAGGGTTTATATAAGACATACCTATATTTGAACTAAATGTATGATTTGAAGAACTCCAACATCCAAAAACCCACTGAGATCGACGTCGAGAGAGAATGAGATCAACGTCGAGTTGATTTGGATAAGATTTTCCCTGTAAAAATCATCTTGTTCTCCTCATATTGCCAACGGCGTTGCCAATGGATTTGCATATCGTAATGACCTGATGGTTCCGATTGGAGGCATCAAGAGATGAGAGAGGATTTTCTAGAGCGTGAGAGAAAGAGAGCGGGAGGCTAAAATCGAGAGAGGAGAGATAGCGGGAGACCAAAAATAATTGAGGGGATTAATGTTTTTTTAGGATATTTATATTTTAGCCAAGTGTTCTCAATTTTGGCACACTTTTAAACAGTGCCAAAATTTGGCACTACTTAAAAGTGTGCCAGATTGTCATTAAACCGTGGCAAAATTTGGCACAGTTTTAAACTGTGCAAGATTTTTAATATCAAGGTGTGCCAAATTGGTGCTTTTGGTGTCGTGCAAGCTCATTAAATGCATGTTGACCATTTACTTGGAAATAAAGAATTATACTTAAGTATTCATTAATTTTCAAAGATAGCCTTAGAATTAATTTAAACTAAAATATATAAATAATTTATAAAACTTTGCCTCTAAACCGTAAGAAATCATATTTTATTGACAACACACATTGAATTATTCACCTCAATATTAATTAACATTATTATTACAATAGTTAAAACACATATTTTCTTTTTATATGTACCATAGTTTACACTCATTTTCGGAAATAGACTCTCAAATAAATAAATTTCTAATACAATTTATATGATATATATATATATATATATATATATATATATATATACACTTTTGTTATTTTAAATGATGAAGATTTTTTAAGTTATGAATTATAACGCATTACACGGGCGCGCATGTATGTGTGATTCAACTATTAATTTCAGCGAGGAAAACAATTTAAGTTAACAAAGATAACTTCTACGTGTCATTAATTCCAATTGAAATATTAAAATGATGTTATCTTTAGTTAAAACAAAAGGTAATATATGAAAGAAA
This sequence comes from Sambucus nigra, assembly GCA_949130495.1. Taxonomy (NCBI): domain Eukaryota; kingdom Viridiplantae; phylum Streptophyta; class Magnoliopsida; order Dipsacales; family Adoxaceae; genus Sambucus; species Sambucus nigra. The sequence continues at coordinate 83,972,359 of OX422211.1, forward strand.
TAAGGTGAATAACCATCCAGTAGGCTAATTTGACCTCCAACTCATATGAAATGAACTTCAATACCTTCTACATAACTAAGCAACTTGAAATATGGTGTACAATATTGTTGAACATGGCTATCCTCATAAATGTGATCAGCAAATTTTCAGTATCAACTTCTCAACCCTCGAAACATCTCTCCATGCCTAGCCTTTATACATTGCAAGTATGTTTTCCTCTCTCTCTACACATACTTGTGGGTGCCCACACACACACTAACACCCCACCCCCCACCACACACACACACACACACACACACACACACACATATATATATATATATATATATATATATATATATATATATATATATATATATATAGAGAGAGAGAGAGAGAGAGGGATATCACACGACAACAGAGAGCGGATGGTGAAAGTTTTCATAGAGCATTATTTAATTATGGTTTTAAACCACACCCAACCCATGGTTTCTTTAATTATATTTGTAACTAATTTATAAATAAATGTCTTCCCAAATAACAGGGATTTACAGATAGATTACAACATCGATTAAAATTTAAAATGCAGGAGTTCTATTGAGAGAATTAAGCAACTAAGAGAGTTTATTGTTGTTGAACAAGTCTTGAAAATGAATCCCTTATTTTAAGGAGTCGGTTGAAGATGCACTTAATCAAGCCTCTTGGCCCAGTGGTATTCTATTGGGACAGTGTTGGGGATGGATTGGGTTTGATCTCCAGTTCGATTCCTGACACTTTCAAAATAATGTTTGGTCAGCAGAAGCCACGAACCGTGAATGGGAATTAGTTGATGTGCGCATAAACTGGCCCGAAAACCTCTTGATATGTCACCAAAAAAAGTTGAAGATGCACTTTGACTATCACACCACCCCGCAAGTTGATGGGGCGAGCACGCACCATTAGCTTATTGAGTAGATTTTTGAAATAAATAAAAGAGAGACCTTTAGTAAAGACAGCTGCTACTTGATGTTCAGTGCATAAATATCTAATGTCAAGTTCCTTGCTAATCACTTTTTCACGAACATTGTGGTATTCAACCTCCGATGGCTTATTTGTGAGTTTTGGAGAAAAAAAGAAAAGAATGGAAATTTAATAAGAGAGAAAAGATGAGAAGAGAAAGGAGTTTGGGAGAGAAAAGAAAATAACTTTTTTTCTTGTATTTGAGAGTTTGAGAGGAAAATAATTTTTTTGAGGGAAAGGTAAAATTCATTAAAACACTTCCTTTCTCTCCATTTCTTTCTGATTTGGAAAGAAAGTTTTGTTGAGAAAGGAAGGAAAAAAAAATTAAAAATTACCTTCTTTTCTCTCATTTTCAACTCCCAAACGAGAGAAATACAACAAGGCCCAAATGTTTCATGCAGGAGTGAAAATAGGATTGGAAGCTAACGAAATAGAGATTATGTTATCACACCAAATCGGTGGAGTGGTTAATTATAAACCCAAATCCTTGAATAATGAGCAAAACCATGAGGTTTCTACTGCAGTATATGCTGGATTACCACCAAGTGATGTCGATCATCTGGATTACCAGGATAATCAGAATCAGAGAATGCATGCAAAGTGAGTGCACTAGGACTATAAAAAAAGGCCATGAGTATGGGTGGTCTTCAAATACCATAGAATTCACTTGACAGCAGACTAATGAGTGGTATTGAAGAGCACCCACAACACTCTGATATTCTGTAGCGTCAAGAAGTGACTCGCAATCAGAAACACTTGACTTTTTCTTGTCAGTGGATGCTGGAGAAGACACGGGCTAAACATCCAAAAATTTGGTATGATATAGCAGGTCAACAATATATTTAGCTTGGGTTAAGTATAAAACACCATCACCCTATGTTGCTTCCATGGTAAGAAAGAAATTTAAAGGACCCAAATCCTCATTGAATATAGTTCACCAAGTTTGTGAATAAACTTTGTCATATAAGAGGCATTGTTTCTAGTGATTAAAATGTATTCGACATCTATGTATATATATAAAATAGGATTCTAACATGAGGAGAAGCTTACTCCTATCACCATCCTTTAATTAAGCAATTGAAATCACGTCCTCCGTATTAACCCAAATGTTTATATTCTCACCATCTTCGTCTGCCATTTAATTATCACCATGGCACTCCATGCGAGAACCTTTAAAACTCAAAAGGTGTACGCACCAAACACCATCTTATTTCTCACCCTTTGTTTTATATATCTCTCTATCAACAGTCAAAATACACAACAAATCTCTTCATGTTCCCTTTTTTCAATCTCTTCCCCTCCCCTGCCAATTATTCTCCTCTTTTTTGTCATCTCACTATGTATATAAATGAGAGACACACACAGAGCTAGATGTGATGGGTCTTTCCTCATTGAGAGACATGGACTGTTTAGGGATTATGAATTTGGGCATGGTGGTAGTGCGTTGGGGTGGGAGAAGTGAAATCAGGGAGAGGCAGTGGCGAACGGATGTTTTCGTAGGATGGTTGGGAGGTGGGGAGGGTGGTTGAGTAAGGTGTTGCGGCGATGGAGGTGGAGGATGTAGAAGATAAATTAACCTCGCCTTCTGTGGAATATCTTAATGCGGATCTGGTGTTCTTTAAATACATGGAGTAGGCAGAATGGGCAGTCGCGAAGGCGCTACAGACGGATACGACCTCTTTCATGAATTGCTTTCAGTCCTTGCACCGGATCATAGTTTCGTCGGTCTTTGTTGCTTAGTTTTAGTATGTACATACAGGTAAAGAGATATTCAGATCATCTGGGGAACTTCTGGACAGGGATTTCACTTTTCGGTTGGGGGAAGAAATGACGAAAAGTGAAGTCAGCCAACGCAATTTTGGATGTGGTTAGTTAGTTGATTTATGTGCTAAAAGACAATGTGAAAACGACAAAGTTTAGTTTACAGCGGTGACACGTACTGTTCTTTCTTTATTAAGCTGGCAATTTTGCACAAGTGTAAAGATTACAGCAAATTTCTGGTAAAAAAAAAAGATTAGTGCATATTAGTGCGCCATAAGCACCGATATTAAGAGCCCTTATCTGATTTTAAATTACGACTTATAATATTTTTTTGTTATAATCATATTTTCAAAAAATAGTAGAAGAATATTTTTTATATCAGAAACATTCATCGTTTATATTTTTATGTGTTTATGTCTTAATGTATAATATACATATACAATACATTAATATATATAATTATAATAATTAACAATAATATATGTATATATATATATATTAGTAAATTATATAATATATTAATATCTGTATAATTGTAGGAGAATAGGTTTCGAAATAATCAAAGAGATTATTTCAACACATTTCATTTTTTCATTTTTTAAAATATTTTTTATATTTTTATAAGGGAATGAGAGAAAATCCACTTTGAGAAGTTGAAGACATCAAAGACTCCAGCTTAATTATAAAGCAAATGTTAATTAAGAAAATGTTATTCATATGAAGGTGGATGTTTTAGGGGTTGCGCGAATGAATGACGTGATTTGAAGTGGTTTTCCAATGAATTATGAATTATGAATTAAGGTACAATAATTTTAATATGAATTATTTCTCAAAAAGTATCTATATTGCCATCCTATATTGTGTGTAATTGTAAATGTTGATGTCTATAAATGAAATGGAATTAAAAGAAAGGAGTATTGATATTACACTTTATCAGTTTATTTTAGTTAAGATAACTTTTATATTTTCATAGGCATATCTTATTTTATTTATTTATGAATGGATGTGACAAAATGGTTTAGTGAATGCATATGGGTTACCTTTTTTAAAATAATATGTTAACTATAATGAATGTTTCCCTTCATACGTTAATAAGAGATTACTTTTTAATAGAATTACTTTCAAGAGGTCATTTGAATATGAGAAATGCTTTGAGTCCCAAAAAGATCCCATAAATCATCCTCAAATAGTAATAAGTGTTGTACTTTGGGGTATGGATCCCAACATGGCATAACACTTTATTTATGATTGGCGAATGATTGGGGGGATATTTGGGGACTCATAACACTGGTAGTTATGCATTTTTTTTACGAGAAAAAGTAAGTTCATAATGCATTATATTGAACAATATAAAAGTTTATGAAATTGTACAACTTTTTATGAAAGTCATTTTAGTAAAATTTTGAATATGAATAATAATAATAATAAGCGCCCGCGCATCACGCGGGTTGCATGCTAGTAATAATATAAAAATGGTGTCTCTAGATATGATTTTTCCATGTGTCTTAGAATCATTGCAGTAAAGCCTCTTAAAATATAACCCTTTGCCTCCAAAGTAAAAAATACATATTTCTTTACAACTATTAGTAAAAAACAAAAGTCACTCAGAGTTCTTTTCTCTCTCTCATTCTTAATAATTAAACTCCTTTATTTTCCTCTTTTTGGGTTAGTCTATTAAAATGGCGAGTGGTGAAAAGACATAATAAAATATGTTAGATTTAAAAATTGGCATGGAGCTATATAGTAAATTTTGATTTTGTTCAGAGTGTTTTCTGTGATGACTGAAATAGTGTTATTTTTGGGGAATAACTTCGATTGAAACTTTTTATACATAATTCACACTGAAATGTGGGTTTAGTTAGTGAGAAGTATAGTGTATGCTGCCCAATTTTTTGGGAATAACTTCCATGTTTCATATGATTGCCTTTTAAATAAAAAATACAACATTCCTTTTTTAGTTGCAAAATTATTTTTGTGCTTTAATATATGTTTGATATTTTTATTTTGTTATATTTTCTTAAAACACAATTTCTAATTTTTTGTCATTTACATGTTTCGCTTATCGTGTCCACGACACAAAGTCATTATAATTTTTTGAAAATAAAAGTTAAATTATAATTTATTTGAAGCTGATTGACTGTCTAAATAAAATATTTTGAAATATAGATACGATAATAATTATCATAATTATATATGCTTAATGAAGGAGTCTCATTTTTCTCTCTATCGATTAGTAGTATTTATATAATATGCCAAATGGACATAAAAATATAATAATGTCTTAAATAAAAAAAAGTCCCTCGATGTTTAGTGTATACAAATCATAGAATAATCATCATTACTCAAAAAGTATAACGATGTAGTTAATTTGTAATTTTAAAATAGAGACATGTTCGTTTGTCCCAAACATTTTACTCATTTTCTTCATTTCATATTGATATTAGTTTAAATTTAAAAATAATAACAATATATATGTCGTGTATACTTTACAAATAAAATTATAATACCCGCGCGCATCGCGCGGGGTTTAAAACTAGTAGATGAGTAAAATAATAAAAAGCTATCCCCTTGATGAAAGAGAAATAATGAATAGTCAGACTTAGACTCCTGGAAATCGAGATCCTCTAGATAATCAATCCCAAGGTTCTTATTTTAAGCCATACTAGGTTTTAATTCTGCACGATGCGTGTTTAAATTATTATATGTAAGGTATTTTGTAATTTTGTTTGGATAAAACTTGTTATCTGCACATTTTAGCACATAAAATTTCATATAATGGTAAGCGAACTCTTTCTCAACTAACAACTCAAACAAAAAATATAAATACATTGCATATGTACTAATTCAAGTTTTATTTAATTTGGATGAAGTGTGAATCTTCTTTTCTTATAAAGGAAAAGATTATCATCAAAAGACCAATAAAAACAAAAATGGTAAACAAAACGGGTATTGATATACAATAAAATATTTTATAATTCCATTTGTGCCCAAATTAAAGTAATCTCAACCGTTCGAGATGATTTCAATAGTCAAATAAACGTTTGCATATGTCCATATCAAATAATCCTAACCATCGAATAAATTTTGAATGGATGATACACCTTCATAGTTACCCCAAGATTCACTATCAACTTTAGATTTCTTAGATACACAACTCTTCAACAACAATATATCATAATATAAAAAAAATACACAAATAAATTCTATACATTACTAAATATATACTATACCATGACAATAGAAATATGAAAAGTAAAATAATTAATTATAGTGAAATAAACTATTCAACTTATACTTTGTCAATATGTGGTCAGTCTCTTCACCCGCTTTTTAATAGGAATTCGTAAATTTTAGTAAAACCATTTCAAAGTATTTGGGAAATTGATGGAAAAATCATTAAATGTTTTGGTTGGTTATGAAGAATTAACCATAGGTATGGTAGGATAATTGGTACAAACATTCTCATAAGAAGTTACTCATTTCTCTTTAACAACACAAATATAGGAAAACTCTACTATCCATATTCAAAAAAATATACAAGCATGTAAATTAAATTTGTCAGTCCCTAAAGAAAATAGGAATAAACTCATACATTAGAATGAAAAAAAAATTAAAAAGGACACCCGTCTAGCCCAAAATTCTAAACAACCCCTCATTTGAAAAAATCTTAGGGTTTTCCTTAATTTTTTAACAACCTTATATATTTTCAAATTTTGGTGAGATAAAGGGACAAAAAATTCAGGTGTTGAGATTTCGAAATATTTGTAAAAGATAGAGATAGAGGAGTGGGTGTACTAACTTTGGCGTGGAACAGGTAAAGTAAGAACCGAAAATTCTATATTTTGGTGCATTTCTCTAGTAGTTGGGTTCGGCCGATTGCTGGGCCTTTTGTTACTGGGTTTAGGTTGATGCGGTTGATTACGAACTTCATTGTATCTTTTCAGGCTTTTGCCTTATTAATATATTCCTATGTATCATCAACAAAAAAAGTAAGACCCGAAAAATAATTAGGAATTCTATCAAACTTTTTTGAACAGCTGGTGTACCTGAAATAATATGATAGATCCGTTGTGTGATAACTGATAAAGAGCAGTAAAAAAAGAAGAGAAAAAGCTAAGTTAGTTAATCAAACAAACAAATCCCTATACATAATAATTTACAATGAACCACAAATAAAACATATCATCCCTATATTACATGTCTTGCAGCTAAGGCTTTACAGGGAACAACGAAAACAAAACTTTTACCAAAGATTAACAGAGCATGAGTGAGGAAAATAGGTTTATGGTCATATAGATGGACACAACGAAAGATTCAAGATTTGTAACACACACACACACACACACACACACATATATATATATATATATATATATATATATATATATATATATATATATATATATATAATGCTCTTGTGCGGAATATTTCGCATTTTAAGAATGCGGGCCGGACATGTGTCAGCTAACGGTGCACCTAGAAATTATAGGCACACTCTCTCTATCTTCTGGGCAGACCGTCAGGTGACACGTGTACGGTCCGCATTCTTATAATGCGGACTATCCGCATAAGAGCAGGATTGAGTATATATCCATATAATATGGAGCCATATGGAGATGGCAAAAAGACATGTATGATATTTTTGACATTTCATGCCATGCATGAAATGTCATGCTAAAAGGTGTTTTTTTTTTTTTTTTTTTTTAATAAATAGATATGGATTTTTTAACTATTTTTTTTTCTTTCTTCTTTTTATTTTTTTATGGGCTGGGTTTTTTTATCACGGGGGCAAATTTATCGCCGTGCCCTCGGCACGGGTATTCGCTAGTATATATATATTGGATAGAAGAAGAGCAACTTTTATCAAATATGGAAGATAAAGAGGAAAAGGGGGAGACCAAATATTGATACAAGAGCAGATAGGGAGAAGGAAAGACAATAATAAAGAAGCAAAAAATGAGGAGACAAAATATTGATACCAGATGGGGAGAGGGTAAAACAAAGGTGGAGAAGTTGATATATTTAAGGATCAAATACCAAAAAGTCCCTCAAATATTTTTTAATACACATCTAGTCCAAGTCTTTTACTTTTGTACCAAAAAGTCCCTTATTCTCTTATCTTTAAAGGTCCGCGCCAGCGGCATGGTAAAGCCTTTTTGTCATGGTGAAGGACTTTTTAGTGCGAAATAAATGACTTGGACTATACATGTATTAAAAGAAAGTCAAGGAACTATTTGGTATATGGCCCTATATTTAATGCGAAGAAGCTGTAAGGGTTTGTCTTAATTGCATTTCAATTTTTAAGCTACGTGTCAAATCTAAGTTTGGAGACTCCGTTTTCTAATATATATATATTTGTGAAGCTTGAACACATAGTTAGGATGAATCACTGAAACCAGACGTTTGGCGCATATAAACTTCCTTAGATAAGAATTTATGTAAAAGTGCATTTTAAAATTTTAATGGCGAATGAGCTAATTATGGTGAACAACCAACGGAATAATTATGTGAATGGTGGAGTGCTCTTGTCCCTCTTGTTGATGAAAATTATTAGCTACTAATCTTGCCTTGTAGCATTCGATCAATCCATTCGATTTTCTTTCTATTTTGAAGACCCATTTATCGGGCAAAATATTCATATCAAATCGAGAGGGATTAAAGAACAAGTTCCATTATTTTGAAGTGTATTAAATTAAGCTCCCATAGCTTTCATGCTTCTTGTTTAACTGGTCGGCTAAAACAAGTAGGTTCGATTTTTGTAGTAAGTTTCACATGTAAAGCTTATTTTGGGTTGGGTTTACAAATCCTAATTTTACTCCTAGTAGTCGTGGAATGAGATGCCACGACAGAATGTAGTAATGGTCCAAACTCAAGGGTAGTAATGAAAGATGGTGACAGGGCAGATTGATTCGTACAGTGATGACAGGGGTACGTTGGGTGGAGGAAAATAAGTTTTTGGGTGGTATAAAGAGCATATTGTGGGCAACAAGAGGTGGATATGGTACTGTATCCATATTTAATATAGGCACCAAAGAATCAGTGGGTACTTGAGGAGGAGAGGATGGAACGGGTTCATTTTGAAAAGGAAAAGAATGTTTATCAAAATCAACATACTTTATCCTCTAATCCTTAAAAATAGGTTTTGAAGTATGAGGTTTAACTGCAATAATTTTGTTAATTTATCCAAGTTCTCTTATGAAGGAACAAACATACTTAGTTTTACCATTAGGTTTCGTCTTTGGAATGCACATATTTTGTGTTTCTAAAGAGACATCAATGTTCAAAATTCCTTTATGAGTTTTGTCAATAGTCTGGTTGTGTTTAACAATGATTGTTTTAGACTGCTGAAAGTTTGTTTTTGTTTCTTGAAGGTATTTATCAAATCAAAGTCCAGTTTTGTCATCAGAATTCATTTTGCTGGAGCTAATGGTCTGGTCATAAGCTTTCGCATTTTTCATAAAATGGAGGCATTTTTTTGAAACAGTTGATAATTTTTGTTTAGATTCTTCCATTTCAGTTAAGGTAGCCTTATACCTTTCTTTTAAAACAAAAATTTTCTCAAAAAGATTTTTTAATTTGGAAACATATTCTTTAGTTCCCGTCTCATGTGAAACACATTGGTTCGTGTAATCCTCAACATTATTCCTAACAGTATTACTTAGTTGTTCAACACATTCAGTCAAATATATTTCACCGTCTTATCTAATTTAGCACTTCTCTTAAGGTTCTTAGTGTAAATTCTTGTATGTTAGTCAATTCAACTTCGGATTCACTAAGTGATGTGTGTGATGTGTCCCCTAATGTTTCAATTTGTGTAGTGGCACTTACACACTTTGTCATAAGATTTGTCACTTTGACTAACACTTATAAAGAATTATCTAAATCATTCACGACAACAGTAGATATATCATTTACAACAGCAAGAGATATATCATTCACAACAATAGGGGTATAGGATTATCAACAGGCAAATACGCTTTGTCATCAGAATATATCATTTTAGAAAAGAAAGATATGCATGATTCATTTATATTGGATGACTCAGGCTCATCCTCTTCAGAGTCACTTGAGTCATCCCAGGTTTTACACATATGGGCCTTGATAGTATAAATGCCCCATTTTCCCACACCTATGACATTGAACGTTACTAAAGTCCTTTTTAGGTATGGTGTTATTATCAGTGGTCTATTTGTCACCATTCTTATCACGTGGTCTATAATTTTGAAAGTTTTGATAGTCATATCTCCCTTATTTAGAAGGAAATGAATTCCTAAACTTAATAATTTTCTTAAAATATTTGCTCATCAGGGTAATTTGGTTATCAAGACTTTTTAAGTCACAATCCTCATCTAAGTCTAAGTCGTAGTCAGGTATAGTCTTTTTAGGGACATCCAACTGAGATGAAAATACAACATTAGAACCAGAGGATCTTTTACTATGTGAGGTCATATGTATCTTTTACTCTAACTCCATTTCAACAGTTCTAAATTTGTTGCTCAATAATATAGGAGTTGGATTGGGATCATATTTTTCTTCTATGGTATATCTTTTATTATCAAACTTATCATGTCGGGATCTCATAATTTAAGCGCAATGTTTTTCTTATCACATACTATCCCATTAGCATGCAGTTTAATGATAATATCAGTTAACTTAATATAAAATTCAACAAAGGATTCAGTCTCATCCGTCATAAGGGTATTGTAGTGTTGAACTAACATTTATGTATTCTCATCCTTAACACGCTCATCACCTTCATGGGAAATGACAAGGGTGTCCCGGGCTTCTTTAAAAGTGGTACAAATAGATATATGCTTAAATTCATGTTCATTCACATACATAAACCCTTATTATTACTAAGTGACATTTGTTTTTCTTTCTTTGTGAACTCACTAAGACTTTTCGTAATCCTTACTATACTGGTTTCATCTAAAGGCTTAGTAGGGTGATTATAACCATTCTCAATCATTTCTTAAAAATCATCACCCAGAGTCCCTTGGATGAAGGCAATCCTCCTTACCTTATAGTAAGTAAAATTGTGTCCATCAAAGAGGGGTGGTCTAGACAAGTTGCTAAGCTTCTCGAATTTTTCATCCATTTTTGAAAACTTGATTTCAAAAGAAATTTTTCGGAGTTTCAAGATCAAAATTATTTTGAAAGACCCCGCTCTGATACCACTTAAAAATTGCTCACCAAGTTACTAACAAACTTCGATAAAACTCTTTGAGGAAACTCCTTTTGATTATAAACCCAAGATGTTTAAAGAAGTAAAACATAAATAATTTTATAACTCTTGTTTAACGAGTTTATAGAAAATAAACCTTATTAAGCCTTATTATCCTAACCAGTATAGCAAGAATAAACAACTGAAAGCAATAAAGTACACATGAAATTTTTACGTGGTCAAACTCCAAATTAGGGAAAACATCCGCTGTGACCTCTACACCACAAAACAAAAAAATCCACTAATAATGAACAAGGTTACAAGATTATAACTAAACCAAAAAATCAAAAGAAACAACACGAAGTATACCTAATTGAGCCATAACTCCAACAATCTACTTCTTCTTTAATTTCTCCTGCTAGTTGTCATGCTCCTTCTCCTTCTTAGCGTTGTGTCGACCCAGTCAAACTAATCTCTCTCTTAACAACACAGTTTATTTAAGGTTCAGCGTGTGAGAGTGGTGTAACAGTGCATCTTTAAAATATGCAAATAATGAACCCCCACACACTTAATCGTTATAAAACAGTCCTACAAATTACAGAGAGTTTAAATGATGATTTTGATTTAAAATAAAGAAAATTAGACTTATTACGAAAGACTGTTTTAGATCTGTATGTTTTTAGATCTAGAAAAAACTCAGATCTAAAAAGATTGTTTATGAACAAAAAATTTTCAAAATGTAAAACTACAAAATAGTATGAGATCTAAAATATCAAAATAGTTTTAAGTATTTTTTTCTATTTCTAAAACAAAAATTAGTGGATCTGAAATTTTGAAAACTTTTAAACCAAGTTCCAACAAGAGATAATTTATATTTACAAAAAGAAATATAAATTACAGAAAATAACCTAGATGAAGCGTGAAATGTATCACAAAGTTGAAATCTCGTATTTATAAACAAAAATGAGATATTCAAAGAGACGTGTTTTTAGAGGAAGTTGTGTTTGATTTTTAACACTAAAAAAACCCTCAAACTCACACCTCACAGAAACCCTAAGATTTTAAAAATGAAAAAGGGTTTACAGAAGTAGTTTTAAACAAAAGAAGGGAGATACTTCTAATTTTTACAAAGCCTAACAACTTTTGTTTTGGAAAAAAAATCGAAAAAAAAAATTGTAAGAATTTTTATACGAAATCCTATTTCTCTATGATTTTCTCTCAACTCTCTTTTTTTCTGTCAAACTCTCAGACTGGCCAAAAGTTCCTAATTGTTGAGACTAACCACATATTTATACTAAGGGCTGAAAGTTCTAGAAGTTGTTAATCAAATTAACGGCTCAGATGGCTTCTATCGGTCCTAGATTGATCTAATGATCTATATTACACCATTTGAGTAATATGAATCGCCTAATACCGGTTACAGGTCTTGCAATCTAATTGGTAAAAAATGTTGCATTGGGATCACAAAAAGAACACATGTTGATCGTTGATGAACTAACATCAATGTCCAGGATAACATCTAAATTATGTGAGAGGAATAAAACATACGCCGAACCAATAATATGAAGACTGGTGTATAACACGTGTAGCGTTCCTATAAGTCAACAAATGTGCGGTTTATACTTAAAAAAAAATCCTATTTTCATCCCCAATAGTTTGTGCCAGTTTTAGATTTAATCCAAAAGTTTTTTAACGAAGTTTTGATAATACAATTAAATCCCTCAAACTTTTTAAAATCAAATTTAAATGTTTTAAAATTAATTTTAAAATGTTTTAAAAATTCTCAAAAATTATTTAAAATAATTTTAAGCACACTAAATGCAATATAAGTACAATGTGTTACTATAGTGTGTTGTTTTCTACCTTTTGACTTATAATTAATGATTGGAATTACTGAAGTTATATTTGATGCTGCCTTTGTAGTACTTTGATGAAATGAGTCTCAATTCAAACAAGAATATTTTGTCTTTATATCCAAACTATTTGAAACTCCTATGTGGTATAAACTCCTAATAAGTCAACCATATAGTGTTTTTTCATAAACTCGTGACTCGAGAAAAAATTAATGAATATACTAGAGACGTGTATCTTAAATTAGCGGTTTATGTCTACTTGAGAATAATAGACTTGAGATATCTTTAGAATGAGATCGTTGTTGATACTACGATTAGTTAGTGAGTTACTTTTAATGTAAGAAACTTCAATAGAATGAATGATTCTTAAATTAAAAGATGAGCCTAAGAATGTAAAAGTAAAGAATGATTAATTAAGAGATGTATATATATCATATGGGACTCATGGGGTTTGGGAGTAAAATCAAATGCTTATTTTAGATTGTTTTGGTTGGGTAACTTAAATAACTGAAATTACACTTAACATGGAGGAAGATGCTTAATTATTATTGTGGACCAACTTCAGTCACATTCTTACTCCTTGTAGACGTTCTGTAACATTCATTGTTGAACTATTTTTACAGGTCTTAAGCTGTTATTGCCGTTGTAGACATGGGTTTGTCGTAGGAGGAGTATTTATATCATCATTATATTCATCATTTATAGGACATAAAAGTGGAGCAGTGGAGCTCATTTACTTCTTGTATTAACCTATGTTTCAGCATGCAGTTGTATTAATTTTAACTTATCCCGAGTCAAATATTGTACTTGTGGTACTTAAATTCAGAGATGGATTTTGTATCATAGAGATTTCATTCCAGAGTTTGATTTATTTCTCATGACAGAGATTGCATTGTGTTAAATATTTCTTTTATTCAATTTTTTTATGCTAAGAATGTTACCAAAAAAAATTTGATTGTCGTGATTTTTCGTATCAGATTAATCAACCTATTTATGGTTTTTATGGGGTATCACGATGTCCATAAATAACTATCACACGATGCATAGCCACCTTCTTGACGGTACCGAAAAACTCGTCGACGACCTGTTACGCAATGTTAGTACTCCACAACATTATGTGATGAAACAAAAGTCCATATCAAATAGTACTTCTAAAGTACGCCAACATAAGAGTGTTCCTTCTCGGCACACACCTAAAATCCACATCATCGATTCATTCGCTAACAATGTTCAAAGTTTCAGTCGCAACTTATCATTCATCGATACATCAGTATTACCCAATCACCTCACCCCTTGGGGTGATTTTAAATAATGATCTAAGATAAGAATTATGACATTACATTATAGACTAAAGGGATGATAAGTCCAATTTGGAACTGCTCATAAACTGAAGCATTTAAGCAAATGGATGATATGTTCCTTTTGTTATGTGATGTACTAGTACTTTAAAAAATGGGTGTTCAGTAAAAAAAACTTATATTTTTTAACCCTGGTTGAACCCATGGACGTGTTACTTGGATTTTACTTTTAAGGAAACAAAAAAATAGTTATAAAATTGGATTATTTCTACAGAGCTATCATGAGGTGGAAAAACACACGATGGGTTAGGTTTTGAAAATTTTTCCACGACAAAGCGGGAGTGAACAACATGTTTGAAATTTCATTTTGAAAGGCCTTCCTTCTTGTTATGCAATTTAGGGCTATTGCTTCCAAAATCGATCACACAAAATGGTCCAACCAAATTTCAGCATTTTTGTAAATATGGGTTGGTTCAGTTGATATACTAAGTTCAATCCCGATTGTGTAAAAAACAGTATAAATTGTACTATACACAAAAAGTAAATAAAGGTTATATATATGTATACATATATATATATACTCCATCATATAATTAGTAAAATATTGGAATATAGTGCATCATCTTTCACCATGCTAGGAGGAGGGGGAGGAAGAGGTGGTGGAGGGTCTAGGTTTTTATTTAGGGATGAATATGAAGTGAGGAGGTATTTTGGTAAAAACATTATTTGGGGGTTAAGTCTAATTATGATATAAGAATTTTTTAACAGAGTTGTAATGGTGTTCAAAGTTTAGGATTGTGTCAAAGAGATTAGGAAAGTGGGAGACAAATTAAATAAGGAATTAAGAATTGGGGGTTAAGTAAAAAAAACTAAAAAAAATCAACATCAAGCAATTAAGGAGGGGAGTTGCCTCGTAATGCTGAATTTTAACTAGTTTTCAGCATTAAGTGGTAAAAACAAACACCAAATATTACCTCATAATACTGAATGGAATGCAATTCAACATTAAGAGGTAAAAACAAGACATTCTAATGGGCTAGTCTAATTTATTGGGTCAAAGATTAATAAAATCCTATTGAGTTTTCTTTAATGCACATTGTCCTCTTCATAATAGAGCACACATGTTTAGACAATTGTACCCCTCAACTGTACCCATTTCAAATTCACCTACTATCTCTAAAAATAAACACATACATACCACAGACACACTTTATCTCTCTTTCTCTAACAGCTCCACCCCACCCCCCACCCCCACCGAAGACTCGTCGCAATCCTTTTTCACTCACACTCTGTGTGTGTGTGTGTGTGTGTGTGTGTGTGTGTGTGTGTGTGTGTGTGTGTGTGTGTTTCCTTCCCTTTTTGGTTTGTGTCAGCAGCACCATCGTCGTCGTCAAACAACAAGGTTTTTCGCTTAAAAAATGGTGTTTTCATAAAAAAACAAATTATTTATTTGTTTCATTTGTTTTTCAAAAAAATCAAATATGAGTCTTGTTTGATAGATGTTGATGAGTAGATTCCAAATATACAATGTTTCTAAATTTTGGATATTTAAGTTTGAAGTTATGGAGTTTTTAATATTTGATGAATTTTGTTTTTAGAAAAAATGAGGTAGTTAATGAAAAGAGATATTTTTTTGATGAGCTGTCAAAATAGGACCTGTTGAATTATTAATCAAGTCAAAGGATCTCTTGCATTATAGATCAAGTCAACGGGACTCAGTAATAATTACCTCTAACAATAAACACCCTATAAATCTTGAATTTCTAATTTTTTTATTTTTGAAATGAAAAAAATATTTATCTTGACTACGAACTCCCAATGACTCATGTTTCACCGGTTACAAAACATAGTTGTAGCGATTACCATTAAAACCTCCTAAAAAATTATCTTCATTGATAACTAGTGGTAACTTGGGCTATGCATAGGTCGTGAAAAGTATTTCAAATGATTGAGAATACATTTATGAAACCATGGTTGATGTTTAATTTTGTCATTACACATAAAAATTATCTAATTTGATCAACCTAAAGATCATAAATAATATTTTTCTATAATTCAAAAAAATGGATTAAATTTTGGGGGCTTCGCATATAGGTTGTATTAGACCTTTTCTTTACTCATTTTAGTCCCATGCTTTTTCCCTCTGCATATAAGTCCAACGTTTTAAAATTTTGTACAAACCATCCAGTTAGTTTTACCAAAATACCCGCAAAAGTCAGGTGCCAAAATAGTCCCCCAATCTTTTCTCCATCATTTGTGCCAAAATCGTTTTCCTGATTTCTTATATTTTATTTGTGCCAAATCATTCTTCTGTAAACAACAAAATTGGAATGTCAACAGTCGTGTGTAGTTATCTATTTTGCTTTACTTTGTGAGCATCAAATCATAACACGACATTGTTTGGAGTTTCAATGTTTTCACCATAGTCTTCTTTCAGTTATCATTGATGCAAAAATCATGACATCCATATTTGGGGGGTTTTGTTTGACATCCCAAGGTTTCCACCATAGTCTTCTTTCAGTTATGTCGAAGGTTCTGCGGAATGGAGACGCTGATAACTACGATTTTGGATTTTTCATTCGTGTTGAGGTAACTGATCAAAAATCGAAATGATTTGTTGCATGTGTTATGTATTACAATAAATCGTAGTAAATTTTACAGTACACATTGTACGAAGAGCAAGGAATATGTTAATTTAGTTTTTTTTGTGTTCTGCAACTTCATTGGTATTTATAAGTAGTTAGTTATTTTTCTTCCAGCTTTTTTATCATGTAATTGGCTGTTTAAATTATAAATGCAAAGGTTATTGAATGGAAGTAGTATTGTTGCATGTTTTATGCCAGGTGAAATACACACTATAAACTTTACTTTTTGAGTTAATGGAATCGACCTGGACAGAAGTCTTGCTTGTTGAGAAAATTTATTCTTAGAAATGCTGCTTTAGTTTTTTTGTCTTCTTATTTTTGTTCGATTTGTTTATCTTGTAACTTTTTTCCTATACACATAATAAATTTTACTGTTTGAATTAATGTAATTGATGTGGCAGAAGTATTGCATGTTGACAAAATTTGTTCTTAGAAATGTCGGTTTAGATTTTTTGTGTTCTAGAAACATGTTGGAATTTGTATGTAACTGATTGTTTTTTTTCGAGTTTTGTACCATATAATTATTTGCCTAAATTTTAAATGCAATTTTTTTTAATGGAAACACGTGTGTTGAATTTTCAACATCGTGTAAACTACACACAGTAAATTTTACTGGTTTAATAATGTAATTGATATGGACAACAGTCTTGCGTGTTGACAAAATTTATAGAAATTTTGTTATTCGGATAGTAAATACGATCATATAGCAAATGTTGTTTTTAGATTCTAATCGTGTTTATTAGATTAACGAAGTTAGTTGTAATGTGTTTTTAATTTGATATTCGGTAAATGCATGACTAAATTTAAAATGCAAAGTGTACTAATTTTTTTTATTGGCTGGGTGGGGTGGGTTGATGTTACTTTGAGATTATGACTTTTTTATTGACCGGACTAAGTTTACGAAATGGTTTATGTCAAGTCTATTACAAATAGTAAAGTTTACTATGTTCACTGCCTAATTGGTACATTAGTATTATGTTTATTGAAGTGTCATATGTTCGTTGAACGGTCTATGTCAAGTATACTAAATTCAGTATATTTTACTGTACGAATTATGTAAAGATGTACAGAATTGTCTTTCGTATTGAAAACTTTATTTTGCGAAATGTTACTATTGGGATAGGAGATACAGTCCTATATTAAATGTTATTGTAATATTGTAATTATGTTGGGTTTTTTGCCATATAGGGACTCTATGAAGAGGATTTCTTTAAATAAGCCCGAGTGACTTTTAAACCATTAAATATTACCTTTAATTTTCTTCTTTCCCTCATTGATTTACCGGAGCTCCGACAGTTGGCTAGGTGGTCGTGGTGGTGGGTAGGGAGTTACTATTTGAATAATGTAATTGATGTGGATAATAGTACTGCGTGTTAACGAAATTTGTTCTTAGAGATGTTGCTATTCGAATAGTAAATACGACCATAGAGTAAATGTTATTTTTAGATTCTAATCATGTTTATGCAGATTAATAAAGTTACTTGTAGTGTGTTTTTAATTTAATATCATGTAATTTCTTGACTAAATTTTAAATGCAAATGTAATCATTTTTTTATTGGTTGGGTGGGGTGGGTTGATGTTACTTTGAGATTATGACTTTTTTTATTGATCGGACTAAGCTTACGGAATGGTTTATGTCAAATCTACTACAAACAGTAAAGTTTACTTTGTTCATTGACTAATTGGTACATTATTATGTTTATTGAAGTGTCATGTGTTTGTTGAATGATCTATGTCAGGTATACTAAGCTCAGTAAATTTTACTGTACGGATTGTGTAATTGATGTACAAAATAGTCTTTCGTAGTGACAAACTTTATTTTGCAAATTATTTCTATTGGGATAGTAAATACGATCCTATAGTAGATGGTATTATAATATTGTAATTATGCTTATGGTTGTTTATAAAAAGGTCCTCCATGAAGAGGATTTCTATAAATAAGTCCTAGTGACTTTTCAATCATCAAATATTACCTTTAATTTTCTTTTTTCACTCATTAGTTAACTGGAGATCCGACACTGGGCTGGGAGGTCGTGGTGGTGGGTAGGGGGGTGGGGTGGGGTGCCGCTAGCGTTAAACCTTATTTAACAAGAGAATACTACTTCTAACCACTGCATCATTGACCAAAATGTTCAAACTACATCTGCGTGTCTATATACGAGTTTTTTTAGAGTACTTATATTTATGTACGATAGCGTACATAAATTAACCCATCAAGTAAAATGAATTTGATCATAATTTTGTCTAATCCTAACAAGTAATTTGACAACCTATATGTTGTAAGCATTATTACATTCATAAAATTGTAATGTACATCACGTACGTTCAAGTTTGTGTTATTCGGATAGTAAATACGGTCATATAGTAAATGTTTTTTTGAGATTCTAATCATGCTTATGTAGATTAACAAAGTTAATTGTAATGTGTTAATTTGACATCATCTATTTGCTTGACTACATTTTAAATGCAAAGTTTACTAATTTTTTTAGTTGGGTGGAGTGCGTGAATGTGGGGATTGGGTGGTTGTACCGTGGGTTATTGATGCAGTTTTCGAAAACCACCCCATCTCATCACTAATCAACCTATCTGAATTGTAAATATGGCCATATAGTACATGTACTTTGAGATTGTGACTATGTTTATTAACTAGACTACGTTTGTGAATGGTTTATGTCACGTTAACTGAACACAATAAAGTTTATCGTGTTCATTACATAATTGGTACAATAGTTATATGTTTAATTAATGGTAAAACATTTTTTGAATGGTCTTCGTCATGTATAGTACACACAGTAATTTTTACCGTACGAACTGTGCTTATAAAATGGTCTATGCCATATAATTTACAAATAGTAAAGTTTATTGTATGGATCAATCACTGTCAATATAGTAATGTACGTATTTACGTTCAAACCAATATTCTCTGCGGACATATTCACATGTATGTTCATCGTTAATATAGTATTGTGAGTGGTTTAACTGGTTTCTAAGACTTATAAATTAGCTTGAGTTTACATAAGATGTTTGTTGAATTTTGGGTTATAATATGCGTTGGTTATTAATTGACAACATATAATATCATAGATGTAAATGATGATACACTAATCATTATCGCAATATGTTGCTACATGATTTCTAATATTTATTTGTCAGTACACAAGTCTCCGATTGAGTCTTAATGTAGTGTTGGTTCAATTCCGGACAAAAACATTTGAGTCATAGGATAGTGTTCAAGTGTATCCATCCAAGCCTATGATGTGTTATTTGAAGTCGTAGTGTCCAAGATTATAAATCTTTATCATACACTGGGTTTATCTCTACACCTCAAAGAAGATAAGTTTGGGTTTTCTTCTACATCCCACAAAGAAGAAGTTTGTTTGGTGTGACATATCCACTTGGAGAAAGGCTCCTTGTTCGGGTGGCGGTGACCAGAAAAAGCCCAATCGGTGGATTCCGAGATCGTGGTGGAGCTCCATGGTTATTCGCTAGGCAGAGGTGTGTACAAGAAGAAGCGTAGGGGCTTGGACAGAGTCAAGTCGAGTGTTGTAAGTTCTTTTTGTCTTGTACTTGTAAAACCGTACTTAGTGGATTTGTGGCTAGGGCCGTTCGAGATTTTTTTTTCCCGTTGTGAGTTTTTTCTCGTACATCGTGGCGTAGTGGTTGTTTACTTATTTTATCTTTTGCAATATCATATTAGATGCATGCTTAGGTAAAAAGATAAAATTGGTATAGTTAATTTGGTGCAAATTCTATTTGGGCAAAAAATAATTTAATTCAAGTCATTACTTTAATTTGATAAAATTTGGTTTGGCCTAAATTTGCAAAAATGGATTAATTATTTTATTAGGCAAATTTCTAGGACTTGGATCGAATTAAGTTGTTTAAGTGAAAATTAATTTGTTGTTTAATTTAATATCACTTTGTTTTTAGCTTAATTTTAATTTGAAAGAAATTAAAATTTAGTTTATGTAATTGTTTAGTTGAGAAATCTTTATTCCACATCTTTCAAAGAAATTAATTTTTTATATTTGAAAGACTTTAAAATCGGGGGTCATCATTTCCAACAAGTGGTATCAGAGCGGGATCACTAAATTATTGCGTTTAAGACCCTTTTAAATATTTTTGACAAAAATGAAATTTTCCCCATTTTCAAAATTTCATATTTTTTATGGTTCCAATTACGCATATTGGAAAGCACGTATGCGTTCGGCACCTAGGTCTCTAGATGAGAGGGTTTAGTTGTCTTTTGTTAACAGGTGGTCCCCACCTACATATTTAGTTGAAAATGAACGTGTTCCCAAACCCACCGATATATGGAGTGAGAATGAATTTAAACTTGCAAATTTTAATTCCCGAGGTTTAAATACCTTGTTTAGCGCGGTCACACCGGATGAATTCCGACGCATTATGACGTGTGAAACCGCTAAAGAAGCTTGGGATATGTTACAACTCACTCATGAAGGGACTAGTGTCATAAAAGCTTCTAAACTCCAAAACCTCACCGCTCAATTTGAAACCATCAAAATGAATGAAAAAGAAACTTTTGATGAATTCTATGCTATACTTTCCGATATAGTTAATTCATCTTTTAATTTGGGAGAGAAAATACCCGACAACCGAGTAGTAAAAAAAAAATTTAAGGTCCCTACCCGATAGATTTATTCCTAAGGTGATCGTGTTAAATTATTTACCCACTTTAGCCTCTACGAAATTAGAAGAGCTCGTAGGTGATTTACAAACCTATGAACTAGACATGTTTCCCTCTAAAACTGAAAAGAAAATAGATAAGGGCGTTGCTTTAAAAGCCCGGAAGGAGGAAAAATAAGTATTAGAGAGTGAAAGTGAGAGTGACTCGGAAGATATGGCCATGTTTGCTAGGAAGTTTCAAAAATTTCTTAAATTTAATAAAGATAAATTTAAAAATGATTTTAAGAAATTTGAAAATTCTAAGCATGATAAAGCCGAGAAGATCCCTAAAACTTTTAATAAAAATTTAAATAGGGACGAGTCAAATAGGTGTTATGGTTGTGAAGGGTATGGCCATAGGTCAAAAGAGTTCCCCACTAAACTAAGGAGAGAGGGTAAGCAACCAATTTCTTTTAATGCAACCCTTAGTGATAGTGATAAGGAAGAGGGATCCAATTCCCCCATTGAGCACAACTTTACCGCGTTCATTTCTAGTTATGTAAGTGATAGTGAGGATTCATCCAATGATGACATCTTAATACATAACACTTCCGAGGCCTTTGTTTGTGAAGCTATATAAGATGATGGTAGTGAGAGTGGAGAAGAAAGAGAGAGTGAAAATGAAGAAGAGGTTGATGTGAGTTAACTTCAATTTTCATTTTACGAACTATATGAAGAATCTATTAAATTAAAAGGAGAAAATTTAAAGTTAGAAGCGAGTTTAAAGGAGCGTGTCAAGGTTATCGATGAGAGTGCGTTAGTTGATGACCTTAAGACACGAGAGAGATCACTTCGAGAGAAGCTTGAGTATGTAGAAGGTGAGAAAGATAGCCTTAAGGGATTAATAAAATCTTTGAAAAAGGATCTTCTCACGTTTGAAGAGCACAATGTTTTATTAGAGTCTCATATTGTTGTGTAAGGACACAAATTTCCAATTGAGTCATTTGTAATTTTGGCTCAATTCCGGACAAAAATATTTGAGTCATAGGATAGAGTTCTTGACCATCCTTCAAGCCTATGACATACTAAAGTTGGAGATGTAACGTCCAAGTTTATAAAGATTCATTAAATGCCGAGTTTGTTGTGCCTCGTTTCTATGTCAACAACATTAGTTCCATTGCTCCTAAGGTATGAATGCATGTTAAATATATATGGGAGCTTGGAACAATATTTATATGGGTGTATTTTATTTGTAAACTGTTGTTTATTTTCAGAAATTTCTTTAAAACTTTAAAATCAAGTTTCTGGGCTTAGATTGAATTTTTATACATTCTGGAAAGTCGTTCGATATTGCTGTTCGAACGAGTTTTTCGTTCGAACGAGAATATCGTTCGAACGAGGTTTGACAATGAGATTTCCAATTAGGCCACTGGAACTTCGTTAGAAGGGTCATTCGAACGAGACTTCGTTTGAACGAAAATCTCATTCGAACAAGATTTCCGACAGGAAATTAAAATGGCAATTTTGGGCAGTTTTTCCCAATAATTTTCCCCACTAACTTTTGACTAACTTATATTGATCCTCTTTTATATGGCTCTGATACCATATACAAGAGGATCAATATAAGCGGAATAATAATATAAATAATAATACAAACTTTTATTAAAAACTGAAATTAAACAAACTTAAAACTTACAAACGGAATAAGAGTCCACCGGAATAAGGTCGGAAAATCCACAAGCTTATTACAAATTTAGAGAGAGAGAGAGAGAGAGAGAGAGAGAGAAGGTAAAGAAAGAGGTGTCTGAATGATGAATCAGAGTCCTCTATTTATATTACATAAAAAGGAATAAATAATTCCTGAGAAAACGACCCTTAGGTCCCTCCATTATTCGAGGCTGACAAATTCTCTTGTCGTGAAGCATCGACTGGTGTGTAATGGGTCCCTCCATTCATCACGGGTTGTTGGCTAATGGGCCTTTGGGTCCTACTACTATCGACGGGTCTGCCAATCTTTGTCTTCAAGCGTCGGCGAGCATCTTTGTAGGGCCATGTGGGCCAATTATCTCAAATCATCTAGGCCATCCTCTGGGTCCGGATTAGGAAAGGTACCATCCAATCTTCGAGTTAGAAAGGCAGAACTCAGTGAGTTGAAGAATGCCTCCATTGTTGGCTCAGTAGGTAAGTTGGTGTCGAACATGTCACCAATAAACTCGTCATCTTCTGGGTTTTAAGATTCTCCAGCAAGGCAGAAGAAAGGATTATCATTCTTGACAGATGCCATGGATGTATCATCATCCGAAGGTAATGGAATGGGATTAGAATCGTCGGTAAGAGGATTGGTCTTCATTCCAGGAAAATAAAAAGCCGATATGAATTGGCTTTGAGTGTACTCAAAAAATTTCTGCAGTAGCTCATGCTCCGTGGCTTTGGGAAATTTCTTCTTAATGGCAAACTTCAAATCTTTGATAAGATTGACAGCTGGTGACATCTTTTCAGCTGGAGGTGGTGAATCATCCACCAAAGCCATGTGGTGTTTTAGGCTTTCTTTAATCTTAGAAATGGTATTATTAATGTCAACACCACTCCACCATCTGTAGAAAAATATTCTTTCAAGTAGAGGAACATTGAGATTGTTAACTCTACATTGAAGATCCCAACGAGAGATCCAACGAATACTTATCTCGGTAAAAAATAGTAGGGTAATAAGCCCCACTGGGATCTTAGTCTTCCCTCTTAATTTTGGATGGAATTGGGTCCCAGGTAAAAAGAGTTTTTCTTTGGAAATTTCATCAGGAAAAAGATCCATTCGTGGGCCAAATTTGTCCCACCAATTGATAACCCATCCTAGGTAAGTCTCTTTTAAGGAATTTGGGCACAAACAAAGAACCATGTGTGTTTGTGCTCAGCATTTTGATAATAAAATGCTTTAGTCCAAGCCTGGACATAATCCCAATAATTATAAGATCCAGTGTGCGAACTCAATTTTCGCGCCTTCTTGCACATCATAATTGTGTGTATCAAGATAAAGGGACTTAATTTCCCATGGAGAAGACATCTGCTTTTCATATTCGTCATTGAGAATGAGTATCAACTCCGAAATCCTTTGATTAGGAATAAAGTCATATTTGATGGTTTCCAAGACCTCTTTAGCAGACTTCTTTTTGCTAGAGGGGTTAGGAGGGGAACTCAATTTTTTCCTATTCTGTGCACTCTGGCGAAGAAATTCCAAATAATCCTGTATCCGAGGATATTGGTCATCATCGACCACCATCTTCTCTTTTCCAGGCCTTTGGTGGGATTGCCCACGGCTTCGTCCACGCCCTCTAGAGGGGCCACTCATTGATTCTGCAAAAACTCCCTAGTAAGAAAATCAGGAAGAGAGTTGTTTTCACCTTTGATAAGCTTAATATCAAAATCAAATGAGGATAAATTTGCTTGCCA
This sequence comes from Sambucus nigra, assembly GCA_949130495.1. Lineage (NCBI taxonomy): Eukaryota > Viridiplantae > Streptophyta > Magnoliopsida > Dipsacales > Adoxaceae > Sambucus > Sambucus nigra. The sequence continues at coordinate 83,997,128 of OX422211.1, forward strand.
CGTGGTAAAAATCTGTTTTGAAACAATATTTTCAACATCTTTTTGCAAAACCTGTTTAACAGTACTACAATCAATTCGTAGTAAAAATTTCTGATTTAATAAATCATCTTGAAATTTTGTTATGCATTTTACAACCGAAAGAATATCTTTTTTAATGGTCGAGTAATTTTTTTGAGCATCTTTCCAGGTGCCGGAAGTAAAATGAACAAGTTCTTCCTTTTTAGTTGAAGAATTAAGTTGTTTTAAAATACCACCATAGCCAAAATTCGAGGCATCAGTTTCAACAATTTTAGAAAATGAGGGATTAGCCAAAGCTAGGCAAGGCAATTGCTTGACTTTCAGTTTAATTTTCTGAACAGCTTTGGTGTGCTCTATAGTCCAAGGAGCAGGGTTCTTTTTCAACCTAGTATAAAGGATTGCACTATCTTGTGCAAGATTCTTGTAATAATCACCAATGTAATTGAGACTACCAAGAAATCTTTGGAGTTGAGTTTTTTCTTTTAACTCGTCAGGGAATTTGGAAGCAAATTCGATACTTCGATCAATAGGGAGTATTTTCCCTTCTCCTATGTTATGTCCTAAAAATCGAATATTAGTTTGAAAAATTTTCATTTTAGGGGTGGAGACAACTAAACCATTAGTTTTAATAATGTCTTTAAAAATTCTAAAATGTTTAAAGTGTTGATCAATCGATTGAGAAAAGTTGAGGATATCATCAATATAGACAATTGAAAAATCAGAATAAGGATGAAAAATATCGTTCATGATATTTTGAAATTCAGAGGGGGCATTCTTAAGCCCAAAGGGTAAAACATTCCATTGATTTATATACCGATCTTGTGGGGCAATTTGGATCTGCCAATATCCATATTTTAAATCAAATTTGGAAAAGATAGTGGCAGAGTTAAGCCGGTCAAGTAAATCCTTTTTATTAGGAATTGGATATCTTATCCATTGCAAAACATTATTAAGGGGATTGTAATTAATTACAATCCTAGGAACACCTCTTTCCTTTTCAGCAGCATTGTTAACATAAAAAGTTGTACAACTCCAAGGAGAATAACTTTTAGTTATAAGCTTTTTATCTAAAAGACTATGAATCTCCTTCTTACAAAGGTCAAGGAATTCAGTCTTCATTTGACTGGGTCTGGCCTTGGTAGGAATGGATTTTTCATTAAAATCAGTTTCATACGGAAGTGAAACAATATGTTTCTTTCTATCCCAAAAAGCATTAGGGATATCACTACAAACTTCAATCATTAATTGGTTTTTAACAACATTAATCTTTTGCAGTACATTAGGTAACTCTAGCTTCTGCATGATAGTTAAAAAGAGATTTCTTTTTGAAGAAAATTCAAATGGTTTTCTTTGAAAATAATATTATTTGTCAAAGAGTTGATTCTCTTAATCTCAGGTTGGGTAATAAATTCAAAAAATATCTTTTGGTTTTGAACAGTGGCATATATTCCACTGGAATCAATTTTATCTATAGGCATAAGCAAAGATAAAAAGGGAGTACCTAAAATTATCTGCTGAGATAAATCGCTAATAAGCAAGAAGGTACTATCTAAACAAATTCCATTATTACAGATGGAGACATTACTTAATTTATATTTAATGCCCATACTATCACCACTAGCATTAAACAAGGATTGAGTAGTCTTCTCAAAGTATTCAGTAGGGGCAATTCCTTCTTGAATACAATTCATATCAGCACCGCTGTCAACAAGAGCAATGATATTACACAAAGTAAATTCTTTGTTAATAACAAGGTTGACAGTTGTGTACCACTTCTGGCTGGGTACACGGTTCATAACACCCAAATAATCCACTGAATCTTCAGTTTTAGAAATTTCCAGATTTGAATGTTTTGAAGCATTCTTGAGATTATTAATCTCAATTTGCATGTTATTATGCTGATTCTTATGAAGTCTTAACTCAATTTTAATATTATTGACTTCATGTCTTAGGTCTTTAATGTTAGCGGGTTTATTAGATTCTTCACCTTTTTAAGACGGTTAAGTACCTCCGAAAGGTTGTACTGTTGGTTTTGAGGAAGGGTATCTGAAGGATTAGGAAGGCTTTCCTGAATATAGCAAGACTTAATTAGTTTCAGTTTAATGTCCGGGTCAGTAACTTGATTGATGACATCAATCATAGATTATTGCTGACTAGTAAGAACATTAAGACTTAAACCATTCATCTGAAGAACTGATTGGAGATGATTACATCTCTCAGTTAAAGGCTTGCACTAACAATCTCCTTTCTCGGAGATATCTGAGTCACTAGAGCTTTGTATATAATAAAGCTCGTCATCGTTCTCAGATGAGTCCTCTAAGTCTTCAAAGGAGTCCGATTTAAGTAAGAGTTTACTTAATTGGGTCTTCAAATGGTCATCAATTTGAAGATTTTTAATTTTAGTTTCCATTTTGCATTTATTAGCAAAGTGGCCATATTTGTCACATTTGAAACATTTAGAATTATCTTTTTAGAATTATCCCCCTGATTAATAACATTTTTGTAATGTTTCTTTTTACGTTTATAGGGCTTTTTAGAAACTTTCTTGTTTCTATGGGAGACTTTTAGAATTATCCCCCTGATTAATAACATTTTTGTAATGTTTCTTTTTACGTTTATAGGGCTTTTTAGAAACTTTCTTGTTTCTATGGGAGACTTTTAGAATAGAAGTCACAGGAGTATTGTAAGCAAATTGATCACAAAATTCTCCTAATTCTTTCTTTCCAGAAAGATTATGTGTCTTAAGCTGCCTCTGAAGCGTAAGGTCATTGCAGAGAGAAAGCCTCTCTTGAATGACAACACTGATAAGTTGGCCATAAGTATATTGATCGTAAGGGATAGAGATGTTGTCATTAGCTTCTCTAAATTTCTTACGAACCTTCTCAACAAAGAAGGTAGGAAGGCCATCAATAAATTTGGCTTTCCAATGGTCATGATTTCCATCAAGTCTCTGAGTGACCCTAGCAAGGAAGACATCCTTGTACCATCTGAATTGGCTGAGGGTAGGGAATCTAAGGTTTTGTAACAATTCTCTGTTACGTTCTCCAGTATAATCTCTATTGCCAACAAAATGAAGTATAATTGTAAGCATTAAGGTGTAGACAGCATCCTGTGAACCTATGTCTTGCATATGTTCGTCTTTTATAATTTTGACAGCATTAATGACGTCATTTCTTTGACTGTCAGTAAGAATCTTTGACCACCAATTCCTAAGAGTACCAGTAAACCCTGCTATGATCATGTGAGCAATGCTTTGATTAGAAGCCTGATTTTGTTTACAAATGGTGGAATACATGGTCATTTGATGAAACATTTCATAGATTTGATGTTTAGATTTACCATCTATATTCCATTCATAAATGGTTTTACCCTGGAAGTTAGACTGTGGGTTCATCACGGTACTTTCTTCAAAAAGGAGATCCTGAGGGTTTGGTCTGTGATAGTAATTTCTCACAGGTCCAACATATACAATGTCATTACTATAATTAATCTTATTAACATAATTGTTGATACCAAATTTAATCTGCTGATGTGGACCAATCATATGAAGACGCATGGCAATTACAAACACTTCCGAGGAACCCTGCTTACCCGAGGAACTCCCACGCTCCGAGGAACAAAACTACAGCAAGGAAGACTAGCTCCCTGAGGAACCCTGCTTACCCGAGGAACTCACATGCTCCGAGGAACTCATACACTCCGAGGAACAAACCTCTCCAGGGAACTCTTGAATATCAAAAAGCTTAGGCGGTCCGAGCAACTCATGGCGGTCCGAGCTGCACCTCGAAGCAGGATACAAACAGTTTAATTGCCCATTAAATGCTTATCATTTGTACGCGCACTCAAAGAGGGCATTAAATGTATTACCCTTTCATATGAATATCATTTAATGTAGTACCCTTTCACATTACAGCCTCAAGGCTATAAATACATTGTACAATCCTCATTGTGGGGGGGATCCGAATCCAGAACAGAATTTCTTGTAATCGAGAATTCCCAAACACTTAGCAATAAAACAACAGTGGACGTAGGCCATTCTTATAAGGCTGAACCACTTTAAACTCTTTTGTGTCATTTATTTATCTGTGATTGAATTATTAGAGTGATCTAATTTTTTACATCAACATATTGGCGCCGTCTGTGGGAAACGACTGGTAAAATCGTTTTCTCATCAAAAATAATCCATTACCAATGGCTGATATTCCTGAATCCAGCAATCGAAACGCTGGAACCCCTCTAAATCCATCTGCTCCACCAATTATTCCAGATTTGACTGGAATGATGGCGAATCTGGCTCAGGGCCAAATCGTCATGCAAGAAACGATGCGACAACTCATCCAAACACTCCATGGCGGCGCGCCAGCCCATTCCGGATCACGAAGCATTCAAAGAAATATTCGTGCGCCTTCTGTGCGTACTAGGAGTACTAATTCATATCGCAATGAGGAATCTGAAGATTTTCTTTATCAACCTGGATGAACTTCGTCAGTGCGAGCCACAGATACTGAACAACATGTCACCCTCTCCCCAGAAAGGGCCAGCGCATTGGAAAGATTAAGTAAGGCCTCTCCGTTCGATCGATTAGGCCCTAGGAGGAACAATAGTCCTCTTAATACAGCGTCGAGGAGCTTTCGACGACCATCAGATTTAAGGGAAGGATCTTCCCAGTCGCGACCAGCTGCTCGTCAAGATGGATCCGATGACCGACCAGCTGCTCGTCGAGATAAATCCCAGGAAGCCACTTCAACGCGATCAGTTGCTCGCACCAATAGGCCCGAGGAAGGGAATGATGCATGGAAAGGATCTATTCAAAGGCTGGAGGATAGATTAGGGGAAATGGCTAAGGCTAAGAACCCTCTACAACGAACCTTTGTTTGGGGAACACCTTTTGTCCTGGACATTGTTGATTTCCCAACACCATCGAAGTTCAAAGCACCTGTTGTGACTCCCAAGTATGATGGGAAGACTGACCCCGTCCTTCATATAGAACAATATCAAGCTGCTGCCGACATCTATGTTGTCCCAGACGAGATGAGATGCAGGGCATTCTCGGGAACTCTTATCGAATCTGCTCAGATATGGTATAATAGTCTTCCTCGGAGTAAGATTTCAACTTTTCTTCAACTGGCCGAGTTATTCATTGAGAATTTCTGCTTCGGAGCAAAGCCAGTTAAACGAGTAGCACATTTGTTAAGTGTTAGACAAAAAGCTGGTGAGAGTATTAGAGACTATATAACTCGTTTTAATAACGAGAAGCTCGAGGTCATTGATTACGAGGAGAAGACAGCAATTACTGCTTTGATGAGTGGACTGTTGTCGAACAAGTTGTACTACACTTTGGCCAAAGATCCACCTCGAACCATGTCGGACCTGATGGGAAAAACGTCCAAGATTATGAATGCCGAGGAGGCTATGTCTGCGAAGAAGAATATGGACGCCAAAGAAACCAAGGTGGAAGGTGATAAAGCTAAGAAGAAAGAGCGTAAGAACAATGGTGGTGACAAACATTCCAAAAGTAGGTCGTCATGGGAGGTCTTGAAGAAATTTGATAATTACACGCCTTTGAAGGCAAATATCAACCACGTCCTGGAAGAAATTAAGAACAGCGAGGAGTTAAACTGGCCAAAGAAAATGAAGTCAGACCTTGACACGAGGAATAGGGAGAAATATTGCGAGTTCCATAAGGATCATGTCCATATGACCAAAAATTGCATAGCTCTTCAGAACGAGATTGAAACACTCATCCGATGATGAAAGATAGCAAAATATATTGATCGGGGAGGCGAAAGAAGAAACAACGACCGAACTAGAGAGAGATCTAGATCTCCTCGACGAGCAGAGGAGAACAAGAAGAGAAACCATGAAGTTGATCCAGATGATGACCCCGACCTTCCCAAGAAACCAAGGCAGCCAGAACGAGAGGTATTTTCAATACGCTTTGGGTCATTTGATTGTAATGTTATTATATGAGGAGATGCAGGAGGAGGAGACCTTACTACAGAAAGAAAAGCTTACCTCGGAGAGGCTCAAGCTTGCTCGTACATTCAGCGAATAAATTTAGCTGAGGAAGATCACCCAAGAAAGATGAACAAAGAAAAATTGGTCATTGGGTTTTCAAAGAATGATCTTGTAGGAGTTCTGTATCCTCATGACGACCCACTAGTGATCAAAATGAGAATGAAGGAGGTAATGATTTCAAGAGTACTGGTCGACAATGGTAGCTCGGCAGACATCATGTTCTACTCGTGCTTCGATAGTTTAAACCTAAAGCTATCTCAACTGGAGCCTTACCACAGACCCCTCATCGGTTTTGCGGGCGAGAAATTATTTCCACTTGGGACGATCAAGTTGGATATATTCATTGGTACATGGCCTGCTTGTCGGACAGAAAGAATACGTTTTTTCGTGATGGATAAGAACGTTCAATCATCGTACAATATCATCATGGGAAGAGTAGGATTGAAGAAGTTCGAGGTTGTACCATCTACAGTACATCAGTGCCTAAAATTTCCAATAAACTTTGGAGTAGGAGTAGTGAAAGGTGATTAGAAAGTAGCTCGGGAGTGCTATTATTCATCCGCCGAGCAAGATGAATTGGAAGAATCAAAGAAAAAGACTACGACCTATCAAGTAGATGAAGGTGCAGAAATTGAAACATTGGATCCTCGAGATGAGTCGCAACTCGTGAAAGGTCAAGTGGTGGAAGCTACTAAAAACATCATTCTGGACGACGATCACCCTGAGCGAACTACTCAAATAGGTTCATCGTTGGAAGCCTCATTAAAACAAGAATTGATAACTTTCCTTAGAAGCAGAAGACAAAATTTTGCATGGAGTCATGAAGATATGCCTGGGATAGACCCAAACTTCTTATGTCACGAGCTCAATGTGAATAAGGAGATCAAACCTGTGAAACAGAGAAGAAGAGTATTCAGTCCCGAGAAGAATCAAGATATACAGGAGGAAGTCGAGAAGCTCCAGAAAGCTTGCTTTATTGAAGATGTTAAATATCCAGATTGGTTAGCCAATGTGGTGATGGTAAAGAAGAAAAACAACAAATAGAGGATGTGTGTGGACTTCACCGGCCTCAACAAAGCATGCCCAAAGGATCACTTTCCATTGCCCCGAATTGATCAACTGGTGGACGCTACCTCGGGACACGAGTTGTTAAGCTTCATGGATGCTTATTCTGGCTACAATCAAATTAAAATGAAACCTGAAGACAGGAAAAGTACTTCTTTTATTACCCCTAGGGGAACTTATTGTTATAATGTTATGCCTTTTAGTTTGAAAAATGCAGGTGCGACATATCAGAGGCTGATGAACAAGGTCTTTGATGAACAAATCAGTGATAACATGGAAGTCTATGTTGACGACATGCTGACAAAAAGCAAAAAAGCTGCCGATCACCTAGTTGACTTAAGTCAAACTTTTGATCAACTAGATAAATATCAAATGAAGCTGAACCCGACGAAGTGCATCTTTGGAGTACGAGAAGGTATGTTTATCGGGTACATTGTCAATCAACGAGGCATTGAATCAAATCCTGAAAAGATCAAAGCTCTATTAGGGCTGCGATCTCTAACAACGAAGAAGGAAGTATAAAGTCTCACGGGACGAGTAGCGACACTCAACAGATTTCTGTCACGAGCAACTGATAGATGTCTCCCATTCTTCAAGACACTCAGAAAGACTTTTGAGTGGAATGATGAATGCGAGAAAGCTTTTCAAGACTTGAAGAAATACTTGGGAACACCTCCACTGTTATCCAGGCCGGTGATGGGAGAAAAATGGTATTTGTACCTTGCAGTGTTCGAGAATGCAGTTAGCTCGGCGTTGATCATAGTGGAGAATGGAGTACAAAAGCCAATTTACTACACAAGTAAGGCCTTCCGAGGAGCAGAGATAAGATATCCAAGGCTGGAGAAATTGGCACTGGCGCTGATTGAGGCGAGTAGAAGAATGAGGCCATATTTCCAGGCTCACACGATAGTAGTATATACCGATATGCCATTGAGACAAGTCCTTCACAAGCCAGAAAAATCAGGGATATTGATGTACTGGGCAATAGAGCTTGGCAAATACGATATAATTTATGAACCCAGATCATCACTAAAAGGGCAGGCTGTAGCAGATTTCATAGCGGAATTCACTTATCCTGATACCCCCGAGGAGCAAAAATTGCTCGCTAATCAACCTGTGGATGTTACAGGATTAACAAACACGGGCCCAGACCAATTCCGATTGGTAAAAGGGCGTGTGGATGTTACAGGATGTGATGCAGAGACAGTTGGGAGGACTCCAGACGAGGAACAAGAGTTGCTCGCTGATCAACCTGTGGATGTTATAGGATCGATAAACACTAGCTCAGACCAACTCCGGTTGGTAAAAGGGCGAGTGGATGATACAGGGTCATTAAATTCGAGCTCAGACCAACCTCGGTTGGTAAAAGAGCAAGAAAAGATGATCGATGAGGAGCGAGAAAAATCCGGGGAGGATGAAAGGAAGCAGCAAATATTTCACCAAGGAACTCTGACTGATTCGAAATTTGAAGACGAGTTACCTATATGGAGGTTATATGTAGATGGCTCATCTTACAATGCAGGATGTGGCGCGGGGATAGTTTTGAGCACTCCGGACGAGGTCGACATGGAATATGCCTTGCGTTTCCAATTCAAAGCTTCCAACAATGAGGCTGAATATGAGGCCATGATTGCATGGCTTAATTTGGCCAAAGTTATGGAGGCGCAACAAGTTATGATCTTCAGTGACTCTCAACTGATTGTAAACCAAATGATGGGATTATATGCAGTTAGAGGAGAATTAATGATCAGATATCATGCAAAGGCAAAGGAGATGGTGTCAGAATTTACCGCTATTCAGCTAGTCAGAATACCAAGAATGGAGAATGCAAGAGCAGACGCCCTAGCTCGACTAGCATCAGCTACTCGCACCGAGCTACGACGAACAATCCCAATTGAAGTGTTGGCTAGTCGGAGTATAGATGAAGATCTGACGATGAACTTTATCACCCTTGATTTAGGTCCATCTTGGATGGATCCCATCAGGGCATATATCGAGGAAGGAGAATTGCCAATTGACAAGCTCGTAGCCAAGAAATTGAAGTTTAAAGCTGCTCGGTATGTACTAACTAATGGTGTTTTATATAGACGAGGAATAATGGCAGGTTTATAGAGATGTGTACATCCCTCCGAGGTGAAAGAATTAATTGAAGAGATCCACGAAGGGTCTTGTGGAGCACATGTAGCAGGTCGGACGCTTTTGCAAAGGGTGATGACGCAGGGATACTACTGGCCGACGATGAGGGCTGATTGTATAACTTATGCCAAGAAATGTGACAAGTGCTAGCGTTTCTCTTCCATCCAAAGAACTCCACAAGCATTGTTGACACCCATAACTTCCCCTTGGCCATTTGCCATGTGGGGAATTGATTTAGTTGGACCACTGCCAACGACCCGAGGAAGGTTCAAGTACCTCGTCATCGCAGTGGGTAGAAGCTGAGCCACTCATTGATATGACGTACGAGAAGGTTTACCAATTTGTTTGGAAGAACATCATTTGCCGATATGGTCTCCCTCATGCCTTCATCACAGACCATGGGACACAATTTGATAACGAGGAGTTTGCCGCCTATTGTCATCAGTCAAACATTTTGAAGGTTCACTCAGCACCAGGCCATCCTCAAAGCAATGGACAAACTGAAGTGATAAACAGAACGCTGTTGAACGGTTTGAAGAAACGATTGGATGATGCAAAAGCAAACTGGATCAACGAGCTACAATCAGTACTTTGGGCTTACTGAACTACTCCCCGAGTAGCAACTGGAGAATCACCATACATGCTGGCGTTTGGAAGTGAAGCTGTCATACCTGCCGAGTTGGGCCTCCCAACACACAGGGTACTGAATTTCAATTCCCCTGTCAGCGACTTAATGAGAAGACTGGATTTAGACATGCTCGAGGAAGTTAGAGAAGAAGCAGCCATTAGAAATGCCGCTTACCAGCAGCGATCAGCTTTGTTTTACAACAAGAGGGTGAAGAAGTGCGACCTGAAAGAAGGAGACTATGTGCTGAAGAAAGTAATTCAAAAGCAAAATAAACTGGAGGTAAACTGGCATGGACCATACCGAGTTACAGAAGTTGTTCGACCAGGAACTTATCGAATAACCACTTTAGAAGGCGAGGAGTTTAAGAATGCATGGAACGCAGAGCATCTGCGCAAGTACTATCAGTGATGTATATGTAACGCAGTTCCATCAGTATGAATAAAATAAAAATATTCTGCAAGTCTCTCTGTTTATTGAAAAAAAAATCGGGGAATATTAGTGCTACGCACTACTCGGCACAGCTCGGCAGACTACTCAAGAAAATATTCCAAACTGTACCAACGTAGTTGGTCGACGAGGAGAAAATATTCCAAACTGTACCAACTTAGTTGGTCGACGAGGAGAAAATATTCCAAACTGTACCAACTTAGTTGGTCGACGAGGAGAAAATATTCCAAATTGTACCAACTTAGTTGGTCGACGAGGAGAAAATATTCCAAACTGTACCAACTTAGTTGGTCGACGAGGAGAAAATATTCCAAACTGTACCAACTTAGTTGGTCGACGAGGAGAAAATATTCCAAACTGTACCAAGTATGGTTGGTCGGGGATAAAAACCCACTAACTACAGTTGGTCGGCGCGGAGAATTTATTGACCTTGGTTGGTCAGACACATTTTATGAAAAAGACAAAAATTTACCAAGTATGGTTAGTCGGGGATAAACTCTCACTAACTATAATTGGTCGACGAGCACAATTTAACAACCTTGTTTGGTTGAAAATTTTTTAAACATTTTTATACTCATTAAGTGATCGAGCAACATTACTGATACTTGTAACTTTTTACTAAGTTGATCGATGAACAACACTATTATTATCTTTTTAACAGATATGCATAAATGTAAAGTGTTTGATATTTACAAGACAATAGCAATTAGAATTTGCAAGAAATAATGAAAGTCTTTCATTAAATTCGAAATAAATTACAAGTTACATTGATAACACAATGAAAATTACATTGATATGTATACTAACTGTTACATTAAAAATTCCTATTCTATTGGTCTTTTTCCCTCAGCTTTCGATACGGGTTCCTCGCCAGCAGGCGGATCATTTAAAGACTGAGGAGAATTGATGAAGTTCAAATCCTTCAGCATCCTGACGTTCATCACAGAAGGTCGATCTAGAAGATGCTCGAGACGAGATACTTCGATTTGAGAATGTAAACTGTAGTCACCGAGATACTTCGAAATTAAGCTCCGAGGAATGGCACAAGCAGGGATCCATTCCATCTCCAAATTGTACGGTGGCACAGGCAAGTCGAGCAACCCGGGATCATGATAGTCCCACAGATAGTGTCCTTGTTCGAGCTTCAACACACCTAAGGCATTCAGCCAGCCTTGTTTATAGCCCTCATTATTGGCATTCTGGATACGATCATCCAAGTGGAATAATGCTTCGTTGTATCCAGCCATCCAGAATTCCCTAGGCTGTTTGTGGAATTGATATGTTAGCCTCTCTAGCTGGTCGTGGAGATTCTTGATGAAAAGCTCCTTATTCTCCAAGATTGACTTTTGCGCGGAGAGCTGCTTTTCCAGATCCCTGATTTTCTTTGACATGTCAGACAAAGCTTGGTTCTTCGCCATTAGTTGGAAGGCCTGGTTCTCTAAGGCAGATGTTGTCCTCTGCTCCTCAACAAGAACCCGAGCTGCTCTTGCTCGTCCCTGAGGAGCTCTTCCTCGTCCTCGGGGAGACGTGGAAGGGCCCGACCTCCTTAAGGTATCCAATTCTTACCTCAACTTGGCATTCTCCACTTCTAGGAATGAAAATCCCTCGTCAGTCACTGGGATTAGGGTTGTTGAAGAAGAGGCTGCAGACTTTAACTGTGATAGCTCTTTCTGTAAGTTGTTGTTTTCCTTTTCCAGCAGCTCGGCAATCTGTCTGCATTGCTCGACCTCCCCCCTCAGGGTTCTCTCCCTTATATCATAACCAGCAAAAAGCTTCTCGTAGCCCTTGTCAGTAACGATCAGCTTATACTTCTTCTCGTAACTCTCATGTAACAAGGCAGTTGATTCCTTGTATTGATTCTGAAGGTCTTCGAGGGTGCACTGGAGATCCTCGATCATTTCATAGTAAGCCACATTATTGGCAACCGCTCGATCAAGCAGACACTTTAGGTACTGATATGCTTCCACTACCTGTTCTGAAGCATCCTGGCCAAGGATGTCGGCAACTTGTGCAGCACTCAAGTCTGTGTGACCAGCCTTGAAGTACTCATTGCACTGTTGCAGCAACTTTGTATCATGGGCAGATAGCAGATCCATCCTGGATAGAAACTAGCAGAGAAAGAAAAGACAATCATCAAAAAGAAGATCAAGACAGAATACAAATAGAAAAGAGACAACCGTATGGAAAAAAACTCAAATTTTATTAGATTATAGTGCAGAGTTACAAAGATCTTGGTTACATTTGATAAAAAAGAAAAAGAGAAAGAGAAAACCGAACAACACTACACCTTTTCCTTATCTCCCAAAACCTTCTCGGGAGGTTGGGAAGAGGAGGTAGGTTGCTCGGAGGGAACTGTGACTTGTTCGGAGAGCACCAGCTGTTGCTCGGAAGAAGAAACTACTTGCTCGGCAGCAAGCTAGCTGGTTAGGGCATGTTCTCCCACTACCATTAAAGACTCCTCGGAGGTAGCTTCATCCTCTTCTAATTCTTCTGGAGTAGGAGGGGGACTAGGGATGTGTCTCTGGAATAGCTCGGATGACTCGTCGACCTTCAATTCCTGAAGGGCAGCAACCCATCCGTCCCAAAAATACTTTACACTGCCATAATCCACTTGAGAGACCATGGCAGCACATCCCTTATCCCAACCTTTGTCCCAGCCAGAGCTTAAGGACTTCTTCATGGCAGCTTTCCTTTTGGCCTTCTCCAAGGTAAGCTTCTCGGACAGCAGAACATCAGCAGCTTTCAGTTTTTGTTCAGCTTCCTCCTTCTGCCGAGTTATTTCCTGGAGTTGGACCAACCTCTCCTCAGCAGCCTTGAGTTTATTTTCAAATTTCCCAGCAGTCTTGAGCTTCACATCGAGCTCTTTATTAGCCTTCTCCAAGGCATTCACTTTCCTCTCCAAATCCCTGGAGGCCTCAGCAACCCGAGTTTTCTCCGGCTCGGAGGAAGCAAATTTCTTCTCCCAGACTGCCTTATCAGTATCGTACCTCTGGCGAGATTCCTCCAAGGACTTGGTAGCTTCTTCCAGAGCTCCCTCCACACTAGACGAGGAGCAAGAAGCTTTGATTGCTTCATCCTTCTTTAGGATTATGTTGAAGCAGCTCGTCAACTGTAAACAGAAAGAGAAAGCAAAGTCAGAAACAAATATGAGAAATAACAAAGGAAAATATGAAAAGTTCAAAGTAAAGGTACTTACTGAAGCAAGATGACGAGCAGTCAAAGAAGTAACCATATCCCGAGTAAGGTTATCTTCATTACCCTGGACCTCGGGAATGGTCCGGGACTTCTCCGAGCTCATGGCAGAGCTCGGAGGGACAAAAGAGGGAACTACAGTCCCAGCAGCTGGGGGCTGAGTAGTGGTGTCAGCCAAATTGACCGAGGAGCTTTTCTTCAGCCTCCTCGGAGAAACAATTACAGATTCAACCAAGTATAAATCCTTGGTCGGTGATATCACAATCACCTTTCCAGGAGCAGCAGAGCTGCTCGGAGCCACTGCAGGCTTATCAGCAACCTTCTCGGAGACTTTAGCAGGAGCAGCTGAAGGAGCTGCACCAGTCTTCTTTGTCCCCTCCTTTGGGACATCAATCTTAATCCTTTTTACCTCCCCAGAACCGGAGGCAGTTTTCTCAAACAGAGCAGGAGTCCTTCTCTTCTTCATCCTTTCGCTCAAAGGAATGTGGGATTCAGGCGATGAACTTGCAGAGGCTGGTACTGGCTCTGCTTCAATGATCACTGTACGAGCAGTGAAGGATGTTGTGTAACTCTTGTACTGGAGCAGATACGAAGCCAACCTTATGTGCTCGTTAGCAACCCTTTGATGCAAACCCCAGATAAGTCCCAAATGCCTTATATTGACATCTGTTTCTTTTGGGCACTTTCTCTTGCTATCAACTGCAAATAAACAAACATTGTTATCAGTAACACATTTTATCAAACACAAAACATACATGATTTCAAGATAAATAAAATAAAATAAAATAAAAATAACCTATCCCATTGCCATAAGGAGGGCATCTGGGACCCTGGTAAACCTCATCTCCGGTTAAAGGAGGGTGTTGCCAATTTTTTACAACAACCCCATGTTCAAAATAATCCTTGTTGGCATCAGGGAGATTGACTACTAAGGCTCTATTTATAAACCTAGTTTTTAAATAATAAATATTATCATTAACTGCCCATCTATAGCAGTACATGATTTCTGGAATTCCTATACGAGTTCCATGCACTTGATTTAATTTATGCACCCCATTAACTATTCTCCATGTGTTGGGGGCTATTCGTGCAGGAACAACATCAAAGTACTGACAGAATTTCAGGCACAGAGGATTTGTTGGAAAAGAAAATCCACACTCAGCAAAAAAAAGACTGGGGAACCAATGTCCCTCAGCCAAATTGAAATAATTAAAAGGCTCAGAAAGCTCTTCCAAGACGACCCAAGAGGGAATGGAAAAATCAGAACGAAATTTGTCAAGAGACTCAACTGGGTAAACCATGATGATGAATTAAAAGAAATGAAGGAGAAGAACAAAAAAGATCTTACAGAAAAAATACTGAAGCTGTTGATAATGAACGACGGAAGAGATGAACGCACGAGAGAGTAGAAGACAATGAAAAACTCGAAGATGAAAATTTGAAAAGATAGAAGACGATGGGAGTCTCTGTGAAGTTTAAATACCTTGCCTTGGAAACTGGCGAAGTAATGATTACAAAAAGGATGATTACGTTACCGGCGGCTAAAAAGGCATTAAATATTGGCGCGGGAATCAAAGCGAACAACAGCGGCTAAAAAGACGAAAAATGACGCGGGAACCGAAGCGAGCAGAAAAGGCCAAAAAAGCATGATTCTACGAATTGGGAAGGAGAAATAAATACAAGGGAGATGATCCTAAAAATCAGAAAGAACTATTTAAAGCTACCGTATTCCGAGAAAGAATGTTCCATACATCTCAAATTTCGAACTATGAAACATTGGGGGCTTCTGTTGATACCAAATTTAATCTGCTGATGTGGACCAATCATATGAAGACGCATGGCAATTACAAACACTTTCGAGGAACCCTGCTTACCTGAGGAACTCCCACGCTCCGAGGAACAAAACTACAGCAAGGAAGACTAGCTCCCCGAGGAACCCTGCTTACCCGAGGAACTCACATGCTCCGAGGAACTCATACACTCCGAGGAACAAACCTCTCCGGGGAACTCTTGAATATCAAGAAGCTTGGCGGTCCGAGCAACTCATGGCGGTCCGAGCTGCACCTCGAAGCAGGATACCAACAGTTTAATTGCTCATTAAATGCTTATCATTTATACGCGCACTCAAAGAGGGCATTATATGTATTACCCTTTCATATGAATATCATTTAATGTAGTACCCTTTCACATTACAGCCTCAAGGCTATAAATACATTGTACAATCCTCATTGTGGGCCGAATCCAGAACAGAATTTCTTGTAATCGAGGATTCCCAAACACTCAGCAATAAAACAACAGTGGACGTAGGCCATTCTTATAAGGCTGAACCACTTTAAAATCTTTTATCTCATTTATTTATCTGTGATTGAATTATAAGAGTGATCTAATTTTTTACATCAACAATAATCTTCAAAAAATTTGAAAGAATCTTCAAAGTCATGAGCTTCTTTCAAAGGAATGTCAAATTTTGAATCAGAATCAACATGGGATAAAGTATTGATTTTTAACCCTTTGAGATTGTTCTCAATCGCTTTAAGTTGGGATATAAAATCAGTTTTATTTCCCATTTTAAAACCTTTAACCTCAATAGGAGGTTGAACTAAAGGTTGGTCAAGACTTTTCTTAAAGTGTTCAGGTTTCTTAGCCGTAAGATTAACCTAGATCTCAATCCTATTGAGTTGGTTTCCAATCGTATTAAGGATAAGGTTGGTGTAATTTCCTTGTTTATAAAGTGGATTTAATTCTTTCTTATGTGTAAGAAGCATGTCCCCAGTTTCCATATTAAGGAAGGCATTGGCTTCTAACTTAGGAGCGCTGCTACTCTGGCTGGTGCTTCCAACATCTAGGGAAAGTGGTTTAGTAGGAGGATGAACCGCAGATATAATCTGTTCGTTTGATGTTTTCCAGATTTTTATATGTTTATCTTCCGTTTTAAGAATCTGTTTATCCTTAAGAACAAAAAGATGCTTATCTTTAGAAAACATTTGAAACCAGACAACAAAAGAAGTAACCTGTTGGTTATCTTCTTCCCATTTATAAAATTCATTTTTATAATTATCTAACTCAGTTTTGCTATATTTGGCAAAGTACCAAGTACGAAATTTATCATAACCAGGTAGATAGAATTCAGCATTAATTTCTTTCCTATTAATCGTAAAACCCATAAAAAAGGAAAGAGTGTTAAAGTCTGACGTTCATTTCAGACGGCGTAGGAGATTCTCTACGCTGAGAAGTATCCCTCTTCTCATAAATACCATGAGGTATTTGTTCATTGGTAAAAATACCATGAAGATTCATATCATCGTGATATGGATGGCTTCTAGGATCTTCACAAACAGAGTGTCGTGAAGTAGATGGAGGATAGGTAACAAAAGGTTTAGAAGACTGGCTTCTAGAGGATTGACACCTATTAAATTTTCTAAAATTTAGAAAAACATCACCATCTTTATCCTCAATTATATCCCCAATATCTTCATTTTGTCGTGGTTGGGGAGGAACAACATTTTTTATAGCCCAGGTCTCCGGGAAATCAATTTCGTCCCAACTTATAGTTCATTAGAATCTATAAGGTGTGTGTCTATTAACACAGTTTATTGGTCCCCGAGAATCGGGCGTGTTGGTAGGTGTACTAATTTTAGACAATCTTTTATTTGAGCAATTGAAACTAGTCTATGTAATGGACCTGTTTATTTTGACGTGTTTCCAAATATAACTTTGTCTTTGTCTGATATGCACCTTTGTAAAGCTTTGAGTCTTAGGGTTCAAACTAAAGGTTATAATTTTCTTTCTGGATCGAAAACTATTGGGATTATCTGTAGGATTTATTACAAGGTAATGAATACTATGGCTCCCAATATTAAACAATTTAGTCCTTTTGGTAAAACTGCGGTAATAAACACACACCTTATAGATTCTAATGTGTGCACACCTAGAACTATAAGTTGGGAAGAAATTGATTTCTCAGAGACCTGGGCTATAAAAAATGTTGTTCCTCCCCAACCATGACAAAATGAAGATATTGGGGATATAATTGAGGATAAAGATGGTGATGTTTTTCTAAATTTTAGAAAATTTAATAGGTGTCAATCCTCTAGAAGCCATTCTTCTAAACCTTTTGTTACCTATCCTCCATCTACTTCACGACACTCTGTTTGTGAAGATCCTAGAAGCCATCCATATCACGATGATATGAATCTTCATGGTATTTTTACCTATGAACAAATACCTCATGGTATTTATGAGAAGAAGTCTACTTCTCAGCGTAGAGAATCTCCTACGCCGTCTGAAATGAACGTCAGACTTTAACACTCTTTCATTTTTTATGGATTTTACGACCTTATTCCTGTGGACTCTTATTCCGTTTGTAAGTTTTAAGTTTGTTTAATTTCAATTTGTAATAAAAGTTTGTATTATTATTTGTATTATTATTCCGCTTATATTGATCCTCTTGTATATAGTATCAGAGCCATGATTGGCTAAACTGTGTGTTAATGTTTAGGTTAGTGATGATTATGGTCTGAAATTTATGTCGTAATAGTAAATTACTATTCACCTGAACAGTAAAATATTGTTCACCAGTATGAATAGTAATTTACTATTCACATTAAAAAGATCCTCTTGTATATGGTATCAGAGCCATGATTGGCTAAACTGTGTGTTAATGTTTAGGATAGTGATGATTATGGTCTGAAATTTATGTCGTAACAGTAAGTTACTATTCACCTGAATAGTAAATTACTGTTCACCGACGTGAATAGTAATTTACTATTCACATTAAAAACCTAATTTAAATGATAATAATAAGGAGAAATAGATATCTGGTTTTGATATGGACTGGTATTTGTCGCGTAAATGGGTTGTCGTGTTACCGTGTATGACGTTGAGGCTTATTCCCGAAGTAAATCGTTGACCACTGGGTGTCAGAAGTGATTTCTAATTCGGCTTATTATATTCTTTTAAATCTAGATTTTTGGTTTGTATAATATTTTCCTAATTCAGATCATAAGGTTATTACTATCCTAAATATTAACATTTGTATTATGGAATTAAACACCATTGATACACACAACTCACAAGAGTTCGTGAAGAACTCTTCTTTAAATGCATTTGATTTTCAAAAGGATTTGAACAGGTGGACTATTCCTAAAGTCCAGCCTAAAACCATTTATAACACTAATTGGTATAACTTTCGTAGCAAGTACGATATAAAGACTATGGAACAAACCATTAGTCTGAACGAGCAAGATAAGTCTATCGAGCTCTTTAAATGGGATGATCTTAAAGATCATATAAAAGATAAAAACTATCATTTTATTCATGTTGGTTTATTTCAAATTGCTTTGAAACCCTTGACCCTTTCTGGTATGAACGCCTGTTTGCAAGCTACTCTACTTGATGGTAGGTGTACTAATTTTAGACAATAATCATCACTAACCTAAACATTAACACACAGTTTAGCCAATCATAAAGGAATGTCAAATTCTGAATCAGAATCAACATGGGATAAAGTATTGATTTTTAACCCTTTGAGATTGTTCTCAATCGCTTTAAGTTGGGATATAAAATCTGTTTTATTTCCCATTTTAAAACCTTTAACCTCAATAGGAGGTTGAACTAAAGGTTGGTCAAGACTTTTCTTAAATTCTTCAGGTTTTTTAGCAGTAAGATTAACCCGATGCTCAATCCTATTGAGTTGGTTTCCTATCGTATTAAGGATAAGGTTGGTGTGATTTCCTTGTTTATAAAGAGGATTTAATTATTTCTTATGTGTAAGAAGCCTGTCCCCAGTTTCCATATTAAGGAAGGCATTGGCTTCTAACTTAGGAGCGCTGCTACTCTGGCTGGTGCTTCCAACATCTAGGGAAAGTGGTTCAGTAGGAGGATGAACCGTAGATATAATCTTTTCGTTCGATGTTTTCCAGATTTTTAAATGTTTATCTTTCGTTTTAAGAATCTGTTTATCCTCAAGAACAAAAAGATGTTTATCTTTAGAAAACATTTGAAACCAGACAACAAAAGAAGTAACCTGTTGGTTATCTTCTACCCATTTATAAAATTCATTTTTATAATTATCTAACTCGATTTTGCTATATTTGGCAAAGTACCAAGTACGAAATTTATCATAACCAGGTAGATAGAATTCAGCATTAATTTCTTTCCTATTAACCGTAATAATACAAACTTATATTAACCGTAATATAAGCGGAATAATAATACAAATAATAATACAAACTTTTATTACAAACTGAAATTAAACAAACTTAAAACTTACAAACGGAATAAGAGTCCACCGGAATAAGGCCGGAAAATCCACAAGCTTATTACCAATTTAGAGAGAGAGAGAGAGAAGGTAAAGAAAGAGGTGTCTGAATGATGAATCAGAGTCCTCTATTTATATTACATAAAAAGTAATAAATAATTCTTGAGAAAATGACCCTTGGGTCCCTCCATTATTCGAGGCTGACAAATTCTCTTGTCGTGAAGCATCGACTGGTGTGTAATGGGTACCTCCATTCATCACGGGTTGTTGGCTAATGGGCCTTTGGGTCCTACTACTATCGACGGGTCTGCCAATCTTTGTCTTCAAGCGTCGGCGAGCATCTTTGTAGGGCCATGTGGGCCAATTATCTCAAATCATCTAGGCCATCCTCTGGGTCCGGATTAGGAAAGGTACCATCCAATCTTCGAGTTAAAAAGGCAGAACTCAGTGAGTTGAAGAATGCCTCCATTGTTGGCTCAGTAGGTAAGTTGGTGTCGAACATGTCACCAATAAACTCGTCATCTTCTGGGTTTTAAGATTCTCCAGCAAGGCAGAAGAAAGGATTATCATTCTTGACAGATTCCATGGATGTATCATCATCCGAAGGTAATGGAATGGGATTAGAATCGTCGGTAAGAGGATTGGTCTTCATTCCAGGAAAATAAAAAGCCGATCTGAATTGGCTTTGAGTGTACTCAAAACATTTCTGCAGTAGCTCATGCTCCGTGGCTTTGGGAAATTTCTTCTTAATGGCAAACTTCAAATCTTTGATAAGATTGACAGCTGGTGACATCTTTTCAGCTGGAGGTGGTGAATCATCCACCAAAGCCATGTGGTGTTTTAGGCTTTCTTTAATCTTAGAAATGGTATTATTAATGTCAACACCACTCCACCATCTGTAGAAAAATATTCTTTCAAGTAGAGGAACATTGAGATTTTTAACTCTACATTGAAGATCCCAACGAGAGATCCAAGGAATACTTATCTCGGTAAAAAATAGTAGGGTAATAAGCCCCACTGGGATCTTAGTCTTCCCTCTTAATTTTGGATGGAATTGGGTCCCAGGTAAAAAGAGTTTTTCTTTGGAAATTTCATCAGGAAAAAGATCCATTCGTGGGCCAAATTTGTCCCACCAATTGATAACCCATCCTAGGTAAGTAACTTTTAAGGAATTTGGGCACAAAATAAAGAACCATGTGTGTTTGTGCTCAGCATTTTGATAATAAAATGCTTTAGTCCAAGCCTGTACATAATCCCAATAATTATAAGATCCAGTGTGCGAACTCAATTTTTGCGCCTTCAAAGGATGAATTCCCCATTCTCGGGGACCAATAAACTGTTTTAAAACAGCCTTACTATAAGAAATAGGAGACTTGAAATTGTTCTGGTGTTTATTAGTGTGATTAAACACCACAGATTCAGTCTCAGTGAGAATCGCCTCATATACCGTCCTGTATTTTCCTTCTTGCACATCATAATTATGTGTATCAAGATAAAGGAACTTAATTTCCCATGGAGATGACATATGCTTTTCATCTTCGTCATTGAGAATGAGTATCAACACCGACCTCCTTTGATTAGGAATAAAATCATATTTGATAGTTTTAAAGACCTCTTTAGCAGACTTCTTTTTGCTAAAGGGGTTAGGAGGGGAACTCAATTTTTCCCTATTCTGTGCACTCTGGCGAAGAAATTCCAAATAATTATGTATCCGAGGATATTGGTCATCATCGACCACCATTTTCTCTTTTCCAGGCCTTTGGTGGGATTGCCCACGGCCTCGTCCACGCCCTCTAGAGGGGCCACTCATTGATTCTGCAAAAACTCCCTAGTTAGAAAATCAGGAAGAGAGTTGTTTTCACCTTTGATACGTTCAATATCAAAATCAAATGAGGATAAATTTACTTGCCACCTGGCAAAAATCTTTTTTGAAACAATATTTTCAACATGTTTTTGCAAAACCTGTTTAACAGCACTACAATCAATTCGTAGTAAAAATTTCTGATTTAATAAATCATCTTGAAATTTTGTTATGCATTTTACGACCGAAAGAATTTCTCTTTTAATGGTCGAGTAATTTTTCTGAGCATCTTTCCAGGTGCCGAAAGTAAAACGAACAAGTTCTTACTTTTTAGTTGAAGAATTAAGTTGTTTTAAAATACCACCATAGCCAAAATCCGAGGCATCAGTTTCAACAATTTTAGAAAATGAGGGATTAGCCAAATCTACGAAAGGCAATTGCTTGACCTTCAGTTTAATTTTCTGAACAGCTTTGGTGTGCTCTATAGTCCAAGGAGCAAGGTTCTTTTTCAACCTAGTATAAAGGATTGCACTATCTTGTGCAAGATTCTTGTAATAATCACCAATGTAATTGAGACTACCAAGAAATCCTTGGAGTTGAGTTTTTTCTTTTAACTCGTCAGGGAATTTGGAAGCAAATTCGATACTTCGATCAATAGGGAGTATTTTACCTTCTCCTATGTTATGTCCTAAAAATCAAATATTAGTTTGAAAAATTTTCATTTTAGGGGCATAGACAACTAAACCATTAGTTTTAATAATGGCTTTAAAAATTCTTAAATGTTTAATGTGTTGATCAATCGATTGACAAAAGATGAGGATATCATCAATATAGACAATTGAAAAATCAGAATAAGGATTAAAAATATCGTTCATGATATTTTTAAATTCAGAGGGGGCATTCTTAAGCCCAAGGGTAAAACATTCCATTGATAATGGCCAAAAGGAACCACAAAAGCAGTTTTATACCGATCTTGTGGGGCAATTTGGATCTGCCAATATCCAGATTTTAAATCAAATTTGGAAAAGATAGTGGCAGAGTTAAGCCGGTCAAGTAAATCTTTTTTATTAGGAATTGGATATCCTATCCATTGCAAAACATTATTAAGGGGCTTGTAATTAATTACAATCCTAGGAACACCTCGTTCCTTTTCAGCAGCCTTATTAACATAAAAAGTTATACAACTCCAAGGATAATAACTTTTAGTTATAAGCTTTTTATCTAAAAGACTCTGAATCTCCTTCTTACAAAGGTCAAGGAATTCAGTCTTCATTTGACTGGGTCTGGCCTTGGTAGGAACGGATTTTTCATTACAATCAGTTTCATACGGAAGAGAAACGATATGTTTCTTTCTATCCCAAAAAGCATTAGGGATATCACTACAAACTTCAGTCATTAATTGGTTTTTAACAACATTAATCTTTTGCAGTATATTAGGTAACTCTAGCTTCTGCTTGATAGTTAAAAAGAGATTTCTTTTTAAAGAAAATTCAAATGGTTTTCTTTGAAAATAATATTATTTGTCAAAGAGTTGATTTTCTTAATCTCAGGTTGGGTAATAAATTCAAAAACAATCTTTTGATTTTGAACAGTGGCATATATTCCACTGGAATCAATTTTATCTATAGGCATAAGCAAAGATAAAAAAGGAGTACCTAAACTTATCTGCTGAGATAAATCGCTAATAAGCAATAAGGTACTATCTTAACAAATTCCATTATTACAGATGGAGACATTAGTTAATTTATATTTAATTCCCATACTATCACCACTAGCATTAAACAAGGATTCAGTAGTCTTCTCAAAGTATTCATGTAACAACCCGGATTTTTTAAATGGGAATTTTTAAATTAATTTTGGAAATCGAAGAAAAAATGAAATTTTGGATTTTATAAATTTTATAATTTAAAGTGTCGGTTTTTATATTTGAAAAATAAATTTTCAAACGGAATTGGAATCGGAATTAAAATGGAGTTTTAATTGCATTTTTATTATATAGAAGAGTCCTCAAAACATAACACTCTCTAAGAGTCCTCGGAAGATAAAACTCTCTAGTAAAAATAATATTTTTAGAAATCCGACCGTCCGATCAAGCTTAATTTTTGTCAGCAGTCCTGTCTCGCCGTTCTCTACAACATTTTAAAATTTCAAGCGATTTCAACGGTCCGATCGTCCGTAATGATTTTTTCAAGTATTTGTATTTGATTAGGACTCTAATTCTTTTTGGTATATAAACATGAAGTGACGAGTTTAGATCTTTTAAAACACATTTTAGCCTTCTCAAAAATCAGAATCCTCTCATATTCTTCATCTTCTTCAACCTCAAAACCCTAGCCCCATTCTACATAACTTTCAACTCAAGTTTTGTCAAGATTAACCGGATTTTCTCAAGACGCGTCAAGAACGAATCTTTGTCAAATTTTTTGAGAGGAATACACATTCAAGATCAGATTTCTAAACCAACTTTTATTCAGGCATGAATACTCTATTTTTTTCCTTTAGTATTATGCGTTTTAAGTGTCGCCTAAACACTTAATTACATGTTTTCTTAAAAATAATTAGTAACTTAATTAGAAAAAGTGAATACTAATTATGGGGCTATTTTTATAAAATCTTTTAATCTGAATAATATTCATAACCCTTTGGGTACGTAGGATTGATGAGTGATTTTGGGTTTTATTGGTTTAGGTTGCATATAGAAAAACCCTAGTTTTAAAATAAATAATTTTTGGGTGCGTATAACTCATGTAATACATGTAGAGATAATGAAATTTGGTTTTTGATGTATATATGATGAAAAATTGGTATATTTAATTTAAAATAATTAAATGAGATTATTTGGGTATTGTTGACGTTGTGATAATTAAATTTAAAGATTTAATTGAATTGGACTATCATGCGTAGTTTTATACGTTGATTAATCATGCGTGGTTGTGTGACTTTTTGGTATTATTATATTTCCTTGTGACGATGGGTTGTTGGGTATTTTTGCTCCCCCTATATTTTAGAATGCCTTCTAGGAATGGGACTAGTGAGGGAAGATTATTGCGTTTTTATCACCTTGAGGGTGGGCTGATTTTTATTACTTTATCGTCCTTACACTTGTCTAAGTATGAGACTAGGTTATGATTTATGTTAGAAAATCCTCCTATACATAGGTTAGGACGTATTGATGACTTGAGAACCCTTAGGTATGGGACTAAGGGGTATTTTGAGGATCTCACATCGATAAAAGGGTGGGGTAAATTATAAATTGTGAATTGAGAAATTGAGAAATAATACCTAAGATAATAAGACGGGTATTAAAATATATTGGCGACATAATCAGCGAGGGCCGACAATTTAAACGGGCCAGCCGGCGTTTTATGTCATGTCGTGTGTGGAACCTCGTCAATCAGCGAGGGCCGACAGTTTAAACGGGCCAGCCGGCGTTTTGACGAGGGGATGTGTATTTTTGGTGGAGAAATCACCCGAGGCGGGAGGACCGCCATAATAAAATGAGGATATAATAAAAGCTGGTTAATTTAATGAAATTAACATCGTGGAACTTGGTAAATTAAAATCATATTGGTGTGCCTTTATAAATGGGGATTTATGCGGGTAGTTAGTGATTTATATCTATCGCGTTTAATTATCCCGTTTAATTTAAAATATTTTATTGTGATATTTATTGCGTATAATGCTACTGTCTGGATTCAAGGATCCTATTTGAGGGGAGTAGTGTGTATTCTTGCTCGGGCCTTTGGCTCTGACCCATGCGTTGACTAATCTTTTTCAGGATTAGAATTTGGAGAAGCTGTATAAGTTTATCGGAGTTATCATTGGAGGTGCAGCTGGAGTTATTTACTTTATGGCATAGTTTAATTAGACTTTCTTTTCCAGTCGTATTATGAGACTTCATTTGAGTTTTATTGGGCCATTCGGTTCCAAAGTTGTTCAGAGGATTTATTTTGGGATTTTTTTCAGATTTTATTTAATCATTATTGGAGATTGGATTTTTGGAGTTAGCATGTGATGGATCTTTTATCGCTTAGTTATTTTTGATCATTTGAGATTGACCAATTATTTATCTTATGGACTGATTTATTTATGTCTCATATCTGTCTCATGCTAAGAATGGTATTTATTTAGTTCACGCCCGACTTAGTTTTGGTGGCGGCCGACGCCAGAATCAGGCGGGGTGTGACAATTCAGTAGGGACAATTCCTTCTTGAATACAATTCATATCAGCACCGCTGTCAACAAGAGCAATGATATTACACAAAGTAAATTCTTTGTTAATAACAAGGTTGACAGTTGTGTACCACTTCTGGCTGGGTACACGGTTCAGAACGATTAAATAATCCACTGAATCTTCAGTTTTAGGAATTTCTAGATTTGAATGTTTTGAAGCATTCTTGAGATTATTAATCTCAATTTGCATGTTATTATGCTGATTCTTAAGAAGTCTTAACTCAATTTTAATATTATTGACTTCATGTCTTAGGTCTTTAATGTTAGTGGGTTTATTAGATTCTTCACCTTTTTCAAGACGGTTAAGTACCTCCAAAAGGTTGTACTGTTGGTTTTGAGGAAGGGTATCTGAAGGATTAGGAAGGCTTTCCAGAATATAGCAAGACTTAATTAGTTTCAGTTTAACGGTCGGGTCAGTAACTTGATGGATGACATCAATCATAGATTGTTGCTGACTAGTAAGAACATTAAGACTTAAACCATTCATCTGAAGAACTGATTGGAGATGATTACATCTCTCAGTTAAAGGATTGCACTGAAAATCTCCTTTCTCGGAGATATCTGAGTCACTAGAGCTTTGTATATAATAAAGCTCATCATCGTTCTCAGATGAGTCCTCTAAGTCTTCAGAGGAGTCCGAATTAAGTAAGAGTTTACTTAATTGGGTCTTCAAGTTGTCATCAATTTGAAGATTTTTAATTTTAGTTTCCATTTTGCATTTATTAGCAAAGTGGCCATATTTGCCACATTTGAAACATTTAGGGTTTGTTTTGTTAGTTTTCTTATTTCTAACAAATTTCTTTTTAGAATTATCCCCCTGATTAATAACATTTTTATAATGTTTCTTTTTACGTTTATAGGGCTTTTTAGAAACTTTCTTGTTTCTATGGGAGACTTTTCGATTAGAAGTCTCAGGAGTATTGTAAGCAAATTGATCACAAAATTCTCCTAATTCTTTCTTTCCATAAAGATTATGTTTCTTAAGCTGCCTCTGAAGCTTAAGGTCATTGCAGAGAGAATGCCCCTCTTGAATTACAACACTGATAAGTTGGCCATAAGTATATTGATCGTAAGGGATAGAGATGCTGTCATTAGCTTCTCTTAATTTCTTACGAACCTTCTCAGCAAAAAAAGGTTGGATGGCCATCAATAAATTTGGCTTTCCAATGGTCAAGATTTCCCCCAAGTCTCTGAGTGACCCTAGCAAGGAAGACATCCTTGTACCATCTGAATTTGCTGGGGGTAGGGCATCTAAGGTTTTGTAACAATTCTCTAATACGTTCTCCAGTATAATCTCTATTGCCAATAAAATGAAGTATAATTGTAAGCATTAAGGTGTAGACAACATCCTGTGCACCTATATCTTGCATATGTTCATCTTTTATAATTTTGACAGCATTAATGACGTCATTTCTTTGACTGTCAGTAAGAATGTTCGACCACCAATTCCTAAGAGTACCAGTAAACCCTGTTATGATCATTTGAGCAATGCTTTGATCAGAAGCCTGATTTTGTTTACAAATGGTGGAATACATGGTCATTTGATGAATCATTTCATAGATTTGTTGTTCAGATTTACCATCTATATTCCAATCATAAATGGTTTTACCCTAGAAGTTAGACTGTGGGTTCATCACAGTACTTTCTTCAAAAAGGAGATCCTGAGGGGTTGGTCTGTGATAGTAATTTCTCACAGGTCCAACATAGCCAATGTTATTACTATAAGTAATCTTATTGACATAATCTTCAGAATTTTTGAAAGAATCTTTAAAGTCATGAGCTTCTTTCAAAGGAATGTCAAATTCTGAATCAGAATCAACATGGGATAAAGTATTGATTTTTAACCCTTTGAGATTGTTTTCAATCGCTTTAAGTTGGGATATAAAATCAGTTTTATTTCCCATTTTAAAACCTTTAACCTCAATAAGAGGTTGAACTAAAGGTTGGTCAAGACTTTTCTTAAAGTCTTCAGGTTTCTTAGCCGTAAGATTAACCTGGAGCTCAATCCTATTGAGTTGGTTTCCTATCGTATAAAGGATAAGGTTGGTGTAATTTCCTTGTTTATAAAGAGGATTTAATTCTTTCTTATGTGTAAGAAGCTTGTCCCCAGTTTCCATATTAAGGAAGGCATTGGCTTCTAACTTAGGAGCGCTTCTACTCTGGCTGGTGCTTCCAACATCTAGGGAAAGTGGTTCAATAGGAGGATGAACCGCAGATATAAGTTGTTCGTTCGATGTTTTTAAGATTTTTAAATATTTATCTTCTATTTTAAGAATCTGTTTATCCTCAAGAACTAAAAGATGCTTATCTTTAGAAAAAAATTTGAAACCAGACAACAAAAGAAGTAACATGTTGGTTATCTTCTACCCATTTATAAAATTCATTTTTATAATTATCTAACTCAGTTTTGTTATATTTCGAAAAGTACCAAGTACGAAATTTATCATAACCAAGTAGATAGAATTCAGCATTAATTTCTTTCCTATTAACTGTAAAACCCATAAAAAAGGAAAGAGTGTTAAAGTCTGACGTTCATTTTAGACGGCATAGGAGATTCTCTACGCTGAGAAATATCCTTCTTCTCATAAATACCATGAGGTATTTGTTCATTGGTAAAAATACCATGAAGATTCATATCATCGTGATATGGATGGCTTCTAGGATCTTCACAAACAGAGTGTCGTGAAGTAGATGGAGGATAGGTAATAAAAGGTTTAGAAGACTGGCTTCTAGAGGATTGACACCTATTAAATTTTCTAAAATTTAGAAAAATATCACCATCTTTATCCTCAATTATATCCCCAATATCTTCATTTTGTCGTGGTTGGGGAGGAACAGCATTTTTTATAGCCCATGTCTTTGGGAAATTAATTTCGTCCCAACTTATAGTTCTAGGTGTGTGCACATTAGAATCTATAAGGTGTGTGTCTATTAACACAGTTTATTTGTCCCCGAGAATGGGGCGTGTTGGTAGGTGTACTAATTTTAGACAATCTTTGATGGGAGCAATTGAAACTAGTCTATGTAATGGACCTGTTTATTTTGACATGTTTCCAAATATAACTTTGTCTTTGTCTGATATGCACCTTTGCAAAGCTTTGAGTCTTAGGGTTCAAACTAAAGGTTATAATTTTCTTCCTGGATCGGAAACTATTGGGATTATCTATAGGATTTATTACAAGGTAATGAATACTATGGCTCCCAATATTAAACAATTTAGTCCTTTTGCTAAAACTGTGTTAATAGACACACACCTTATAGATTCTAATGTGCACACACCTAGAACTATATGTTGGGACGAAATTGATTTCTCAGGGACCTGGGCTATAAAAAATGTTGTTCCTCCCCAACCACGACAAAATGAAGATATTGGGGATATAATTGAGGATAAAGATGGTGATATTTTTCTAAATTTTAGAAAATTTAATAGGTGTCAATCCTCTAGAAGCCAGTCTTCTAAACCTTTTGTTACCTATCCTCCATCTACTTCACGACACTCTGTTTGTGAAGATCCTAGAAGCTATCCATATCACGATGATATGAATCTTCATGGTATTTTTACCAATGAACAAATACCTCATGGTATTTATGAGAAGAAGGATACTTCTCAGCGTAGAGAATCTCCTACGCCGTCTGAAATGAACGTCAGACTTTAACACTCTTTCCTTTTTTATGGATTTTACGGCCTTATTCCTGTCGACTCTTATTCCGTTTGGAAGTTTTAAGTTTGATAATTTCAGTTTGTAATAAAAGTTTGTATTATTATTTGTATTATTATTTCGCTTATATTGATCCTCTTGTATATGGTATCAGAGTCGTGATTGGATAAACTTTGTGTTAATGTTTAGGTTAGTGATGATTATGGTCTGAAAATTATGTCGTAACAGTAAGTTTCTATTCACCTGAATAGTAAAATACTGTTCACCGACGTGAATAGTAATTTACTATTCACATTAAAAATATCCTCTTGTATATGGTATCAGAGCCATGATTGGCTACACTGTGTGTTAATGTTTAGGTTAGTGATGATTATGGTCTGAAATTTATGTCGTAACAGTAAGTTACTATTCACCTGAATAGTAAATTATTGTTCACCGGCGTGAATAGTAATTTAATATTCACATTAAAAACCTAATTTAAATGATAATAATAATAAGGAGAAATAGAAATCTGGTTTTGATATGGACTGGTATTTGTCGCGTAAATGGGTTGCCGTGTTGCCGTGTATGGCGTTTAGGCTTATTCCCGAAGTAAATCGTTGACCACTGGGTGTCTGACGTGATTTATAATTCGGCTTATTAAATTATTTTAAATCTAGATTTTTGATTTGTATAATATTTTCCTAATTCAGATCATAAGGTTATTACTATCCTAAATATTAACATTTGTATTATGGAATTAAACACCATTGATACACAAAACTCACAAGAGTTCGTGAAGAACTCTTCTTTAAGTGCATTTGATGTTCAAAAGGATTTGAACAGGTAAACTATTCCTAAAGTCCAGCCTAAAACCATTTATAACACTAATTGGTATAACTTTCATAGCAAGTATGCTATAAAGACTATGGATCAAACCATTAGTCTGAACGAGCAAGATAAGTCTATCGAGCTCTTTAAATGGGATGATCTTAAAGATCATATAAAAGATAAAAACTATCATTTTATTCATGTTGGTTTAATTCAAATTGCTTTTAAACCCTTGACCCTTTCTGGTATGAACGCATGTTTGCAAGCTACTCTACGTGATGGTAGGTGTACTAATTTTAGACAATAATCATCACTAACCTAAACATTAACACACAGTTTAGCCAATCATAAAGGAATGTCAAATTCTGAATCAGAATCAACATGGGATAAAGTATTTATTTTTAACCCTTTGAGATTCTTCTCAATCGCTTTAAGTTGGGATATAAAATCAGTTTTATTTCCCATTTTAAAACCTTTAACCTCAATAGGAGGTTAAACTAAAGGTTGGTCAAGACTTTTTTAAAGTCTTCAGGTTTCTTAGCCGTAAGATTAACCTGAAGCTCAATCCTATTGAGTTGGTTTCCTATCGTATTAAGGATAAGGTTGGTGTAATTTCCTTATTTATAAAGAGGATTTAATTATTTCTTATGTGTGAGAAGCATGTCCCCAGTTTCCATATTAAGGAAGGCATTGGCTTCTAACTTAGGAGCGCTGCTACTCTGGCTAGTGCTTCCAACATCAAGGAAAAGTTGTTCAGTAGGAGGATGAACCGCAGATATAATTTGTTCGTTCGATGTTTTGCAGATTTTTAAATGTTTATCTTCCGTTTTAAGAATCTGTTTATCCTCAAAACAAAAAGATGCTTATCTTTAGAAAACATTTGAAACCAGACAACAAAAAGAAGTAACCTGTTGGTTATCTTCTACCCATTTATAAAATTCATTTTTATAATTATCTAACTCAGTTTTGCTATATTTGGCAAAGTACCACGTACGAAATTTATCATAACCTCCGAATAACCGTAATAATACAAACTTATATTAACCGTAATATAAGCGGAATAATAATACAAATAATAATATAAACTTTTATTACAAACTGAAATTAAACAAACTTAAAACTTACAAACGAAATAAGAGTCCATCGGAATAAGGCCGAAAAATCCACAAGCTTATTACAAATTTTGAGAGAAGCAGAGAGAGAGAGAGAGAGAGCGAGAAAGAGAGAAGGTAGCAAAAGAGGTGTCTGAATGATGAATCAGAGTCCTCTATTTATATTACATAAAAAGGAATAAATAATTCCTGAGAAAATGACCCTTGGGTCCCTCTATTATTCGAGGCTGGCAAATTCTCTTATCGTGAAGCGTCGGCTGGTGTGTAATGGGTCCCTCCATTCATCACAAGTTGCTGGCTGATGGGCCAGTGGGTCCTACCACTATCGACGGGTCTGCCACTCTTTGTCTTCAGGCGTCGGTGAGCATCTTTGTGGGGCTAGGTGGGCCAATTATCTCAAATCATCTAGGCCATCCTCTGGGTACGGATTAGGAAAAGTACCATCCAATTTTCGAGTTGGAAAGGCAAAACTCAGTGAGTTGAAGAATGCCTCCATTGTTGGCTCAGTAGGTAAGTTAGTGTCGAACATGTCACCAATAAACTCGTCATCTTTTGGGTTTTGAGATTCTCCAGCAAGGCATAAGAAAGGATTATCATTCTTGACAGATGTCATGGATGTATCATCATCCGAAGGTAATGGAATGGGATTAAAATCGTCGGTAAGAGGATTGGTCTTCATTCCAGGAAAATCAAAAACCGATCTAAATTGGTTTTGAGTGTACTCAAAAACTTTCTGCAGTAGCTCCTGCTCCGTGGCTTTGGGAAATTTCTTCTTAATGGAAAACTTCAAATCTTTGATAGGACTGACAGCTGGTGACATCTTTTCAACTGGAGGTGGTGAATCATCCATCGAAGCCATGTGGTGTTTTAGGCTTTCTTTAATCTTAGAAATGGTATTATTAATGTCAACACCACTCCACCATCTGTAGAAAAATATTCTTTCAAGTAGAGGAACATTGAGATTGTTAACTCTACATTGAAGATCCCAATGAGAGATCCAAGGAATACCTATCTCGGTAAAAAAGAGTAGGGTATTAAGCCCTACTGGGATCTTAGTCTTCCCTCTTAATTTTGGATGGAATTGGGTCCAAAGTAAAAAGAGTTTTTCTTTGAAAATTTTATTAGGAAAAAGATCAATTCGTGGGCCAAATTTGTCCCACCAATTGATAACCCATCCTAGGTAAGTCTCTTTTATGGAATTTGGGCACAAAATAAAGAACCATGTGTGTTTGTGCTCAGCATTTTAATAATAAAATGCTTTAGTCCAAGCCTAGACATAATCCCAATAATTATAAGATCCAGTGTGCGAACTCAATTTTTGCGCCTTCAAAGGATGAATTCCCCATTCTCGGGTACCAATAAACTGTTTTAAAACAGCCTTGCTATAAGCAATAGGAGACTTGAAATTGTTCTGGTGTTTATTAGTGTGATTAAACACCACAAATTCAGTCTCAGTGAGAATCGCCTCATATACCGTCCTGTATTTTCCTTCTTGCACATCATAATTATGTGTATCAAGATAAAGGGACTTAATTTCCCATGGAGAAGACATTTGCTTTTCATCTTCGTCATTGAGAATGAGTATCAACTCCGAAATCCTTTGATTAGGAATAAAATCATATTTGATGGTGTCCAAGACCTCTTTAGCGGACTTCTTTTTGCTAAAGGGGTTAGGAGGGGAACTCAATTTTCCCCTATTTTGTGCACTCTAGTGAAGAAATTCCAAATAATCCTGTATCCGGGGATATTGGTCATCATCGACCACCATCTTCTCTTTTCCAGGACTTTGGTGGGATTTCCCACGGCCTCGTCCACGCCCTCTAGAGGGGCCACTCATTGATTCTGCAAAAACTCCCTAGTTTAAAAATCAGGAAGAGAGTTGTTTTCACCTTTGATAAGCTCAATATCAAAATTAAATGAGGATAAATTTGCTTGCCACCTGGTAAAAATATGTTTTGAAACAATATTTTCAACATCTTTTTGCAAAACCTGTTTAACAGCACTACAATCAATTCGTAGTAAAAATTTCTGATTTAATAAATCATCTTGAAATTTTGTTATGCATTTTACGACCGAAAGAATTTCTCTTTTAATGGTCGAGTAATTTTTCTGAGCATCTTTCCAGGTGCCGAAAGTAAAACGAACAAGTTCTTCCTTTTTAGTTGAAGAATTAAGTTGTTTTAAAATACCACCATAGCCAAAATCCGAGGCATCAGTTTCAACAATTTTAGAAAATGAGGGATTAGCCAAATCTACGAAAGGCAATTGCTTGACTTTCAGTTTAATTTTCTGAACAGCTTTGGTGTGCTCTATAGTCCAAGGAGAAAGGTTCTTTTTCAACCTAGTATAAAGGATTGCACTATCTTGTGCAAGATTCTTGTAATAATCACCAATGTAATTGAGACTACCAAGAAATCCTTGGAGTTGAGTTTTTTCTTTTAACTCGTCAGGGAATTTGGAAGCAAATTCGATACTTCGATCAATAGGGAGTATTTTACCTTCTCCTATGTTATGTCCTAAAAATCAAATATTAGTTTGAAAAATTTTCATTTTAGGGGCATAGACAACTAAACCATTAGTTTTAATAATGGATTTAAAAATTCTTAAATGTTTAAAGTGTTGATCAATCGATTGACAAAAGATGAGGATATCATCAATATAGACAATTGAAAAATCAGAATAAGGATTAAAAATATCGTTCATGATATTTTTAAATTCAGAGGGGGCATTCTTAAGCCCAAGGGTAAAACATTCCATTGATAATGGCCAAAAGGAACCACAAAAGCAGTTTTATACCGATCTTGTGGGGCAATTTGGATCTGCCAATATCCAGATTTTAAATCAAATTTGGAAAAGATAATGGCAGAGTTAAGCCGGTCAAGTAAATCCTTTTTATTAGGAATTGGATATCTTATCCATTGTAAAACATTATTAAGGGGCTTGTAATTAATTACAAGCCTAGGAACACCTCGTTCCTTTTCAGCAGCCTTGTTAACATAAAAAGTTGTACAACTCCAAGAAGAATAACTTTTAGTTATAAGCTTTCTATCTAAAGACTCTGAATCTCCTTCTTTAGGATTTTTTTTGTTTGGTTTTTGTCCCGAAATAGCCAAAGGAGGAGATTTATAAGGACACCAGTCTCCGATTAAGTCTTAATGTAGTGTTGGCTCAATTTCGGATAAAAACATTTGAGTCCTAGGATAGTGTACAAATGTATCCATCCAAGCCTATAACATGTTAGTTGAAGACGTAGCGGCCAAGATTATAAAGCTTCATCATACACCGGGTTTATCTTTACACCTCAAAGAAGAGAAGTTTGGGTTTGCTTCTACATCCCACAAAGAAGAAGTTTGTCTGCTGTGACATACCCACTTAGAGAAAGGCTCCTTGTTCAGGTGGCGGTGACCAGAAAAAGCCCGATAGGTGGATTTCGAGACCGCGGGGGACCTCCGTGGTTATTCGCTAGGCAGAGGTGTATACAAGAAGAAGTGTCGGGGCTTGGACGGAGTCAAGTAGAGTGTTGTAAGCTCTTTCTGTCTTGTACTTGTAAAACCGTACTTAGTGGATTTGTGGCTAGGGTCGTCCGAGATTTTTTCCCGTTGTGGATTTTTTCTCGTACATCACGGCGTAGTGGTTGTTTACTTATTTTATCTTTTGCAATATCACATTAGATGCATGCTTAGGTAAAAAGATAAAATTGGTATAGTTAATTTGGTGCAATTTCTATTTGGGTAAAAATTAATTTAATTCAAGTCATTACTTTAATTTGATAAAATTTGGTTTGGCCTAAATTTGCAAAAATGGATTAATTATTTTATTAGTCAAATTTCTAGGACTTGGATCGAATTAAGTTGTTTAAGTGAAAATTAATTTGTTGTTTAATTTAATGTCACTTTGTGTTTAGATTAATTTTAATTTGAAAGAAATTAAAATTTGGTTTCTGTAATTGTTTAGTTGAGCCATCTTTATTGCGCATCTCTCAAGGAAATTAATTTTTTATATTTGAAAGACTTTAAAATTGGGGGTCATGATTTCCAACATTGTTATATTTTAGTTGATGAAAGAAGTTGGATTCTATTGCATTTTGTATCCCTTAACTGTTTGCCTACATTTGTATTATAATACGTTTAACGACTTATTTTGATCCGGGGGGAGGGGGTTGTCATGGCTAAAACATGGTTTTCGATATGAGGATAAAGATTGTACTTAACATACAACCAAGTAGGTGATATTTTATTTTGGATTTGAGGATATGGTTTGTTTGTGATATTTTCGATTTTTATTGAATAGCATTCGCATGGCAGCAGCATTTCCTGAGTGCGCATTATAGAAGCTATGTTTTATAATACAGTTCACAGAGTAATATTTACTTCGTGACCTGTTACAACTAATGTATTCATAACAGGGTTGAATAGTCCACACAATAAATGTTTCTTTGTGCCCGACGGAGTATCATGTATGTGTAACACAAATTACACTATTCTACAATATACGTGTATATAGGATTTGCATATGTGTTTTCGAATTTTATTGTTGTTTAGTTGTTGTTTTTTAATACTATAATAACAGTTGAAATGTTTTGTGACACCCCGACTAATTAAATACCGGGTAGCTACTCCTTTATTCAAATTAATACAAAATGCCAAGTTGGTTCAGTTCATATCATCACTGTCGAAAACATTTTTAAACATTACTGGCCACCTAATATTTAAAAAGTGAGTTGTCAATTTTAATTAAATCCGATTAACATGCAATAAGGTAGATTATGAAATGCTAACATAACCACGACAACATAGTTACAATAGAATAACCATAAAATAATAATGAAACTGGAGGAATACTCCTCACAACAATCCGAGTACTGAAAAAAACAAATACCAAATCTGCATCACTAAATTAATTACAACCCAAAAATCTAAAATAACTGAATAGATAAAATATCTCTAAAAGGAAATAGGGCGACATGCTCAACAGATGAGAAAATCTGATAATATAGAGTCAAGATCGAAAATGGAGGCGTCTACTGTCAAGGTCCTGTAACATCCACAGCAGCTACAATACGTCACCTAAATGGAACTCCTATGCTTGGTGTCCTTGTGGCTGGGCACCTAAAAGGTTTTACAAAAATAGATTTGAAAGCAAACGGGTAAGAGCCCGATTGTGAAAACAATTTAAAAATAGAAAGTGTTTAATATCATTAAACAGTTAATATAAAGTACATGATAGTGTGTGCACTCACATGAGTTCCTCACCTCTCAACTAATTGTGCACTCCTATCGTACCCGTACCCATTCTAGTTATTCCCAAACTTAACTAGTCTAATATAAAATCTAACATTTCTATACGTTTCACTATTTAATTCCGGCATCTTCATTTAAACAGAGTGTCTTACATTTCTTCTCGGTTTCCCATATTAGTAATACTACTTACTAGAGGGTTTCCATTCTTATCTTTACGAAAACGTTGCTATTATTTATACTCACATTTATTCATGACAGTGCATTTCAATTTACAGTATATTATTCTCATCATAAATATACAATACTATCACCCCGAGGCTAAGCTGCGGTGCCCACATACTCTGCTATCAAATCTCGGTACATCACGTACATTAGGACCACGCATTCCGAATCTCTCAGGAATCGTTCTCAAAAGACAACAATCACACATAATGTAGGCGAACATAGTTCACATCACATGGGTCACGCACATACCTACGCTCCCATGATCAGCAGACTTATTAACTTCTCAATAAGTCCTTCTCTGACCTATGTCCTCGAGGTACCAATCTAAATCCCCCCGTAGGCACACAAAGATTATATGGCCCTGATCGAACGCCGACCTCCCATGATAGCAAGTAAGGTAGGTATGTTATACTCAGATAACTACATATACTAAGCATTCTCACATCTTAGATATCTCAATGTATTAATAGAGGCATACTTCTCATTATTGTATCATCATTAATATCATACACTTATAAGTCCCCGGTTTATATACATTAAAGTTGTCAACTCTTCTCACGTCATAATTAGGCACTCGTTTCCTAATTCATAAGGGTCATTCGATTTGCCACAAGGTTATAAGTTTTACTCCTCAACGTACTCGAATCTCCCAAATATACTCACTAGTCAATAAGGGAAGGTTATTACTCCATTAAATAAGTCTAAGTACATTTGAAATAAAATCAGGCCAAAAAGGCCATTCTGTCAACTCGTTAGAAGTCTCGTTCGAACGAGGCTTCGAACGAACTACCAACTCGTTAGAAGGGGTACTGTCATCTCGTTAGAAGCTCGTTCGAACGAGGTCGTTTGAACGACCTGAGCAGGTCTTCTAACGAGATGGCAGACTGCGCCCAGAATTTTCGAAATTCGATTTTTCTTCTTTCTCCTCTTCTCTAAATCCACCCTAAGACTATCCAAATACGTTTTTAATGTTTGTAAACTATTTTTTGTCACCCTAGATCATTCCTTAACATGCTTTTGGGATAAATCTTACAATTTAACATGTCAAAATCATAAATCCCCAATTCTTATTCCAAACCCTATGAACTTGAACCCAAAATTTTAATTTCATAAAAAGACTCCTTATTAATCCGATTCCAGGTCATCAAAAGTTATGTTTTGTATATTTAATTCGTCCATAATCATTCTACATGCAAATTCCTACCCAAAATCACAAATTTCATAATAATTCCATTGGGTACTCTTCATCAAAATTTCCGAGACATAAACAGTTTTCTACACTATACATGGAGGAAATATTCAATGCAAATAACGACATCAAAACACCTGCCTTAGTTTTTGTTTTTTTTGAGTTGATGCTGGTAAATGAAGGTTGATTTCTCCCCTTTCTCTACAGAATTCTCTCACGGATGGTGATGGTGGTTGGAGGTTTCTTTTGGAACTTCTTCAAACTCTCCCTTTAACTCACGTAGCCCTCTAACTCACCTAATGCTGATAATGGACTTAGTGGGTTCATTAGTAATATATTATTTAACCCTAAAATTCGGGGGTTTTAATTCCCATATTTTTAAAATTACCAAAATGTCCTTCTAGGTTGCCGGTTTGGTCTAAAAGTGCCCCGGGACCCAAACTAAACCCCCGGCTAGTGTTTTCTAACTATTTCGAACCTTCCGGACACGTTGGCACACTCAAAATGACCATTTAGTTGATAAAAATATAATTCACCTTTTAATTTAAATAATTTCGTTCCTAACGCGACTAACACGCGCGTCCCAACTAAATTTCCAAATTGTCATATTTCAGTCTCGCGACAACTTTAATATTTTCAATACTCATGTATTACCATACATACTCAGAAATATTAAATTTTAACATCGTAATCAAATGCCAACTCACATCTCGCTAGTATTTATACTCGGATTAATTCCCAATTAATACTCATTTAATTCAATTAATCCTTTAAATAAAATTAATAAAATTACGGGGTATTACATACTTCCCCCCTAATAACAGAATTTCGTCCCAAAATTCGAAACTAAAGAGTACCTGGTAAAAATAACTCCCGATAGCGCTCGCGCATCTCATCCTCGCACTCCCATGTGGACTCCTCGGCATTATGATGCCGCCACTGAACACGTACTAACGGTACTATCTTCAACCTCAGTTTTCGCTCGCTTCGGTCCAAAATAACAATCGGCCCCTCCTCATAGGAACTATCGAGCTGAAGATCGATGTCCTTCAAAGCAATGTGAGTATGGGCCAAATCATCCCTAAGATATTTTCTTATCGAGGAAATATGGAACACATCATGAATCCTATGCAAGTGCTCCGGTAACGCAAATCTGTATGCGACTGACCCAATCCTCTCGATGATAGGAAATAACCCCACGAATCTTGGTGCCAGTTTCCCCTTCTTCCCAAAATGCATGATCCCCTTTATCGGAGATACTCTGAGTAACACCTGGTCCCCCACCTTGAATTCTCTGAAGAACCTCTTGGCATCAGCATAGCTCTTCTCCCGGTCCTGAGCTACCCGAATACGGCTCCGTATCATCTCTATCCTTATCGAAGTGTCCTGAATCACT
The DNA here is from genome assembly GCA_949130495.1 of Sambucus nigra. Lineage (NCBI taxonomy): Eukaryota > Viridiplantae > Streptophyta > Magnoliopsida > Dipsacales > Adoxaceae > Sambucus > Sambucus nigra. Next base: position 84,036,556 of record OX422211.1, read on the forward strand.
TCCGACCTAAGGAGTTTATTATCCCCCACCTCTAACCAACATACTGGGGAAGGACAAGGTCTACGGTACAACGCCTCAAATGGAGCCATGCCAATGGTGAATTGATAGGAGCTATTATAAGTAAACTCCACCAGTGGAAGGTACTGCTCCCAACCACCTCCAAAATCTAAGATGCACATACGCAACATGTCCTCCAACATCTGATTTGTCCACTATGTTTACCCATCAGTCTGCGGATGATATGTCGTACTCAGCCGCAACTCTGTAACCATGGCTCCTGAAAACTCTCCCAAAATTGTGAAATAAATATCTTGTCTCGGTCAGACACGATATTTAGAGGCACCCCGTGAAGTCTCACTATCTCTGCAATGAAGATCTAGGCATACTGTCCCGTAGTGTAATTTATCTTTACGGGTAGAAAATGAGCAACTTTGGTCAACCGGTCCATAATTACCCATATGGAGTCGTGACCCCTCTGTGACGTAGGTAATCCCGTGATAAAGTCCATGGATATGCTCTCCCATATCCACGTCGGAACCTCTAATGGTTGTAGAAGTTCTGTCAATTTCTAATGGTCCACCCTTACTAGCTGACAAGTGGCACATTTAGAAACAAACACGGTGATATCTCTCTTCATCCCGCTCCACCAGTACTGTCGTCTCATGCCTTAGTAGATCTTATCCCCACCAGGGTGTACCACAAACCGTGAGCCGTGCGACTCTGCCAATACCTCATGTCGCAAGTCTTCCCCTTCCAGAACAACTATTCTTCCATTGAGATGTAATCCCCCGTCTGAACTAACGGTATAGGACTCGGCTCCCTATGCTAGTAATCGAACTATCTACTCCTGACAGAACGAGTCATTTGCCTGGGCCTTTATAACTCACATAACAATCTGCGGTGTAATAGTCATCACAGACATGAACGATCGGGCCACTGCATCCTGGTGTCCCAACTCCTTCCACTTAGCTTTCCACACCTTGGCCACCTCATCTACTGCCCTACGGCTCAACGCATCTGCTACCACGTTAGCCTTCCCTGGGTGATACTGGATATCGAACCTATAATCCTGCACAAGCTCAAGCCACCAACGTTGATGCATATTCAGCTCCTTCTGCGTGAAGAGGTATTGTAGAGACTTGTGGTCTGTGAACAATCGAAATTTCTCCCCCAGGAGATAGTGTCTCCAAATCCGAAGAGCGAATACGACTGCCGCTAACTCTAAGTCGTGGGTGGGGTAATTCTTCTCGTGAGGCTTAAGCTTACGGGAAGCATAAGCTATGGCATGACTCTCCTGTTGAAGCACACCTCCAAGTCCTTGCAAGGACGCATCGGTGTAAACTAAATACTCAACTCTCGGTCTGGGCAATACTAACACGGGCGTTGAGGTCAACTTGTCCTTTAACTCATCAAATGCCAACTAACAGGCATCGCTCCAGATGAATGGCACACCTTTGCGAATCAGATGTGTCAAAGGACCCGCTATCTTTGAGAAACCCCGAATAAACCTCATGTATTATCCTACTAGGCCCAAGAAACTACGGATCTCAGTCGGTGTCGTGGGTTGTCCCCACTCCCTCACCGCGAATACCTTCCCTGGATCAACCGATATCCCTCGGTCTGAAATGATATGCCCCAAAAATTGAACCTCCTTCAGCTAAAATCCACATTTCTCATACTTTGCATAAAGCTCGTTCTGACGTAGCATCTGCAAAACCTGCCTCAAATGCTCGGCGTGCTCCTCTTCTGTCTGGGAGTAAACCAGGATGTCATCAATAAAGATGATGATGAACTGGTCTAAGAACTCTCGAAACACCCTATTCATCAAGTCCATAAACATGACTGGAGCGTTTGTCAAGCCAAAAGGCATAACCCGAAACTCATAGGAACCATATCTCGTCAAGAAAGCAGTTTTCGAGACGTCTTGTTCTCTGATACGCAACTGATGGTATCCCAATCGCAAATCAATCTTTGAGAAAAATCAAGCTCCTCTCAACTGGACAAATAAGTCATCGATTCAGGGCAATGGATACTTATTCCGTATCGTGATTTTATTCAACTCCCGGTAATCTACACACAATCTCAACGATCCATCCCTCTTCTTTACGAACAACACAGGGGCACCCCACGGCGAAGTACTCCTCCGGATAAACCCCTGACCCAACAACTGCTCTATCTGATCCCATAGCTCTCTCATCTCCGCTGGAGCCATACGGTACAGCGCGCGGGCAATGGGTCGAGTGCCCGGCATCAAATCAATAACAAAATCTATCTCCCTACTAGGGGGTAATCCAGGTATATCCTGAAATACATCAGTGAACTCTCGAACGACTGGAATCGAATCAAGTGGTATCACCACTTCCTTAAAGGTCTCCTACTTTATATAGTACAAATGAGTGGACGATCCTCCCTCAGGGCGAGGCATCGCTACTAAAAACATCTCCTGCCCGGGAATGGAAAATATAATTCTCCTACTGAAATAATCAATCATGGCTCGGTACGCGACTAGCCAATCCATACCAATAATCACATCGTACTCTGCCATCTCTAATACTAGCATATCAGCAGGTAAAGTAAATCTCCCTATCTCTAAACCCACACCTTTACAAATAAGGGAAATCACAGAACCCCTACTCAACGGTGAATCTACATAAGTAATCGTGCTCTCTGCAGTGTCTAACAACCCAATAGTGCGTGAAAATCTCGTGGCAATGAAATAATGTGTGACCCCCGTATCAAATAAAATATGCCCCATAGTCCCCTGAATAAAAAAGATACCCTCAATAGCAGGTGGATCCTGTGGGACTCCGGCATGCTGGAGCTGATACGCTCTTCCATACTGAAGTTGTCCCTGTTGGACTGGGACCGCTGGGATGGGTGGTAATGCTGCCATCTGTGGTGGTGCTGGGAGGGAGGCGGGAAACATAGGTCTCTGTGGCTCGTGTCGAGCGCCTTGCTGCTGCTGCGGTGGGGCCCTACCCCTATCAGGATAATCCTGGCGTTTGTGACCAATCTTGCCACAAACAAAGCACTTCCCCGGGAAGTTTCCCCCTCGTTGTCCCTGCTGCCCACGGCCTTGATGGCCGTTACCATTCCTACCTTGACCATATTGGCCCTACTGAAACTGTTGTTGCTGACCATTCTGGCCCTGCTGGCCCTAATTACCGTTTTAACCCTGATGACCATGTCTGAAACCTCCCTGACCATTCCTGAAACCCCCAGATATGAATCTCTTAGGATCCCCCTGTTGGGAACCCTGATCACCCTGCCTATGCTGGACCTGAGTAGATTATGCCCCGCTGGCACCATTTCCCCCTGTCTTGCCCTGATGGCTGGACTCTCCTGATCTCTTACTCTCAAACATGTAAAAGCGGTGATCCTGGCAGTGAAGCAGTGTTGCGTTAACCACGTTAGAGTAAGTGTCCGACGAAAGATTTCCCAACAAGTACTGTCGGATCCTCCAAGTCAATCCGTTCTTCTCCTCGGTTGGAATCTCATCGGGAACAATGTTCAAGAGATTAGTGAATTCGGCCTCATACTCGGCCACGGTCCTCCCCTCCTGCTTGAGGTTCATTAACTTCCTCCTCATTTCAGTGTGAACAGTTGATGGAAAATATTAGCGGTCGAACCGCACCCAGAACTCCTGAATAAAAAGGGCATCTCTCTCCTCTGAGGTGGTAATGGACTCCCACCACTGGAACGCTGATCCTACTAGCTTAAAAGTATCCAATATCTTCTTTTGAACATCCATGCACTCATACATCCTTAAGTGCCTTTGAATGTCCTTCCTCCACTGACTGGACACAACAACGTCGGAGCTACCTACAAACTCCGGAGGGTGTGCTTTTTAAAAAGCATCACGAACGCGTTCCCAAGCAGACAGGAATGCATGAGCCTGAACTGGCGCGGCTACCGGCGCCTGACTCTGTGAGGAGACAAATATTATAGAACCTGGGAATTTAAAATTGTACCCAAGATTCATGAAGTGGAATCTTGCAAACTTGATCTCTATACTCGAATATGACATTGTTCTACTTGAATATGTCGAACTACATGTATTTTGATTGTATATATATTATACGTATTTATATTATATGTTTTTTTATGTAAAATTTGCTTTTTGACTTAGCGATCTAATACCCCTCTTTCAATGACTTTTAAAGTACTCCTAGAAGTAGCAACCTGATGTGATCTTATTAAAATACGATTGAGGTATATCTAATAGTGTTGTTTTTGTTTGAAACAAAATCATGCAAATCTTTGGATTGCTATAGTCATCCTAACCCAAGATTAGGCACTGCAATAGTAAATTGTGTGCAACTCCCGATGTGGATATTGCTGCTTGGATAACTGCTGGATAAAAAAATATAAGACAATATATGCATTTATGCTAATTGGAATGTTGTAAATTGGTTAATATATCCATGTTATTACGACCCCTTTATATGACTTGGTCCCTTATTCTATTCAATTTGATGGGGAATAAGCTTTTTGAAGTGAGAGATAGTGTTATAAAAGGTTACACTTTGTTGCTCGCATTGTCTCACCATATCATTAGAAGTACCGGGTGACTATATTTAAATATTGAGTCATAAAATAAAACTTTTCATGCTATGACACACACAATTGTTGAATCCATTAGGCATTCAAGATAGTTCAGTTTACATCATATTTTACTACTACACTAGAGAGTATGAATACACTACACTTTAAAACTTTCAATTAATAAGAGTATGTTAACATTATGTATACCCAACTAGTCCACATCATATTAACGTTATTTTTATGACACGAACTCTCGCTCGATAACATTAATGCTCTGCTTAGTTTTTTTATACTCTCGTGTGCATCCTCTGAACAGTTATTTTGACATACGCATCATGTTTTTTACGTAAAGTTTATACAATAAAGTTTATTTTTACAAACAATAGTATGTAAAAATTCTATTTATCGAGCTAGACCGCATCAATTAATTTAATCGTATCGCAGAACCGGTCATCAATGACAGTTTACTGTACATACTATATCATTTTAGCGTTATTTTTATGACACGAACTCTGGTTGGATAAAAATAATGAGCCGCTTGGGTTTTATATACTCTCATGTGCGTCCTATTAAGGTTATTTTGACATACACGTGATGTTTTTTATGTAAAGTTTATACAATAAAGTTTACTGTTATGACTAATAGTATGTAAAAATTCTATTTACCTAGCTAGACCGCATCAATTAGTTTAATAATATCACGGAACACGTCATCAATTACAGTTTACTGTTATATACTGTATCATATTAACGTTATTTTTACGATACGAACTTTTACTATATAACATTAATGAGCTGTTTGGTTTTATATACTCTCGTATGCATCCTATTAAGGTTATGTTGACATACGAATGATATTTTTTATGTAAAGTTTATATAGTAAAGTTTACTGTTATGAATAATAGTATGTAAAAATTATATTTACCGAGTAAAACCGCATCAATTACTTTAATCATATTGCGGAACAAGTCATCAATTACAGTTTACTGTTACACATTATATAATATTAACGTTATTTTTATGACATGGGCTTTCGCTTGATAACATTAATGCTTTGCTTAGTTTTTATATACTCTCATGTGCATCCTATTAAAGCTATTTTGACATACTCTTGATGTTTTTTTATGTGAAATTTATACAGTAAAGTTTACAGTTACACAATGTTTGTTTGTTCACACAACATATAATATTATATACTTTATATATTTACATGTATATCATAAAGTATTAACACCCTTGCGCTAATTAAAGTATTTTATGTGCACAGTTTAAGCTTGGAATACTGCACAAAACGGAGATGAAGGAGGATGAGTTAGGGAGGACATTGATTCCGATCCAGACGACTATATGTTCCTCGATGATGTCTATGATAAAGGTCACACTAACGATGACATCCCATCCACAAGCACTGACACGGATGGTGAGGGTACTCTTGAATCATCACCTACAAAGTAAAATGACCCCACTTTGAAGAAACTAAAGGAGGTGGAAATGGAAGTTCAACTTTTGTAAAGGTTGTGTAGTGACAAAGATGCTATGTACAAGAAGTTGTCCGATGAACATTCAGTTATGAAAAAGAAGGAGGAAATGGAAGTGGAAGTGGAGAAGGATAAGATAATTAAGAAGATGAGTACCAAAATTGAATTACATCAAAAAAAGTAAAGTTAATGGAAGAGAAAGAGAATGATGAGGGGAGGAAGTTGAAGGAGGAATTGGGAAAGGCAACTGAGCATATCGAATAATTAGTCGCTCAAAGGGTTGAGGAGGATATATTTGTTTGTCAATTTTATAAAATACCGCAAGTGCACGGGCTATTAGAGAATAACGAGTGTAAGTACGGGTCGAACCCACGAGGATTTATCAATTTTTTTCGTTAAAAATTATTATGACTGTCCAACTAGACGAAATGGGTTTGGAATTGGGATGTGGTATTAACTAAGCAAACGCACATAAAAAAATATAATTACGAGAGATATAATCAAATGAGCGTGAAAAATAGGATTCTGGATCCATTTAACAAGTTTAATTAACACTATGCAACAATTTAAATTCGTCATTCCCGATTTTATAACTCAAATTAAACCAACTCTCATCGTATTTAATTCGGAGAAATAACTCGTTATAAGTCCAAAATAAAATTTAGACGCCTAAAATCCCTATTCCCTTAAAAAGTTCACTTTTAAATTTCAAAATATAGTCTTTAAGCATGGGTTATCAATCAATTTAATAAAAGCATAACCCATCAAAAAGTATTCATACTTATAATAAAAAAAATAATTTTTTTCAAACAATGCCGAATGTTTAAAACGCACTCTCGTGTCGTTTTAAACGAATACCGTTTTTTTTAAACGTTTAGCACATATCGGGAATAAAGACGAATTTAAATCACGCGCAATATTAACTAGACATGATAAATTTCACCTAGTCCTAGTAAAGAAATTAAGCTAGCATAATGGAAGACATCATAATATTGCAAGAATGAATACCCATTTTCATTAATAAAACAACTTACAAATGATGTGTCTTACAAATATTCTTGACAAAATTACTCCCCAGATAAACAATTCTTGGGCCTCAAATATAAATAAAACTACCAAAAATTGTTCTAAAGTGGCGCTCTACAACTCTCTCTAAAAAATAATGAACCCAAGGGTCCTATTTATAGGCTTAGGGATAGGATATTTGGATGGGGTTGGACTCATTCTGATTGGTTGTATTTGAGCTGATAATTATCTCATGGAGTCTTGGAAAGAGTTGGAAATAATTATACCAAATTTCGTCACTATTCACCACACCAGCTTTAATTGCATTTTTGACCTCCAAAACTTCAAAATCTCATTTTCTTCTGAACTTCAAAGTTGTGAGTTTCATTAAGACCATTCCGAAAAGTTATGGCACGGCCTCAACGAACACTCGAGAGATTTTATAAAAAATATTTAGTACAGCTGTGTCAACCGTGTCACGTCGCTACGTATCCTGACAATTTTTGCACATCGACTCCTTTGCTATCTAAATTTTCGTGGTACCTGTAAAAATGCAAAATAAAAATAATTAATTCAAATTTAAGGTCACAAATATTTAAATTTTACAAAATTACCCCTATTTGCATTTTAGCCCCAAAATTCATTAATTGCTCGTTTTAATTCAGAATTATCCCAAATTTCAGAGATAACTTTATTTTGCCTAGATAAATATTTAAAAATTATTTTTAAGCCCATAAAGTTTATGAAATTATAGTTTCTTTCCAGAGTTATTAAAATCACATTTTTAACTCAAAATTTATTCAAACTTGTATTTTTATTTTATTTTATAAAAAGGACTCTAAAAACTCATTATTTATGATACAATGGGCCTAACAAGGTCTAGATTTGGGCATATTTCATGCAAAATAATGCAGTCATCAATATTCGAGGAATGAAGCCCTAGAACAACTACTCCGCCTTCTCATGTGCATGATAACACACCAAAGTCTAATGAGCAAAGTGAAAATTATCCCGATGTGACGCCGACTCATCTTCAAAAGCTCGTGGGTTCGCTGGTTCGTCGAGTAAAGGTTAAAGATTATCGGGAGGTAAATAAGTGAGATGTGTTTATCTACCAACCATAAGTTAGGGGTAAGCTGAAGAGGAGAGCGTAAAAAACTTCCAAACAAATCCAAGTAAAGAAGAAAAAAATAATTTGGATGTTATAAATGTCGAGAATGAGGATGAGAGGTCAACACCTGAGATAAAAAATAATGAAATTGAAGAAAAATGTGTTGACGCATAGAGGTGTTGTGGCTAAGTATCTTTGTGAGTCGACACTTCAAATGATAAAATCATGGAGCAATGACGACTACGGGTATTAGTTACTTTCTATTGTCATACGCATTTAATCTTTATATTTTATGTAAGATTAACCGTTAACAATACACATAAAACTAATAACATGGTCACTGAAATAAAACATTGATTTGTCATTAAGTCTTTAATTGAATGGTGGGGAGTACATCACATTAAACACAGACAAATTTACTGTAGTGGATTATCAATTGTGTTACACGTACCCGATACACAACAAGGCACGTAATAACATTTACTGTTTGGAAATATGTAACTCCATTATGAATATATTAGATGTAACAGGTGAGACAGTAAAATGTTACTGCATGACATGTTGTGCATCATGTAAGCATATGTACAATTGAAAAGTATATACAGTAAGTGTTATTGTTTATAATATGATGTGATTCACATCACCGAAATAAATACTAGCTAGACACGACTTAGTGACTACAATCATAAATTTTAGCACTCATAGGTTAGTGTGTTAGATCTTCAATTAGCATTTTAATTTTTGATAGAGCTTCTTTTTACCGGATAGAAGACAAAATAAAATAGTTTTCAATCTATTGACGTTAGGTTGGTACTTCACGTTGTTGTCTTTCGCAATTGCATATATTTTGGCTTATTCTAATTCTAAATTACCAATATTTTCGTGTAACAACAACTGCACAACCGACGTGATGGTATATTCAATTTATAGTGTAATTTACGTTAGTTTTCATCTTATAGGCAAATCGTTCGTTATGGTGGAGACCTCGGGTATTCTATTTTTTGAAAAGATTTGTTGGAAGTACTAACCGAAAAGTGTATCGAAACTAATGTGGGTAATCAAATTGCATTTCACTATTTCATTACGTCATTACGTACAATATTATGACATGTGTCCAATTTTGTTACAAAAATACCATGAAGCTAAAAACTAATACTTGGGATAAAATATTTGTATAGGTTGTTGATGCGTACGCGAATATTTTGGATAAGGAACTCATGGCGTATGCATCAAGACATCCAGATGATAATCTTTTCTATCAATCTGTTTTCTTCACTAGCATGTGCCGGGTGAGTTTGTCTTTGGAAATTTGTTTGTACGTATTGTTGACCGAAATATAATTTTTACATCATTTCCTATTCACACTTATTTTTTGTAAAGTGCAGCCCGTATTCATGACCATATGGGTGGGTTGCAAAAATGTTTCATCGATATGAAACTTGAGCTAGCTCCAGGAGAGGCGCGGTGGTATTTCTTCCCCATAATTTTTGCATCATCGTAGGAAAAAAGAGAGAGGTACCACTTCCATCTTATGGTGCTCGACACACACGAGGGTTATTGGAAGCACTACAATCCCCTCATACCTATAGATGGGATAGAGGATTTACACTTATCGAATGCCTAAAGATTATAAAGTACTATTAATACATTTTAATTATCAATACATTACATAACATTCTCTCATTCTGAATGAAAACACATATTGTGGAAATTTTAATTAGATTTTATTAGTTAGATCTATCATTATGCCTTTGTGAATGAAAAAACATAGGTTGTTCCCTGTTGTGAAATACATTATGACTATTCAATACTACCCAAAACGTTGAATTATGGAAACACATTGTTCATGTCAAATACATCATGCAATTGCAATACACATTGTTAACTTCAAGTAAATGTCGTTTCAATCACATTTTACTTTTATTACTTACGAGTATGCATACAGTAAAGTTTATTGGTACACATATTATGTATTATATAACATCTATACATATATTATCATTTATACATAGCGTTTACAAAATGTAAAAATTAAAGTTCATTACTAAAGGTTTCATTTGAGTAAATGTCAACACACTTCAACTAAAATACTAACCTCTCTGTAAGTATACTCCTATATTTGTTCATATTCCTTTTATCAAAGTATATCCAAGAGTATTTAGTGCATGTCAGTAGTTTTTCAACAACAAAAACATCCATATTGTGAATGGTTATTGATATCCATATTATGTTTTTCGCTTCATACAGCTACACTATGTTTGTTTTTTAACTTAGTGATTTAATAGTTTGCCCCCGTTTCAATGACTTTTAAGGTACTCCTAAAGTAGCAACCTGTTGTGATCTTATTAAAATATGATTGAGGTAAATCGAACAGTGTTGTTTTTGTTTGAATAAAATCATGCAAATCTGGGTTACTATAGTCATCCAACCCAAGATTAGGCACTGTAATAGTAAATTGTGTCCAGCTCCCAATGTGGGTATCTCAGCTTGGATGACTATTGGATCAAAAAAATATAAGACCGTATAAGCATTTATGCTATTGGGAATGTTGTAAATTGTTAATGTATCCATGTTATTACGGCCCATTTGTATGACTTGATCCCTTATTCTATTCAATTTGATGTGGAATATGCTTTTTGTAGTTGAGATATAGTGTTATTAAAGGTTACACATTGTTGCTCATGTTGGCTTACCATATCATTACAAGTAGCATGTGACTATATCCAAATGTTGAGTCATTAAAGAAAACTTTTCATTCTATGACACACATAATTATTGAATCCATTAAGCATTTAAGGCAGTACAGTTTACTACTACGCTTAAGAGTATGAATATACTACACTGTACTTTCAAACCTTTAATGTGTGAGAGTATGTTAACATTTCATATACTCAGCTAATCCACATCAAATTAACGTTATTTTTACGACACAAACTCTCGCTGGATAACATTAATGCTCTGTTTAGTTTTTATATACTCTCGTGTGCATCATCTGAACAGTTATTTTGACATCCTCATGATGTTTTTTTGAAATGTTTATGTAGTAAAGTTTACTGTTACAAATAATATTATGTGAAAATTTTGTTTACCAAGCTAGACCGCATCAATTAGTTTAATCATATCGTGGAACCGATCATCAATTACAGTTTACTGTTACACACTATATCGTATTAACGTTATTTTTATGACACGGACTCTTACTGGATAACAGTATTGAGCTGCTTGGTTTTTATATGCTCTCATGTGCATCCTATTAAGGTTATTTTGACATACACATGATGTTTTTATGTAAAGTTTGCACAGTAGAGTTTACTATTATGACTAGTAGTATGTAAAAATTATATTTAACTAGCTAGACTGCATCAATTAGTTTAATTATATCGCGTAACAGGTCATCGATTACAGTTTACCTTTATACACTATGTCGTATTAACGTTATTTTTACGATACGGACTCTTGCTGTATAACATTAATGAGCTGTTTGGTTTTTATATACTATCATGTGCATCCTATTAAGGTTATCTTGACATACAAATGATGTTTTTGATGTAAAGTTTAAGCAGTAAAGTTTAATGTTATGAATAAGTTTATTTTAGTGTGTGGATATAACTGATTTGTCAAATAAGTTTGTTTTAGTGCATGGATTATATGTACGAAAGTTACTATCAAATCATATTAGTGAACTTAAATTTGACGATGTTTAACTTGAATAATATTACATGTGCAGAAGTAATATGTGGAAATGGCACTCGTACAAATCAAGAATAAACATAAAGAATGATATGTTGAAAATCAAGTGAAATCACATCCGTATCCATTAACTCGAGATTTTTTGCATCTTGTGCATCAAGTTCTTGATTGTCCGCGATAAAGTCCAGGAACGTAAAACTTCTACGGAATCTTCACCATCTCTATAATGTTTTTTTCAAAACATCAATGTCTTAATTTTTCAATTTATTTTTCATGGTTGATTGCGGAGTTGAGATTTGTTACTACGTGTCAAAGATCTCGAAAGGATAATACATTCCGCTGGAAATGAGCAGAGAGATTGTGCGAGAATATAGGGCGCATTTGGTCGAGAGTATTATGAACACTATTCCACCGAAATCGGACTGATAGAGACCGCTACTCATTCTCTTTTGGAATCGAACTTTCTAATATTTGTTGATTCATTGCTCATATGTTTGGTTTCCAAAACATAAAGTGTTATGATTTTTGGTTTTAATTAGAATCCAATATTATGTGCTTATGACACTTAAGTAAGAATTATAACTCAAGACCAAGTAGTTGTATTTACATTTGACTTTGAATTGAATGTTTGCAATGATACCTATATAAGTATATAGTAATTATCTTTTTGTCAGATTGTATAATAAATTTTTATTGGTGCTAAAAGAAGCACAACAAATATTTTTGCATTTCATAATTGTTAATGTGTACGTAATGTAAGTGTGGAATCTGGCAAACACTCCCTCAATATATATATCTTAGTAAATATGGAATTTGATAAGAAAAACGTAAAGTGGGGGAATAGCAACAAAAAATAGATTTTTCGCAAACAGTTTACATAGCTCTATGAGACTAAAGTACATTACTGTTTTCCGTGCGATCGTAATTGAGATTACAATAAAAATCTCAGTTCAGTTTCAGTTGATACTGCAAATGTTAATGAATGGTTGTGTGTTACATTGAATTGTTACCCATCATATATCGCGTATTCTGTAATTATTACATTATGTAAGAAATTTGCACATGGTCGTTTCTACTCATGTGGTTTTTCAAAGAAAGATTATAAAGAGCGTATCATAATTATACATGACTAGCGTTTTTTTTATGTTTTGAATGTTATCTAAAAAAGGTAATTAAATTTTTTCTTACAGTTTTTTAACTTGTAATAGTTGCAAATATACGCAGACATTTGTTATGTTTTGTGTGTACCATCACCGTACTAATTAACTGGTGTTAAATTTATATGTGACGAGTTCCATCCTTTGAAAATTTGTCGCCTAAGTATGAAGTTTCCATTATTTATTATTACAATAAGCAGTGAGCATCCACAAAATATGTCTAACACGTTCATAAAAACTTGACACAATTTAATAAGTACTATGGTACACAAATTGTCTCAAAACTAAAATCGTATTTCAAGATATATAATTAATGTCACTTCAAACATACAAAAAGATGTCATACGAAATCTACATAAATCAATGTTTTGTTTTCGTTACATTATGAGTCGTACATACATTAATATATACATAACACATTAATATGACTTATTTTTTTTACATTCATTAATGTTTGAATATACACACAGTAACATATCTATGTTTAGTGAAACATCAAATTTAATTAAATTAATAAATCATTTATCCTATATACATTGAACTCTTTAAATTTCAATCAATTTTACAATGTGGTATTGAACTCTCATATTGCAATTACTCTTTTCCAATCAGCACAATTGCATATAGTAACATTTATTGTATAGCTCAAAAGTAATAAAACTTCATTAAATTACTTCAAAGTTATGAAATATTTAATTACAAACAAAATAGCGTAAAAAATTTAATACATTATCACTCATTCAATGGTTCTAGGCACGTCTTCCTATTGTGATGCCCAGATTTTTTGCTCCTACTACACGTAATTGTCTTTGGTTCCTTACCTCTCGTTATACGCTTGGTCTTCTGTCTACCAGGAGGACATTTATCATCTGGTGGCTTGATTACCACATCACCAGCAGAGACGTTGATTCTATTAAATGTATGAATTGGTAATATTGCAAACCCATACGTTTGCAAGAAGCAATCGATTGAGTAATGCTAATCAATGTAATTCTTCAACTCATACCCGCATCTTTGAATTACTATAGCAACATGATCACACGGAAAATCGTTGAGTTGACATTTACAACATGAGCACATCCGTTATTGCATATTAACATCGAAAGCTTCATCCAATCAAACCTCGAATATGCAATCACTTGCCCTATTCACAACCCAAGTATGACTTGTTTCTAATGACTCTCTGAAACGGCGATCCATACATGGACAAACTAATCATGTCCGTGCTTTTGTCTCTCTTGATAGTACTCAGCTTCATAATCTTATATCTAATTGTATCTACTAAGTCTGTGATTGGGAGGTAATGAACATCGCGTATCGAAGAATTAAACGGCTTGGCTACATTTGAATACATTTTATCGTAATGTTGACCACGACAATGTGCATTGCTCTAATATTCATTCCATATCGTGGACAAAAATTCTTGAACTCTCTCTTCTCTTTCAACCAACAACCAAGCCATATGTTTGTTGAACGTTTCGTCATTAGGTGCGTATGGGCAAAGTATAATTATTCCAATGATTTTTCCCTTGTAAGGACATATTCTACATAGTTCGTTTTACATTTGAGAATATCGTATACTGCTACAACCATCGAAGAAAGTTCAAGATCATACATGCATCAAGATGGATCCGAATATCAAATATCTTCAACAAACAAGCCTCTACGAGATAAATTTTGATAAGGTTGTGTTTAAGTCCCTTAATTTTTCATTTAAAGTGTTAGGATAATTTTTCTAAAATGTTTTTAAACATTTGAGGCGTCTTTTTTCATCAAAATAATTTTTTTAAGTCATGTAGGCGAAATTTTAATAAAAAATAATTTTTCGCTGACGTCGTTCAAACGACCTGTCAATGTCGTTCAAATGATAGGAGAAAGTCGTTTAAACGAGAGCTTCACGCGACATTGCATCTCGCGCGAAGGTTCGATTAAAGTGTTTCATCTAACGACATGCTACGATTTCATGTTTTTAAACCTTGTTAGATGGTCACGCGATCCCTGGATCAAACGATATTTTATGTCATTCGAGCGACCTCCCATTGTCATTCGAACGAAGCGACCGACTCAAATTTTTTTATAAATACCTGTTAAATGAGTCCAGTTTTCTTTAGAAGACCTGAGAGTTTCAATCCATGAAAACCGCAAACTGCAAAAATTTTGTCTTCTCATTTAGGGTTTTTTAACTTTGTTTTTCAATTCACAAATTATCCCAATTTCTTTAGTGAATGTTTTTGGATCCCAAGATACAACTTTGGTGAAGTTTTTCTTATAGAGACAAAATCTCTACGACTGACTTAGTAGCTCTTGAGGAAGGTGCTGACTGATAACCGCGATCACTTGGGAATGCTCAAGGGTTTTTCTTGCTGAAGATAGAGTTGAGGTTCTTGTGGGTTTGTTGCAGTTAATCCATTGTTGATTCTAGGTTGCGACCTATGTGAGTGTTCTGCGGAATATTCACTGCAGATTTCTGTAAGTGTTGTTACATTTATTGAAATAAAGGTTTTGCCCTTGCGAGAATTTTTTTCTTGAAATCTGTGTGTCAAAAATTTATGGTTGTTTGTGATGGCATGATTTATTACACCTAGATGCATATTAGGGTTTAATTAGTTTGGATCTAAAAATTAGCATCTATTTAAATAAGTGCTAAATTGGAAATTTGCAAATTAGCCAAGCAATCGATATCACACCGCATTCTCAAATTGGTATCAGAGCTTTTTAAGCGATCTTACCTTCTCAAATTGGTATCATAGTGGATTTCTCTAATTTATCGGGTGATCCTTTTTTCGTAAATTTTTTGTGATATTTTTTTTTTAAACCTGATATAAAAAATTTTGTAATGTTTTCGAATGAAAACTTATATAATCGGTTGCCAATTTTTTACGGGACTAATTATGCATATTGGAAAGCCCATATAAAATCTCATTTAAGGGCCATCGATGAGTGTTTTTGGGTTGTTTGTGAAAGGGGGCGGACTCCTTCCACTATCACCGTTAATAATGTCACTAATATTAAACATGTGACAGACTGGACTAATGATGAATTTAAATGGAGCACTTTTAATTCTCGTGGACTAAGTGCAATTTCTAGAGTCGTCACCCCTCACGAGTTCCGATGCATCATAACATGCACCACGTCAAAAGAAGCGTGGAGTGTTTTACAACTTACCTATGAAGGCACGAATGTAGTAAAAGAGTCTAAATTGTAAAATTTAACTACTCAATTTGAAACGATTACCATGCTTGAATATGAGTGTTTTGATGAGTTTTATGCACATTTGTCTAATTTTTTCAACACTAGTTTCAATCTTGGTGAGCACAGTCCTAATGCACGAGCAGTTAAAAATATTTTGAGATCGTTGCCTGAATGTTTTATCCTGAAACTGACTGTGTTGAATTCCTTAGGACATTTGAACAATCTTAAGTTAAAAGAATTGGTAGAAGACCTCGAGACATACGAAATTGAAATGTTTCCTGAAAGTGCCAAGCTTAAGGATAGAGGGATAACACTTAAAGTACAGTTTAGGAAGAGTGAGGAAGTGTCCAAGATAGAGAAGAAAATGAAAGTGAAAGTTTGTGGGTCAGAGTCTAAGGGCGAATTTGATTTTGATGATGTGTCCATGCTTGCTAATGTTTTTAAAAAGTTTCTCAAATTTTCAAAAGAAAATTATTCCATTAAAAGTTTTTTGAGAAAAATAAAAAGAAAGAAGAGGCCAATAAGAGTGGTGAGAAAGAGAATGAGAAAGAGGAAGAGGAGAGATGTTTTGAACGTGAGGGAAAGGGGCATAGGTCGTTTGAGTGCCCCACTAGGATAAAGAGAAAGGGCAGATTGCCATGCCAGCCACTCTTCGCGATAGTGAGTAAGAGTGAAGGATTTCGGGGATGAATATTCACGTGGGATGTGTGTCGCCTTTATGGAAAGTCACGTGAGCACACCTAGTTTGTCCCATAATGATGAGGATACTTGTGCATGTGAGAACCCCGAGGATGGTTTGAGTGTTTCGTGTGAGAGTGAGTTTGGAAGCGAATGTGAAAGTGAACTCTAAATTGTGTTTAGAGATTTATATATCGAGACCTTAGAGACGAAGAAGTTGAATAAGGAGTTAGGTCTTAAGGTGTTGTATCTGGAGAGAGAGAGATAGAGATTTTGAGAGGATTTGAGGCGTCGGCGAGTCAACTCGAGAAGGTGAAGGTTACTTTGAGTGATCAGTTGATCGTCGTAGCTCGAGAAAAGAGTGAACTTGAAGCCCGAATGTTATAACTAGAGAGCGATCTCAAACGTTCCCGGGAGGTCAAGGTTACTTTAGAGGATACATCTAACAATGTTAGAAAGATGCTCCTCGCTCCCGCTTTGGGTAATGTTGAGAGACTGGGAATAGGTCATAACGGTGTATCTACTTTTCATGTTGCACCTAAGTCGGTTCCCGAATTTGTGATTGATCCATATGGATCTCAACCCAACCCACCTAGGCGTCCGTTACCCGATAGGATATCACTACCTAAATGTTTTAGGAGAGGTGTTCTTAGGCCCGTGTGTTTGCTCCCATTGCAAGAAAAGAGGACACCTTAGGGAATTTTGCTTTAAGTTGGGTAGTGTGTCATATAGATTTTTTCCATGTGTTTCCACACACGCACACACACATGATGCTCCAAATGATTATATGAGAGAGTTTGCACATATTCGAGAGAAAGTTAAGTTTTTGGTCAACACTTCATTGATGTTTTTCATAGGATGTCACCACCTTTGGAAAACTCCTTCACACCTAACGGTCGATGTTTAAACTTGTTTGCTAACATAGGATGATTTTCATGATGATATTTTGTACCTATTGCTAGTGTGTACCACTTTTGTATTTATAATTTCCATTTTTTATATTTTTTTGAAAACCCAAAAAGAATTTTTTTGAAATTTTCTGGAAAAATACAAAAAGATTTTCAATTTTTTTAGAAAAAAAATTAAAAAAGATTTTATTTTGATAAAATTTTTGGAAAACGACAAAAAGAGTTTTGTATTTTGTTTACACTCTTTATGTAACACCCCGTATTTTTGTGCATTTAATATTTAATTAATTCGGGAATTTTAAATTACTTGTGTGTTGTAATTCTAATTGAATTAATTACGGCAATATATATATTTAAATATTAATCAGGGAGTGAATGGTTAATGTTTAGGGAAATTTATTTACTAAGTGAATATTAATAATTTAATTACGTTATTTCGGGTATTAATGACGGGGTATGCACTTATCCCAGCCGGGAGTCGGTATAGACTAAATTGGGTGTGAGATAAGAATTTTTATAAATTAATTCGGATGCCAATTTTGAGTGCGCGATTGTGTCCGGATGGGTCGAGATAGTCAAAAAAGAGTACCCGGGGATAGTAATTGGGTCTTGGGGCATTTTTGGGCATAGTCGGGCTCACACGGGGTGATTTGGGCTATTTTAATTAAGCACATTAGGCTAAAAACGGGAATTGGCATTTTTAACCTAATTGGGAGATTAAGGAATGGCAGCCAACATAACTCTAAACCTAGGGTTTGAGAGGGGATTTGGGGGAAAGCAAATCAAGAGCAAATTGGAGGTTATTGGAGCCAAATTAAGGGACATCAACAACGGATCAGACCCTACGAACAATTCCAGGCAAGTGGTTAACTGTTGCGATTTCTAAATTGATGATAATCAATTCATATCATAGTGATGTGTAAACCAAAATTCGCTTTGGGGATAAATGGGTACAAAATGGGATTTTTGTTCATGAAACTATTGAATGAGATTCATAGTATAAATTGTTGTGTTAAATATATCTGAGTCTAGATGTTTAATTGGAATATGAATTCGGAATATAAACTGGAGAAAATATGGATTTGGAATTTGGTTTGTAGAACAAGATTGATGAATTTTAATGGAAAACCCATTTAGAAAATTATGAGATAAGTTGAGAAATTTATATACTAGAGAGTGTATATAATGTATAGGATCAAAGTTCATATGTTTATGTGATGGGATGACTTGATTAGGGGTTGAAATTAAGGTTTACAAACCTTGAATTTTCGTTAATGGAGTAATGCAGTGGGGAAGAAGAGATGCCCAGGGATGATCGATCGATCAATCGATTGATCGGGGGCCATCGATCGATCGACGGTCACAGGAACTTGACAGTTCGGCGAGTTTGTTTATGAAGAGGATTTTATTTAATATTTAATCCCTTGATTTTATTTAGTGATAAATTCATATGGACACATATCTCCTTAACAATTATAGGGTGATATAATTGGGTTTAGGAGGGTGTGAACGGTATGACATGAGATGAAAGAATTTGGAGAAATAATTCATAATTATTGATATTGGGCCAAAGAATAATATTCGGGTATTGTAGTTGGGTGGCACTACATTATTAAAGGAATTTAGGTGAAATATTTAATTATGGACCAAGTGGGCGAGTCCGGGTATGCTAATCATAATAGGTAAATATAATTGGAGAAATTATGGAGATGAATGTGTGACACATTGTGGGCGAATATGTGAGAATGAAATTATGAGGTGTAAAATGGACCAAGTGAGCGAGTCCGGGTATGTTGGTTAAGTGAAACCAAAGTATTAAATTAATTATTGAGAGAGGGTAATTAATTTGGAGTCAGAATATAGACTCGGAAAATATTAAGGTATGGTCCAAGTGAGCGAGTCCGGGGGTAATGGTGTGTGACACCAAGTTATTAAATTAATAAGGGTGATAATTAATTTTATTAGAGTCAGACCACAGACTCGAATTTGTGTTGATTAATTAAGGTGTAAATTAATTAAATAAGGGTCGGATTGTAGACTCGGGTAATTATTAAATTAATGGGTGTAATAATTAATTTAATAAGACTCGGATTGTAGACTCGAGTAATTATTAAATTTATAGGTGTGATAATTAATTTAATTAGAGTCGGATTGTAGACTCGGGTAGAATTAAATTAATAGGTGTGATAATTAATTTAATTAGAGTCGGATTGTAGACTCGGGAGAGTATTAAATTAATATGTGTGTTAATTAATTTAATTAGAGTTGGACGATAGACTCGGGAAGGTATTAAATTAATGGGGGTGTTAATTAATTTAATTAGAGTCGGACGATAGGCTCGGGGAGGTATTAAATTAAAATGTGTGTTAATTGATTTAATTAGAGTCGGATTGTAGACTCGGGTAGGATTAAATTAATAAGTGGGATAATTAATTTAATTAGAGTCGGATTGTAGACTCGGGTAGGATTAAATTAATAAGTGGGATAAGTAATTTAATTAGAGTCGGATAGTAGACTCGGGTAGGATTAAATTAATAAGTGGGATAGTTAATTTAATTAGAGTTGGATTATAGACTCGTGTAGGATTAAATTAATAGGTGTGATAATTAATTTAATTAGAGTCGGATTGTAGACTCGGGGAGGTATTAATTAAAATGTGTGTTAGTTAATTTAATTCGAGTCTGAGGTGTGAATTAATTATAGTAGAGTCGGACCATAGACTCGGGATGATGATAAATTATTAAGTGAAAATTTATTTACGTTGAGTCGGGCCACGGACTCAGGAAATTACAGGTAGTGTACGAAATATTAGTACACGGTAAAGCCGGAGTTTATATTATATATATACGGTGTAGTGATAGTATATATATACGTGTATATATTGTGTGTGATATTAAATATCAGTGACTAGATATTTATTCAATTGATATACTCTAATGCTATCAAGGGAGGTTGCGCGATGTGGGTGAATCCCCGAGCTTGAGGAGTAGGACGAGTATATCCCCAGGTCATAGCGTCCGGTATATATGGGTGAGGGATTTATCTCACTTTCAGGGAAGGAATATGACCGCCTCCACTACGTTTATATTTTGGGCCAAGTTGGTGAGCGATTCCAATTTGGGAAAACTAGGTTTCGTGAGCATACCTAGTGAGATAGCATTTTAGAGAGAATCATCCGGCGAGGGTATACTCGAAGGGATGGATATATGTATGTTATATGTGTGGATGTTGTAGTAAAGGTACTTATATAATGGTAGTAAATATTATATGCGGGTAATAATACAATGTGTGATGTATTTACTTTATATAACTTGTGACACGGTTATATGATACTATTTGAGAGGAATTAATTAAGTTAATTGTGAGATAACTTATAATTCAAGAATCATTATACTCGGGTTAGAGTAGTATGGCAAGGGAAGGTTATACCAGGTCTAGTTGGATGCGGTAGTACAACCAGGTGGGGTTAAGGTAAATGGTAGGTGTGCACAATAGTGGAGGGGTGAGAATGTCCACAAGGGAGTGCGACACTAACTTAAATATGAAGCGCATTCATGCATTTTAAATTACTGCAGTTAATTCACTTGCTAAATATTTTCAAAATGTTTTGGGTTCTAACCCTTGCTATAAAACTATTTTCAAAACCTTTTAGGTGTCCAGACACAGGGACGACAGGATTGATATTCCATTCCTGGGACACGGAGCTGCAGCATATGTGGATGCGAGCAGGAGTTTGGATTAGACGCATCATTCATTCATTCCTAGAGTAGGAATCTTGTATCAGTTTCTGTTTTATTTAGGGCATGTCGCCCAGACTTTCAGTTCAGGTTTCAGACTTATTTTATTCCGGTGTTGCATATTTGTATTGGATTATTTCTTTGATGGCCTGTGTTTTATTCGGCGGGTTGAGTAATTAATGATTCAGTTTATTTTCATTCAGTTGTGTGAATGGTTTATATTTAATTCCGCATGTACTGTTTTGTTAATTAAAAATTTAAAAATTGCACCAACTTTTGGAATACTAGGTGGTTAGTAAGTTTTTAAAAGTTTTCAACAGTGATGCTAAGGATGATCCAACTGGGATTCCTGTTTTAATTTGGTATAGGACTGATCACCCGGTATTTTATTAGGCGGGGTGTCACAGTTTATGAATGGACATTTAGGATGACAAAGTCACAACATCATTCCATAGCCATGTGACTATTTGATAGTGTTTTGATATACATCATCATTTTATTTTTGTGCTTTATAATGTTTGGAGTCATTAAGATGTAATTTGAGATTATTACCTATATGTTTGACCCATAATTTCCTTTAATGCACACTTGCATGGATTTGTTTGATTATTTTTCTTGTCTATCACATGTTGGTCGAAGTG
The DNA here is from genome assembly GCA_949130495.1 of Sambucus nigra. Taxonomy (NCBI): domain Eukaryota; kingdom Viridiplantae; phylum Streptophyta; class Magnoliopsida; order Dipsacales; family Adoxaceae; genus Sambucus; species Sambucus nigra. The sequence goes on from OX422211.1 coordinate 84,058,697, forward strand.
TTTCCATCTCAATCATCTCTTTAAAACGAACCAAATGCGATAAAATTTGACAATGAAAGTAGTGCATGTAAGAACCGTTGCCCGTGAGGACTACGAAAGGTACACATATCCTTTGTGATTAATCCACCATTTAAATCGGACCTAAAAAAGGTGTGGCATTGTAAAAAATAGCCATGGTCCAAAGAGATTGAAAAGTGCCCGAAAAAATTTAAAGGCAATAAAAAGATAAATATGCCAAAAGGGGGTCATTAGGTTTTAGATCACCTCATTGAAAAATAAAAGATTTATCATTTATGAGGGTGTTCGGATGGAATTTAATCAACGGGTTTTCACGTTCCGACAAAGTCTTGAAAAAGCATTACATAGTTTAGACGTTATTGGTGTGGAAATCATTCTTGACTTTCATGTGTCGATTATATTGAGTCAATATCATATAAATTCATATTTTGACACCTAAGGACGATTTGAGTTCATTCGTTAGGAGTATCCGTATTCATCGTGCACATATGTTATGTTTGATTGCCTTGATTTTTCTATCGAATTGGTTCACACCCATTTATTCCGTATCCACAATTTGGTTATCTTAGTTTAAATTCATGGTGTGTGGTTTTTTGTAAATTATGTTTGCATTTTTGTTTAAAAAAATTGAAAAGTAAAAAATAGTTGGTGAATGCTTTCAAGTTTATCCTTGGATAATCGTAGTTGATTTGCTATGCTTGTCGTGACACTCCATGCTTATTTTGTTTATTCTTTTCCTTATCTATTTCGAACAAATAAAAAGGGAGAGAACGAATTATGATTTCATGAGGGAGTTTAAATTATGGGAGAGATTTGAGATTTGATATTTGTTTTGATTTATGTTTATCTCATTTCAAACTCGATACATCGCAACGGTATTTGTTTCTTGTCTCATGTGTGTAGGTACAAATTTAAGGATCTTATTTTGCACACCCTGATGACGACAAAGAAAAGAAAAGAGATTTGAAGATTTCAAGTTGAAGACTTTTTTAGAAAGTTTAAGACTTGCATTTTTAGTACGTTTTCACTTTTGGGTTCATGGGAGGGTATTAAATTTGTATAGGACATTTGTTTTGATAATTCAGATATTTTTAGTTTGTACCGGTATAGACATAGGAGGAGATTTGTAAGGACATATTTTACATAGTACGTTTTACATTTGAGAATGTCCTATACCGCTACAACCGTCGAACAAAGTTCAAGATCATACATGCATCAAGACGGATCCAAATATCAATGCTCTTCAGCAAACAAGCCTCTGTGAGATAGATTTTGGTAAGGTTGTATTTAAGACCCTTAATGTTTCATTTAAAGTGTTAGGATAATTTTTCTAAAATGTTTTTAAACATTTGAGGCGTCTTTTTTCGTCAAAATAATTTTTCTAAGTCCTGTAGACAGAGTTTTAATAAAAAACAATTTTTTGCTGATGTCATTCAAACGACATGTCAATGTCATTCAAACGACGGGAGCAAGTCATACAAATGACTGCTTCATGCGTAATTGCATCTCGCGCGAAGGTTCACTTAAAGCTCACTTGAAGTGTTTCATCTAACGACATGATACTGTCTCATGTTATTTTAACCTTTTTAGATGGCCGAGCGATCCCTGGATCGAACGACATTTGATGTCATTCGAGCGACCTCCCATTGTCGTTTGAACGAAGTCGCCGACTCAATTTATTTTTAAACACCAGTTAAATGAGTTCATTTTTCTTTAGAATACCTGAGAGGTTCAATCTACGAAAACTGCAAACCACATAATTTTTGTTTTATCATTTAGGGTTTTTTAACTTTGCTTTTCACAAATCATCCCAATTGCTTTAGTGAATTGTTTTGGAACCCAAGTTAAAACTTTGGTGAAGTTTCTCCTGTAGAGACAAAATATCTAGGACTGTTTGGTAGCTTTTAAGGGAGGTGCTGGCTGACAACTGGGGTCACTTGAGAATGCTCGAGTGTGTTTTTTGCTGAAGATAAAGTTGCGATTCTTGTGGGTCTGCTGCGGTTAATACATTACTGATTCTAGGTTGCGACCTATGCGATTGTTTAGCGGAACATTCATTGCAGATTTCTGTAAGTGTTATTACATTTTTTGAAATAAAGGTTTTGCCCTTGCGGGAGATTTTTTTCCAAAAATATGTGTGTCAATAATTTATGTTTGTTTGTGATGGCATGATTTATTACACCTCGATGCATGTTAGGGTTTAATTAATTTGGATATAAAAATTGGCATCTAATTAAATAAGTGTTAAATCAAAAATTGGCAAATCAACCAAGCAATTGATATCACACCGCATTTTCAAATTGGTATAAGAGCTTTTCAAGCGATCTTACCTTCTCATTCCTTCACTTTGCTATGCAGCCCAGATAACTTATCCTTCAACTTACATTTAAAGTGTTACAAACAATATCCATGATGCGAATCGAGAAAAACTTTTGGAACCGAGTCCAGCAACCCATTGTTAAGATCCGAAATGGACGTGTAAACCAAAAAAGTGTCAACGATGTTTGAAAACTACATCATGAACTATTCCCAATTATCATCATTCTCCGAGTCGACAATCGAGAATGCAGTAGGAAACATGCCTGTCAATTAAAAAAATATTAGAAAAATGTAACATCTATTGTGTGAGTTATTTAATTATGTTATGCATACACGATACACAACAGGGCACACAATAATATTTACTCTTTGGGATATGTATCTCTATTACGCATATATGAGATGTAACAGGTTAGATAGTAAATGTTACTGTGTGGCCTATTGTACAGGGTGTATGCATAACATGATTAAATAACTCACACAATATATGTTACTGTTTACCATTTCAAGTATTCCAAACCACTCAAACAAATACTACCTTAATTTGTTGACTACAACCATTAATATTACTACTAATAGATTAATTTATCACGTCTCTAAGTAGAATGGTAAATTTGTGTAGAGTTTTTCTCCTACCAGATAAAATTATAAACTAAATTATACTTAATTGGTTACTGGTAGTTTGGTACTTATATGTGATGTGTTCCCAATACAATACACATTGATAGTATACATTTTCTCTTACATCAACTTAAGTTATAAATATTCTGAAGTTAGATGTTAAATGTAGACATTTTACCTTCCTAATTTTCAGACAATACTCATACTTCAAAATACATACTAATAGCACATCATATCACAAATATAATCCATTAAGTAAAAATCAACGTTTAGAAGAATGTTAATGTAAATACCTTGGTTCCCATTTTTCCTTGTCGCCACCAATAGATTTACTTTGTACCTGCTTTTCAAAAACATGCCATCCAATTAAATTGGTGGTCGACAGTGCTTGAATCCCTCTATACATGCATGAAATGCCATGAACATCCTTTTGAATCGACCACTAATAGAATAATACTCGATCAAAAAATGACTACCGGAGTTTGAATTCATAGCCGCGTTCATATACCATCTTAACCTGTCAAACGATAGTGATTGATCACCAAACACCTGTCTCTTTACTTTTTCGACAGCCCACTGATTGAGGGTGAAAAGTAGCGTTGTATCAGTACGTCCGTCGTTGTTTTCATTTCACCGTCTCAATAAAAAAATCTAAACTATTGACTACTCTTTTAAGTGAGTACAACGGCCAGTCCGGGTATCGAATCCACATAGACTAGTTGTTAGAATTATATTGTTTTAATACTTCTCGAATAAAAGTGTAAAAGATAATATGTTAACAAACGAAAAGATAACTAGGCATGGAAGTTAAACTAAGATTAACAAAAAGGAATAAAAACTGTAGATTGCAACTAATATCCCTCACCTCTGTCTAATGCTTATAAATGGTTACATGGGAATACGAATTTAGCAAGATTAAATCTCATTTCAACAATCAATTAAATCTAGAGTTGTCACCCCTAAATTCGCATAAAAGCCTAATATGATTTTGGCGTTAATAAATACCCCGAAAATTTCATACACAAGGTCGTGCATATGGAGCACACATGATATACCCAGTTAAATATCCTAGGGGTAATAACAAGAAAAACCCGATCGAATTAAATGCATAAAACCCATGACTAAGGGAAAAAATCCATTGAAACCAAGGTGAGTTCAATCATTCACAACCTAGGCTAAATTAGCTGCAAAGCATGATAAATGACATAAATTAAATGCAAGAAAGTAAGGAAAGCAATAAATCAATGAAGACAACTATATTACGAAGCAAGGAAATATGTACCAAAGCAAGAAATAAAGAAATAGAAGCTTGGATTGATGGAGAAGATGATGAATAGTGTTCTTACACAACCTATATGGGTAAACCATAAAAGGGAGAAATAGCACACCCAAAATCCACCTTCAAACCCTAACCTCCCTAACCTAACTAAGAGAAAATGAAGTATAAAACTAGATATCTATTACTTCAACAAAAATGATTTATATAGTATGTTGGAAAAGAATAAAAGGAAAAGGAAAATTAAAAGGGAAACCGCCCAATATCTGGCAGGACTGGTCGACTGTGGTCAGGGAGCCGATCGACCAGGTTCAAGGTAAGATGTCCTCTGTTTCAATTATAGGAAAAATGTTTAATCGCCGGTCGATCAGGGGCTCAGGGTCGGTTGATCGATCCCCTGTTTCCTGGTGTCCTTTGGTCCAAAATGAGGGATAAATGGTGCGCAACAGAATTGTCTTTAACTTCTTCGTTCGAACTCGAAACGACGTGTCGTTTATGGCCACGTGAAGCTAACTCAACGAACTATGCTTCCATGGATTTACACTAAGCCAGAGATGAAGTGTGAAATGTATAAAATGTCCTCGCAGTAGTGTCCGATGACGAAACATCTCCGAAATGCAACCAATCCTCACTTTAAGCGTTCCAATACCTATAAAATCTCAACTATACCTCGCAGAGCATATAAACATACACAATAGATGTTGTTGGTTAACGAGCATAAATATAGGCATAAGGAACACAAAAAGTGCTAGAATGCATAGAGATAACGAGCGCGGATATGCAATATTCGTGACTAATCACACACCCTAACTTAGACATTGCTACTCCCTAGTGATGAAACAAACAAAATGAGTCCACAGAAGGCGACGCAAAACGTATATAACCATAAAAATATAAATGCCACTTTTGTAGGGTACACGATTGCATTTAGCCTATGCAATAAGTCGTTAAACCCCTAAGTTATCCTAGTGGACGAGTGTTGTCTCGTGAGGGTTTTCATGGATGAAACCCACAAACATCAATGTTTCCTTAAAAGATAAGTCCAACCAATATACGACACACTCAACAATAGCGAAAAATATTTCAAACACATTATTATCAAATGAATGAATTCACTCAAAAGTCCGTATTATTAACATTATAGAATGAACTTCGTAGAATTGAAACCTTAAAAGTGGGAGGAAAAGTGAGCACATGTAGAGTATGGTTTGTCAAAAACTTAAATAAATCGGATAAGTGTTAAAGCGTGCATAAGTCAATCCTAACCAGATATTACACTCAACAAATGAAATCACTATGAATGGAAGGTAACACACGGGATATGCGGGCATAAAGAGTAAATATAAATGGAAACTAGGCCGCACACATGTCACTAAAGAAGAACTTTATATTAAAATGAAAAACATGTAATCTCAATGAAAGATACCATCATTATGTTTATTGCAGAATTCACTATCCAATATCAACTGTTAACACTATCATTTGGGATTCCAGTATTCCAAAAAAAATGCTCGATCAACCTATAGAAAATAATTAATAATTGTCTTCCCATTGACTCATCCATTCAGGCAGTTGGTATTAAGCTCTGTTCCAGATGTTTGGCATGTCAGGCTCATATAGAATCATTAGATCATTTGTTCATTCATTGCCCATCAATCGGACCTGTGTGGGACTTTTTCTCCAATCTAATGGGGATTGATATGAACACATCCAACATCTCTTCTATTCTTCAGAGCTGGTGGATCAAATCTGGTCCCCAAGACTATTCTCGATTCCTGGGTAAATGCATCCCAAACATTGTTTATTGGGAAATATGGAAAATTAGGAATCAAGCCCTCTTTGAAAATGTCAAGGTTTATACAAAAACTATTATACATCAATCAATCTCCTTTATCTCAGATATTTTCAAGGGAACTAGATTCAAAAACAAATTTCTTCGTTTGATCAAGGGGTACAAAAAGTTTTCAACCTTCACATTTGTAGAAATCTTCATTGGGTAAAATTAATCAAGTTGAGACAACCTACACCATCCTGGTTCAAGTTAAACACGAATTGGGCATCGGGAGGAAACCCAGGGCAAAGTGTTATAGGAGGGATAGTTAGAAATGACAGGGGTGATCTTATCTTCGCTTACGCTAAATTCGAAGGAATTGCCTCAAACACTTGTGTGCAAATTAAAAGCATTTGTCTAGGGATCAAGATGTGCTTGGACTATAACTTCAAAGATGTGGAAATTGAGTCCGATTCATTGTTCATGGTGAACCTAATCAATAAAAATTGGAGACCCCCATGGCAACTACTGGAATGTGTCGAAGAAATTAATGAGATCCTTTCGAAGAATAATTTCATCTTATCTCATTATTACAGGGAATCAAACATGGTCGCTGACTCTCTTGTGAACCATGGGATCAATCTCCCATCCCCATCAATTTTTCATTAACTTATGGACCTTCCAACTATGGCTAAAGGAGTTGTCAAGCTAAACAAACTGAGATGCCATTACATTAGGTCTAGTGCAAAGATTATATAGCTATTGTAATGGGGCTATCATAAAGCCCCATATTTACCTTTCAGTATTTTCTTTCATGCATCATTTGTAAGCTTTCTTTGCTTTGAGGGAGTCTTTCCTCTCATTAATAAAATTCTTCCTGGGGGTTCTGTCCCTCTTATTTAAAAAAAAAAAAGAGGCGAAATGTATTTTCACAGATTATCAAAACTATTTAAACTTTTGAATTGAAATCACCATAGGATCACATAGGACTTTTATAGGGTTGTAATGTATATTTGGGGTTAAGGTTATGAAATGAACGGATTATTTATGAATTTAAAGGTGTTAGGGGATGAAACTATTGGGATAATGGAAAATGTGGGCAACTACAAAATTGAAAAATGATTCCACAACTAGCATTGGATATGAAATACGAGAGTGACAAGGATTATTGAACAATATGTACTATGGAGGGGTGTTCCCTCACATGGATGATTAACTTAGCCAAGTGAATTGATCGATTATAGAGAAAGTTTCCCCACGAACATACTTCGAAGATTCTCCATGCAGATAGCTTGCACGACCCACCTCGAAGGCTCTTCATAAGCAAGTAGCTAGCAGCGCTATACCTCGAAGAGTATCCAACTAACCTAGCTCGAAAGACCCAGTTCGAAGAACAAAGATCACACGGATGACAATAGTTTGTAATAAGAAGTAGAATGTTATATCATGTACGTTATCTTATGAATGTATATGTTTAGTGGGGTCGTTTGGTACCCACGAGGGACCATGCTTGGCAGGGCATGGGAGAGATTTCATGCTCTATCAAGCTATCTCTTCCTAGGAAGTTCGCAGGGACATGGTTTGGAGGATTGAGAACAAGGCAACGTTAGGAGTTATTACCAACCCTCTTGGCACACTTGGACAAAACTTCACCCATGACAAATGTCACTCGATCCCACTCATTGCTTACCTATTTGAGTGAACCTCCTTAAGTCATTCGATCCCCTCAATACTTGCCCCTTCGAGGTCACCTCCTCGAGGTACCTCGGGTGCCAGCCCGTCTATCTGACGTGACTAAATACCAAATAACAACCACTGTTTGAACCACTCCCCGACGTCATGATGCCTGACGTTTAGGAACTCAAGACTACAGCACTCAAGTGCCTTTATCCTTAGGATGGCAGGTCTAGTTCACCAAACCTGACCATATATCCATCCAAGAGTAAGCCCCAAGCTGAAAAGTCATATCCTTCATTAATGATTGCTATACTTCCAACCAATAGAATGCTTTTCCACTAAAACTAACAGATCCTATGCATTAAATGTAGTATCTCATGCATTTAATGCACCAGGCCAAAGGGATCGAGGGCATGCTGACTCGAGCAACCTCTCCTTCCATATAAACAAGACCAAAATAAACAAATCAAGAAAAGAGGCATCCAGAACCTATAATTGCTGCCCAAATTCCCTCATACCAGAGATCCCTCGAGAAGAGCATTAACTCCCATACACATTAAATGCACCCATTATTAGGCATTAACTGAGATTGAAGTTCTTGCCTTATCTTTATTGTGCCTAGAGTGCTTGTTCTTTATCTCTTCGGCCATGCTACCCACTGGTCCCATTCATTTATTGTGTTTACCACATGTCGTTCATGGCAATATGTTCTTTAGTGCAACTTTGAATATTAAATCTCTTTGTCTTAAATTCACCTGTGGCTCTGATCTGTGCTTTATATCTAAAGGTATTAGTCCCGAACTTGATAAGGGGTAACGCCGCACTTAATACTGATAGTATTTGAAGAACCCACCTCTTACATTTGGCGACTCTTCTGGGGAGGTATTCTCTTTTGAAAATATGTCAGATGATAACACCATTAGAAACAATGATTTTGACGCTATACAGGGTGAAGAGGAGGTAAGTAACGCTGCGTTGCTTGAAGCGGGGAGGGAGACAAGGATAGAGCCTAGCACACCTGACGTTGGTATCACAGAGACAATGGTCACGCAAGGGAGAATAGTCCTGACACAGATGCATTGGCTGATGGGACTATTCGCAGAGTTCATTAAGACTCCGGAAGCCCAATCAATGTTGGGAGTCCCCACGGGGGTGAGTTCCTTTACCACACCGCCAACCAATATACCAGCTCCAAATGTTACTGGGGGATAGCGTCGCCTGCCTCTGCTAACACCTTCCCCATGACCCCACCTGTGATAATGGAACCGATGTTACGAAACAGGGAAGTAGCTCCAACTGTCGGAGTAGGTCAAGGAGTACGTGTGCCAGCCTCAACAACCCTGACGATAACAACGCCATTGTTTTCTAGCCCCTCGCCAGCCAGCTTTAAAGACATGAAGAAAGAGTTGTTAAAGTTCATAGTTGTGTCTAAGGGGGAGAACTCGTCCATATAGGATGACTTTCGTACTCCCTACCTAGAGGAGTATAATAACGAACCGTACTCGATAGGTTACATTACCCTAATCTTTAAAAAGTACACGAAGAAATGTGCAAATCCCAAGGAACATGTGAAGAGGTTCATCGAAAATGTGGGGTCCCATTGCAATGAAAAAAGGTTAAGGCTAAGGGAATTCTCGAAATCACTGACAGAGAAAGCTTACACGTGGTATTCCCACCTAGCCCCAGGTAGTATAGGTTCTTGGGAGGAATTACATGTTCTGTTTGTGCAAAAGTTTTTCTTGGTTGAGGACGAGTTCACACTCACCCAGCTCGGGCGTGAGAAGTAGAAGCCAAGAGAAAACGTTGTGGCCTATATTCGAAGGTTTTGCGAGCGCTCCCTATATGTGAGGGAGAAGACGCGAGAAGATAAGCTTTTACAAGTACGTACAGAAGGCTTGCTGCTCAAATACATATGTCACCTGATCAATAAGATAAGAGAAGGTACATTTGCAGCCTTTTTGAAGGCATTAAGGAATATCGCATTAGTGATGAAACCCATAGTACCACCTCCCGCTTTATCCAGTTTGCTGATGAGGCCAACAATTACCTCAGGGGGGGGGGGAATACCCTCGAGGACCAACTACGCGGATGATGGGGGTAGAGAAGGAAGCAATGGCGGTCGAGGAGGTAGAAAGGGTAAGAATAACAAGAGAAGATTTGAAGATGAGGAGGATCCTCCCGAGCTACCTTATATGGTGGAACAAGCTTTGAACATGTACGATCTCATGGTCTGCGATAACGTTTACAGGACGATTAGTGTCTACACTGCGCCACTCACCCGGGAAGACATAGAGAAACCCCATTATTGTGCGCTCCATAACAGAGTTATCATCCTACTAAGGCGTGATTCTCATTAAGAAGGTTGATTGACCCCCACGTGAAAAATGGAAATATTGATTTGCCGTAAACCAATGTAAACAACAACCTATTACCGCCCCGTAGGGTCCATATGGCTAGCTCCTTCGATGAGGAGGCCGAATGGTAAACGATGGAGCAATGGCTCGAAGGGAATGCATGCATTTAGATGATGAGGCTGAAGAAAAAGAGAACCATTGATTCATCGTTGTCTTGCATGCATTTAGATGATGAAGCTGAAGACAAAGAGAACTAAGAAGGAGAAGTATTCGACGCTGTTAAGATGCTCAGCGGGCAGATGAGGGCATGCTCTCTGGGGGAGGTCAATGCAGTGATAGCATATGATGAGGCTACATATAGAGACGTGGAAGAAGTTTATGAGCTTGAGGATGATTGGACGGATCTGTGGATTGAGTGTGCAGCCGTGGCTCGCTCGCCAAAGTTTGGCTGGTTCTTTGACCAGGTTGGCCTCCCTGAAGATTCTCGGCTGGAAGTTATGAGAGCCATTCTGGAGATTGCAAAGAAAAATATGGCCCCAAATTTGAAATGGAAGGGGCCCATGGCTAAATTGGTGAGCAGATACTTCTCAGAAGTCACATTCTCGGAGGCAGACAAGATGATCAGGTACCCACACAATAGACCTTTGTATGTTACTGCATCGATGAATGATTGCATTTTTTCGTGAGTGTTGTTGGACGGAGGGGCGTCCATCAACATAATGCTTGTGGGATCCTTCTATGCTACCGGGTTATCGAAAATAAGAATAGTGTCCCACTCCTTGGCAATATCGGGTTATGATAATGAGTCCTCCAAGTCGATGGGCAACGTCAATGTGGGCATCACGATGGGGAATATCACTTCCCATATTAAATTCCATATCATGAATTGTGAGCCATCGTACCAGCTGTTAGTAGGAATGATATGGATGCACAACTATGGGTTGTTAACCTCAACATATCATCAATGCGCTAATGCAAACATAAAGGGTAAGGAGGTGGTGATTCGGGCTACTAAGAAACCTTTTACAAAGGAAGAGGCCCATATGGTGGATGCAACTTTCTACACCGATCTGACGAAAGAAGCTACTATGGTAACAAGATATATTGGGGGGATAAGTATCCCATCAACTCTAGAAAGGGTGGGGCACCTGCTCGAACGATTATGACTTATGAAGAAGAACATGATCTTAGGGCAGTAAGGCCGCCCAACCTGTCAGCTTCGTGATTGGATGACCCCGTGAATTGATCCCATTGAGCACCAAGTGCAGACATAGAGCATTCTTAGTAGACGAACGGTGAAAGAGGTGGATGAGAATCATAGAAAGAGACCTTTCCAAAGAGACGCGGACCAACAGTGCAAGCGAGTTATCTTCCCTAATGGCAGAATTATTTATAAATTATGAAGTGTGAGCCGGCAGCCGAGATACTAAGTGATGAAGCTGACCCGGTGTATGAATGCTTCCTAGTAGATAATCAGGGGAAATGCCTAGTAATTGATAACTCTGGGATCCAAGAGTTTGTAGAAGAAGTGGAGGAAGAGTCGGAATGTATGAAAGACGACCCTAGGCCACAGATCTAGGAATTGGAAAATATCGATTTGGCTAGAGAAGGTGGGGATCCGAACCCCATTTTTATTTTGAAGGACTTAAAGGGAGACCCTCGAGAGGGGTTAATCAAACTCTTGGTTGGGTTTAAAGATGTCTTTGCGTGGAAGTACACCGAGATGCCGGGGGTTGACACGGAGGTAAGCTGCCACAGACTGAATGTCTTGCCCTCAGCAATCCTAGTGAAACAGGCCATCTGAACATACAAAGAAGAGTTAGATTTAAATATCAAGGAAGAAGTACAGAAGCTGCTCACGACGGGGGTTATAGTGCCGATACAGCACCCGATATGGTTGTCCAGTATTGTACCTGTGGAAAAGAAGGACAAAAGCCAAATCAGGATATGTGTAAATTTTAGAGATCTGAACAGGGCGTGCCCGAAGGACGAATTCCCACTGCCCTCTATTGACAACTTGAATGAAGCAACAAAGGGCCATGAGATGTACAGCTTCATTAATGGGTATGTGGGCTATAATCAGATAAAAATGGATCCAGCTGACGCGGAGAAGACTGCATTTCGAACACCCTTGGGCAATTTCATGTACATGGTCATGCCCTTCGGGTTGAAGAACGCAAGAGCACCTATCAGAGAACGATAATGTCCTTATTCTACGATATTTTTCACAAGATGGTGGAGTCCAGACTTGGTGATTAAGTCCCAGAAGGAAGAATCCCACCTAGACGACTTGAGGAGGGTATTCACTCACTGTAGGAAATATAAGCTAAAGATGAACCCCCTTAAATGTGCCTTTGGGGTAACGAGCGAGAAATTCTTGGGTTTTATAGTAAATCACCAGGGCGTACAAATGAACTTAAATAAACGACGAGCCATCCTTGATATGCCAAGACCAAAATCTGTGAAAGAGCTAAAGAGTTTCCATAACAAGGTGTCTTACTTGAGGCGATTCGTCCCGGGGCTGGATGAGGTGACACATACCTTAATGGAGTTGCTAAAAAAGGGTGTGAAGTTTACATGGGAAATGGCACACCAAGAGGCCATGAACAAGTTGAAGGCGCTACTTACCTCCCCTTAAACGATGATCCCCTTGAAACTAGGTACCCCTTTATGTTTATATCTCACATCAATAGAGCGGTATATTGGGGCTTTGTTGGCTCAAGAGAGCGAAGGGATTGAAAAATCTGTTTATTATCTAAGTAGAATTATACATAGGCCAGAGGCCAGATACACTAGCATTGAGAGGCATTGTTTAGCCATCGTATTTGTGGCACAAAAGCTTAGGCACTACCTGTTATCATTCATAGTTCATATTGTAACTAGATGTGATCCCATAAAGTTTTTTCTTGCTAAAACTGTATTGATAGGCAGGGAAGCTAGATGGTTCCTAATCCTCTCGAAGTACGATCTGAAGTGTGTGGTCCCTCTGGCCATCAAAAGTCAGGCATATGCAGATTTATTGGTTATTTTCCCCTCTAAAATATTCGAGCTGCCTATCGAAGAGCTCCCGGGTGATGACCTTCAGGCCAATTTTGTAGCCACCAGCCTGGACAAATGGAGTATGGAGTTCGACGGCTCTTCAACTGAGAAAAAAAGAAGGCGCGGGAGTCATCTTGCGAAGAGGTAGTAAAGAGATTCGCCTGTCGTTCAAATTGGAGTTCGAATGTTCAAATAACGAAGCTGAGTATGAGGCACTGGTCCTTGGGTTACTCGAAGCACTGAGGAGGGCATCCAGGTTCTAACAATCAAAGGGGATTCAAGTTTGGTGGTGAAGCAAGTGACAAGGGAGTTTGCACTGAAGCACGTGAGTTTGGCGCCTTACCGCACGATCGTCCAGCGATTACTAGGCCAGTTTGAGGAGGTAAAGATAAAAAGGTACCCCCAAAAAATAAACAGGCATGCGGATGCCTATGCCACCATCGCGCAAAAGATTATCTTTGATGGGGAATCAACCGTGATCCGAGTCACAAAGAGAATTACCCCCTTGACGGTATCTGAGATGCTACTATCAGAAGACAAAGATGATTAGAGAGGTGAAATAAGAAAGCAGCTGAAGAGAGGGGAAGGATGTGACACCCCGACTAATTAAATACCGGGTAGCTACTCCTTTATTAAATTAATTCAAAATGCCAAGTTGGTCCAGTTAATAGCATCACTGTCGAAATCATTTTAACGATTACTAACCACCTAGTATTTAAAAAGTAAGTGCCAAATTTTAATTAAAGTCTGATTAACATGCAACAAGTGTAATAAAGAATAATAACACCATTCACCATAAAGTAGTAAATAGAATAACCATCACATAACGTAAATAAAGTCTGGAGGAAAACTCCTCACTACAAATCCCACAACTGATAAGTAAACTGAATACTAAATCAATACATGCCAAAGTCTGAAAACAGGAATGGAAATGTAACTCTAATAGAAATGGGCAACATGCCCTACAACTGATAGATAATGAATCTGGAATCCATGTGATAGAAGCGTCTACAAGCAAATCCCTGTAGCTTCCACAAACAGCTACAGCTCGTCACCTGAATGAGTATCCTATGCATGGTGTCCTTGTGGCTGGGCACCTAAAATGATTTTACAAAGAAAAATAGATTTGAATAGCAAACGGGTCAGAGCCCGAATGTGGAGTTATATTTTAAAAACCTGCAAGTGCTTTAAAAACATTTAAAACATTAAATGCAAAGTACATGTTAGGACGTGCACTCACATGATATTCTCACCTCTCCTCTAACTGTGCACTCCTAACGTAAGTACCCATCTACAACGACACAAACCACTAGCTAAGTGCCATCATATCTAGCTAGACTGTCATAGGTCCTACCCTTATTACTCGGTTCTATTAACATTATAATGCTCGTAATTAAGTAGGGGTTTAACGTAAACTCAGATGCTCAATATGCAATATATATCACTATCAGTTAACTCGTTATATTTCTCGAAACAATACCGTAATTATATTCACAACATTAACATGAAGGTTCCCATTAATTAAGTGTATATTATTCACATCAAAAATATACAATACAAACACCCCGAGAACTAAACTGCGGTGCACACATACTCTGCTATCCATCCTGGTACATCACGTACATAAGGATTACATATTCCGAATCTCTCAGGAATAGTTCACAGATAACAACATCACAAATAATGGAGGCGAACACAGTCACATCACATGGGTCACGCACATACCTACGCTCCCACGATCAACGGACTTATTAATATCCCAATAAGTCTTTCTATGACCTATGTTCATCAAGGTAACCAGTCTAAATCCGGGCAACACAAGGATTAGAGGGCCCTAAGCGAACGCAAACCTCCCGTGATAACAAGTATGATAGGTATGTCATATACACAATTCATATACCAATACTAAGTAAACACACGTCTTAGTAATTCCATAGTTTAATTGTAGTACTATTCTCATTCTAATACCAATATATAATTTACACACTTTATATGATTCCGATTTATAATCATACGCGCCATAATCTATTCTCACGTCGTAGTAGACACTCACGTCTCAACCCAAACGGTTCATTGATTTAAATCTCTCGTATATAATTTACTCCTCGTAATAACCCAAAAGTCCCAAATCTATCCATACATCATCAAAGGAAGGTTATCTATATCCTCGAACAAGTTTACGGGACTCCAAAAATCGAAACAAGCCAAAAAGGCCTAAACTGTCAACTCGTTATAAGTCTCGTTCGAACGAGGCTGTTCGAACGAGATTCCACTGTCAACTCGTTAGAAGTCTCGTTCGAACGAGACTGTTCGAACGAGATCCAGTTCGTTCGAACGAACTGCACCTTCTAACGATATCTCGTTCGAACGAGATTATCGAACGAAGTTCCCTTTCGTTAGAAGCGACTGGTCAATTCGTTAGAAGCTCGTTCGAACGAGTTCATTCGAACGACCTGGGCAGGGGCATCTAACGACCTATCAGTTTCGTCCCAGATTTGTCAAATCTCGTTTTTTTCACCATTCTTACTCCTCAAATCTTCTCCAAAGTTCGTTCCAACAATGTTTTAAGTTCTCTAAACATCCTAAAACATGCTAAGGTCATATACTAACATCTTTTAAGGCATTAATGCATCCTAAACATCATTAAATCACAAGATTCTATACTTTTCCCCAATTTTTCAAGAACATGAACCCTAGATTTTTATCATCATCAAATCCCAGAATTTAATCCGTTTTTACACTACATAAAAATGAAATCTCTGAATTCAATCTTCAAGCAATGTTTCTACATGCAAACCTATACCCAAAATTAAGCTAATAACTTCCAATTTCATGGGTTTTCCTTTAACTCTTAATTAAGATAGATTATCAAGATTTCTAACATGGAAGAAGCATTCACTGCATAAAGAACGTAATTTAAATCACTTGCCTTGATTCGATTTCTGATTTTGGTGTTGGTTTGGTGAAGATTTCTGCAGAATTCCCTCTCTCTCTCTTTCTCCAAGCTTCTTCTCCAAAGGTGGCTATGGTGGCTAGGGTTTTCTTTGGGAAAGTTGGAAACCTAAATGATAACCTCCGTAGCTTAATGGGTTAATATGGGTTGGTTAGTGGGTTTAGTGGGTTAAATCCACATCAGATTAAGACTCCTAATTTTCGTCATTATTAATTCCTCAAAATACAAAATTACCAAAATACCCTTTAAGTTGCCGGTATGGCCTAAAAATACCCCGGAATCCAACCTACACCCCCGGCTAGTGTTTTCTGACTATCTCGACCCTTTCGGACGCGTTGGCGCACTCAAAATGACCATACGATTTATAGAATTTAAATTTACTTTTATAATTACTATAATACACCATGACGCGGCGGTTGATATACCCGTTTATACCCTCAGCCTGGATGAGGATTACCTCCAATACGGACGACCCTACGAGGGGACGACCCTTCACCAGACCCCAGCTGGCCACCACCAGGCCCGACCGACCCTACGAGGGGCCGACCCTCCACCAGGCTCTAGCCGACCCTACGAGGGGCCGACCCTTCACCAGGGTCCAGACGACCCTACGAGGGGCCGACCCATCCCCAGGCTCCGGACGACCCTACGATGGTACGACAGTACGAGGCCAGAATCAAGCCAGGCTCCCCACCGGAAGAAACTTTGCCCTCGGCCTCGGCTCATAGGCCGAGGGTGACATCATGACAGCACGTGGTTCGGGACACGCGTGGAACAGTGCGCGTCAGGCTCATATGACACGTGGCAGACCGTTATAACCGAATCACACCCTCACGTGAGGGAATATTATGTCATCATTTGGCATCTACAGGTGTCAACAGGGGATTGGTTAGACCACCATTCACATGCACCATGCTTACTTGGGGGGTACAGTACACCCCCCAAAGACCTATATATACTTGTCACCTACAACCCTATAGGGGATCGATCCAGGAACAGTAGCCCTAGCTAAAACTCTGCTTGTACACACACAGTGGAGATGGAGAGAGAGGGTTATGTGCATTGTATCCAAGGTCATTAGTGCCCATACTTAGTGGATCACACACTCACAGTGGATGTAGGCCAATTTGGCTGAACCACCATACATCATTGTCTTATTTCCTCTTATACTCATCCCCTTCTACATACTTATACACTTATACATCTCTATGGCTGCCATGGTTGTTACTGTTTGAGCTCCCTATCACTTATCCGGTGGTGCTAAATCTTAGCATCATCAGTTTGGCGCCGTCTGTGGGAAAGAGAAGACATCTCTTCCTTTGTACAGCTTGACCTCACTGGGCACTCTGGTGGTGAACCAACACTCCCCCTGAGAGGAGGTGTTTCACCATTGAAAGAGACCCACTAAGGTTCCCAAGCTCACCAGTATTTTCTTCAGTTCAACTTTTCATAGCTCAAGCACATGGCACCTGAGATGCCACCACCACCTCTTCCCCCGCCGGATGAGGGGGGAAGACCCAGTTCCAGTCAGCCGCCGCCTCAGTCTGAGATGGCAGATGTGGCAGCAACCCTAAAGTCTCTGGCAGCCAGCCAGCGGATGATGCAGGAGCAGTTCACAGCCCTAAGTCAGAACATACTGAGACCACCAGGGGTCTCACCTGAGATGATTACTCCGGCAGCAGCCCCAGGACAGCATGAGGCCAGGGGACCACCCCAGGCACCACGTAAAGACCTGCCACCCCCTCAGCGGCGTAGGGATGTTGCTGACCCCCGGAGTTTACGCCTGGGGAGGCAAGGAAACCCTTGCCCTGAGGACAGGTATGACGATCTGGAGGTGGAAGAGGCTCCAGTAGAATGCTGGGAGCCGTATGAGGTCTCCAACAATACTGTACGACCTCTCCAGGACAGTAGAGGAAAGTGCGGGAGACCAAACCCTGATGATCGCCCAAGAGGCTCTGCTTTTGACCGCCTGAGCAGGGGGTCGGCCTTCGAGAGGCTGGGCCCAGTGAACGACCTGCGGGACAAGTTGTCCAAGTCAAGAAGCGCAGCGAGATCTAGGAAAGAGGCAGGAGAAGGCCGACCCCAAAGACGGGATGACGGCCAAAGGGAAGTAAACAGCCGACACAGGCCTGCCGCAGCGGAGCCCTCCATCCACCTCCGAGAGGCAGCAGGGGATAACATCGGCCACGCCGACCCTGTGAGGCCCTGGAATGACTCAATCCAGCGGTTAGAGGATAAGATTGGCGACATACTGAAGAGCCGAGACCCTCTTCAGAGGGGATACACCATAGGCTCACCCTTTGTGGCAAAGATAGTCAACTTCCCCACGCCGTCAAAGTTCAAGCCACCTATGGTCACCCCAAGGTATGACGGGAGCACCAACCCCGTCCACCACGTGGAGATGTATCAGTCAGCGGCAGATATATACTCTATCTCAGATGAGATGAGATGTCGTGCCTTCTCTGGTACCCTGACAGGGGCTGCGCATGTGTGGTACACGTCTCTTCCAAAAAATTCTATTGGAAACTTTAAGCAGTTGGCAGACCTGTTCATCCATAATTTCTGCTTTGGGGTGAGGCCACAGAAGAAGACCACACACCTGCTCTATGTTAAGCAGGGAAAGAATGAGACTCTGAGAGACTACATAGCCAGATTCAATAAAGAGAAGCTGGAGGTGGAAGACTATGAGGAGAGCATAGCTATGACAGCCCTGATTGGAGGGCTCCAAAAGGGGAAGCTATTATGGAAGCTTACCGAAGACCCTCCGAGGACGATGGCCGAGCTGTTGTCAACAGAAGGAAAGGTGATGAACGCCGAAGAGGCGATGGCTATAAAATATGAGGACGAAAGAGGAGGTGCAAGTGGGAGTAAATACCCCAAGAAGAACAAAGAGGGGAAGAAGAGAACCATGGATGATAAGTTCGCGGGGTACACCCCTCTGACGGTCAGCTGTGAACAGATCCTCAATGAGATAAAGAGTGACCGGACGCTGAAGTGGCCTGAGAAGCTGAGGGCAGCCCCCGGCAAGAGAAATAAGAACCTGTGGTGCGAATTTCACCAAGACCACGGCCACGTGACGGATAAATGCTTCGCCCTGAAAGACGAGATTGAGAAGATGCTGAAGGAAGGGAAGCTCAGAAAGTACGTCGACAAAGCCGACTTCAAGAGGGGCCGAGGGGACGACCCCAGAAAGAAGCGAGTCGATGCCTGCAGAGAAGGTCCTCAAAAAAGAGGGGACGACCCCTTTGATGATGAGGACGACCCTGACCTCCCGCCGAGAGACGACCACGACCCTGTCAAGAGGCTCAATATGATCTCGCTCGGGGTGGGAATGATCTCCGGGGGACTTGCAGGAGGAGGTTCTGAGGTCGCCGACAGGAAGGCCCATGTCGCTGAGGCTAAGGCAGTGACGAAGACGGTGCACTCAACTTCCGTAGAGGTCAAGTCAGAAAAAAGGAAGAAGGTTGATATGGACACTTTGATTGTGGGATTTTCAAGAATGGACTTCAAGGGCCTATTGTCCCCGCATGATGACCCTCTCGTCATCACCACCAGGGTGCACGGGTGCGAAGTGCCGAGGATCCTGGTGGATGGGGGCTCATCCGCAGATGTGATGTTTTGGCCATGCTTCAAGGCCTTGGGCCTCAGTCGTGCCAGACTTGTCCCATACCATCATCTATTGATTGGGTTCAGTGGGGAGAAGGTTCACCCCCTAGGAATATATGAGGCCGATGTCAGGATAGGGGACGAATGGCCGAGATGGCTCACCAAGAGGGTCAGTTTCTTTGTGCTGGATGAGCATGTGTTTTCGGCATACAACATCATACTGGGACGTGTGGCCCTCAAGGGGTTTGAAGCTGTGTCGTCCACAGTCCACCAGATGGTTAAGTTCCCTACCCCTTATGGGGTGGGGGAAGTTCAGGGAGACCAGACGACAGCGAGAGAGTGCTACTACAACTCCGCTGAAGAAAGGGAGGCACACAAGAGGGCTACAGCCACTTACAACATTGATACCCTAGACCCCAGGGACGAGACAAAGCTCAAAAAAGGAGAGGCCGCTGAGGAGGTAGAACCCATCATCCTCGATGAGGATGACCCGGGAAAAACCGTCCAAGTTGGCAAATCTCTGAAGCCCAGTATCAAGGAAGACCTCATCAAACTGTTGAGGAGAAGGCGAAGCGTCTTCGCGTGGAGTCATGTAGATATGCCAGGGATCGACCCTGAAATCATGTGCCACAAACTCAATGTGGTAGAGGGAGTGAAGCCGGTAAAGCAGAAGAGGAGGATTTACTCTAGAGAAAAGTATGAGGTCATCAGGGATGAGGTTAAAAAATTAAAAGATGCTGAATTTATCAGAGAGGTCATCTACCCTGAGTGGCTGTCCAATGCAGTCATCGTCCCAAAGGCCAACGACAAGTGGAGAATGTGCGTGGATTTCACAGACCTCAACAAGCATTGTCCCAAAGACATCTTCCCTCTCCCCCGCATCGACCAGATGGTGGACGCTACCGCAGGCCATGAGCTCATGAGTTTCATGGATGCCTACTCAGGGTATAACCAGATTTTCATGAACCCTGAGGACTCGGAGAGGACCGCCTTCATCACTGACAAGGGGACATACTGTTATAGGGTCATGCCCTTTGGCCTAAAAAATGCGGGGGCAACGTACCAGCGCCTCGTAAACAAAATGTTCGAAGACCAAATTGGGAAGTCTATGGAGGTTTACGTAGATGACATGCTGACTAAGAGTCTGAAGGCAGAGGATCATGTGGCAGACCTGGAAAGGACCTTTAATACAATGGACAAATACAAAATGAAGCTCAATCCGGCCAAGTGTGTCTTCGGGGTCGGAGCGGGAAAGTTCTTGGGGTTCATTGTCAATCAAAGAGGCATCGAGGCCAATCCTGAAAAGATAAAGGCCCTTATTGAGATGAAGACCCCCAAGTCCATTAAAGACGTTCAGAGGCTCACAGGGAGAGTGGCTGACTTGAACAGATTTGTGTCAAGGGCTACAGACAGGTGTCTACCATTCTTCAAGATCCTCAGGAAGGCCTTCGAGTGGAGTAAAGAGTGTGATGAGGCTTTCAGGGAGCTAAAATCATACTTAGGGTCTCTCTTGCTGCTGTCACGACCCGTGCAGGGTGAACGACTTTACGTGTACCTTGCTGTCTCAGAGTCCGCTATCAGTGCAGCAATCGTAAGAGACGAAGACGGGATACATAAGCCCGTATATTTCAACAGCAAGGCACTCCAGGGGGCAGAGCAGAGATACCCGAGGATGGAGAAGTTGGCCTATGCCTTGATCCATGCCTCAAGGAAGATGAAACCGTACTTCCAGTCCCATACTATGGTCATCCTTACTGACTCTCCTCTTAGGCAGGTCCTACACAAGCCTGAAAAATCAGGAAGGCTAATGACCTGGGCTATAGAGCTGGGGGAGTTTGACATTGTGTATCAGCCTAAGACAGCCATTAAGGGGCAGGCCTTGGCAGACTTCGTGGCTGAGTTCACCTTGGAAGATGATGAGGCCGAGGGTGAGACCCTCGGGAAGGCAGATACAGAAGACAGACCCGCAGACACACCCGCAGATATGGTTGAGACGAGCACCGCTAGAAGGAAAGTGACTGAAAACGAAGAGGGAAGATACATCTTTAGACAGGGGTCCCTCTCTGAGGGAAATTTTTCTGAAGGAAAGACTCCGTGGAGCCTCTTTGTTGACGGGTCCTCCTGTGATAGCGGAAGTGGTGCTGGACTGATACTATCAGCACCCGATGGCACAGACGTCGAATACGCCCTGAGGTTTAACTTCAAAGCCCCCAACAATGAGGCTGAATATGAGGCCTTAGTAGCAGGCCTCTCCTTGGCCAAGTCTCTTAGTGTCGGCCAGATTTTGGTCCATAGTGATTCAAGGCTAGTCGTAAATCAGATACTAGGAGCCTACGAGGCTAAGGACGAAAGGATGGCTAGGTACCTCGAGAAGGTGAGATCATTACTGAAGGGCTTCAGAGAAGTGAAATTAAGGAGGGTACCTAGGCTTGATAATGGCCGCGCTGATGCCCTTGCTAGGCTGGCCTCGGCAACAAGAACAGACATCAGGAGGACGGTCCCAGTGGAAATTTTGTTTCAGCCAGCTATCGAAGACGTCGAGGGAACACTTGGCATTTGCATGAATGTTTCTCAAGAACCGTCATGGATGGATCCTCTGATCAGATACATTAAAGGGGTAGAGATGCCAGAAGCAAGCCAAGAAAGGAAGAAGCTGAGATACAGGGCTGCTAAGTTCACTGTCATCAGAGACACGCTGTACAAAAAGGGGTTCCTACTCCCCTTACTTAGGTGTGTGCATCCCTCAGAAGTCTCTTCCATTCTGCAAGATGTGCATGAAGGGTCGTGCTCAAGCCACATTGGGGGTAGATCCTTAGCGAAGAGGGTGATCACCCAAGGCTACTGGTGGCCGACCTTAGGGAAAGATGCTGCCGCATATGTTAAAAAGTGTGATAAATGCCAAAGATTTGCTACCATCCCTCACCAACCTCATCAGCCCCTCACCTCCATTACATCCCCATGGCCGTTTGCAGTATGGGGGATTGACCTGGTAGGACCCTTACCGAGGGCAGTCAATAACTATTGGTTCCTCATCGTAGCAATTGACTACTTTTTAAAGTGGGTAGAGGCCGAACCGATGGTCACGATTACAGAGCAGAAGACCTTCCAGTTCATCTGGAAGAATGTGATATGCAGATATGGTCTACCCAACACCCTCATCTCGGATAACGGGACCCAGTTCAAGAATGCCTCTCTGCAGAAGTACTGTGAAAGGGTAGGCATCAAACAATTTTTCTCCACCCCAGGCCGACCTCAGGCCAATGGTCAAACCGAAGTTACGAATAGGACAATCCTAGATGGGATTAAGAAGAGGCTTGAGGAGGCAAAAGGAAGATGGGTCGAGGAGTTATATGCAGTGTTGTGGGCGTACAGGACGACAGTAAGGACCTCTACTGGGGAGACCCCATTCATGTTGGCTTATGGATCAGAAGCAGTCATCCCCACCGAAGTCGAGTTTCCCACTCATAGGGTCCAAGTGTATGACCCCCAGGGAAATACAGAAGAGAGGAGACTTGACCTGGACTTGATTGAGGAAAGAAGGGAGGATGCTGAGATGAGGCAGGCTTCCTACCAACAGAGGATCGCAAGGTTCTACAATCAGAGGGTGAAACATAGGCCCATCGCAGTGGGGGACTTGGTCCTCAAGAAGACTTGGCAAAAGCCCAACAAGCTCCACCCTAATTGGCATGGCCCATATAGGGTTATCGATGAAGTCATCCCTGGGACCTACAGGCTAGAAAACCTGGAGGGGGAACCTTTCTCAAACCCCTGGAATGCAGATCATTTGAAAAAATACTACCAGTAGTGTTGTAAGGTCTTGATAAGCCATAGTTGTAATAAGCATTGTTTCGACAGAACACATTGAAGATTAATGAAAAGTATCAGTGTTTCCCTTATCCAGTGGTTATCAGTTCTAGTATACATGCAAAGAAGTTGAACCCTCGGCTATAATGAGGACCAGTGGAGGGGACGACCCCACCACTGTCCCCAAGAAAGATGAGGGTAGACTTTGTTAAAACCCATTAATTTGGTAAGTTGAACCCTCGGTTATAATGAGGACCAGTGGAGGGGACGACCCCACCACTGTCCCCAAGAAAGACGAGGGTAGACTTTGTTAAAACCCATTAATTTGGTAAGTTGAACCCTCGGCTATAATGGGGACCAGTGGAGGGGACGACCCCACCACTGTCCTCAAGAAAGACGAGGGTAGACTTTAATTAAAAATCATTAAATTGGTTGGTTAAACCCTCGGCTATAATAAGGACCAGTGGAGGGGACGACCCCTCCACTGCCCTCAAGAAAGACGAGGGTAGACTTCATATATACCATTAATTTGGTAAGTTGAACCCTCGGCTATAATGGGGACCAGTGGAGGGGACGACCCCACCACTGTCCTCAAAAAAGACGAGGGTAGACTTTGTTAAATACCATTAATTTGGTAAGTTGAACCCTCGGCTATAATGAGGACCAGTGGAGGGGACGACCCCTCCACTGTTCTCAAGAAAGACGAGGGTAGACTACATAAAAACCATTAATTTGGTTAGTTGAACCCTCGGCTATAATGAGGACCAGTGGAAGGGACGACCCCTCCACTGTCCTCAGGAAAGACGAGGGTAGACTACATAAATACCATTAATTTGGTAAGTTGAACCCTCGGCTATAATGAGGACCAGTGGAGGGGACGACCCCTCCACTGTTCTCAAGAAAGACGAGGGTAGACTTCGTTAAAAATCATTAATTTGATTATTTGAACCCTCGGCTATAATGAGGCCTGATGAGGGGACGACCCCACATTGGTCCTCAAAAAGACGAGGGAAGGGTTAGTATCATCATCATCAACGAAGAAGCAAATTAGCAAGGAACAAACCATAACATAATTAAATATGGAAGACAACAGTTATGGGAGACAGTTGTGAAAGGAAGAGACGATGGTATTAATATAAAGCATCAAGTGTTTTACAATACATAGAACAAAAATACAAAAACAAGGGTATGGGCTACAGGCAGCCACCCTATGGGACGACCTCAGAGGGCAGAGCCTCAACATCAATGGGAATGGTCTCCTCTGTTACCAGCACCGGATGATCTTCAGATGTACCGACCCCTTCGAGCTGGACTTGGGACTCCACCTGGTTGAGGGCCTCAGCAATTAGGGGATCGTCCAATTGAACACCCTCCAGTGATGGGCGAACAGAGGAAACCACATCGCCAAATTTGAGGACGACCCATCGGCAGGCCGTCCTAATCCTTCTTTCAAGATATTCAAGGCCGAAGCCTTGAAATTCATCTGAAGTCTTGTATGCCTCCACAGCATCAGCCTCAGCTTTCTTGATGGCTGCTTCCAGATCAGTCTTATGCTGGGCCTCCAGGTTGATCAGAGCCTCGTCCTTGTCCTTGATCAACAAGTCCTTGTCCTTGACCAACAAGTCCTTAGCCTGCAGATCGGCGTCATGTTGCTTCGTCAGCTCATCAAGGACTCTAGCGTGCTCAGTCCTTGTGCTCTCCAGCTCGGCCCTAGCAGTGTCCAACTCTGTCCGTAGGTCAGCCTCTTGTTGAATGGCCCTCTCAGCTTCATGGAATTTCTATTGGTTCTCAGCCATCCACTTGGTGGCTGAGGTGAGGGCACAGACGGACTGCAAGAAAAAATGAACAAATGTTAAGAGGGGCCGAGGGAACAGTTAATGAAAGAATGAAATTAAAGGTCAAGACCAATACCTGAGCAAGGGAGTGCAGACCGAAGTCGTATACTTTAGCTGGAGGCATCTTTGCCAAGAACTCGAAGTCAGAGGCCGATGGTGCAGAGAACATCGAGGCCTTGGCCGCCCTCAAGTTGGCAATAAGGGATGAGGGGTCGGCCCTCAGGTGGGACAGATTCTGAGACAAGAAGGCCCCCATGCTCGACGAAGAGGTCGTACCCTCAGAGGCTTCGACCCTTGCCCTCGTCCTTGGATCAAGCCGATGATCAACAGGAGTCTCAGGCTCCTTCCTCTTGTGGCTATCAGAGGTCGGCTCAACAACCGTCGGCCCTGAGGCCCTCGTCTTCTTTGGAGCTTGCTGAGGCTCCTTCCCCTTTTTCTTCGACAAACCAGCAAGTAGGCTTGGAGCAGTCATTTTCCAGAGGTAGTCTGGTGTACCTGCAGGACGATCTGATAAGAGGACGACATGTCAGAAGAGTTCAGAGATAAAGAGAGAACACTTCAAAAATAAGTAAAGAAGGGAAAATGTTCAGTATAACTCACATAGTTCTGTCAGAGGGCCGACCCTCAGACCAGCTTCTTTAAGGAAGCGAGGAGTCATCAGATCTTCAAACTTTGGGATCTCACCCTCTCTCCCTCGTCCCCTCAGATACTCAACAATATCCCTTTCCTCTAGGCTAAGTCCGAGGTCTGACCTAGCTTTCATTGAGGGATTAGACCATTTGTTAGGGACCATCGGCAGAAGGGGACGCCTCGGCGGAGCGCTCCCACGCCCCAGATATGAAGAAGAATCTCTTCTTCCAATCATGATTGGAAGTTTGAGACACGTGAAGAAGTTTCTTCTCAGACCTTCTCGCCCCAAGATGATAATATCCGGGCTGTTTAGATGAAGAGGTGATATTATAGCAAGCCAAGAATACGTCGGACGAGGGCTCATCAGTAAAAGAGTTTTTCCACAAGGAAATGTAACCCATAATCGTCCTCCAAGAGTTGGGTGGAAGTTGAGAGGGGGAGACGCCCAGAGCCGACAGAATATCGACAATGGCAGGGTGAAAGGGAAGTCTGACACCTACCTTGAACATTTGCTCGTAGACTGCAACCTCTCCCTCTTCACCCTCAAAAACCCTCTCAGTCTCAGAGGGAACCCTCATAGTTACCCCAGAGGGCACTCCGTAAGTATGCCTCCATATCAGAAGGTCCCTATCCCTAACGGAGGAGATGAAAGACGAGGCGTGGGAAGTGTCAACCTCATCATCTGTATCATCGTCCTCGTACTCATCCCCCTCCATCTCATCACCTGCAGGAGGACCCTGAGGGAAAGCCACTTGGAAGGCATTGGGGGATAGGGTTGTCACAGGGACAGCCTCAGAGGGGATCGTACCCTCGGCCTCTCGGGGAGGGCTAGGGCCAGACGTGTCCCTTCTACCAGACGTTCCAGCACCAGTTGGGGAGGAGGTTCTCTCGTCCATTTCACTTGGTTTGGGAGTGTCGGCAGGACGAGACGATGACCCACAAGACTCAGAGGGTTCAGATGGTCTTATGGTGGCAAGAGGAATGGGAAAGATGGGTCGTACCCAATTAGGGTCGGCCCCTCGTCTCCTCTCTTCCTCTTCCTCTATTCGTCTGATCTCGGTAAAGAGTTTCTCTCTCAGAGATGGGAATTCAGACACTAAGTGGTAAAGCCTCCTAAGCATTAAGGGGAAGACCCTACACTTGGGGAAATTATACTAGACTTGGCTAATTCAACTACAAACACTTGGGGGATTGACCAGGTTTGACTTTCGGATCAAACCAAAGAACTCAAACGTTTTTCGTCAAGAATGTTCAAGAACTACCAACCGGAGAAGACACCGGAAAAAGGCAATAGGGGAACTCTGAGAAACTGCCGACCTACGACCCTAAAAAATATACAGAAATGAAGACAAAAGAAGGCACGGGGAGAAAAAGGTTACCTGATGACGAGAGAATAAGAGCGCAGTGAGGCCTGAAAGATTGAAGGCTGCAAATGGCGACTGGTTCTAGAGAGAGAAAATGGTTAGGCGCGAAGAAGAAGAAGTTGGAAAGAGAGTTTAAAAATTGCTTATATACATTGGTAATGAGTGGACCCATTTACCAAAGAAAGATATAATTAGGGCACAAGGCCCCAAGCGTACTGCGCAGCCGCCCTGCCTTGGAAACTGGAACAGCAATGAGTATCTGCACAGGTGTCACTCACCTAACTGATCACACGTGTCTCGAATTCAGCAAATATCCCTCAGCCATCTCAATGACACCTATGGCTAAGGGCTGGGGGGTGATTGATATACCCGTTTATACCCTCAGCCTGGATGAGGATTACCTCCAATACGGCCGACCCTACGAGGGGACGACCCTTCACCAGACCCCAGCTGGCCACCACCAGGCCTGGCCGACCCTACGAGGGGCCGACCCTCCACCAGGATCTAGCCGACCCTACGAGGGGCCGACCCTTCACCAGGGTCCAGACGACCCTACGAGGGGCCGACCCATCCCCAGGCTCCGGACGACCCTACGATGGTACGACAGTACGAGGCCAGAATCAAGCCAGGCTCCCCACCGGAAGAAACTTTGCCCTCGGCCTCGGCTCATAGGCCTAGGGTGACATCATGACAACGCGTGGTTCGGGACACGCGTGGAACAGTGCGCGTCAGGCTCATATGACACGTGGCAGACCGTTATAACCGAATCACACCCTCACGTGAGGGAATATTATGTCATCATTTGGCATCTACAGGTGTCAACAGGGGATTGGTTAGACCACCATTCACATGCACCATGCTTACTTGGGGGGTACAGTACACCCC
Organism: Sambucus nigra; assembly: GCA_949130495.1. Classification (NCBI taxonomy): domain Eukaryota; kingdom Viridiplantae; phylum Streptophyta; class Magnoliopsida; order Dipsacales; family Adoxaceae; genus Sambucus; species Sambucus nigra. Next base: position 84,086,849 of record OX422211.1, read on the forward strand.
CCAAAGACCTATATATACTTGTCACCTACAACCCTACAGGGGATCGATCCAGGAACAGTAGCCCTAGCTAAAACTCTGCTTGTACACACACAGTGGAGAGGGAGAGAGAGGGTTATGTGCATTGTATCCAAGGCCATTAGTGCCCATACTTAGTGGATCACACACTCACAGTGGATGTAGGCCAATTTGGCTGAACCACCATACATCATTGTCTTATTTCCTCTTATACTCATCCCCTTCTACATACTTATACACTTATACATCTCTATGGCTGCCATGGCTGTTACTGTTTGAGCTCCCTATCACTTATCCGGTGGTGCTAAATCTTAGCATCATCAGCGGTCACACGCGTCTCAATAAAATTCCTAAAATGTTGTATATCAATCTCACGACAAATTTTTCATAATTCAATAATCATATAAAACATGTATGCACATAATCAAATACCAACTCGCATCTCGTTAGTATTTTTAACCCGGATTAATTTCCAATTAATAAGCATTTAATTAATTAATCCCAAAAATAAATATAGCCAAAAGTACGGGGTATTACATACTTTCCCCCTAATAACTGAATTTCGTCCCGAAATTCGAAACTAGAAAGTACCTGTTAAAAACAATTCTGGATAACGTTCGCGCATCTCATCCTCGCGCTCCCATGTGGACTCCTCGACATTGTGATTTCGCCACTGAACACGCACTAACGGTACTATCTTTGACCGCAGTTTCCTCTCGCTTCGGTCCAAAATAGCAATCGGCCCCTCCTCGTAGGAGCTATCCGGCTGGAGATCGATGTCCTCCACAGCAATGTGAGAGTGAGCCAAATTATCTCTAAGGTATTTCCTTAGCGAGAAAATATGGAACACATCGTGAATCCGATGCAAATGCTCCGGTAACCCAAGTCTACACGCAACCGGTCCGATCCGCTTAATAATAGGAAACGGCCCCACATACCTCGGTGCCAACTTGCCCTTCTTCCCGAAATGCATAATCCCCTTCATAGGAGATACCCTGAGCAAAACCTGGTCCCCTACTTGGAACTCCCTGAAAAATCTCTTTGCATCAGCATAACTCTTCTGTCTGTCTTGAGCTACCCGAATGCGACTCCGAATCAACTCAATCCTTGCCGAAGTATCCTGAATCACTTCCGGCCCAAGCAGTTTGTTGTCCCCCACCTCTAACCAACATGCTGGGGAACAACAAGGCCTACCGTACAATGCCTCAAACGGAGCCATGCCAATAGTGAACTGATAGGAGTTGTTGTAAGCAAACTCCACCAGTGGAAGGTACTGCTCCCATCCACCCCCGAAGTCAATAATGCACATGCGTAGCATGTCCTCCAATATCTGGTTTGTGCGCTCGGTCTGCCCATCGGTCTGCGGATGGTAAGCCATACTCAACCGCAATTCCGTGCCCATGGCCTCCTGGAAACTCTCCCAAAACCTCGAAACAAATATCTTGTCTCTGTCAGACACGATATTTAGGGGCACACCGTGAAGTCTCACAATCTCTGAAATGAAGAGCTGGGCATACTGTCCCGCAGTGTAGTCAGTCCTTACGGGTAAAAAGTGAGCGACCTTGGACAACCTGTCCACAATTACCCAAACGGAGTCATGACCTCTCTACGACGTAGGCAACCCCGTGGTAAAGTCCATGGATATTCTCTCCCACATCCACATCGGGACCTCCAATGGCTGTAGCAATCCTGTCGGTCTCTGATGATCCACTTTTACAAGCTGACAAGTGGCGCATTTCGAAACAAACTCAGCTATATCTCTCTTCATACCGCTCCACCAATACTGGCGTCACATGTCTTGGTACATTTTATCCCCTTCGGGATGTACCGCGAATCGTGAGCCGTGCGACTCTGCCATCACGTCATGTCGCAATTCCTCCCCTTCCGGAACTACCAATCTCCCATTAAAGCGTAATCCCCCGTCTGAGCTGACGGTATAGGACTCGGCTCCCTCTGTTAGTAATCGAACTATTTGTTCCTGACAGAACGAGTCATTAGCCTGTGCCCGTACTACCTTCGTGACAATCTGTGGTGTAACGGTCATCACAGACATGAAAGATCGGGCCACTGCATCCTGGTGTCCCAATTCCTTCCACTTAGCCTTCCACACCTCTGCCACCTCATCTGCTGGCCTACGGCTCAACGCGTCTGCTACCATGTTAGCCTTTCCCGGGTGATACTGGATGTCGAACTGGTAGTCCTTCTCAAACTCAAGCCACCTACGCTGCCGCATATTCAATTCCTTCTGCGTGAACAGATACTGTAGGGACTTATGGTCCGTGAACAGTTGGAACTTCTCCCCCAAAAGATAGTGCCTCCAAATCCGTAGGGCAAATACCACTGCCGCCAACTCCAAATCATGCGTGGGGTAATTCTTCTCATGAGGCTTAAACTTACGGTAAGCATAAGCTATGGCCTATCTTTCCTGCTGCAATACACATCCCAGTCCTTGCAAAGACGCATCGGTATAAACCAAATACTCAACTCCCGGTCTCGGCAATGCTAACACAGGTGCTGAGGTCAATTTTTCCTTCAATTCATCGAATGCCAACTGACAGGCATCACTCCAGATGTATGGCACACCCTTACGAGTCAGATGTGTCAGAGGACCTGCTATCTCCGAGAAACCCCGAATAAACCTCCTGTAGTATCCTGCTAGACCCAAGAAACTACGAATCTCCATTGGTGTCGTGGGCTGTCCCCACTCCCTCACCGCTGATACCTTCCCTGGATCAACAGATATTCCCTGGTCGGAAATAATGTGTCCCAAAAACTGGACCTCCTTCAACCAAAACCCGCATTTCTCATATTTTGCATACAACTCGTTCTGACGAAGTGTCTGCAAAACCTGCCTCAAATGCTCGGCGTGCTCCTCCTCTGTCTGGGAGTAAACCAGAATATCATCAATGAAGACAATGACAAACTGGTCTAGGAAATCCCTGAACACTCTGTTCATCAAGTCCATAAACACTGCTGGAGCGTTGGTCAAACCGAAAGGCATAACCCGAAACTCGTAAGAACCATATCTCGATAAGAACGCAGTCTTCGAGACATCCTCCTCCCGGATACGTAACTGATGGTATCCCGATCTCAAATCAATCTTCGAGAAGAAAGAAGCTCCTCTCAACTGGTCGAATAAGTCATCGATTCGAGGCAACGGATACTTATTCCATATCGTGACCTTATTCAACTCTCGATAGTCCACACACAATCTCAGTGAACCGTCCCTCTTCTTCACAAACAAAACTGGAGCGCCCCAAGGTGAGGTACTCCTGCGAATAAAGCCCTGACCTAACAGCTGCTCTATCTGATCCCGTAACTCCCTCATCTCAGCTGGAGCCATACGGTACGGTGCGCGTGCTACAGGTCTCGTACCCGGTAGCAAATCTATAACAAAGTCTATCTCTCGACTGGGGGGTAAGCCTGGTATCTCCTGAAACACATCTGAATACTCCCTGATAACTGGGATAGAATCTAAAGGAATCACTACCTCCTTAGAGGTATCCTCCTCAATGTAATACAGATGAGCGGTCGATCCTCCCTCTGGGCGAGGCATCACCAATACAAACATCTCTTGCCCCGGAATGGCAAAAATAATGCTCCCGCTGAAGCAATCAATCATGGCCCTATAAGCTACGAGCCAATCCATACCGATAATCACATCGTGAACATGCATATCTAATACCAACATGTCTGCAGGTAATACCAAACCACCAATCTCTACCCCCACTCCCCGGCATATAAAGAAAATAAGTGACCCACTCCCCAATGGTGAGTCGACACACGTCACTGTGCTCTCTGCCGTAGCTAACAATCCTAAAGCTTTCGTGAAGTGTGTAGCTATAAAACAATGTGTAGCACCCTTATCAAATAACACCCGACCCGTAGGGCCATGGATAGGAAACGTACCCTCAATCGCGGGCGGTGCCTGTGGAACTGCAGCCTGGTGGACATTGTAGACACGTCCATACTGTAGCTGCCCCTGCTGAGCTGGGACTGCTGGAATGGGTGGCAATGCTGCCATCTGTGGCGGTGCGGGGAGAGCGGCGGGAAACATAGGTCTCTGTGGCTCCTGGCGAGCACCCTGCTGCTGCTGCTATGGGGCCCTGCCCCTATCAGGACAATCCTGTCGCTTATGTCCAGTCTTGCCACAAACAAAACACTTCCCTGGGAAGTTCCCTCCTCTTTGCCCCTGCTGTCCCCGGCCCTGGTGGCCGTTACCGTTCCTCCCTTGGCCCTGCTGGCCCTAGTGAAACTGCTGCCCATTCTGCCCCTGTTGGCCGTTTGGACCCTGATGGCCCTGGCGGAAACCTCCCTGTCCCTGCCTGTAGTTCCCTGATCGGAACCTCTTCTGATCCCCCTGCTGCGAACCCTGCTCACCCTGTCTCTGCCCCTGAACAGATTATGCCCCACCGGCACCATGTCCTCCAGTCCTGCCCTGATGGCTAGACTCTCCCGACCTCTTGCCCTCAGCCATATGAAAGCGGTGGTCCTGGCAGTGTAATAAAGCAGCGTTAACCACATCAGAATAGGTGGCCAACGATAGGTTCCCTAGCAGATGCTGACGGATCCTCCATGTCAACCCGTCGGTGAACTTCTCAGTCTTCTTCTTCTCTGTTGGTATCTCATCTGGAACGATATTCAACAGATTCTTGAACTCGGCCTCATACTCGGCCACAGTCTTACCCTCCTGCTTCAGACTCATCAATTTCCTCCTCATTTCCGTGTGAACAGCCGACGGAAAGTACTTGCGATCAAACCGCACCCAGAAGTCCTGAATAGTGAGAGTATCCCTCTCCTCCATGGTGGTAATAGACTCCCACCACTGTAGCGCAGATCCAACTAGCTTGAAAGTAGCTAGTACCTGCTTCTGGACATCCGTGCACTCATACATCCTCAAGTGCCTATGCATATCCTTCCTCCACTGGCTCGAGACTACCACATCTGAGCTACCTGCAAACTCTGGCGGATGCGCTTTCTGAAAAGCGTCACGTACACATTCCCAAGCAGACGGGAATGCATTTGCCTGTACTGGCGCGGCAACCGGCGCCTGAGGTGGTGCCTGCTGAACAACGGCAATTGCGGCATTTACCGCTTGGGCTACTATAGCTGCAACCTCAGCGGCGTTCATCATGCCCTGAACTGGAGCGGGCTGGGGTTCGGGCGTTGCATCCCTGGGAACTCGTCGTGCACGTCGTGGATGCATCTGAAATAAGAACAAAGTTTATAAGTTCGCTGTTTATAAACTTAAAATAGCTGAAGAACGAAGCATACACAAAAAGAGTACAACAGTCCTAAAATTTAGGGCTCTATATCAAAGAAACTTAGCGAAAACATAATAAGCCGTCAGATCCTAAAGGACACTAGAACCTGATGCTCTGATACCACCTGTGACACCCCGACTAATTAAATACCGGGTAGCTACTCCTTTATTAAATTAATTCAAAATGCCAAGTTGGTCCAGTTAATAGCATCACTGTCGAAATCATTTTAACGATTACTAACCACCTAGTATTTAAAAAGTAAGTGCCAAATTTTAATTAAAGTCTGATTAACATGCAACAAGTGTAATAAAGAATAATAACACCATTCACCATAAAGTAGTAAATAGAATAACCATCACATAACGTAAATAAAGTCTGGAGGAAAACTCCTCACTACAAATCCCACAACTGATAAGTAAACTGAATACTAAATCAATACATGCCAAAGTCTAAAAACTGTAATGGAAATGTAACTCTAATAGAAATGGGCAACATGCCCTACAACTGATAGATAATAAATCTGGAATCCAAGTGATAGAAGCATCTACAAGAAAATCCCTGTAGCTTCCACAAACAGCTACAGCTCGTCACCTAAATGAGTATCCTATGCATGGTGTCCTTGTGGCTGGACACCTAAAATGATTTTACAAAGAAAAATAGATTTGAAAAGCAAACGGGTCAGAGCCCGAATGTGGAGTTATATTTTAAAAACCTGCAAGTGCTTTAAAAACATTTAAAACATTAAATGCAAAGTACATGTTAGGACGTGCACTCACATGATATTCTCACCTCTCGTCTAACTGTGCACTCCTAACGTAAGTACCCATCTACAACGACACAAACCACTAGCTAAGTGCCATCATATCTAGCTAGACTGTCATAGGTCCTACCCTTATTACTCGGTTCTATTAACATTACAATGCTCGTAATTAAGTAGGGGTTTAACGTAAACTCAGATGCTCAATATGCAATATATATCACTATCAGTTAACTCGTTATATTTCTCGAAACAATACCGTAATTATATTCACAACATTAACATGAAGGTTCCCATTAATTAAGTGTATACTATTCACATCATAAATATACAATACAAACACCCTGAGAACTAAGCTGCGGTGCACACATACTCTGATATCCATCCCGGTACATCACGTACATAAGGATTACATATTCCGAATCTCTCAGGAATAGTTCACAGATAACAACATCACAAATAATGGAGGCGAACACAGTCACATCACATGGGTCACGCACATACCTACACTCCCACGATCAGCGGACTTATTAATATCCCAATAAGTCTTTCTATGACCTATGTTCATCAAGGTAACCAGTCTAAATCCGGGCAACACAAGGATTAGAGGGCCCTAAGCGAACGCAAACCTCCCGTAATATCAAGTATGGTAGGTATGTCATACACACAATTCATATACCAATACTAAGTAAACACACGTCTTAGTAATCCCATAGTTTAATTGTAGTACTATTCTCATTCTAATACCAATATATAATTAACACACTTTATACGATTCCGATTTATAATCATACGCGCCATAATATATTCTCACGTCGTAGTACATGAGAATAGTTGTGAGACCAGCGAGACCCCCTATACATAAGGATATAACGGGTGGGGTAATACTGGCCCTCAATGAGATAAGAGGCCGTCGTAGTACAAAGAGAGTGCTCGAAGTGCTGCCTTTTCTAACAAGAGGCATAGTGCAATTTCATCGACCAACCGCAAGATTGGAGATAGCCCTACAGGGACTTCTTGATAGATGGAGTAATGCCAGCAGATAAAGATGATTCTACGAAGATAAGGAGGCGAGCACCGAGGTACTTTGTGCAAGATGGGCGGTTGTACTGACGAGGCTATCACGACAAGCCCCTAAGGTGCATAAGAGGTGAAGAGGCCGAAGAGGTATTGAAGTAAGCTCATGAGCCAGGTCACATTGGGGGAGCCAAACTTTACGACTAGCTAATGACCTTGGGCTATTATTAATCTTCGATGGAGAAAGACTCTGCCAATTTTGTTGGAAAATACAAAGCCTGCCAGTTACACGAAAATATGATCCATGCGCCTTCAGTGGACTTGCACTATTTATTTACACTATTCCCATTCCACACTTGGGCTTTCGATCTGGTAGGGGACATAAACCCTTTATCATGAGGAAAGATATGGATTTCAGTAGCCACAAAATGTTTCATGAAATGGGCGGAGGCCATACCGCTGAAGAAGGCCACCGCGGGGGTGGTAGCTCGATTTATGAAAGAATATATTATTTACCGTTTTGGCATCCCAAATGTGTTTTTGTCGGACAATGGTACTCCCTTCGTGAATAGCGAAGTGCGCTTGCTAACGAAAAAGTACTCCATCACCCATCACAAGTCAACGGTTGCTTACCTAAAATGCAACAAGCACTTGAGACTTCCCACCACTCATTGCTTACCTATTCGAGTGAACCTCCTCCAGTTATTTAATTCCCTCAATATTTGCCCCTTCGAGGTCACCTCCTCAAGGTACCTCGGGTGCCAGCCCGTCTAACTGACGTGACTAAATACCAAATAACAGCCATTATTTGAACCACTCCCTGACATCATGACGCCTAACATTTAAGAACTCAAGAATACAACACTCAAGTGTCTTTATCCTTAGGATGGCAGGTCTAGTTCACCAAACCTGACCGTATAGACATCCTAGAGTAATCCCCAAACTGACAAGTCATATCCTTCATTAATGACTACTATACTTCCAACCAATAGAACGCTTTCCCGCTAAAACTAAGAGATCCCATACATTAAATGTAGTACCTTATGCATTTAATGCACTAGGCTAAAGGTATCGAGGGCATGCTTACTCGAGCAACCTCTCCTTCCATATAAATAAGACCAAAATAAACAAATCAAGAAAGAGGCATCCAGAACCTAGAATTACTGACCAAATTCCCTCATACCAGAGATCCCTCGAGAAGAGCATTAACTCCCATACACATTCAATGCACCCATCATTGGGCATTAACTGAGCTTGAAGTTCTTGCATTGTCTTTATTGTGCCTAGGGTGGTTGTTCTTTCTCCCTCCGGCCATGGTACCTGCTGGTCCCATTCATTTACTATGTCTACCACATGCCGCTCATGGCAATATGTTCTTTAGTGCAACTTTGAATATTAAATCTCTCTGTCTCTGATTCACTTGTGGCTCTGACCTGTGCTCTATATCTAACGGTGTTAGCCCCGATCTTGATAAGGGGTTACGCCTCAGTTAATACTGATAGTATTTAAAGAACCCACCTCTTACATGTACATAAATAAAACATTCGCTTTCTTTTCTTTTCTTCTTTTTCCCACCTTTTCTTTTCTTTTATTTCTTCTCTTTTTCTTACTTTTTACTTTTTTTTCACACTCTCACATGCTTAATTGCAACCACATAACACGAACATCATTCAATCCCAAGTATCATACCAAACCAAGGTATGTAAGGTGATGTATATGGTTTATAACTCCAGTGTGGAGTCGGTTATGGATTTGGTATTATGAAATGAAAAGATATATTAAGGATCAAAGGGATTGACGAGGAAAAATATTTAAGGTGGGGTTAAGGCCAATATGGGTGATATAATAAAGAGGTCCTATGATCCTTTCCTAAAGTTTACGCATTTCTCGAGTTAAAACAACTTTGAAAATCATGATCAAGTAAGACATTTCAATAATGAACTCAACTAATGAACGATCAATGAAAGAATAGTGAGATTACCAACGACTGTAACGTTTTCGAAGAGGAAAGAGAAGTGTATAACACTCACAAATGAAGAAAAGCACAAAGCTCACTAGGTGTAAGTATATACAATGCAATAAATGATTATCGGGTTATAAAAATATTAAACCAAATCATTTAAACAAGAAAAGCGCATGTGCTAATGGGATTAAAGTTTAATTCGTGAAGTTATTCGTAATATATATAATTGAGGACTAAAGTCTAATAACTTATAATATCGAGAACAAGCATAATTGAATTGTCTATTGGATCGGGCATTTATTGAAATGTATCATCGAAAAAAGGCAAAATTCCCAACAAAGGAGAAAAAAAGAAAGAAAATCTTTTTGAAATTTTTAATTGTTACAAGAAAATCATGCTTTGGAAAAACATGTAATCAAATCATGGACTAAGAAAAGCAATGGATAGAATATCCCACACACCCTAACTAAAACCTGACATTATCCTCAATGTAAATTAAGAACTAAGTTAAAGAGAGGAAAATAGCGATATTACCCACAATGGAGCGATCTCCGAAAAGTACAAGTCCAAAGATTTTACAAAACATGTTAGTACCAAGCATAACAAGAAGAATAAATAAAACTTTAACTAATTACACTAGACAATAAGTAAAAAGAAAAATAAAGCAAACTATTTATAATTTACAATTTTAACTTCTCACTAAGTAATCCCCTAAGTAAAATTAGACCGGTGCCAAATTACTAATCCCCTAAGTAAAATTATACCGGTGCCAAATTTTATCTTTCTTAAAACAGAAAAATCGACCATGCGGAACAAAGTACAAATAATCATGTACTATAATTCAAACATCAAAGTAACAGTACAACAGAACAAAAGTATTACCGAATAAACCATCGGCTAAAAATCCCAAACAACAATAGAATAACCACTAGTTTGAAACTAACATCTGAGACTAATACCGGACCACAAGTCCATACATAGAAGAGTGCGAGATCCTGTGCTAGATCTGAATGAGAGATATCGTCTAGTCAAATCCTGTAAGCATCCACTGTGCTACAACTCCGAGTCTCTGGAATGGAATCATCATACATGGCATCCCTGTGGCTGGACACCTAAAAGGTTTTGAAAATATTTTATAGCAAGAGTTAGTACTCAAAACATTTTGAAAATATTTAGCAAGCGTTTATCACAATATAAAATGCGGTTATTGATTACACATGTTAGGTTCTCGTACACTCTCTTGATTTAACTCACCCCTCATCTTTGGTGCACACCTAACGTTCCATACTTAGTTTGTCTAGCCATACTTCTCAAGCTAACTAAAATCAAAGTAGTAAACTGAACTTATCTGTACCCAAGTTCCAGTACCGCCCATACAGTACAACCGTTTTACTAACATCTCGCGTATGTTAATTAATTCTCAAGTAACATTTCATCTATGTTATTTTTTAAGACTTCTCATTTAGTTTCACTACTAAAATTACTACAATTCTCATAATTTTTGACTTCCCACTTATGTAATTAAGTTTCACTACTTGAATTACTAAATATATTTTCTCTATCTAAAGGTGCATTTCGTAATTAAGTTTCACTACTTAACTTACCAAATTCAGTATGTATCTTTAAATACATAATATATATCAATCTACTAATACACAGAAGTAGAATATCATCAAGTATTTATTTCACACACAATATATACTAAATATCAGTCATTACTATTTTGCCCTTTTTATACACGTAAAGGACTCTTGGTTCGGAATGATTCATCGACCCCAAGTAAGAATTGGTTCGGCATGATACATCGACCCCAATTATTTTAAAAATATATATATACACATATTCTGGTTCGAGACTCTCTCATCGCGACACCAGTTCAAAGTTTGGTTCGGTATTTCTCATCGACCCCAAACTTATAATAACTTTATGTTAGTTCGGAATGTCTCATCGACCCTAACATAATTAATTTAGGTATAATCTCTCTACCTAAAAGATCACATAATTCAGTAGGTACACGCCCGACCTATTAATCATATACGTACGTAATATTTTAATCTCATATATTTACCGTACAATATTCGCTTTACGATTTATCTCATTAATCGTATTTATTTGAGTATTCACACAACTCTAAGGGTCCTAGTTACCCCTTACATATAATTTCAGTAGTTATTGCTTACCCTACTGGTCTATTACTTAAATTGAATTTACTTCGCCCCGTAACTCAATTTCCGAAGTCCCCGATACTCTACTAAATCGGATTATTCTCCTCGGTCCATAATCCAAGCCCTACACCCCATGGCCTTATTGGACCTCAACACTATACCTACTGGTCTTATTCTTACTCCCATATAAGTATAATGTAAATCCTAGAATACTCATTCTTTCCTGAACTCAACGAAGGATTAAACACAAAATTTTCGGGAAAACAGCTTGCGTCGATCGATCGACGTCTGGGTTCGATCGATCGACATAGTCGATCGATCGATAGTTCAAGATCGATCGATAGATCGAACAGGGACAGACACAGTCTGTCTTCTTCGTTGATCCTCTCCTCCATTAACAAATTTCCAAACTCCATTATTGTCCACCAAACTTTTACCCAATGATCCTAACATATTTCCACATATACTAGGACAGTTCCTAACGTGTCAATTACATCAAAACTCCAATTACTTTAAAGAAATAATGAATTAAAACCCAGAATTTCTTGAAACCCTAGTTATGGTGTTCTTCCCATATTATCATTCAAAATCCAGATTTTTATTCCGAAAATCATCAAGTCTAATCTGAATATTAATCCTCTACATAGTTTAAATCATTCTACATGCGATTCCTATCCCAACATGCATAATTATCATCTTTCTCCAATCAAAATATTGATTTAAACAAAACTATTTAAAAACCCTACACATGGGTATTATAACTTTATAAATTTTTGCAATAAACACTTGCCTTATGATCAGTAGGGTCTGATTTCGTGGTTCTTGTTGATGATTGATGATCTTCATCCTTCAATCCTTCTTCCCCAACAAGTTGATGGTAGAAACCCCTTTGAATCCTTCCCAAATCTTCTTTTTGCTTTAGAAAGTGGTGCCTCTCCTCTCTCTAATGGTATTGGTGTTGTCATGGGTGTTCTAACCCTAATTCATCTATCATACGGCTGATATCAAACTCTCAATTTCGTAGGTCTCCATACCCTCTTATGTTAAAAGACCAAAATGCCCCCGAGCGGTCTCGGTTTAGTCCAAAATTGCCCCGGGACTCAACTAGTACCCCCGGGTATACTATTTTAACTAATTTGACCCTTCCGGACTCATTGGTGACCTCTAAATTATCATTTGAGTCACTTAAAAAATATTACTCGTCCTCACCCCAACACGGTCTACACGCGTTAAGTAACTATTTACCACTCGCACTAAGTAAATAAAATGATGCAATATATACCGGTATCTATCTTCCGATTAATATACCATACTTACAATTTTAAATAAAACTCTTTAAATTACTACTCTTACGTAATTTAAATCAAGACAGTATTTTCTCATTTAATTCTCCAATCTAATTAAATGGAATATTAGGAATATTCAGAAATACGGGGTATTACATACTTCCCCCCTTGAAAAAGGAATTTCGTCCTCGAAATTAGGATAAGGTTGGTATTAAGGCTAAGGACCTTAAATAAAATTCTATCCTCTAATACCCAATACCAAATCATAACATTCTAACGGTCGTCCCAAGTACATGCCTTGCTTCATTATAAATTCTTATCGCATGTTACCCATGCCGCATATATCATAATTAAGTCTCACTACTTAATTTCTCATTGATTTTCCCAATCTCAACGTTAATTCTTGAAATTAAGTTTATCCCTACTTAATTTACCCATTTGATGTATATCTCTAAATAACATCTAAGTGTCTACTATTACTCATAAGTAGAATATTATAAGGTATATATTTCACACACAATATATACTATTAGGAAATCGGTCCGATAAAATCATCGGCCCCAATAATCCTATCTTTTACATTGGTCCGGAAATCCCTCGACCCCAAGGTAAATGTAACGCATATGTTGGTTTAGACCTTCCGTCGCTACCAATATTTATCATCGGTTTGGTTCAGAAACATTATTGACCCCAAATCGATCCCTCATGTATTGGTCCGGAACATTATCGACCCCAATACAGAATTTAAGCACACTTACTGTCGCACATAAGTAGGAAAAATCAATAGGTATATATATCGTACACATAACATATACTATCGACACTTATTTTATAATCACCCCCCCTTCTATAACACTTTTGGGGCTATTGGCTCGGAATCCCACCTCGATCACCAATAGTGATTTGTTATATTGCCTCGGAATCACATCTCGAGCACCAATATGTGTATACATATCTCATCGCACATGAGTAGACAATTTGTGAGCCATATATTTCACATTTCATATACCCTAAAATGTCACACTCCAATCGAATGTCCTCATATCATGCGTTAAGGACTAAAAGTTCGAAATGTCTCCTCGAACCACACCTTAAAGTACATGTATTGTTCGTAATCGGTACCCACGAACCTAATCCTCACGTACAGTCCATATAGGCACTCACACTACTTATAAATATGCTCTTATAGGTATACATTCAACCTATGAATTGATCGGTGGCTTCTCCAAAATTCCACTATCATAAGGGCGTATCATCATTCCTTCTCACTAATATTGAGTCGTAGGTAACACAACGTACTCAAAATAAAACTTTATCTCTATTCCTTCCTGACTATCTCTCACAGGGTGGAATTTTAGGATTTCATCCTGATTCGCAATCATGTAGGGCGGCACCGTGCACTCTCCCTTTTTAACTACATACTAATCCATCCCGGTCACCCCATTTCGCTACCTCCAACGAAATGTTGGCTTAATTATGATGTTCACAACTAATCAATAATTTATAAGTCTTTCTCCTCATTCCATCATTGGAAATGTAGGTTCACTACCACATTCCGGTTACTCATTTCGAGTCTATCTCGCTCTATTAACTAGAGGTGTATCTGGAGACAATCTCACTATGTCTCTCCTCAACATCGCTTCCCACTTACGTCATCTTTCCTCAAGTGGTACTCTATTCCCCTTTCTCTCCGGGTTTATTATACTTTACAATCCGTGCACTCTTCGTAATTGGCGCACTTATGGGGGTTGGTTACTTTATAAGAATCAACATTTTAGTAACACGTAAGTCACTCACAATACTCAGTCAAGTATCACCTTGCGCTACTTCTTCGCCACAGTTAGGTCTCCCATATCAAGAGATGACTTTTGAACGGTTTCCCACCGACTTTCATCCCATAAGGTGTGCTGGATCTCTCAGCACATATAATCTTGGATTATCGTCAATCTCCCATAACGTTCAACCCATTTCATCGATACGACTTGTTTCCTATTTTCCCCACCGTCGTACCAAAAATATTCCGCATCCCTCTATCTCGGATGTCTAAGTAATCCAATTGATTAGGGCGTCCATACACCCTTTTCTCCGTGCACATTTGCAAAAACATTGCAAATGTCGCACCCGTATCATGCTTTTCTTCAACTCCTGCCTAGTCTACACGACGTGACTGCAATCTTGTGGGTATTCTCAATACCCTATAGTCCAAAAATCAAATCCTTGCCCACAAAGTCCCACTTATCCCTTCGTGGTGAGGTAAGCCTTTCAGTGTTTCTCTTCAACACTACCGGCTCCACTGATGCCCTAGCATCTAACAATGCCACTTCTCCTGACGTGCAAAAATTCAGTCGTATTCCCTTTCGCAACCGAGCTTAAACAAGGGACTTCTCCCCATGTATTCTTACTGAGCATTGTCGGAACACCACATAGTCAAGTTACTCAAATTTGATTCCTCGACAATATGTGCAACCATACTCCAATATTTCTAACGGAGTCAAGTGGCATCGCGCTTATGCTATCACTAAGTCTTAAGCACTAAATACAACGGCGAGCTCGATCTCTCCGCTCAGCGGTAATACTACATATCTTGACTCACATCATTTAGGTTCCCACACACCGAAATCAATTACTAAGAGATGTTCATAATCTCCGAAGTTTCTCTCATTTTGATGAATAATGACAACTCGACCCTTTTTCAGGTGAGGAGTCGTCATATACCCCATTCACTCGAGGCTAAAACTCATATACTTCCTTATCCATCGCTCTGGTGATTTACATGGTTCCCGGACATAACACGCTTGTCCTCTCCGGAATGCAAAACTTATTGGAGTTATTATTTCTTCAAATAACTTCCAGCAAAAATAAAACGCGTGGCCCTAGAATCCACACTAGACATCTTTTCAAAAATTCCTGACTCCAGGCCATGCTGACCGGCTTGGGTACCCCTCCTCTCGGACTGGGTAGATTCGATCCTGAACACTATCATCTTGGTTCCCTTAGTTCTGCTGACCAAGAGGAACGCACTATGGGACTTAACAGTCCCGACTTAGGATCTAATCATTAAATCCTCTAGTGGGTTTCCACTTATGGCTTGCACCAGTCCCATTACATTCAGTCTTACTCTTTGACTAAATCTATAACTCCCTTAGCTCCGCCCACCTAGGAGCATTAACCTCAACCTTGTAGGAAGTACCATATTGTCTTCATATACATAAGTCGTTCAAGAAGAGTTTTACCAAAAGCTGCGAGCTATGACTCGGGAGTCCATTTTCTCAAAGGCTCTTTTCCCTTATACCTATCTCATCGGTACAAGTTCACTTCACAGGATAAATTTTTCTCTCACGATTGGCCTCCACCAGGCTTTCACGTGAGGGGTTCATATGTTCTCATTCACTGCGCTTCTGAATCATCATTGGAGAACTTTGCGGTTAAACTATACGTAAAGTTCTTCTATTTATCTATACGGACCCTCGGTCCGAATGTAGTGACTTGTATCCCCGCCACGTTGCCTGAAAATTTACTCAAATTTCTCACTTCTGAGTATTTCTACTCCGTCCTAAATGCCAAAACCTCTGGACATACTACTTCCATTGGTTAACATGCACAGTCGCCGTTTCATCACATATTATGGCTCGTTCTCATCAAAAATTTCTTCAGACTCCCTCCCACTATCACTGCATTGGGCGGGGCTAGATTAGCATTCCCCCTTGCCGTCGTGACACTTGGAAAATGCCTGCTATGCCTCAACAACCCTTGCAGCATCTACTTCCATTACACACTAGGAGTGACCTCGAACACGGTCATCTCTCCTATGATTGACATCTTCGAACACCCCATGCTTTATGCCGAGCTCCTCCCTCCTGTAGTCCTGCTAACGCCAATGCTGGACCTACCCCCATATTCGACGTACCGTGCCCAATCGGACTCGTATATATATAACACTACGTCTATTAAATAGCAGGAGAACGTAAACTACGTACGTAGAGGAGTACAATCATCCTAAGATAGGGCTCTATATCAATCAAACGATACGCTGAAAACGTAGTAAGCCGTACAGATCCTATGGACACTAGAACCTGATGCTCTGATACCATCTATGACACCCCGCCTAATTAAACATCGGGTGATCAGGCCTTCATTAAATTAAAACAGGTTTCTCAAATGGTTCATTCTTAGCATCACTGTCGAAAACTTTTTAATTACTAATCCCCTAAGTAAAATTAGACCGGTGCCAAATTTTATCTTTCTTAAAACAGAAAAATCGACCATGCAGAACAAAGTACAAATAATCATGTACTATAATTCAAACATCAAAGTAACAGTACAACAGAACAAAAGTATTACCGAATAAACCATCGGCTATTAATCCCAAACAACAATAGAATAACCACTAGTTTGAAACTAACATCTGAGACTAATACCGAACCACAAGTCCATACATAGAAGAGTGCGAGATCCTGTGCTAGATCTGAATGAGAGATATCGTCTAGTCAAATCCTGTAAGCATCCACTGTGCTACAGCTCCGAGTCTCTGGAATGGAATCATCATACATGGCATCCCTGTGGCTGGACACCTAAAAGGTTTTGAAAATATTTTATAGCAAGAGTTAGTACTCAAAACATTTTGAAAATATTTAGCAAGCGTTTATCACAATATAAAATGCGGTTATTGATTACACATGTTAGGTTCTCGTACACTCTCTTGAGTTAACTCACCCCTCATCTTTGGTGCACACCTAACGTTCCATACTTAGTTTGTCTAGCCATACTTCTCAAGCTAACTAAAACCAAAGTAGTAAACTGAACTTATCTGTACCCAAGTTCCAGTACCGCCCATACAGTACAACCGTTTTACTAACATCTCGCGTATGTTAATTAATTCTCAAGTAACATTTCATCTATGTTATTTTTCAAGACTTCTCATTTAGTTTCACTACTAAAATTACTACAATTCTCACAATTGTTGACTTCCCACTTATGTAATTAAGTTTCACTACTTGAATTACTAAATAGATTTTCTCTATCTAAAGGTGCATTTCGTAATTAAGTTTCACTACTTAACTTACCAAATTCAGTATGTATCTTTAAATACATAATATATATCAATCTACTAATACACAGAAGTAGAATATCATCAAGTATTTATTTCACACACAATATATACCAAATATCAGTCATTACTATTTTGCCCTTTTTATACACGTAAAGGACTCTTGGTTCGGAATGATTCATCGACCCTAAGTAAGAATTGGTTCGGCATGATACATCGACCCCAATTATTTTAAAAATATATATATACACATATTCTGGTTCGGGACTCTCTCATCGCGACACCAGTTCAAAGTTTGGTTCGGTATTTCTCATCGACCCCAAACTTATAATAACTTTATGTTAGTTCAGAATGTCTCATCGACCCTAACATAATTAATTTAGGTATAATCTATCTACCTAAAAGATCACATAATTCAGTAGGTACACGCCCGACCTATTAATCATATACGTACGTAATATTTTAATCTCATATATTTACCGTACAATATTCGCTTTACGATTTATCTCATTAATCGTATTTATTTGAGTATTCACACAACTCTAAGGGTCCTAGTTACCCCTTACATATAATTTCAGTAGTTATTTCTTACCCTACTGGTCTATTACTTAAATTGAATTTACTTCGCCCCGTAACTCAATTTCCGAAGTCCCCGATACTCTACTAAATCGGATTATTCTCCTCGGTCCATAATCCAAGCCTTACACCCCATGGCCTTATTGGACCTCAACAATATACCTACTGGTCTTATTCTTACTCCCATATAAGTATAATGTAAATCCTAGAATACTCATTCTTTCCCGAACTCAACGAAGGATTAAACACAAAATTTTTGGGAAAACAGCTTGCGTCGATCGATCGATAGTTCAAGATCGATCGATCGATCGAACAGGGACAGACACAGTCTGTCTTCTTCGTTGATCCTCTCCTCCATTAACAAATTTCCAAACTCCATTATTGTCCACCAAACTTTTACCCAATGATCCTAACATGTTTCCACATATACTAGGACAGTTCCTAACGTGTCAATTACATCAAAACTCCAATTACTTTAAAGAAATAATGAATTAAAACCCAGAATTTCTTGAAACCCTAGTTATGGTGTTCTTCCCATATTATCATTCAAAATCCAGATTTTTATTCCGAAAATCATCAAGTCTAATCTGAATATTAATCCTCTACATAGTTTAAATCATTCTACATGCGATTCCTATCCCAACATGCATAATTATCATCTTTCTCCAATCAAAATATTGATTTAAACAAAACTATTCAAAAACCCTACACATGGGTATTATAACTTTATAAATTTTTGCAATAAACACTTGCCTTATGATCAGTAGGGTCTGATTTCGTGGTTCTTGTTGATGATTGATGATCTTCATCCTTCAATCCTTCTTCCCCAACAAGTTGATGGTAGAAACCCCTTTGAATCCTTCCCAAATATTCTTTTTGCTTTAGAAAGTGGTGCCTCTCCTCTCTCTAATGGTATTTGTGTTGTCATGGGTGTTCTAACCCTAATTCATCTATCATACGGCTGATATCAAACTCTCAATTTCGTAGGTCTCCATACCCTCTTATGTTAAAAGACCAAAATGCCCCCGAGCGGTCTCGGTTTAGTCCAAAATTGCCCCGGGACTCAACTAGTACCCCCGGGTATACTATTTTAACTAATTTGATCATTCCGGACTCATTGGTGACCTCTAAATTATCATTTGAGTCACTTAAAAAATATTACTCGTCCTCATCCCAACACGGTCTACACGCGTTAAGTAACTATTTACCACTCGCACTAAGTAAATAAAATGATGCAATATATACCGGTATCTATCTTCCGATTAATATACCATACTTACAATTTTAAATAAAACTCTTTAAATTACTACTCTTACGTAATTTAAATCAAGACGATATTTTCTCATTTAATTCTCCAATCTAATTAAATGGAATATTAGGAATATTCAGAAATACGGGGTATTACAATTATTAAATATAACCACACAAAAAGACAAAAACCAATGCAAACATTTCAACTGCTATTATATTATTTAAAAAATCAAGTAAACAACAAAAACATTCAAAAACACATATGCATATCCTATATACATTTAATATACAAGAATGTCCTATGTGTTACGTATACACGATACGTAGCAGGGCACAAAATAACATTTACTATGTGGAATATTCAACCGTGTTATACATACACTATGTGTAACAGGTCACACGATAAATGTTATCGTGTCAACTGTTGTACAAAACAAAACTTTTATAATACGCACTCACTAAATGCTGCTGCCATGCGAATGTTATTAAACAAAAAATACCCCAAATTAACATCAACAAACAAATCATATGCTCAAATAAAAAACAAAATGTCAGTTACTCTACTGTATTTTTTTGGGAAACAACTATTGATAACAACAATTAATTAATATAACTACATTACGAAATCTTAGTATGTTTGTTATCTTCTGAAATTATTTTTTTCATATCGTATATTGCATTTGGTAATCGGTTTCCAATGTATGCATCAAAATCAAATGTCGAGTGTGATGCAATTAATATGTAGAACTTCATAAAAAGATAAAAATCGATGCAAACATTTCAACTGCTTTTATATTATTTAAAAAAAACAAGTAAACAACAAAAATATTCGAAAGCACTCATGCATATCCTACATACACACATAATGTACAAGAATGTCATTTGTGTTATGCATACACGATACGCAGCAGGGCACAAAGTAACATCTATTGTGTTGAATATTTAACCTGTTATGCATACACTATTTGTAACAGGTCACACAGAAAATGTTATTGTGTGAACTGTTGTATAAAATAAATTTTTTATAATACACACTCAGAAAATGTTGCTGCCATGCGAATGTTATTCAACAAAAATATCCCTAATTAACATCAACAAACAAACCACATGCTCAAATAAAAAACAAAATGTCAACTACTCTACTATATTTTATTGGGGAAACAACTATTAATAACAACAATTCATTAATATAACTACACTATGAAATCTTAGTATGTTTGTTATATTCCGATTTTTTTTTTCATATCGTATATTGCATTTGGTTGCCAACGTATACATCAAAATCAAACGCCGAGGTTGCTATTATATAAATATAATTATTCAATACAAAATTAACCTTAAACACACAAATTGTATACTTTTTTAAGATTACCACATTAGATAACCATAAAAACCAATTACAATTTTGACAAACATTGATACTCACTTTTAAACAAGTAAGTGCGTTTCAAATGGTTGATACTAATATCCCACTTTTTTAAACATCGATATTCACGTATAAAAGATAAAAAATCAGTGAAGAAGTACGTAGGGTTGTGAAAATTTGAACGTGGTAAACGCAAAAAAATTAGTAAAACATAAAGATCAATTATAAAATAAATTACGTAATCACAACATCATATATACTCTATACCCACTGCAACAACGAATTTCATGAAAATTACCATAAAAAAGTTGACAAATCCATATAAAACAAGCGTAAAATGTAGAATTTAAACTTACCTTCAACTTGTATAATTTTTACGCCGCACATTCTTATGAAAATTTATGTATTTTGCATAAATAAGGTTTTTATGTGATTGATCCCAAAATCTAACCTTCATTTATGGGTATAACTTGAACGTTTTGATTTTTGAAAACTGAAATTTCAAATCTTCCATTGAAATCGGAAGGAAGATCGTGTAGGAGTTAGGAGAAAAGTGGGTTTGTATATGGGTGGGTATTTTGGTAATTGATCTCGGACAATTTTGGTATTTGGAACTTAAAAGGTAGTGGAGAAGTCAACGAGACTTATTTTAACATTGACCTCATAAATGAAATCTAAATATATTTTTTCCTTAAAATTTATATCCACGATCAATATTTTTTAAATCTAAGTAAATATAAAAATAACTACATTGTAAAATAAAAAAATTAAATTGAGAAATAACTTAGACAAAAAATAAGTCAACATTTGCTTGCATAACATATGCATGCATTATCGTTATGCCACAACAAATAAATAGAAGTAATATTGTGAGTGTGCATGTAACACGAAACAATAAAAAAAATTAATATTTTCATTTTTTTTGATGAATTGTATACAAAGACAAAAACAAGTCCAAAAGAACGAAATACACAAAGAAACCTAGGTCCCAATCTGCCAATCCAGTACACAAACGACATACTACACATTAACATGGGCCATACATGTGTATGGCAAAGACAATACCCTAATTTAAGACTACAAACAACATTACAATCATTCTTTAGAACAACTAAAACATAATGAGGAACTACTGAACATATCCACAAAAGAAGAAATATTAGCTTATGAAAGTTATGAAAAAGCCGTATCTACGAACCATAACTCTGAAAGGTAATCTTTAGGGGTGATAATTTTGAAAACGATACGACAACACGAAACGATACGGAACGAAATTAGTACGAAATTGATACGGCTTATCGTGTTTGGGTCGTGTTTATTGGACCCGCTGTCGTGTCGTGTCGTGTCGTGTTTGTGTTTAATTTTAACCACAAAATTGATCCGATTTTTAACAATAATGACATTTTTAAGACCCATTATGAACCCAATTAAAAACCATTATAAATCCGTTATTGGCCCCATTAAGACCCATTAAAAAAATAAAGGCTTTTGTTAAAAATCCCAACCTATTGCTTAAGACTAAGACTTCAACAAATAAAAAAAACACCACAAAAAACTATAGTAAAATAAATGAGCGTTCTCCCACCCACAAAGTTGGGGATGGCAACGAGACGGGTTTTCAAAAACCCTAAACCGCCTCATTTAATAAATGAGGCGGGGCGGGTTAGTTGTAAAAATAGTAAAATTAAAAATATTACAGTATAGTCTTAGAGATTTACAATGGTTCGTGTTATAATATGTGAGACAGTCCCCCAATTATCAATCCATGTTTCCACATAGATCTTTTTCAAAATTAACATACATATGAATAATTTTTTAGTGTGTATATATATATATATATTAGTTGTGATTAACATACATATAAATAGTGTAAATGTAGGTATAAGTTAAACGGGACGAGACGATATATGCTGATTTTATTTAAATTAACTCATAATCTGTTTTATTTAATAGATGGTTTAATTTTTAAATCTATATCAGCTACTAATTCATTAATCGGGTTTTGAAACCCGCTCCATTACGATCCCATCGAGTCGAGTCGATACCAGTACGAATCGAGTAAAATTACATTTTGTACCAAAAAATAGGTACATAATGGCAGTGGACAGAGCGATTTTTAAGAGCAATTCTATTGTAACCGAACAATCAACCGAAGTTTTTTGGACGGAATGACATGATGATCTCATATTAATTGATTTTTGTGTCCCACTTATGTGGATCCTCCAAAATAACTAATAACAACTTGACACCTGTCGAGGATTTTTATGTCAAAAATTGAAGTCCAAATAAAATTTTTGGATTTTTAAACCCCTCTCCCTCCTCAGTCTCCACCTCCTGTAGGTCCCCCACCCAGCGGCCAGAGCGAGCAAGGTTTCAACAGCAAGTTTTTCCGCTTCGTCTTGTGACTCGTTTCAACAGCAATGTATAATATCTTAAACTTCCACCCCAAAATCAATAAGTAAACAATGGAGGAGCTGAAGCTGGTCAATAAAAACGATGAAGATGTCGAATCCAGGTAAATCTCATACGAAAATTGAACTCTCTTTAACATAAAAGACCATGTATAGTATGCATGTTAGATCTTAATTTGATGCGGACTATAACACATAAACTCAGCGGATCCAAGTTGTAGATCAACGCTCACCGGACCAAAACTCAGGCTGTAATAAAAAATCATCTAATACCTTAAATCCCAATCCCTCTTCTATAACCCCTCTCAAATCACAAATATTAATCACTCACGTCCTCCCCAAATGAAAATGGAAACTCCCCCTCCCTAATATGGAATCAGATGCATGTTATGGATAGGATAAAAAAAACCATCCCCAATTTTGTTTGTGTGTCTGGAATGATTTGTATAAGAATCCCCCAACCCCATAAAGTATGTAGAAGATTTGGGAATAAGTTTTCCCACCCCATTCAAAAGTGTAGTTCGAAACTCCTTGGATATGAATCACCCTCCCCACTTATATGATAGGCTTGAATATAATTTTGGGATGAATAACTCTATGAATAAAGTACATAATAAACTTGATTTGAAAATTTGATTTTCGGGAAATGGGATAGGCATGGAAATGTAGAAACCCAAAAATAGGATTTAAGAAAGGATTTTTTTGAAATACCCCAATGGAAACAAATTTCCCAGTTCTCTTGAGTTATAGGAAATTTCTTCTATTTTATAATGCTATATTGCATATTTTGGTCAATGTGAGTAATAGTTTTAAATTTAGGTTCACCCACTTTCTTGAAAATGCGGTTATGTCTTTCTTTCCATATGTAACAAATCGTAACACACATGGCCAAGCAAAGTGTGGTCATTCGGGTTTATCAAGTGCACCTCGAAGACTTGCGTGAGGATGGGGTCCAGGAAGAGAATTCCCTTTTCACCACTCGTGCGATGTTCGTGGGTTCCCACGGAATAAAGTGGTCGTCGTCAAAATATGGTGAAAATGTAGAAAATACAATTGCACATCAATTTTACTTAAAACAGTCAAAAGATATGTCCATCCTCGGAGAAACGACATTAGAAGACTAACTGATGCATACGAAACCAAATAGATCACAAGTGCAGGAACTAAGTTACGGAATGAGAAGGTGTTACTGGCACCCATTCCACCCTTTCGATATCTTATGGGCTATAGAATTTTTCTCTTTTTTCTTTTTATAAAATCTGTAGAATACACGTGGTATGAAAAAGTGTATATATGGAAAAAGTGCGTGAGGAGTGAAATCATCGTGTCTTCGTCATAGGGAAGACGGGAACGAATCATTCGAAGGAGTACAACAAACAGAGGAATATATATATATATATATACACGATCATGATTCACTATAAAGAGTGAATTTGCGTGTTTGACGGGATTGCTAAAGGATAGTAAAATAAGTCATTTATATATATATATGAGTAATACGCCGAATCATTACTCATTATTAACAAATGAGTATGCATGTCTGGACTACTAAAAGTAAGCAAAACAAAATATAAAAATAATAATGGAAGGATGATGAATAAAACATGAAAATGGAAAAAAAGAGGGCTCGAATCCCAAGAAAAATTCGAGATGCCTATGTAGCCAAAACTAACATCAAAGTTCACGTGGTTCGAAACAACACAAGGGTGGGGTTTAACCCATTAGCCCGAAATTAAAGTTTTGTATCTTATTTATGAAGACAATGTGAGTAAGTGGTGAAAATGTGAACAAATGGGACAAAACTTGAATTTGGAATTTATGGATTAACCCTCGTCTTGGGTTTTGGGGTTTTATGAAACTACGTTTGGTGAATATACATAGATAAAAAGTAATTAAAGGTGATAAAGTAGAAACTAAATTCACAAATATGCCAAGACTAATAAAGTGTAAGAAATGATACTAAATTAGTAATCTTGAGTAGATAGGATGTAGACTTTCTAAGCAACTTGGGATATGATTTTGGAAATATGTAGACTGATTTTGATGGGTGATGTAATGGGGTGAAAAGGTGAGGTGAGAGCGAAGAAATGGAATTATGGAAAGAATGCTATGAAAGGGATATTTTGGAAAGTTCCACACTGATTTCAAGGAGAGAACCAAGGGTCTGGAAAAAAGGCCTCGAACAATGAAGTCAAGGCTTCCTCAAATAGGAAACCTTGAAGGTTGGGGGGGTCTTCCAGTCGGCATAAGTCTTAGCCTACCTATTGATGTAGGTTCCAGACTTGGCGTCCATGGAAGGTACCCTCTGTCTGTAGGCATAAGTGAGGGGGGTGCCTATAGGCGGTCCAAAAGTGGGTTTTTCGGGAAAATGGCCTTAAAATACAAATCATAAATCTGTTTCGTGCACGGACGAGATCGTTGGAAAGAGGATTCAGAGCTCTATGAAAGCACGTTAAGAAAATCTCGGGTAAAGTCAAACAGAGCTCGAGAAGGGTCTGGTGACCTTTCGTGTAAAAGGGGTACTAAATGCAAATTGTTAGTCCAATTTTTGCATGGTATGGACCGTTGTAAAGGGGATTTAGAGCCCTATAAAGGTGTGTTGGGGTACTCTCGATTTTGAGAGTTGACCAAAGTCAAACGGAGCTCAAGAAGCGTCCAGTGATCTTCAATTTAGGGCTTGAAGGAGAACCAGGGGTTCGAGGGTAAAAGGGATAATTCAATGACCTATGGAGGTGTATGGGGGGTACTATATTGGGGTGTCTACAAAGCCTCTCGAAGGGCAATCTTAGAATAAGCGAAGGTAATCAAAAGATAGACACCTTGATGAAAGTTCTGAATGCTGGGGATGAGGCCTGATTTTAAGGACATAAAGGGTGTATGTGACCGATTCAGAGGATTGTGGCCAATTTTGAGAGTCAAGGTCATTTCTGAGGACCTAAAGAGCGTATGCGACCGATCAGAGGATCGTGGCCAATTCTAAGGGCCAAGGTCAATTCTACGGACCTAAACGATGTATGGAATCAATTCAGAAGATCGAGACCAGTTATGAGGGCTAAGGTCAATTTTGAGGACCTAAAGAGTGTAGGCAATTGATTCAGAAGGTTGTGCCCAATTCTGAGGGCAAATGTCAATTCTAAGGATATAAAGAATGTATGCAACTAACTCAGAGGATCATGCCCAATTCTGGGGGCCAAGGTTAATTCAGTGAACTAAAGAGTATATGGTACCAATTTAGAGGATCATGGCCAATTCTGGCGGCCGAGGTCAATTCTACAGACCTAAAGGATGTAAAGAGGTCAACCATGGTTCAAAGTCTCGGTATCGGTCCCGGTATCGGACACCCGATTTTCAACTCGGTCGCGGTATTGGGCGATACGCAAAGATACGCTATTTAGAGAGCGCAAAAAATTCCGAAAAAAATATAGAAAATTTGAAAAAAATAAGATTAACAAAGTGGACCAATGATGTACATTCAAACCCATCATTCAATATGCATTGCATTGTAGAACTGGTTATACTGAAGTGCGACAGAGTTGTCAGATTCAATATTGCATAGTAAATCAATAAGAATATTGAAAAATAATTTAATGCTACATAAACTTAGATAAAAAATTTGTATGGAAGTTAAATAGGAATGATTACAATGTTTCATCATTTTCATCTCCCTATCTAGTTGCGGTATCGATCATACGGATTTGGATAGGGGTAATTTCTTTCAGTTGGGTAAGGAAAGAAATATGAACCATATTGCTGCTCAGATGGCTGGGATGACTGGCTAGATGATCCATAATTTGGAAATTGTGGTTGACGATCTCCCGGTTGACTACTGTGATGATAATATCAAAACCTCTATACCCAGAACTATCAGTTGAAGACCCACCATATTGCGTCTCTTGATTATATCCATAATAATCACCACCTGTTGTGCCGCTACTAGTAGATCCATAATGGTCTCTATAACGATCATAGTAACCACCTGTGCTAGTACTAGTAGATCTTGGAAGTTGTGCCGGACCATAATTATTTGTGCCACTCCCACTCCCAGAGATACTATGTCTTCCACCGCGGTATGCACGATCTGTCATTAAACCCATTGCCCATAGTTGATCATCAAGACGTAGCTGATCATATCCGCTTGAATACTCGTCACTACTAGGGAATCTCGTTAAATTGTCTAAATGCCTTCGTTGTTCACTGATTCCCGGGCGATAACCATGATCTGTGTCTTGCATGGCATAGTAGTTTTCATCTCCTTGTGCCCATGTCATACTACCATCATGCTGTGTACCAGTATTGTAAGAACCACCCCTTTGGTGGCTACCACCAACTCCACTCCTTTGTCGGCTACCACTCGCTGTTCCCCTACTAACATCTCCCTTGCCCACCACCTTGATCATCATCGTTATCGTCATCGTCATCGTCGTCGTCGTCGGCATCGTTATCGTCATCATCTTCATGATTACCATAAGTACCAGGAATATCTTGCCAACTATCATCACCACCATGATCATCATCAGAACTGGAAAGAACACTGACCGGTGCCGGTTGATTGTGACCCCCCCGTCGTCCTTCCCCTTCGCTTTGTTGAATACCTTCATCCAACCAGTCTAAGTCATCGGTCGGTAAGACCCCTTCATCATTCTCTCGGGTCCACTCATCCAATATGTCATCCTCCTCAAATATTAAATTCAAGTCTATCTGGTTGTAGAAATCTTCGGAATCTCGCATGTACATCAAATTCCTAACTTTAAGTCGCGAATTGTAATGCACATACACCAATTTATGCAAATTTTTTTATTGCCAATTGGTTACGAAGTTTTGTATGGATGAGAGACCATGTGCTCCAATTTCTCTCACAACCCGAAGATGAGCATGTTTGACTCATTACTTTGATAGCAATGTGCTTAAGATTGGGTGCATCCTCACCGTAATTTTTCCACCACTCAGCCGGAAGAGAAGATTTGACTGCTTGCTTGGTAAGATCTGAGCCAAACTCCCCTCTCTTACCCGTAAAGAGTTTAACCTAAAAGGCAAACAAATCAATTTAGAAACAATACATATATGAAATAAATATAACTCGATGGAAACAAATGTAATACCTCATTTATTGCCAAGGCCTGTTTCTGCACGTCTGGCTCTAGCCTTTTGATGACCTCTTTAAGTCCGGCTCTTATCTCGGGATGGCTTGAAAAATTAGATGAATACTGAAACACCGGATTTAAGAAATATCCAGCGGCATGCAAGTCTCGGTGCAATTGTCTCTCCCATCTTCCATCGATAACCTGCCAATACTTCTTCCAGTTTCTAACAGTTGCCTGGATTGCTAGTTTTGCTTTATCCGCCCCTTCGTAAATGATAGATAATGTAGGCTTTTTATCCTGGTCTACGATCTTCAAAAGCAATACTAAGGGCTCCATAATATTAGCAACTTCGGCAGCCCGTTGCCAGAATTAAATCCGACACTTTAGTGGCCACACTCCTTCGGGTCCTCTTACGGTTGTATTCACGCCATTCATTCGTGGTACACATTCGCTTCAACTCAGACTGATAGCGAACTCAAGGGCAATAAACTCAGTAGCGAATCTTGTAATGCCTGGCCTTAGCAACTCCCTATCTCTGGTATACACCTTCATTAAATTCACAACTTTTTGACTGTTATATATGAACGAGATAATTGATTTGGCATCATTCAATACCGACTTGATTGACTTCATATTTTCAATTTCCTATAGCATCAAATCAAGACAATGTGCTGCACAAGGTGACCAAAATAAGCGTCTCCTTTTCGCCATTAATAACGCGCCAGTCGCCTTAAAATTTGGCTCGTTATCAGTGACAACATGTACGACGTGAGCCTCGCCAATTTCCTCCACAACTTTGTCCATAAGGGAACAAATATAATCCGCCGACTTGATTTTGTTAGTCGTGTCAACAGAAGTGTGAAATATCATATTACGATCACAGTATACCATGAAGTTTATGATAGGCTTCTTCGTCCTTGAACTCCACCCGTCACACATGATTGTGCAACCATACTGGGGCCATTTCTCCTTTAGAGTTGCTATGTACGCATCCACCTCTTGTACCTCCTCATCCAAGTAAACACCTCTAATCTGATAACCACTTGGACCTTTAATCCACGGACCCTCCGTAGCAATCGTATCAATCATATGTTGATAGGCAGGTCCACTATCAGCAACATGGAACGAGATGACATTAAAATGAAAGAACTTGCTAATAGCCCTCCCAACATTCTTCACTCCATCTTTAGAGAACATGGATTTCACAGTTTTCTGAGTAGACTTCCTTGACCTAAACATGGAAGGTCCATCCCTCGAGCACGCAATTCAACCCCCGATTTCAATGACCACGATCGCGATACGTGCGGTCACTTAAGCCCAGATGTGGATGGCTTTGGCCCGGAAACTAAATGTCTATGTTGTTCTCCTGCCATTCTTCGACTTTCTTTCATAGCAGCTTTCAACTGTGCTAATTCTAAATGGGTGATATCATCTTCATTAACGTCATCACTATCTTCACTGGCATCATTTTCATCATAGTATTGGGTTTGCTCTCTCAAATTCTCTACATGTTTCTCCTTCTTCCTCTTCTCAAGGGCTCGTTGCTTCATACCATTTGTAAGAATTTTTTTAATATTGGTTGCTATCTCCCGAGTTACATGACGACAAGGTTCGACATTCCCTTGTACACCTGCCAAGTGTTCTTTTAGTCTTGTTACACTACCACTACAAACCACAATAATTGCAAGCAACCTTCCTCCTTATCTCCACCAATTGCAGTTCCATGTTCTCATCCAATATCTAATTTTGGAGCCATTCTACAGAATAACATTAAAAAAATAGAGTTAAAAAATAATATTTTTCGTAACATTTTTTATAACATTAAAAAAAATAAGATTTTTATTACATTTTCTTTAAAAAGTATTTTTATAACATTTAACAGTTTTATAACATTTTTGTAACATTTTTTAACAATTTTTTGTAACATTTTTTATAACATTTTAAAAAATAAAATTTTCTTTAAAAAATATTTTTATAACATTTAATATTTTTGGTAACATTTTTTATAATATTTAAAAAAATAACATTTTTATAACATTTTCTTTAAAAAATAACATTTTGTAACATTTTTTATAACATTTTCTTTAAAAAGTATTTTTATAACATTTAACAGTTTTATAACATTTAATATTTTTTGTAACATTTTTTTTCAACATTTAAAAAAATAACATTTTTATAACATTTTCTTTCAAAAATATTTTTATAACATTTAACAGTTTTATAACATTTTTGTAACATTTAATATTTTTTGTAACATTTTTTTATAATGTTTTTTTAACATTTTTTAACATTTTTTTGTAATATTTTTTATAACATTTAAAAAAATAACATTTTTATAATATTTTCTTTAAAAAATATTTTTATAACATTTAATATTTTTGTAACATTTTTTACAACATTTAAAAAAACACAACTGTATAAACTGTATGACATTTAACATTTTATAAACTGTATATATAACACAACTGTTATAACATTTTTTGTAACATTTTTTATAACATTTAACATTTTTATAAACAATTGTATATATACATATTTTTTTAAGAAAACAAAACAAATGCCCCACACTTAAAACAATTAAGTCACAAATGTCCCTTACTAAAACACAAAAATACAACCGGGCAGCTAGGGCTTTACCTCAGTTGGATTATAACACAAAAACTCAACCCTCTTTCCACACAAAACAGAACGGCGCTCTCCACGCTACTTTCGGACAGTTAGGGCTTTAAATCTGGCTGGATTTTGGGGTTTCTAGCAGGAGTAGAATGGTATTTCGGCTATAGGCTTTGGAGGCAAGTGTGTTTGTCTGATTGAGATTCTACAAGTCTGTTTTTATAGCTGAAATCAAGCCAAAATATGGTCCGTGACTTCACTACGTTACAAACCAACTTACAAAGGTAAGATTCCTTCTATTTTTTCTCTTTTTGGCCCATGACTTCTTCTGTTCACTTTCTCTCATAAAATCGCTCCAACTCGGCGAGATATCGACGACTCGTTTCAAATATCGGCGATTCAAATCGGGTGCGCCGATATATTGGCGCTATTTGGCGATACATAACGATATTTTATTTTTTTCAACTCGTGTCTCGTAATCGGTGCGCTGGGTTGCGATACCGAGTCAACTCGGCCGATTCCGAGTTGACTCGGACGTTACTTTGAACCATGAGGTCAACTATGCGGGCTTAAGGTCAATTCTGAGGTCCTAAAGAGTGTGGACGATTGGCTCATAGTATCGCGACCAATTATGAGGGCCAAGGCCAATTTTGCGGACCTAAAGAGTGTGCGATTGATTTAGAGGATCGCGACCAATTTTGAGGGCCGAGGTCAATTATGCAAACTTGAAGGGTTTAAAGAGGTCAATTATGAGGACCTAAAGACTATAGGTGACCGATTTAGAGGATCGCAACTAACTATGAGGGCTAAGGTCATTTTTGTGACCTTAAAGAGCATATGCGACCGATTAATAGGATCGACGCCAATTATGAGAGCCAAGGTCGATTTTGCGGACCTAAAGAGTAGTAGTAGAATCCTCGCATACTATCACCATCTCATAATACACGTTCATACTAATGTGAAATACTATACTCACTAACATAAATCCAACTTAGAAGATAAAAGGAATATAAAAGCATGATCATGCAAGATTGACACCTATATCCAATGTGAACGGTAGTTGAAAGAGTTCAAGACTGGATCAGGGGTGAGGTTGTACCAATGGCCTATATCACAAAAACTGTAAATCAACAACGTTAACACTAAGCCTACGAAGTATAAGAATATAATTGAGTTTGGGATACAATATAATTACACAATTTCCCTCTTTTAGTGTATTTTAATTTATCCTAATCCCAGACTTAAGTGAACCCCATAATTACATATTATTTGTCTCAATTTAATAACTATAAATAATTGTTCTAAACAACTGAAATATATACATCAAATCGGGAAACACGTCTCTACGTCTATATCTACATATGCACGGTTCATACCAATTATTTTATAACTAACTATCGGAGTACCGAAATGGCGTTGTCGCATCGCCCGGGGTAATCCTACTTCGAGACATCTAAGTGGCATCGTCGCCCGACCCAGGTTACAACCCATATTTATTTATTGGAGTACTAAAGTGGTGTGTCTCTATCTTTCAGGATATCAAAGCGGCGTCGTCACTTGGCCCAGGGTACCATAAAATTGCAATGTTTGTCGTCGTACGACCCAGGGTATAACGCGTCTTTATCTATCGGGATATCGAAGTGGCACCGTCTCACGGTCCAAAAGAATGTCCCCTCTAGGATGTATTCCATATGTACACATAATTTATATGTCACACATTTAATGTAAAATATAATTATTCACATTCCAAGAAGGATACGAGTCTTATTATCTTTTCAAGTAATTTAGCCTATGCGATTAAAGGTCTTGGATAAGTAGTTTAAAATGTTTAAGTCTCCTAATTCCATTTTAATTTCCTTTTATACCAAGAATGAGACATCCCAAATTCTAACTTGGCCGTGCGCACGACACTAAACTTATATCGGCCTCACGGTCCATGCGCAGGGACCACAATTTATGACCGTTCGCACGACTAAACCGCGAAACACTCTAGAATTCCGATTTTCTTCAACCTTTAGCCCCTGCCACGACCCCTGTGTCCAGAACCACCATTAACGATATGTTTTAAGGTTTTCACATTTCCCTGTGATAACCTGCCTATTTTAATACCAGTTGGCCAATCCTCTACTAAAATAAAAGAGGAATATCAATATGATTCATTCTCAGCATCTCTGTCACAATAACAATATAATATAAATAATACGAATCAAACCATGCAAAGAAAACTATACAACACTATAAATAGAATAATCCTCATGCATAGACAGATAATAATTGTAAACCGAATAAATCCTCGCTCACAAAATAAAACATCTATAGTTTAAAACCGAATAATAACTGAGTACGGAAATATAAACATGTGACATAAGTATAGAAGTCTTATAGTAAGATAGACGCCTATTCATCTATGGGCAACACACCCAACTGTAAACATAAATAACTGATCCTATTTAGGTAAGAATCGACTGAGGCGTTTAAGCAAGGATGTAGCACCCACAACTACTGCACGACAAGAATGGATCTATTCCTGCTATCGTGGTTGTTGCTGCTGCTGCACACCAGGGGTGTAAAAAGAAAAACAAGGAAAGACAAAAGCCTGCGGGTCAAAGCCCGAAGAGTTGAAACTATTTTGCAGGTGAATAATTGTTTTAAATCGATTAAAACAGTAATGTATTACTTTCAAGATTAACCGATCACACTCAATTGAAATAAACCTCACTTCTCAACTATAGTGCGCACCCAACGTGTTCATTTTATTTATCCTAATCAAACTACTCTGTCTAACTAGGACATATAATCACTATTTAAGCCCAATCCCGTTAATACTCTCTATTAGTTAAGTATAACTACCTTCACTAGGTATATATTTATAAACAGTATTATAGCGACACACTTGCTATAAATAAATAATTGCATAATAATCAAAACATAGCGACGCTCGTGCTATAAATAGAAATACACATGATACCATCTAAGCATAGATATACATCGCTCACTATATACGTATAATCGTATCCCCAGAGCTTGAACCTTGTAGATACATTTCCCATGTGCTATCCAGCTCCAGGCATCACGCCTCACACCGAGCCACCGGGTTGGAATCTCACCACCGATCCCAAACTAATACACATACAATAGAGGCAGTCATAGACATACATCCGTGGGTTGTGACTATACCACCTCGCGCCCAACCGGACTCGAAACCGATATTTGTCCTCATACACGGATTATGGAAATGCAAAAGTATTATAACCTGGGGAATCTACCCAACACCTGTTAGTCAACGCCAGGGTGGACTGCTCATTATGTGCAACCTCCTATGATAGCACTCCTGAGTAGTTATGTTCTAAATAAAACAAGTAGCGCGCGCGCGCACACACACACACACACATATATATGTATATATATATACACGTCACCCTAATAGATAATATATAATGGGTACCAAACTCGTAGGCATGGTGATTTCATCTGACTAACAAGGATTTGTCTAGCTAGCTATTTAGTTGCCAAAACTCCATGGTGGGTACGGTGCCCTTTCACTTCTCTTCTGATCAGATAAAAAAGATGCTTTTCCCCTCGTAGCTTTTTGGACCGTCATCTTCGTGCTGGCGACCTCGTGCGAGGAGAATTTTCCTTACGTTGCGAGGTACTCCTCCCTTAACTGTGAGCTCTGGTTGTCTAAGGACTAGGAGTACGTGACCAGTGGGCACATTTACGATTTTCCTTCTGGGCCTCTCTCTCCAACATATCTAGACGTCGTTGGAGCACAATGTTCTGCTCTAGTAGCGACCTTCTTGCCTCTAGGGCGATTTTCATAGTTATTGAAAAGGAGAGGCTTTTCTCAATCAATGCTCTGATACCAATTTGATAAGGAAAGGACCCCAATTTTAAAATTCTTACTAAAAAATAATTTCAATTTCCTTTTAAGTGTATGCGGAAGCGAGATGGTTCAACATAAACACAAAAACAAATTTTAATTTATCTCAAATTAAAATTAAACAACGTGAAATTAAATTAAACACACAAATATTTTTAATTTCACTTAAACCAACTTAATTCAACCCAAGTCCTAGAAATTTGCCTAAAACATATTTTCAATATAACCAAATTAGGCCAAACCAATTTTATCAAATTAAGTGATGACTTGAATTAAATTAACATAAACATTACCCAAATTAATCTAGCACCAAATTAAACAAGTAGTGATTTAAACCAACTTTATCTTTTTACCTAAGCATGCATCTAAAGTGAGATTTGCAAAAGCTAAAATAAACAAATAACCACTACGTCGTGATGTACGAGGAAAAACCCACAACGGGAAAAAACCTCGGACGACCCTAGCCTTAAGTCCACTAAGTATGGTTTTACAATTACAAGACAGATGACTTACTTCCTCGACTCGACCCCTTTCAAGCCTTAACGCGTCTTCTTGTAACACCTCCGCCTAGTTGAGAATCCCGGAGCTCCACCGGAACTTTGGACTTCA
The DNA here is from genome assembly GCA_949130495.1 of Sambucus nigra. NCBI lineage: Eukaryota > Viridiplantae > Streptophyta > Magnoliopsida > Dipsacales > Adoxaceae > Sambucus > Sambucus nigra. The sequence goes on from OX422211.1 coordinate 84,122,150, forward strand.
CCAATGAGGCTTTAGGTACACCGTCAACCACACATGGTCTCTTTTACCATGTGAGAATGCCGCAGCAAAACAGGAGACTTCTTCTTTGAGGGATGTCGAAGTAAACCTAAATTTCTCTTCTTCAAGGTGTAGAGATAAACCGGTGCCAAACACTCCAAGCAAGATATTTATATGGAAGCTTGGATTAAACAAACAATGGGTGTAAAACATAAGTGTTTTAAAGATTTTTCTTTGAAAAATGAACACTCAAACATGAACTTTTTCTTCTTTGAATTTTTGCTCTCAAACTCTCTCTTGGAGATGGAAGGTTATGAAAAAGTTAGTTCAAAATAGTTGGTTCCCGCACTACATAAGTCAGTCAAAAGTTAATGGGGAAAAGTAGTGGGAAAACAGTCAAAAACTGCCCAAATCGTTCGAACGAGAATTTCGAACGACTTTCCAAAATGTATAAAAATTCAGATTTAGCCCAGAAACTTTATTTTAAAGTTTTAAAGATACTTTCTGAAAATAAACAACAGTTTAAACAAAAACTTACACCTAATACAAATTGTTCCAAGCTCCTATATAAATATGTAATGCATTCATACCTTAGGAGTAAACGGAACAAATGTTGTTGACGTAGAAACGAGGCACAATAAACTCGGCATTTTGATGATGCTTTAAACTTGGCCGCTATGTCTTCAACTTTAGTATGTCATAGGCTTAAAGGATGGTCAAGAACTCTATCCTATGACACAAACATTTTTGTCCGGAATTGAGCCAAAACTACAAAGGATTCAATGGAAATTTGTGTCCTTACAGGTATTGACGAGCCTTGAGATTTGGTTAGATCGTAGGGGCTCATCGCTCTCAATTGTCCTCTCCTCCGGAGGGTGATAACGTGCATTAGGAGATTGGTAATAGTCGCCAATCTTTGATCTAACTCTTTGTGACGGAGGAAATGGTGGACGATCCTCCTTGTCGACATGACTGTTGTAGTCCAGGTAGTGACCTTCCTAGTCTCCATGGCTATGCTGGTGATGACCCTCCCGGTCATCAAGATTTTGAAGATCTTCTTTGGGTGAGTAATACATCGAAAAAAACTTGGCTAGTGGCAATGAACGAAGATCGTTCCTAGAGACGCTAATTTGTAGGTGGTAAATTCCTGCATGTAGTATTGCACACAAGCCAAACGGGTATAATAATTGCAAAAAACAATGAGATCACACACAACGTAAGATGCACATGGCTCGGCAACGTGCCTATGTTCACGGGGTATTAAGGTTTGTTCAGTATTTCTTAAGAACTTAAGTCGACAAAGTTGTAGTATTGCTCGACGACGTCACAACGGTAAATGCCCCTCTCATGTGGGGTGGGTTTACCTTTATATGGCAGCCTAGGAGAGTCTTAAGCACTGTTAATAGCTATCCTTAGGAGTTCAGACTTATCCCCAATCATGATCAACCTTTACAAGTGATATCTTTGAGCAGTTCTTTGTTGACTGAGAGTCCATCATCAATCGTAGGTGAACGTAGCCAGGGCAGAAGTGTCAGACCATGCACCAATGTATTTCTTGACCACCCATATATACATATATATAGTCATATTTTGTCAAATTGAAACTAATATTAGTCCTTTAGTATTAAGCCATATGATATTTACTATTTTTTTTTATAAGTTTGCGTATCTAATAATTTATTTATGTAGTACCTATGCGTTATGTTCTGATATTTTTTTAAAACTTATCTTGCAAAATGATATTAGACTTTCCTAGTAATGGCCTATTGGGAAATCCCTGAAGAAATATTTACCGCATGCTGTGTAAATATAAGGAAATTAATGTTTGTAGTAATGGGCAGTAGGGCAGAGGTTTAGGCGTATGGATTGTTGCCTGAGGGAGGAGTCATCAATGTTGGCTAGAAATTGAGTGTAAATGGTTAGGAGGGTGGAAAATTTAGCCAACTATTTCTTTGATCATATATGTCGAAGATGTAAAAAATGAAAATCCTCCTATGTTTCTGATATTGACCAATTTTAAGTTCGTTGAGGCGAGTGTGTGTATGTCTTCTCTTTCTTGCTGGTGTCTCATGATTTCCAGCGCCATTAGAATCATTGTTAGGGTCCGTTTGATAGAAAACTGGGAAAATGCAAATGATTCCGGGGCAAACAATTCCAAGGCAAATGAGTATTTTCCAACTTGTGTCTGTTTGATACAAGTTGGAAAATCATTAATTTTCCACATTTTCTATCGAACGTAAAAGCTGAAAAATAGATATAAATGTGGAAAATTTGTTTACGGAATATATATATATATATATATATATATTATTTAATAATATATATATTCATATATATATATATATAATTAAGATATTTAGTATGTATAATAATAATAATTATTATATATTATATTATATACTGACTGAATATAATTATTATTATAATATAATAATTATTATTATATTATATAATATTATATTATTAAATGTACAAAATCTATGTACAAAATCTATGAAAATATAATATATTATTTACGGAATATATGAATATATATTATATTATATACTGACTTAATATACTAAATATATATTTATATATATTATTTACAGAATATATTCAGTATATATTCTGTAAATAATACATATTCAATATATATATATATATATATATATATATATATATATAATATTATATATACGAAATAAATGAATTATTTTTAAAAAACTATACGAAATATATGAAATATATTAATCATACGTAATATATGAGTATACCGAATAGATTAAATGTACGAAATATATAAATACAAGGAATATATTAAATATATGAAATATACAAAATTTGCGAAATATAAATATATATTAAAATATATGAATTATATAAATTTATAAATGTACGAAATATATAAATATATGAAATATATATAAATATACGAAATATACGCAATATACATATGTGCTAAAATATACGAATATATATATTAAAATATACATATATGTGCTAAAATATATAAAATATACGAATACATATATTAAAATATACAAAATATATATATTTATATATTTCTTAACAATATATATTTATATATTTATGAAATACATAGAGTTCTAAAAAAAAATTGGTTTTAAGTGATTTGTCACCCAAAGGCGGCAAAAAAAAACCTGCCCCCCCCCCCCCCCCCCCCTCCCCAAAGAATTGAATTCTACCCTAGGGTGACAAATTATGCTTAAGGGGTGTTGTACATAAAAAAACAAATTTCAAGGCAAATTAAGGCTATCAAACAGTCTAAAAGATGGAAAAGACCAAAATTTTCCAACTTTTCTGAATTTGCCTTGGAATTGGAAGGCTATCAAACGGACCCTTAGAGTTGAAAGAGTTGTTCCCTTTATTTTTTTTTCAATAATTATTTTAAAGTATTATTAATAGGACTTTGGAAAGGGGCAAGAAAGTTTTGGCATTTCTTGTTTTCCATTTGTTTTGCCTGCAAAAAGTGAATTTTGATAGTAAGGAAGCTCTGTACTTAGACTGTTGTAATTGATACTGGTATAATTGAAGGTAACATTCAATTGTTTTAAAAAATGAAATAATAATAAAATAAATATGCAAAACATGATGTATTGGACGTACAATGATGTTTTGTAGATGTATGAACGACGCGTATAAGGTTTGAGAGGAAAAAATAATATACCATTGAAATTGCAACCGAATCAGAACCGATGACTCTTGTGTTGGATTAAGTTTGTTTGAAATGACTGAAGTTGGGAAGATCTGTGAAATGGGTTTGGTTGGGTTACAAATGGCTAAAGTTGGAATGGATATTTGTGAAGTTGAAGGAGCGAAGCAAAGAAAATGGTTAGAGGTGTAAAGGGTTGGACGGGTATGTTGTGTGAAATGGATGTAAAATCCTATTTTGGCATTTTCTTTTATACACACCGGGAGATATGGTGTATTAATTATATTTCCACCCATATATGTTGGTTTAATAACAACTGGGCTCTATAAAGAAGATAGTCTTTCTTTGCCGACTCTCATTTTTGATTCATTGAGTGCAATTTCTTGATATGTCGCACCTGTATTGGACCGTGTTTGGACCCCATTGGCGTGGAGTCCAAACACGAGCCAATACGGGTGCGACACGTCACCGAATCGCACTCAATTATTCGAAAATGAGAATCAGCCTAAAATTATTATAAAGAAAATGAGAGTCCAAATAAAAGCACTCGTATAATAAATAAATTCCTTCATAGGTCACATGCCATCTCTTTCCCCTTTCATAAAATAATAAGAACTCGTTTGGCTCGAGGTTTGGAAAGAGAATGAGAATCCTCGATTCCAAGAATTCTAAGTTCTTGGAATTTTGAATTCCATAAGAATTCTCTTTTCTAGACATTTAAAATTACTTCACCTTATTAGTAATAAATATTACTTAACTAAAATACCCTTCTACTTGATTTGAGTGTGCGCGCACGACTGTATATGCGTGCGAGTGTGAGTGTCTGTGTTAGAGAGAGTGTGCGCGCGCAGAGGCGGTTCAAATGAGTAAAATGGTTGAACTTTTGAAGATGATCATGAGAGAGATAAGGCCAACTATAAAACTGGGTCTCTAGTTGTGTCTGTCCCTGTTGTTGACTTTGATATTCTTGCGAAAACAACAGGTGGAAGATTGGACGGAGATGCATGCAAGAAAGTTGGGAGCGGTTCTGTCAAGAGAGTTACTGCTAGTTATGATACAGTTTTTCCTCCTGTTTCAGAAGTTACTCTTGTTTCTAGGGGAGGTTTCCCAAGAGAAGTTACGGAAAAGCAAATTTTTAAAGTGGAGTCTATCAATTCAAATGTAACCCAGGCTTACATAAATCTTGGGCACAAATTCAAGCCCCTAACCGTGATATGTTAGAGCATCCACAATGGTGGATGCTCTCAACAAGCAAAGATACAAATTCAAAAGGGGCTTTTACCTTTCGCCTGTCAACAGTTGTACAGTGGTGATAAGCAAATGTTTTGAAGAAATAGTTCTTACGAAGTAGTTTTGTTCGTAGGAACTCAAAAACATTTTTCTTACGAACAACATTTGTTCGTAGGAAATGTTACGAACAAATGTTGTTCGTACGAACCCAAATATATATTAAAAATTATTATTTATACTTTCTACGAATTTCAGTTGTTCGTAGGAATTCCTACGAACAAATGAAGTTCGTAGGAACCCTTTACAGATTCAGTACGCGTTCAGCAAGTTTAGAGAACCCTTACAAATTCATCTACAAAATTTGTAGACTTTAACTCACCACTGCAGACATACGAGTTTGCAAAACTACAAATTTTTTTGGAAGATAGTATCACCACTACGGATGCTCTTAGAGGGTACAAAATTACAATTGGTTTCTAAGGCAAAAGATGAATTTGGTCGTGGTTATGTTAGATTTGATTTAGAGGAGATCCAAGATGAGATTCACCATTGGATATTGTTATGATGGCGTATGTTTTAGGTTTTAGAATTTCCTATGGAGCTATGATGGGCTTTGCTCAAAGAAAATGGGGTCACGTTGGAGGGTTTGAGGTATTTCTTTTGAAAACGGGTGTATTCATCATTTCTTTTGACCGCTTGGAGAAAGTTTTCGATCTTGGCCCTTGGATTATTGATAAAGAAAACCTCTCATGTAACACCTCGTGTAAAACACGAGGCGCTACTCCGATTAAAACTAAATTACATCCTCAACAATTAGTATAGAAAATCTATATTTCACAAAATAAATATAATGAATCCAAAATTTACACTTCCAAAATAATTACAATTATATTGCACTCGAAAATAATACTTAGCTCTCCAAATAAATTACACTGCCGAGCTATACAAAAATAAAATCCTCCAAACGTCGTGCTATCCAAAAATCCATAGCGTCCATATCCACGCTAACCTGCCACTAAAAGAAAAATACGGGGAAGTACTCAATATGACAAGAATAGATGCTCAAAACAATAACGGTGAATAAAATGCAACAATATGAAATTGAATTCAAGTTCGATGCGACATCCGAGCATTATGCCAATTTAATTTTTTAATAACACATCAATAGGTCACCGGGCCTCACCTCACCTAAGCTTCGTAAAGTCTCATCCTGGCTATTGGACTTTTGGATTATTGGCGTGTGACCATTCTTTGTGTCATATAAAAATGTCATGACACCATGCCATCAACAAATACAATAACTCGATCGAATCAATATTTTAGATTCCAATAAACGTCATGATATCAACAATATCAGTACGAATAAATGAGGAACAAAACGACTACTCTCGAGAGATTCAAGGAGCATATTGCGTAAACCCCGTACCTTAAAATCATCACAAGAAACTCATAAGATTCGGCCACAAAATTCTGATCATACCGCTGTGTTCCTCACGCGAAAACAATAAAAACAAATTCTAACCCAAATTTGAGAAAACACCAAATGAGGCTAGGGTTTTGTAGATGGAAGAAGATGAAAATAGATGACGCTACTGATTTTTGAGAAGGCTAAAACGTGTTTTAAAAGTCCTAAACTCGTCATTTGATGTTTATATACCAAAAAGATTTAGAGTTTTAATAAGATACAAACACTAAAAAAAATATTCTGGATGATCGGACCATTGGAATTGGTTTGAATTTGGAGGCATAGTAGCTGAAGGTGAGGAAGCTGCACAAAAAAATTCAGCTCGATCAGACGGTCGAATATTTTTATTTATTTATTTTTTTGCTCCTTTAGTCGGATCCTCCCCCGATTTTTATACAAAAAGTTATATTTTTCAAATTTTAATCCCTATTTAAATTCCACTTAAAACCTTATTTTTATATATAAAAACCAACATTTTTACATACCAAAATTAAATAGATCCCAAAATTTTATTTTTTCAAAATCCGAGTTAATTTAATTAAAACCGGTTTAAAAATCACGGGTTTCATATTTCCCCACTAGCACAAGAATTTCGCCCTCGAAATTCGACGAAGCCTAACGCTCAAGATAAAATACGGTGCACAAATGCCTACCCATAAAAACCACGATTAGGTGCACATACACTAAATCCTACTGGTATGTTTCCCCACGCGCTCTCTCACGAATCACTACCCGATTCTATCTCTCAAAAATCATCACAACACTAAAGTACTCAAATCAATTCTAAACATCCTCACATCAAGATTACTAATCCTAACCTCGATGCCTACCACGTCCTCAACAAAAACTCCCTATCTCCAACGAAATACATCTAACCCGCATGCTAGACCCAAACCCAAAGACTCGAGGGTTGTCGTATAACCTGGCTCTGATACCATCTGTAACACCCCGCATAAAACACGATGTGCTACTACGATTAAAACTAAACTACATCCTTAACAATTAGTATAGAGCATCTATATTCCACAAAATAAATATAATGAATCCAAAATTTACACTTCCAAAATAATTACAATTAAATTTCACTTGAAAATAATATTTAGCTCTCCAAATAAATTACACTGCCGAGCTATACAAAAATAAAATCCTCCAAACGTCGTGCTCTAAAATCCTCCAAAAATCCATAGCGTTCAAATCCACGCTAACCTGCCACTAAAAGAAAAATACGGGGAAGTACACAATATGTCAAGAATAAATGTTCAAAACAATAACGGTGAATAAAATGCAACAATACGAATTTGAATTCAAGTTCAATGCGACATCCAAATTATACCAATTTAATTATTCAATAACACATCAATAGGTCACCGGATCTTACCTCACCTCACCTAAACTTCGTAAAGTCTCATCCTGGCTATTGGACTTTTGGACTATTGGCGGGTGACCATTATCCGTGACATATAAAAATTTCATGACACCATGCCCATGAACAAATACAATATCTCAATCGAATCAATATTTAGATCCCAATAAACATCATAATATCAACAATATGAGTACAAATAAATGAGGAATAAAACGACTACTCTCGAGAGATTCAAAGAGCATATTGCGTAAACTCCGTACCTTAAAATCATCACAAGAAACTCATAAGATTCCCCCTCAAGATTTTGATCATACCACTCTGTTCCTCATGCGAAAACAATAAAAACTCGTTCTAGCACAAACTCGAGAAAACACCAAATGGGGCTAGGGTTTTGTAGATGGAAGAAGATGAAAATAGAGGAGGCTACTGATTTTTGAGAAGGCTAAAATGTGTTTTAAAAGTCCTAATCAGATACAAACACTAAAAAAACATTTCGGACGATCAGACCGTTGGAATTGGTTGAAATTTGGAGGCGTAGTAGTTGAAGGCCAGAGGAAGCTGCACAAAAAAATTCCGATCGATCGGACGGTCGAATATTTTTTTTTCTCCTTAGGTCGGATCCTCCCCCGATTTTTATGCAAAAAGTTATAATTTTCAATTTTTTATCCCGATTTAAATTCCACTTAAAACCTTATGATGGGAATGAGAGTTTATTTTAGTATTTTCTTGCTTTTATTGTAATTTTCCTTTATTTTAGAGCTTTATTAGTTTCCAAGTATTTTTGGGACTAATATGTCATTTTTTGATATTAGTTGCCTTCTTTAGTCTTTTGGGTAATAGCTTGTTTAGCAAGCTAGGCCACTTGGCCCCCATTTGTACGCAACTTTTAATATGGAGAATAGAGAATAGAGAGAGAAAGAAACCCATTTCATTTCTTTAGTTGTTGTTGTTGTTGTTGTGTAGTATAGATGTGTAGTTTAGTTGTTGTGTAGAATAACTTCTTTTTACGCTTCCGCACCCTAATTCACATCACCTTATTTTTATATATCAAAACCAGGATTTTTACATACCAAAATTAAATAGATCCCAAAATTTTATTTTTTCGAAATCCGAGTTAATTTAATTAAAGCCGGTTTAAAAATCACGGGTTGTTACATCTCATTATTAAGCCTTGGGTTCCGAAAGTTAGTTTGGAAAAATAAGGGCTTGGAAAAAATTCCTATTTGGGCTTGTTTATTGGGGCTCAAACTCCATCAATGGTCCACCAATTTGCTGAGCAAGATAGACACTGTAATTGCAGACCATTATTGTACCCTAATAAAGCTTTGTCTATGAAGGATGGAAATTGTCATAGAATCTGACTGAGTCAAACACCTTAATAGCCATACAATGCCATGGGTACAAGAGGTTAGATCCAATGAGGTCGGCCTCAGTCGTATGAAGATAGACCTCAATAACTCTATTAGATAAAACTGTAACCAAAACACCATGTGGACCATGTGAATGTGTGACGACAACAAGAGGATGCACGTGCAATATGTAGAAGATATGAAGATATTCCTTCCCATGTGCAATAACTAACCGAAAATTATTCCCCACACATGTAAGGCATGATTAGACCTAACTTAATACGGCAAGACTGGTGTATATTTGCTCTCTTGCGTGTGCGCGCGCGCGTGGAGTGCGTGTGTGAGAGTGTGTGCATGCGTGTAAGAGAGAGTGTGTGTATGTGTGAGAGAGATAATGTACCTATAAAAGTTTGATAGAGGGTATTTTTGTCTCATCACAAAAGTAAGCTATGATTCTCGAAAATATAGATTTTCCTATTTTAGAGGAAGAAGGAAAATTTTAATTTTGTGGGAATTCTAAATTTCAGGAATTCTTAGTTCCCTCAAATTTTCAACCATACATTGTAGTTTTAGATGAGAAAAATTCTAAATTTGAGGAATTCTAAATTTCATTCCAACTAAACGAACCCCAAATGTTATTAAACTGTGTAGACCCTCAACCGAACTCTAAACATACTACCGACAACTTGAAAAAAGGTATGTCCCATTCCTTCATTCTCTTACATTTCCTTTTTGGTGGCATGAGAAGATGATAGATATATTTTGATTTCGGTTTTATTTTGCAATTTTCTCTTGATCAAAGGTAAGGAATTTGTTGATATTAAAACCAATAGATAAGGTAGAAACAAACAATTGGCATCTTACATGTGCGTGGTCTCGTTGTGGGGTGTGTGTGGATTTCATGAGTGTGTTGTTTTGTGTCAAGTCACAAAAGGGTTTCTTTCTTCAAGATCCACAAACTAATGAACACATATTAGTTTATTTTTTTTTGGGATGTTCATATTGGAGAAGTTTGTTTCAATAAATTTATTCATTAGCTTTGTTAATTTTAGTAAGCATATAAATTTAGCTAAATAACTAAGTAGCCATTTTTTTTAATGTACCATTTTCCTTTTGATTGTATGATAAAAGTTGATTGTAAAAACCTTCATTTATCTGTTGCATACGTTGTCTCCATTGGGTGCAAGTAAAATATTAACCCACAATGGGGTTGAGCGATTCATTTGTGTGAACTTAAGTTATTCAGATGGCCTATGAAACCTTATTATTGGGAATTATTGTGGCTCAATGGAGCCGTGTCATAGAAAACTTGAGATAACATAAAACAATCAAACTTGATAACATAAAACAACCAAGATACTAAGATCCTTACATTGGTAAACGCTTTCAACCTTCATGGTTGCAAAAGTAACAAAATTTGGTTGTGGCCTCGAAGAGGTAATGAATGTTTTGGGTTAAGTGACAATTTAATTGTCATTCACCATTTCGTAGATCATGTTACAAATATTTGTTCGTTGAACACTTTTACAAACTTTGAGATTTTGTGCAGTTTAAATTAACAATGTACCAGTATAAATGCAAATAAAAATTCTAAAAATTCTTATTTTTTACTCTCGTTTATATGCAACATGCCATTAAGGATGTGATACGATAAGTCTAAAGAATACTAGAATATTATTTTGGATGATCGGCTTACAATCATTGTATCAATTACAATTTGTTTATATCACTACCTTTCATAGTCACCATACACATGTCTAAAGATTCATATATATAATTGCTAAAGATGTTCTTTTGTAGTCTTTGCTACTATTTTAAGCATATATTCTTACTATTTTATTGATGATATTGATCACTTTTGTGTCATGGATTCACATTAAGAATTCGGTAAATTAATTTTTTTTCAAAGTTTATGGGTTTATAACTGAGTATTAGCACTAAAGAGTAGTTTTCTCCAATGATCTTTTACTAAAACCTACTTTCTTTTAAAAAAAAACATAAAATCGAAATAAATTTGGAAATTTTTGTTTGTTATTGTTGTATCTGTAAGCATAATAGATAGTGAATTACACATTGGATGTAATTTGCAGTATTGTTTTTTCACATATTGTTCCAATTGGGTACACGTCTTTGCCTTTCCTTTTCAATAATAATTTTTCCTGTGATGGAGGTGATTTGTTGGGTTATACTTCAATTTTTGGTGGACAGCTACGAGATTTTTTTTTTTTTTTTTTTTTTTTGTGGTGCAGGCTGTTGTAGTGTTGATCACCCAAAACATCAAGAGTGGGGAAGGTAATGAGTGGGATTAGATTAAATTAAGTAGCATACAATTTTATAAAGTGATTAAGGATATTTTTTTTACTAATTTTAAATAATAGACTATCCTGACTTTGAAATTATGTTTTTTTTTTCGAAACTTAAATTTAGGGATTGTATTTATGTCAAAAAAGGAAATAAGGGTTGATGTGTAATATTTGTTTTGACGTGTCACGTGGTTGTGTACAATATGTGCTAATTTGTATGACATGATTTAGTTGTATATTTATAGTTGATAAAATATCTACTCTTAAATGGTTCATAGGCATATGACAAATTTGTTTATTGTAACGTTTCTGTTAGTAAGATAAGATGCCTACTCAAATGAATATAAAAGTTCAAGTTACCTTTACACAAAAATCTTTTAATAATGCCCAATTTCTTGTTAAATAGTACCAAAATGATTCATCTACTTCTTTCTCAATTTGGAAAAAATGCACACAGACCTAACACCCCCACATCCAAATAATCTCTCTTAATCTATTTCATAAGTATTTAAAGTTGCTAAAATATGTGGGGCACCCATACCTTAACAACCTCTAGAAATTTTATTTTTATGAATGCTTTAATTACAAAATTGTTTTATACAATATGCTCATTATTGCAATTTTATAATATATTTATGTTTTACTGTTGCTCGTGCATCGCGCTGGTTACCACTAGTTTGCATAAAATTTTTGTCTTATACAATTAGATTTTCTTTTATTTATGAGACTTTATAAAAATTTCTTTCGAATGTGTTTGGCCCCATTTCAGGAGTTTGCTTTCAGTCCCCACAATCTCAGGGACGGCTTTACCTATATGCGGATAAAATCTGTAAAGATTACTCCTTTTATCGGTTGATTTTGAGACATAAACGACACTCATTGAGTCTTCTCTACCCTTGAAAGGCTCTACTGATTTAGAATATGATTCTGGTGACAAGTCCCATTTTGGGTTTAATTCCAGTAGGTCCAACTCTAAATCATACATGGATAGGACACCATCCTCGTTCTTGTCTTAAATTTTCTAGTCGATTCACACATATCAACCAACCAAAGGCGACCTCCATGACCCATGAAGGCAAAAGAAGGTAACATGTTATATCCGCCTTTTTGACGAACACCATGCGTTTATTGTAAAACAACTCATTGCTTTTAAACTCGGGATCAATCCATTACAGGTGTGACTGTTTTGATATGTATAACGAACTAATTCCATATGCCGAGGCACATTCTTGGCAGAAGGCCATTGTTAAAGAGAGGAAGGTGTTGATTGAAAAGAATGAAGATGATTCTGACTCGCTGATCATTCTTCAACATCATCCTGTGTATACACTGGGAACTAGTAGTTCGAAGGAGTACTTGAATTTTGATATCAACAGCTCCCCATATAATGTGTATCGAACGGAACGCGGTGGTGAAGTTACCTATCATGGGCCTGGGCAGGTAATTTTTTTTAGTAATTTCGTAAGCTCAGTAATTCTCTCATTAAGGTCATTATTTTAGGGCAGAATTATGACCCGTGTAAACGATGCTGCAAGTCAAGAAAAGAGGATGTGTGGTCAACATGACATTTAAGATTAAAAAAATAAAAAAGGGAGAAGAAAACACTTATTTCCCCCAAGCATATACCCAATATGAATATGAATATGAATAATGAATGTGATATATCTGTTCACACGCCAGCTTTTATCAATACCTCTGTTTTATTCACCCTGTATGGATATTTTTTTCATCTCTAAACTGGGGATAAATTTTGAAGTTTCTTGGTTTATTTGGTGAATTAATTGATTGAAGGACTTATGCCCTAGTGGTTGGTAATTGTCCCTAACTAGCTGTGCGTCTTTGTTGTATTGTAGCTAGTAATGTACCCTATTATCAATCTCCGTTATCACAAGATGGATCTTCATTGGTACCTCAGGGCACTTGAGGAGGTGATCATTCGTGTCCTCGCCTCAACATTTTCTATCAAGGCTTCACGGGTTGAGGGTTTAACTGGTGTTTGGGTTGGTATGTTTTCATAATCCCTTTTAATATTCATTAGAAGAAAATTGATAATTAATAATTTATGCCTGCCGTGTGCTCTCTCTTATGTGTGTGTGTCTTGGTGTGTGTAATATAAGACCACAGGGCCTCGTTCCTCCGTTTTTTTTATCTAGAGTAATTGCATGTGAAATGGTTTTTAGGTTCCTTTAATTGTGAATGAATGCTAGCTTAAGAATTTGAATAGTTCACTAATATGGTTTTCTTGTTGGAAGTTTTGGTCATTATTTTTGTGGGTAGAAATGTTAGGTAAAATTTTCATTTTTTTCCTTCATAAATTATATATATATATTTTTTATTTCCATTTACCTAATCCCTCTCCTTTTTTATATGAGAAACTGTTGTGTCGTAGAGTTTAAGATTATTTTTCGCAATTTGATTTAAAGACAGAACAGATGTTTGCTCGAAACAGCATCCATTCTTAATGTCTATGGTTGTAGGAACACTCACGTAGTTACGACAAAATTTTGGATTAAATTATAAGTGGCAAATCTAAATTTTATGCAAAATCGTAGAACGTGATTTATTTAACCTTATACTGTTTCTGTAAATGTTGTGTTATAGAAGCTAGCTTCTTTATGTGTATTTCTTTAATTATAGAAACATATCATGATTAGCACTATCACTACACTTCTCATCCACTAAATTAATCTCAAAAAATGTGTGTATATATATACTAGGTATAACACCGTACCTACGGTATGACCAATATATTATAAAAGTTACAACATAAGTCTTGCATAGGGTGCGCTTACAGTATGCATGTGTTTATTGCACTATCCAGAAAAATGCCTACTATCTTGTTGATTGTTTTTTCTAGGTATAACTGGTGTCAATGATGCAATTGCAAATTTGCTATTTTATGCTTGCGTCATACCGATGTCCGAAAAAGCTAATTGTAGCCTCGAGGCGCTTTCCTGAGTGAGGTGAAGCTAAAGCCTCGAGGCTGTATGAGGCGATAACTTCAATTTGAAAACTGAAAATGATGTAAAACGCAGCGGAAGAACACAAATAACAAATCACTCCAATTCTCAGAAAACTCAAAATATCATTAATAGAAAGTAATTACAAGGGGGAGCCTTGATGCTTTATTTATGGACTTCCTACGATTTGTTGGGCAAGTATCCCAGTTAAACGAGGAAACTATCCACTACTTAGATAAACGTAGAAATAACCAGCTAATAGATATCCTCTAAACTACTAGACTTGTAAAAATATAACATGTGCTGAAAAAAGGGATCCCCATGAGGGGGACCGTTAGGCCACGTCACGCCACTCCCCTTGCTAAGAAAAGCTCGTACCCAGCGCTAAAGCGGTATGCCTTCCTCCTCCGACTGTACATGGATGCATGCTGTACGAACCTCCGCATGCTTCGGTGGTTGCTCCATCACCAACTCTTCTTCATACTTTAAAACTAACACCGTCTTCTTCTTCTTGGGACAGTCTGATGCTCTATGCCCAAACACTCCACATTCATAGCACTTGAAGTTGGCTCTTGAAGTAATTGAAGTGTTGTCACATGTGTCTTGGTGGCTGTCCCACCTTTGGCCATAGTTGTCCTTGCCTTGAGGTAGTCCTTCACCTTTTGTGCATACTCAATAGCTTGGCTTAAAAGAATTAATTTGGCGCAATCCAAGCTCTGTCTGATATTTAAAACGGAGTCCCTGAATGTAATGGCTAATTAGCTGCACCTTGCCATCTCTTAGCCTAGCCCAGGTGCATAGTAACTGAAACTGCTCTGAATACTCTTTCACAGACATGTAACCTTGCGCACCAACTGACCCCACCACACTAATGCATAACTCTAATTTTGCAGCCGCATACTTAACACCCCTATAGCCTCGATACTCCTTTAGATCACAGAAATACTCCACGCACTTTAACTGATCCATAAATGCGTCGGGATCCATCTTTCCATACACATGCTCACATCTACCCGAACATCGTCATGCATAAGCCTTTTTTGACTCGCCCATCACCGCCCACTTTCCACCACTAATGGTACTATATAGATTTTTGGTACTTTTTTCGTCCGTGTAATTGTTTGTTGTTGATGGTAAAAGGTCCTACCCAGTGCATAAGGCTCCCGCTTAAATGATTGAAAATGAAAAAACGGAAATTTAAGAACAAACGTATAGAATGGGAGTGAGGAAAATTTATACAAAGAATTGTAAAATCGAGATTTGGAGTTCTTCAAACGTTGACGACAAGACAATAAAAGAGAAGCCTGTCTGAAATTCAAATATAATAGTAGAGAGTTGCAACTATTTCACTTCAAGTCTACTTACAACTTCCCTTCTTTACATACCTTCCCCAACATCTGGTATCAAATCTGGCGATGAAGCACAAGTATGATAAAACAAATAACACAAAATAAATATAATTCCAAAATCATCATATATTATTAATCCAATATCCTTTGAAGGATAAAAAATTTAACCACAAATTTGCGTTTTACCAGAATCCATAAAATCTGTATATCAAAAGCCTTATAAAATTCAAATCTGAACTCAACAAAAACTCACATTATCAAAAATATAAACCACGTATTCGGATCATTGAATAAGAGCTGTGAAAGCAACCAAAAGAGTTAATATTCTGCTTTATTCATCACGATTTAAAAATAAAATAAAATAGAGATTAGGCGCCCTTCTCACCTCAACAAATCAGAGATCAAATAGATGTATGCCTATATAAATATACATTTTTTCTTATATAGAAAAAACACAAACAAACCATTGATTTTGACCTTTCTTACAATCGTGTCATTGAAGCCACCACTAAATTGATGATGCTTGTTTGGCTCTCAAAGCGCGCAGCTTTGTGTGGTCTAACCTGGAGAAATAAAGTGAGGAAGGGAAAGAGTGAGAAAGAAAGAGATTCAAGCGCTGAAAATAAATATTTAAGAAACAATAAAAAGTCTAAATCAGAAATAAAAGAAAATAATTGAACAATAGACTGTGAAACCCTAAATGCAAAAAAGCAAAATTCTAATTCCTAACTGCGCTGAGAAATGTGGCGATGAGGACAATTGACCATAAATGAAAACATTCTTGAAAAAATGGGCTGATTCACGGGGAGGGAGGATAGAATGCTTGTGTGGAGGTTGAGAGTATTGTTAGTTATAATCGTATACATAGAGTTTTAAGGATTGGGCTTGGCGTTTAGTGATAGAAAAGGATCTTCTAATGAGATTTTAAAAGCATTTTATACAAAATTAAGTTGGTAAACGTGAGTAGTTTGGGCGGCCATTTCAAAATTTGAAAATCTGCCTTCAAATCCCCTCGTTAATTTACTTTTGCCTAATTGTATCCATTCAACTTTTACTCTCAACCACCACTTGTCTCGTCTCACACACTAATATATACCCCCCTCCACCACCACCCCACCCCTCCCTCCAAAAGAAAAACATTGTGATTTATTATATAGATATAAGCCTAATTTATTTAATGTTTTCAGGAGATCAGAAACTAGCAGCCATTGGGATACGGGTGTCACGTTGGATAACTTGCCATGGTGTAGCACTAAATGTCACCACAGATCTTACACCCTTTGAACAGATAGTTCCGTGTGGGATAAGGGACCGTCGAGTTGGAAACATAAAGGGGTTGATGAGAGAATTGTTGTCTTCTGATGAACGTGAAACTTTAGAAATATACCACTTTGACGATTATCGACTGATTGATATCACTCACAAATCAATGGTCAAGGAGTTTTGTGAAGTTTTTCAGGTGGAGCTCTGCCAAAGACCCATCCCCTTACTGAATTTTTCAGAAGGCAAACCATCAAATTTGGTTGTTGAGGTAGTACTTTAGCCAGACATTCAACAAAATATCTATTAAAATATTTCACACAGAAAATAAACGTGTTTTATAATTTCTTTTATTGTATGTATATAGATATTACTGTATTAGCTTGTCTAATTCTATTTATTCAAAGTTGAAGCTTTGGAAGTTTGTATCATCACCTATTGTATGCTTAAAACTTTAGACAAAACAGATTAAGAAGTTCCTTGGCTAATTTGCCTGATGTTTTGGATTACAGAAACTATGATATTTCCTTGAATTTTTGATTGTCGAATTTTTTTGACCAATTCAAAAATAAATTCCGGGTATGCTTTATCAGTAATACATTTGATGCATATTGCAAAGAAACAGGGCTGATGCCTAAACATGTACGGGAAGAAGCAACAGTTTCTTTAAGTTGAGCTGTATTAAGCTTGTGCATGCATATCATCTTGGAGCACAATCAACTCTTGAAGTCGCACTCCCACAATGTTTTTTAACAAAATATATTATTGGCAATAATAAACTGCTGTCCATGCCCATGGGATGTCTGACTGAAAACCATCTGAATAAACATCCTTTGGAAGCTGAGAAACAAGTAAATCATAGGTGTCATCTACATCACACCACAAGCTAGAAAGTTCCTCATCACTAGTTTTATTCTGATAATCATTACTTAAATCAACATGTTCAGGTTTGTTCTTTGGGTTTTTTCACATTAACTCACTTATTCTCATGAATTTTCTCAATAATTGTGCCATTTTTTCCTTCCCCTTTGAAGACATGATGATAATGAAGAACAATAATTACTGAACAAAAGATAAACCCTAACTTACCTTTGCATGCAACTTGAGAAGTTTGATCCTAGCACTCTCCTCTTCCAATTGCTGTCTTCAGGAAGAAATCCAGTTTTGCTTTCGTCTTGTTCTTGTATTGTTTTTTCTTTTTATCTTTTTAATGGCAGATTCCGCATAATCTTGAATATTTTTTTTTTGGTTTGAGAGAACGGATCCAAGATTTTCCTGGTTTTGTGCATCTGATTCAAAATCTCCTTGATCTGCGGGTTATTTTTCTTCTTGATTTCGATTCTTTAATTGAAACTTTTCATTCTCTCCTCTTTCAATTGCTGTCTTCCATCACTGCCTTCAACTGCTAGCTTCAATTGATGGAACCATCATCAATGGTAGCTAGTTTTTTTTGGGAATTAATTTTGTTAGTATTGGGAGAACAAATTTTGGCAGGTGGGACAAATGACTAATGGGAGAGTGAGGTATTGTTAAAGAGTTAAATGGCACGTTAAGTGAACCACGTGCAAATCAAGTGCCAGTTAAGTTCGTCGCGTAATTTTTTACGTTTTGTATCAAAGTCTAATTTTTAAATAAATTTGTATTTAACTGTGAAATCGAATATTAGTAACGTATTAAAATAAAAAAATCCGAAAAAATATCAGTGAACATTTTAGTTAAACAAAATGCCCCAATGCTATTTCGTTTCACCCGATTTGAGTTGTTGCTCAAGGCTTTTGCAGTAGGACAGTGCCGCGATAAAAAGGTTTGCACGGAAGTTCAAGTGTTGTTGGGTGACATTTTAACAACTGCCTCTGAATTCTCTATATTATTTTAGTAACTCAAAATTTGTAGTTGCTTTGACACTTGACTAGTTGCTATGCCAGTAAGCATGGGGATCTTATATAAACATACATAATTCAGATTTTAGATGAGCAAGAATAAGAAGTTGAAAGGAAGAATGCAAATGCTTATTTCATTCAAGATGACAATTCTTTTCTGTAGATTACAATTTATAGACAAGCTTTACGATGGTTACAACTGAATACAACTAATTCTGTTTGAATTGTGCAAAACATTGCAACTGAATACAACTAACTATGGGTCCATCTCAATTTCTCTCTCCTAGATGGATGTTCAATCTAATGAAATCATGACAATTCTTCCCCCTTTAAAGATTTATCCTTGTCTCAAGGATCGGATTCAAGAAACTGAGCTTTGATCACCGAATAATCTTCCCAAGAAGTGTCTTCTGGATGCGAATGAGACCAATAGACGAGGATTTGGTAAATGGGACGATTCTCACGCCGTATAGTTTTGCAATCGATAATTTTAAGGGGTTCAACTAAAATCTGGCCTTCTGGGCCGGTACAGGGCAAAATTGGGGAAGTAGTGATGTTTTGTCCCACCCTTTTCTTTAAAAAGGACACATAAAACACCGGGTGAATACCTGATGCTGACGGACGAGCAAGACGGTAATCTACTTTGCCTGTTCTCTCTATGATCTGGAATGGACCAAAGGACTTCAGGGCAAACTTAAGATTTCAGCGAATGGACAAAGAGGATTGACGGTATGACTGAAGACGAAGGTAAACCTAGTCTCATATCTCGAACTCCCTCTCTGATTCGTGCTTGTCCGCATGCTATTTCATCCTGTTCTTTGCAATTGTTGAGTTGCTTTTAAGAAGAGTGAGAGTCTCCGTTGTCCTTCTAAGAAACAGTCGGGTATATCTGTGATTATGGTGGCTTGTAACCCATAAAGTTTGTGAATATTCAGAAAAATATGTTAGCCACTGTAATTGCAGTGTAGGAATGATTTAAAGCAATAAAATAATTGAACTTTGTTAAACGATCAACCACTACCAAAACCAT
The DNA here is from genome assembly GCA_949130495.1 of Sambucus nigra. NCBI lineage: Eukaryota > Viridiplantae > Streptophyta > Magnoliopsida > Dipsacales > Adoxaceae > Sambucus > Sambucus nigra. The sequence goes on from OX422211.1 coordinate 84,141,994, forward strand.
CTTTTTATGATATGAACTTTGGGAGACCTTCAATGAAATCCATGGAAATCTCCCTCCATGGCACTTCTAGTAGGGGTATGGATTGGAGAAGTCCCGGGTAAGGAACATGTTCTAATTTACTACATAAGCATACATTACACTCCATCACAAATTTCTTTATGTCTTGCTTAATTGAAGGCCAATAGAAAAATCACTCATCCCTTTATATGGTGGCCTTAATGATCCCATGTCCCCCATTATGGGAAGCATGTATTTCCCTTATGATTCTCTGTCTACCATCATCCTTGTTCCCCACATATAATTTGTTGTTATATCGTAAGAGGCCATTGTTATATTATAAGTGTAAGGGTTGTACACACTATTTTCTAATACTAGCTTTGCCACAATTTCCTCCACTGTTTGATCTCCTTCAATGCAATTTTTTAGCTCTTACATCTACTGGGGAACCACTTTTTTAATTGTACATAATTGCCCTTTCTGGTTATGGGCTCGGGATAATGCATCAGCAACAATATTCTCCTTCCCCTTCTTATATTAAATTTCATAATCATATCCTACGAGTCTTGTCAACCATTTTTATTGCAGGGCTGTAGAGAGCTTCTATTTTAATAAAACTCGAGGCTTTAAAGATCAGTCTTAATAATAAAGTGAACACCAAACATATATGTTTTTCATTTCTCCATTGCATAGATTACTGCCCAAAGCTCTTTTTCATAAGTAGACCCATTTTCCTTGGTGGAAGAGCCTTGCTAATATAGGCTATTGGTTTTTCCTCGTGAAGGAGCACTACACTAATCCCACTTGCATCTGTTGCCACTATGAAAGTCTTCTTAAAATTGGCAAGGGTTAAAATTAGAGTACTAGTCATGCCCCCTTCAGTTTGTCAAAGGCTTCCCGAGCCTCTCTTCCCCACTGGAACTGATCTTTCTTAGTAACTGAGTCAATGGCCTACTGATGGCCCCATAGTTTCTCACAAACTTTCGATAATAGGCCAAGGAATTCCCATAGTGTGTTGACTGATTTGGGTGTTGGCCATTGGATCATAGACGATATTTTATTCTCATCTGCTGCTACCCTCTGACTCAAAATTGCATCGCCCAAGTATTCCACCTTTTCTTGTGCAAATGTACATTTAGACAATTTAGCAAATAAAGTGTGTTGGTCTAAGGGTTTCTAGAGTACTCCTCAAGTGCTCAACATATGCTGCAAGTGAAGGACTGTAAACTAAAATATCATCAAAGAATATTAATATAAATTTTCGAAGGTTATCTTGAAAGGCATCATTCATGAGGGCCCAAAATAAAGTTGGAGCACTGGTTAGCCCAAAGGCATGATAAAAAATTCATAGTGTCCACTGCGAGTGGAGAAGGCTGGTTTATGTACGTCGGGTCCGAACAATCGAATTTGATGATATCCAATCCTCAAATCCATCTTATAAAAAATAGTATCTCCATGTAAATCATCTATAACATGTATAGAATACTAATCATTAATTGTGATTTTGTTGAGCTCTCGGTAATCCAAGCAAAATATCTATGTATTATCTTTTTTTTTGGACTAATAAAACTGGCGATGAGAAGGGGAAGGTAATGGGTTTGATGATCCTACTTTCTAACATCTCCTTAACTATTTTCTCCATTTCATCATTCTGAACACGTGAATATCGGCATGGCTTAAATTTTATTGCTTCACAATTAGGTTTCAAATTAATATGATGATCATGCCTTTGCACATGAGGCAAACCCTTTGGCTCCTCAAACACACCACTATATTCAATCAACAATTTTAAAATAATAGTGGGGGTTATTTACCTCAGTGTTAGGATTGGAAACTGAGAATAATTTCCACAATAGAATGGTTGATTCCTTCTTTCTTAGCTTGTGCATGCCTTTAGCCTAAATCATTTTCAATTTCGCCTTCTCTTCTTTTCCTTAAAGTTCCCCTTGCCCGTCCCCTATTTTCACTTTACTCCACATGTTCTTGAAATCCATGCACATTGGACTATTCTCTTTCAACCATTGCACTCCAAGACTACATCATAGCCACCTACGGAAAGAAACCTCATCGAAGTTGTGAACTCATGACCTTACATTTCCCATAAAAACTGCGGGCAACATGTTGTACTGCATATTCTATTACCATCAGCTATGGTGACCCACATGGGTTGGGAAGGATGAATAACGCACCTAGTTCTCTTGGCTGCAGTGGGATCTAAGAAATTATGGGTACTTCTGCTATCATTTAGAATGTACAAAATCTTGTTATTCACTAGCCCTTAAAGACTCAAGATCTGAAGGATTTTACTCCCAGAAATTGCCGTAAGAGAGAAATGGACATATTTGCTATTCCTGTGTCCTCCTCACCCTTCTCTGGATCTTTTACCATGGTGTCCTCCTCCTCTCTTTCTTCTTTATCAATGGTTAGTTGATACAACTGCCTTTTTGCACATCTGTGCCCCATATGATAAACCTCATCACAATTATAATACAAGTTCTTGGCCTTTCTTTCTTGCATTTCAGCAGGGGTGAGTCTTTTAATTGGGACATGAGGGATGGGATTGAGATTCTTGATGGGATTTTGTCTTTTGGGCCAATATTGATTGAAATTTACTGGTTGAATAGGAATGCTGGTTTAACTTTTCAGAAATTAACATTCAAACTCTATGGTATGAAGAATTGGTTTTGTTTTGAAATGGGTTAGTGTTGGATGTGAAGCGTTGTAATTGATATGGATTTGGGGTTTTGAACTTCTTGTCCAAAATTTCTAATGAGTATTCAAGCAACTTAGCAAGACTGATAGCTTTCGCAAGAGTAGTTGGGGTTAGCATTCTTCAAACCACTGATAAAGCTAGATATGAAATATTCTTCTATCAAACCCCTTTGTTTAACAATCACCAAAGGTCTCAATTCCTCAAATATATCTTGATAATCCCCTACTGAATTAATCTGTTGCACTTTGTTAAATTCGGCAATTACATCCTCATGATCTTAATCAGAAAATTGATTGGATATTGCCTCTGTAAACTCCTTTTAATAGACCCTATCCAAATTCTCAAAGTAATATTGAAACCAACTATCTACCTTGCCTCCTAAATACATGGAAGCATATGAAACCTTTTGTTCTTTAATCACAGGACAAAATTTAAAATACCTTGCACACTTCTTTAATCATCGTGGTAGATATGCGTCATTGAAATAAAGAGACTCCATTTTAGAGGTTTTGTGTCTGAACCCTCGAGGTTCCTTTGCTTAAACCCTCTGTGAACAGGATCTGGTAGCAATGGAGTTTTAAACCTCCTCCTTCCATCGAGGTTGGCTCCAAATGTGGTGGTATTGGTTGTTCTTGGTTTTAAAATGGACTAGAACTTCTCTTGAAAGATGATGCACCCTTCTTGTAGACCGACTAAGGTAATGTTTAAATTCTCCATTTTCGAGAAACATCTTCATTCCGAGGCATTGAATTCTGAGAATTCTCTTACTCCATTATTTCAGCTGAGCGGGGGTTGGATTGACTTGGATTTGATACCGAGTTTGTCGTGGCCGCAAGAATAACAAATATCAAATGAATATACAAAATTTAAATTTTAGATGAAAAAGAATAACAAGTTTAAAATAAGAATGCAATTCCTTATTTCATTTAAGATGAGATTTTTTTTTACAGATTACAATTTATAGACAATCTCTACGATGGTTACAATTGAATATAACTAATTCTGTTTGATTTGTGAAGAATTTTATAACTGAATACACTAACTATGGGTCCAACTCAATTTTTCTCTCCTAAATGGATTATCATTCTACTGAAACCATGACAACAAAGTAAAAACAAGGCAATGTTAGGTTCAATATGCAGTGGAAGTCAAATAATTGGATGGAACACAAATGAGAAGAGTAAAAGCTCTTTAGATTTCATGTTGATATGTCTGGCTTTACATTCAACGACATCATTATGGGACAGAAAAAGATGGCACTAACCTACCTCAGATCTAATTCGGTAGTTAGAATCTGTGAAGGAGGGTTTCCAAGTATGCATCATATATTTGCATTTTGATTATTCTTCTACATTTCCATCGTATTAAAATTTAGTGTAATAGGAACGTTCATTCACAAAAAATGGATTTTCACAGGAAACATCATTTATAGAATAAGTGGTGGAAGATGAAAGTCAAATGGAAGGTATATCCACAGGTTGTCCAAGGATCATGACCTGGCATCTCTACTTGGAAGCTCATGAAATTATGTACCCTAGAAGTTTGGCTGCTCCAAAAGAATCTTCATGTTGTTCTTCCCATCTAGTGATGAAACTCAAATCTTCTGACCTTTACACCAAGATCCCTAAAGAGGCTTCATTCACGCGTTGTGTGTTTTTTCACTTTGAAAAGAAAGTCAAGGGTTTATTTAGTTATAGAAAACAAGCTTGTTTTTCTGTAAGGACACAAATTTCCAATTGGGTCTTTATGTAGTGTTGGCTCAATTCCAAACAAAAATATTTGTGTCATAGGATAGTATTGAGTGAGTATCCTTCAAGCCTATGACATGCAAGAGTTGAAGACGTAGCGGTCAAGACTTATAAAGCTTCATCATTGTCGAGTTTCAAGTGCCATGTTTCTACGTCATCAACATCATATTCCATAGTCTCCAAAAGGTATGAATGCATTTATATATATATATAAGGAGACTTGGAATAATTTTATAAAGGGTGTAATTTTATTTAAAATGAATTTTATTTTCAGAAGGTTACTTTAGAACTGTTTAAAAAGCTTTTTGGGCTTAATTTTAAAAAAGACCATTATGTCACTTCATTCGAAATTGTCGTTCGAACAAGTTTGTCGTTCGAATGAGAATTTCATTCGAACGAGTTTGTCAACGACTTTTCCCTTCTGGCCTTTGTAACTTCGTTAGAAAGTCGTTCGAATGAGACTTCGTTCGAACGAAAATCTCGTTCGAACGAGATTTCTGGCGGGAAATGTTTTGGTAGTTTCGTCCCACTTTTCCACTACTTTGTCCCACTACTCTTTCACATAATTTAATGACTTCGGGACCAGAATTTTTCAAAGAACTTTTTCTATCTCCTAGAGAGGGTTTGAGAGCTTAATTCTTTCATAAAAAGTTCCCTTGGTGTTTGTTATTCAAATTGATTTATTCAAAGAACAAAACCAAGTTTACACCTAATTGTTTGTTTTAATCCAAGTTTCTATATATATATATATATATATATACACACATCTTGCTTGGAGAGTTTGTTTGGCACCGGATTCATCTCTACCGTAAAAGAGAGTTTTGGTTTGCTTCTACATCCCATAAAAGAAGAAGCTTGTTTGCTGTGACATACCCAGTTGGAGAAGGGCTCCTTGTTCGGGTGACGGTGACCAGAAAAAGTCTGATCGGTGGATTTCGAGACTGCGGTGGACCTCCGTGGTTATTCGCTAGGCAGAGGTGTGTACAAGAAGAAGCGCCGGGGCTTGGACGGACTCAAGTCGAGTGTTGTAAGTCTTTTTGTCTTGTACTTATAAAACCCTACTTAGTGGATTTGAGGCTAGGGCCGTCCGAGATTTTTTTTCGTTGTGGGTTTTTCCTCGTACATCGCGGCGTAGTGTGACTGATTTACTTTTATCTTACGAAATAACTTAGAACGCATGCTTAGGCTAATTCAAGATAAAATTTGGTTTAATTGTCACACTTATTAAATTGGTGCTTAATTTAATTTGGGTAAAAATTAATTTAATTCAAGTCATTAATTTTATTGGATAAAATTTGGTTTGTCCTAATTTGCAAATTGGACTAATTATTTGTTAGGAAAATTTTAGGACTTGGATTGAATTAAGTTGTTTAAGTGAAAAATAATTTGTTGTTTAATTTAATGTCACTTTGAGTTTAGTTTAATTTTAATTTGAAAGAAATTAAAATTTAGTTTATGTACTTGTTTAGTTGAGCCATCTTTATTCCACATCTTAAATTAATATTACTTTTTGTAAAATAAAAAATTGGGGGTCCTACATTTCCAACATTTTCAGAATTTTTTCCCATGAAATTAGGAAATAAGAATATTGTTCAAGTTTTATATTTTTCAGAAATAGAAAATTGTTCTAATTTTTGAGGAAATTGGAAAACCACTTTATCAAGTTTTCCATAATTTTCAGAAGTCCTAAAATTACATTTTGATCCTGAATTGTTTTACAACTTATATCTAGACCTTTAACCTTTTGGTAAATTACATTTTAATCTCTTACTTTTCTATAAATTACATTTTTAACTTGAAATTCTATAAACTATATTTTGGCCCCTAAAATATAATAAATTATATTTTAGTCCCTTAATTTTCTATAAATTAGATTTGGACTCGGTGATTAAATTATAACCCTAAACTTTGTGTAAATTACATTCCACACACAAATTTTCTACAAACTACATCTTGGAAATAATAATTTTTATCTACCAAATGAACGCATTTTATGTTTTTCTAAAATTTTCTATGGAAAATGAAAAATTAGAAATGGATATGAAAATTGGAAATAGAAAACGGGAAAAAAATTTCCATAACTAAAAAAGGCCTAATAGTTTTAGGTCTGGATCTGGACCGAGTTTTTTGGGGAGGCATCCTGACTAGCCAAATGAATGCACTATTTCCATTGGATTTCTTACATTTAAACTAGTAGCATTAAATATCATCATATGCTAAGGTTATTATTAATATTGATTTCAATATTATTAGGTCTATAGTATACAAAATGGTAGGTATTTGGTTGAGTAGTTGTATTTACTCCAAATTATGGTGCAGAGGTCCAACTACTAATTATCATCCCATTATGTAAGGAAAATCTACTGGTCATTGTGGTGATCATATTGTTAAGATTTTGTAACATAATCACAAAGTGATCAAAAATCTAAGTTTAGCTGGTTGATTAATTGGTCTTGAAGATTTGTGGTCACACCAACTGGTGGTGTACTTTGAATATTTTTTGCTCCGGGAACCATTGGAATACCCAACTATTGATTATAAGTAATTGGCCCAACTCTTGAGTTGTTTAAACCAATAGTTGCTCCAAAGTGGAAATATGTTGACTATTGAAGCCAATTTCACTAACATTTTCAGTTATATCTTTCATTCGACGCGTCCTAGCCATTTGTAATGTTCACACAATATTGGGATCCCACCGGGTATGCCAAAGATATATTTGGGTTATTTTCACTGGCTTGATAATTAAAGTTGATTAGGATTGCGAGCGTTCCAAACAAGATTTTTAGTTTTGCCAATAAAAGATTTTATCTTAGTGATAATTATCAAGCGATTATGCTGCATTTGATGCCTCAATTAAGAGGATTTATGCTTCCCTTAGGGAAGACTTTAAAGGGAGTACTAAGTTATAGTAATTAACTAGGACAAAACAGTAAATTGCATGAATTGAAGGAAAATTAAAGCTTTGTAAATAAGAGAAAAGAAAATGCGATTAAAGTAAATATTTGCAAGAAAGTAAATTGCGAGTAAAGTAAAAATTTGCGGAAAAGTAAAAAACAATAAATATGAAGGCAATAAACTTTGAAAGAAAATATTACAACTACCACACAATCTACTTATGGAATTGAAAGAAATACTATAAACAAAAAAAGAAAACAAAAATAAAAGAAAAAAACATGATAAAAGTAATGTAAACGCATTTTTGGTGAGGGAGACATCTCTTCCTTCTTGAGTTCGTTACTTATTTATAGTGCTTATTGCCCATGCAACGTAACTGATATGGTAATTACTGGGTAGTTACTCACCTATTTGAGTTTTCCCGCTTTGGTGCACTAATGCTCCATTTTGAATTAGTGTAAGTTCCCACTTTGAATAACACGTCTCAACTTGTGTCAGATGTCACACATGCATGTTGTCCGTTATTTTATATTTTTTACATAATAATTTTTTATCGATTTAAATATTACGTGGAAACACCCATTTATCCGTATTAACATGGTGTAAACACTTACCATCAAAATAGTACAATATGAAACTAATCCTTTTTCAAACAATCGAAGTACTCAATTGTTGACGCAAAAATTCTCCATCTACGAGGACCAATAAGAAAAGGACACATGTCATCCTACGTGGCAATATTCGGCACCCAAGGAGAGTTGATTGACACCCGAGGAGAGTTGGTCGGTACCCGAGGAGAGATAGTCGGCACCCGAGGAGAGTTGGTCGGCATACCAACCAGGAAGATCAAAGGATAACTATGCATTTAATGTGCATTAAATGCAGATGACAACGCATTTAATGAGCCTTAATGTACATTTCTACTGTATTAATAGATGACAACACATAGAATACCAAGCAATTCAAGGAGGATCAACCATCATAGAAGGCTAACAATTAGATTCATTGTATGTAGACATAGATGTCTGAATGTATAAAGACATTGTATCTCTTTATCTCCCATCACTATAAATACATGTATTCCCTTAGCCAAAAGGAGGAAAAAGAGGACTACAGACAACTAAGAAACACCATACACAAGATACACATTCTTTCTCTCTCTATACCATATTGTGTTATTGTAAACCCCTGAGAATAAAATAACAGTGGACGTAGGCTTTATTCATAGCTGAACCACTTTAAAAACCTTTGTCTCTTATGTGTTTGATGTGATTACCATTTCATCTTTAATCATCATCTTCATACCTTCATATTTATCTGTTGTTGATGCCGATAAGATAACATGGATGATATTTCTAGTCATCAACAGATTGGCGCCGTCTGTGGGAAGAGACATAAATCTTTTCCTCCTTATTAGAAAAGATGGAGATCATCATCAAAAGCTAAGTTTTTCAATTTTTGCGTATAACTAATTATATGTCGTACATACATCTTTTGATTCAATCATAGTTTTATATTCATAAATTGTTGGATCAACTTTTATTTATGAATCTGCATAAGAGTAAATTTCATAATCATAAGTTTTTGAGAGATTTCTATGCAGACATGTTTATATACATATATACATGAAATATTTTGATTGCCATCTCATATATTGTCTGACAGGAAATAATCCTCAATGAATTCCTCTCTTATTGACAGTTTTTCCTGAATAAATATATGTTTGATTATTAGATTTCGACCATCAAATCTAGATTTGAATCTCTCATCAAATTTTTCATTATAAGAATAAGTTCCCATTAATTCAAACTAAAAATAGATGCCGAAATAGACGACCCAGTAGGTATACGTAATGATAAAGCTTCCCCTTATATCATGTGGGTGGAAGAAAAAACGTCTGCTTCAGCAAATCATCTTTCAAATTCTCTTAATAGCTTCACAACAACCCTGATTTGAATCAGATCGATTTTAGAACCAAATTGGTTCATAAAACCCTTGCTAGCCTAACACAAATCTTAACAAAGGGGAATATCAACTTGAAAATAGCGATTTATATCCAATAACACATATAGAGGGACGCATCCAACAAGACGCATCCAAGATCTCACAAATTCCAAAGACATAAGATTAGCCTTCAAATCGAAGCGTCTCCTTATAATAATTTCCAATCAGATAATTGATCATTTTCATACTTTTTTTGTTATGGAAAGGTGGAGTTTGGGATTGAAATCACTGTGAACCCTTAATTGTCCCCGTACCCTGTGATTGGTGCTTCAGGTCAGATTCGCTGGTTGATAAAGAATTTTGAGTTTACTTCCCAGACTCGCTAAGAGTGTTGATTTATTCGATACGGGCGACCTGGAATTTATAGGTAGAAAATGATTATGGCATGGATGGTCGGCGACATCCTTTGTTGATATATATAAGAGGGTTATAATACCCATTAATGGTCGTCGGTATTTGGATTTGATCAGCATCAGGTGTTGCATAGGTTGGCGACTCCCCAACTACCTATAACTAGTCGGCGACATGTGTTGTTTCTGGTCGACGACATCTAGACAGATATGATCCTCATCGCCAGATTCATGAAATTCTTTTGGTCGGCACCTCAAATTCCTCCCCGACTGTGAAACTGCTGGTCTTATATGTTAGTCGACAACAAAGGCAATGTGTGATCGTAATGGTCGACGACATCTAGTCGATAACTCCTATATGTTACAACAGGTCAACATCACAATTTTTCGGTCGCAGTCAACAAAATTTTTCTGGACGGACTTAACCTGGTCATCAACAAAATCTTCTGGTTGGCGTCAAAATTTACTGGTCGGCATCATACCAATTTTCTTACATTATGATTTGCACAGATCGGAGGCTTCCCGACCACATATAACTGGTCGATGGCAGGAATATGACGAGAACGAAGAGTTCACAACCTCATATAACTGGTCGGGGAAACTATCATTGCTCAGAAAAGTCAATTGCTGGTCGGCGAAATCCAATGGATGATCGGAGGCATATATTGCACAATTGGAGGTGTTTCCCAACCTCCTATTCTTGATCGGCAGTTCTCATATACTTGATCGGCTGTTGTCTAAGTAGGTCGGCATCATATAATCTCGATCGGCCTCATGTAAAACAGGTCGGCAGCAAGATAGAAGGACAAATGTTTCCTGACCATCTAATGTTGGTCAGCACAGGTCGAAAGTTCTCCTAAATGCTGGTCGGCACCAAGATCCAATCTAGTGGTCAGCTACCACCACTGCAACAACAAAGATCAACCATTGTTGGTCGGTGAAGTTATGGTCGACAATATCTAACACAGGTCGACGAATCTATTGATACTCGTTGGTCGGCGACAGTTATTGCTGGTCGGCGATAGTTTGCTCACAACAAATGGAAGAATGAAGGAGTGGAAATTGTGTTCCCCCAGATTCCTCATTTTGACTTTGTCCAAGCCATTAGCATGGTGTTAAAAAGACAAATTCACCCCTACCATTTATTAATTCGTACCTTTCTAACATAATAAAAATTTTATATACTTCAAAACTAATTATTAAATACTTTGGAAAATCAACTTATATAAATTTTTTTACTATAGTTGAAATAATTTTATAAAACGCCTTACTTATGGCATCTATTCGATAAAAATCTGCTCATATGACACACATTTGGGACAAGGCATATTATTTCATATTTCGAAATTGATATTTAGTTGCCCAGATTATTAATTTTGACAAAGTCAAAATCATCACCATAGCTCCCTACTATTTCTTAATTCACACTTCTCTAATAAAATAAATCTTGTAAAGCTAAATAAAATATAACCCAAAGCTTTACCTTAGAATAAATTTTCTGAACCAATTTATATTTGGTCTTTTACTTAAAATTAAAATGCCTAGCATTTTTATCAAAATTTGCTCACGAAATACACGTGTGGCACCAAAATATTATTTCATATTTTGAAATTTTTATTATTTTATGCTGATACACATCACATATTGTTTGGCTGAATAATTATTCTTATGATAATAATTATTTTCTATAGTCTCGACAGGTGCTCGGGCAGCTTATTAAAATTTCATAGGGACGAGATTCAATCCCGACGAAAGCTCGGCCACAATCTTAAACCTCTGGAAACTATTATTGCTCCACATCAGGCAATTTTGCCTTGACATATCAGCCAACATATATTATTTCATTTTTTGAAATTAGTATATTTATTTCTCAAGCATATACATATCATATATTGATTGGATGAGTAAATTATTCTCATGACTAATCAATTCAGCCTACACATATGGTAGAGCAAGTTATAAATTTTTATAGGTACAAGATTCAACGTCGACGAATGCTCGGAAACAATTTTAAACTTTTGGAAACTATGATCATTGCTCAGCATTATGAAATTTCACCTCAGCGAGGAACTATTGATTTTATTATTGCTATGATATCTGCTCCAGCACAAATTATTCTATATATCCCTTGGGATTCATATTCTATATTCATCTCAACATGGAGATCGGCGAAATACTTATTATCATATTCAGCTCCGAGGAAAAGCTACAACAATTATTATATTTCACCCCCAACGGATAGTTGGTCGGGGCAATTCTTATTTATATTCAGGCCCAGATATCGGCTCAAGCACAAATTATTCTATATATCCCTTGGGATTCATATTGTATATTCATCTCAACATGGAACTCGACGAGATATTCATTATCATATTCAGCTCCGAGGAAGAACTATAACATTTATTATATTTTACCCCCAACGGATAGTTGGTCGGGGTAATTCTTATTTATATTCAGCATGGAGCTCGGAAAATTTCTTATCTCTATATATATTCAGCTTCAAGGAGGTCTCTAGCATTTATATTATCTTATTCCCAACAATTTGTTGAGGATGTCTCCAGCATTTATTATATCTTATTCCCAACAATCCGTTGGTCAGCTCCGAGGAAGTCTCCATCATTTATTATCAAAAATCCACCAACTACGGTTGGTCGGGAATAAAAATCCACCAACTACGGTTGGTCGGTAAATAAAAATCCACCAACTCCGGTTGGTCGGTAAATAAAAATCCACCAACTACGGTTGGTCGGTAAATAAAATCCACCAACTCCGGTTGGTCGGCAAATCAATTTACAATCAACTCCGGTTGGTTAAACTAAGCAGGATCATGGGATGAAAGCTGTTTCATTTTTAGGCCCAAAGAGTGACAAGTCACTATAATTATACAGCCGGTGGAGCAAGTTTCATTGTTTATGCAAAACAGGACAATTTGTCTTTCTACATATGTATATTCATCACCAAACATACTTCAAGGCCAAGAAAGCATTCAAAGTTCATATTCCACACTTGGGGGCTTCTATTACAAATTCAGTTGTTCATTTGGTGTCACATTCTCATAACATCATTCAGTCGAGCATCAAATTCAACTCCACAAACTTACATAGTCGGGGCCCCGACTAATTATCATTCAGAAGTTATTTTTCTTGTCCAAGAATTAGTTTTGATATTGAAGTTCAGGAGGTATATTGAAGTTCAGGAGGCTATTGAAGTTCAGGAGGCATATTAAGGAGTTATTATGCACATGCTATTGAAGTTCAGGAGGCATATTCAGGAGTTATTATGCACATGTTATTGAAGTTCAAAAGTCAGATTCAACATCTACATCAGTGAGATCTTTACTACTACTGTCCCGACCAACTTTGAAGAAGAAGTTGTATGAAAATGTTTCGAAGTCCACCACAAACTTGGTACTAATCAGATTGAAGAGTTGGGTTCAAAATCTAGTATGTTACTCTACAAAGTATTCAGAGGAGCATAAATCAGAAAAATCAAGCACGTGAAGTTAACACTCAGTTGTTCGACACAGGAGGAAATTGGTCGGTTAGCCAACCAACCAACATACTTGAAGATTATGACAAGCTACAAGCTGCATACTATGGCATGGTTGCATCCAAATTCCGAGGGGTGATACATAGCACACATTCACTTGACGAACGGAGTTCCTCAAAAGAGATATTAGTAACCATCGATCAGCCTGTATCATATGTCATCCAAGAGATAGTGCACTTTATGTTGAACAAATCAAGAAGGTAGATTAAGAATTTCACGAGCACCGAGCAACACTGCAGAATAAATACTCCATCCTTTCAGTGAACCATCAAGCATGGAGCATTGGGGGCTTCTCTTGACGCAACAATTCTCCATCTACGAGGACCAATCAGAAAAGGACACATGTCATCTACGTGGCAATATTCGGCACCCGATGAGAGTTGATCGACACCCGAGGAGAGTTGGTCGGTACCCGAGGAGAGTTAATCGACACCCGAGGAGAGTTGGTCGGCACCCGAGGAGAGATGGTCGGCACCCGAGGAGAGATAGTCGGCACCCGAGGAGAGTTGGTCGACATACCAACCAGGAAGATCAAAGGATAACTATGCATTTAATGTGCATTAAATGCAGATGACAACGTATTTATGAGCCTTAATGTACATTTCTACTGTATTAATAGATGACAGCACATAGCATACCAAGCAATTCAAGGAGGATCAACCATCATAGAAGGCCAACAATTAGATTCATTGTATGTAGACATAAATGTCTAATGTATAAAAACATTGTATCTCTTTATCTCCCATCACTATAAATACATGTATTCCCTTAGCCAAAAGAAGGAAAAAGAGGACTACGAACAACTAAGAAACACCATACACAAGATACACATTCTTTCTCTCTCTATACCATATTGTGCTATTGTAAACTCCTGGGAATAAAATAACAGTGGACGTAGGCTTTATTCATAGCTGAACCACTTTAAAAACCTTTGTCTCTTATGTGTTTGATGTGATCACCATTTCATCTTTAATCATCATCTTCATACCTTCATTTTTATCTGTCTATGTTATCTTATCGGCATCAACATCAATCAATACTCGATCCACCATGATAAAAATTCTTTTAAAATCAAGATTTTAATATGTCATTATATTATGATTCTCATATGGACCACATAATAAGTGCATAAAAAAAAAACAATTCAAATTATAGTGTTACAAAATTATTAATATTTTAAAATACAAGTCATACATGAAGTTTTTGATAAAATATCATTGACCAAGACATTAATAATTTTTGAAAATAAGTATCTTTATCTTTAGTATACTGCATGGAGTTTATCATTAATAAAAATAGGTAAAAATAATAATAAAAAATTATTGACCAAGACATTAAAATAATTTTTTTATCAAAACTATTAAGTTTTTATTTTGAATTAGAAAATTAGTAAGTTTACGATAATACGTGAAGAATGTCAAATGTAATGTATTGGTAAAAACATTGATTTTATCTCTTCCAAGAAAATTGTATGTACTTGACCCAATTATGTAGGGTTTTGGCCCATTAAAAATTAGAGGGCTTGGCCCCAACTATTACTTCAATACAATATGCTTTAATGATTTGGAGCAATGGTCAAACACTTAATGAAGGCTTAGGTAATGATGAAAATTCCTTACGCAACCCATTTACATGATCCAAATGAGTTACACAAACCTTTTATAATACACGATATGCAAGGATGGAGTCAAAAAATTTCAAGAGTGGGGCCAATTTGATTGTATTGTTTATTTTCAAGCCCTCACTAGGCCTCGCCTCCCTCTGTCCTTGACGACATGAATGTGCAACATATGCACAACTTAAATGCGACATGAACCCGACATGAAATGAGAGTGATTTTATAAGATTATACATGGAATGGGTACGAGTGAAGTCATTTTGACACAATTAATAAGAGACCACAAGAAAACTACCGGTCATGATCCATTGTCGATTTCTATGCCTAACTACACAAACGGCCGCATTCCTTGTTCGTGAAAAAATCATACCCGGTCCATTGGGTAACTTGTTAGAAAATATAACAAAAAAGGAGAATTTAAATGTCATCTAAAACCATTTGATTGTTTATGTTCCCTTTCCGCGTTCCAGACAAGAAGTAGATCATTGGAGCCCAGTTTGAATATTTACTTTTTTGGGTTGGTGGTGTGGTTTGAATTTATAAACGCGTCATTTAGGTGCTTCATTTCGATATGTATTATTTGTTGGTCAGCAGTTACGCGTTTATACCACAAATGATGTGTATAAAACTTGCAGCCAAAACTTCATGTTATAATAGACCATGTTATTTCTGACCCTGCAATTTATCACCTGTTGCATAGGCAACAAATTATCCACCCTGGATGGACCCTGTTGTACGAAATGTTGTTCCCTGGTGCAGTTTGAAAATGAAGATGAGATAGTTGTGGCTTAGACTAGAGGAGGAGTGATGAGGCACATAAATGTTTCCTTTTATGTTTATAGCAGTACATGTGTTGAAGTTTTATGGTTGAGGTACATCCGTAAGTCCTTGGTGTCCCGGATTTCAAGGATGAGCTGGTTTTGGGGTCACGTGTCTCTTCACTTATTTCACCATCTTTCATCTTAATTCGATGTCTAAGTCTTTGTCTATGCTTTTCATCATAATTTTGTTTTGAATCATTCTGAATAGTCAAACTCACATGAGCTGTTAATTATAAATTAATTAATGATTTAGATTTATATCATGTCACATAACACATCAATTAATGTTTTTTTAAAAATAAAATGTAGTTAATTTTGATGTCAATCTTTGAGTTTCAAGATTTTACTCTTTTTTTCTTATTGCATTAAATCTTGTTAATATTTCAGAGTCTTTTAGAGCGAATCTTTAAGCTTTGTTGACCCTTATTATATTGGCTAAAAGTGTCGACTCTAAAGCCTTGATAGCAATCAAATTTCAAGAATTTGGTAAAAATATATATATTTTTCAAATTTGTCAACTTCTAAGTAGTTTGATAATCAAAATTTATTTTGAAATTTGTTTTTCATGTAAAACACTTCTTATGAACAATTTGTCAATCTAATACCCCGCATTTTTATGAATATTTTATTTTCATATGTACATATAATTATTAATTTAATTATATAAATTAAATTTGTTTTGGTAAATATTAATTAGCGAGTAAAAGATTAATATTTATGATTATAATTATTTACTTACGTGTAATAAGTAAATAGAGATGCGATTTGTTATGTGTCGTGTTGAGAGTGAAAAGCGACAGATTGTTACATTATGTCATTAGTGAGTTAGAACGACAAATTTAAATAGTTTAAGGGTAATGCGTATTGTACGCACATGTCGGGCGCGATTGATGGGATGGTAATACAGTTTTAGTTTGAGTGACTCAAATGACCTTTTTAAATGAACCGGTGATCCGGAATGAGTCGAGATAATCCAGAATAGGTACCCGAGAGTTATAGTTGGATTTCGGGTATTTTTTAGACGTAGTAGGGCCTGTACGAGGGTATAGTTATCTTTTTACCCTTAGGGCTACACCTAAAAATGGGATAAGGGTGTGATTAAGAAGTATTTAAGCTTAAGTGGGGTGGATGACAACCTCATTCTAACCTCTGCAAATTGGAGATTGACAGAGAGATCAAAGAGAAGAAAAGAGAGAAGAAAACTTGGAGAATAGAGGAAGAACATCTCCTGAATTTAGTTCATCTCTACGAGTCGTGACTTTGGATTTATTCTACCAAGACAAGTGTTTACTTTCTTTAAATTTTCAATTTTCTGCTATTAATTACGTTCATGATTAATTGGTAATTAATTTGGGATTTAAAAAACGAAACTTTTGATAATTAATTTAAAGGGATTTTCCTTGTGTTTAATCTATGATCATAATTGATAATGAATAAATGAGAAATTTGTGATATTGATCTAGGTTTATGATTATGAATATGAAGAACATTGATAGGGTATTAGAACTAATGAATTTCAAAGGTTAATTAATTCTGGGTTGAATGAACTAGAATAATGATTAATCCTTGAGATTTGACGTTGGGTTCGGGAATAATTCGATGCTAAAATACTTCTAGAATAATTAGGTATTGATGTGGGATCTTAATTGATGATTTTGGGAGGCTTGGGGACCTCCATGGAAGGGTTTTAGAGGTGAAAAGTTGAGGTTGAAGACGAAGGGCAACCCAGCAAACCAAACCAGTTCGTTAGGCGAGGGAATCGGTTCACTGATCGAACTGGTTCGGTCTGCCAAGTGAACCAGTTTGGTTTGTTGACCTATCCCGATTTTTGTTGCGCGTTATTTTTACCCGTTAGTGTTTAATAAATAGGTGTATGGGCTTTTGGGGTAGATTGGGATTACCGAGGAACATTCTCAGGGATTGGTACGTGTTTTAGGCCAATGATTAGATGGGTTCGAATGAGACGAGTCGGAATTCGAGTGAGTGAACACTTAAATGGATAATCGAAAAGTCGGTTCGAATTTCGAGTTTAGTGAACTACCACTTTGTGAAATTTTTGTACGTAGTCAGTACATTTTATATATATATATATTATGGGTGTGGGTGGGTGTGAATTGCTTGTGTATCTGTTTGAACGTGCCTACTCGGTAGTGCTATCGTTAGGAGGTTTCGCGTAATGAGCCGTCCATCCTGGCATTAACCAGCAGGTGTTGGATTGATTTCTCAGGTCATAGTACTGTTGCATGGCCACTATCCATGTGTGCAGATAGGTGATGGATTGGATACCAACTGGGTGCGATGTGGTATAGTTGCAATCTCCAGACGTATGTTTATGACCGCCTCCATTATTTGTGTTTACGTTTGGGTTCGGTGGTGAGATTCTGACCCGTGACCCAATTGTGGTACGTGGTATACCTAAAGCCCAATATCACAAGAGGGATATATATGTATGTGTATCTGAGATATTGTATGTATATCTATTTGTAGCACGTGTATAGCTGCATTAGTGTTTATAAAAGTACCCCTAGTGAGAGTAGTATATATTTAGCTAATGGTGACTATTAGTTGGATAGACTATGATAGCAGTTATTATCCTAGTTAGACTCAGTAGTATAATTAGGATAACATAATGAATATATTAGATGTAACTGTAGATGAGAGGTGAGGTAAATCTCATGTGAGTGCGACTGGTAAATTAATTATGAAGGTAATACGCTACACATTTTTCTTTAAAGCATTTAAACACTTGCAAAACATTTTTAAATATAGTATATATAGTATGTTCATATTTTTCCTATTATTTTATATATTTCATATATTTAATATATGTAAATGTGTGTGTGTGTGTGTATATATATATATTAAATATTTGTATATTTTTAAATTTTTTGACATATTTCACATATTTTCTCCTATATTTAATAACTTTCATATATGTTTTTAAATATTTTGTATATGTCATATATTTCGCAGATTTTTTCAAATATTTCATAGATTTCATTATATTTTTAGATATTTTGAATATTTCATATATTTTTTCATATATTTCATATATGTATATAATTTTTATATTTTCTATATTTCATATATGTATATATTTCACATGTTTTCATATATTTCGTATATATGTGTGTGTATATTCTTGAAATAATATACATATATATATATATACACACACACACACACACACACACACACACACACACACACACACACACACACACACACACACACAGTATTCTTCTTGTGCGAACCAGTTCGCATTTTAAGAGTACGGATCAGACATATGTCACCTGGCGATGAGTCGAGAAAAGAAAGAGAGTGTGCCTATAATTTTTAGGCTCACCGTCAGATGACACATGCCCGATCTGCACTCTTAAAATGCGGACTAATCCGCACAAGAACAGTACTATATATATATAATAAACAAATATTTCACATCTATTTATATTTCAGTTTTTTTGTTTGATACAAATCTTAAAAAAATAAAGATTTTCCAACTTGTATCAAATGGACACGTATTAGATAAACTGTTTGGAATTATTTCCTCTAGAATCAATTATCGTGTAATCATTTACATTTTTTCACTATTATATTAAATAGGGCCTAAGTGAAAAAATAAACATCATAATAAGATTGAAAAAGAAAATTCCAATTCAGAATAACACATACGTATTAAACACACTAAATATATTATCAAACACGATGCATCCGCAACCAAACCCTTAAAAATATTCTCTCTCTCGCTGCCCCTCTATGTCGCTCTCTCTCTCTCTTACACACACACACACAACCTTCTCCCTCTCTTTGTAGCAACGATGTCATTGTGCCACTTTAGCCTCTTTCTATATGTCCTCTTCCTGATCCCCCCCCCCCCCCCCCTTTTTCCTCTATCTTCTCCTACTAATGGTGCTTTTGACGTGTATTTATGCATACAAATATATCTTTATGTGTATACTGTAATACCCCCCATTTTTATTGATATTTAAATTGGGTTAATTAAATTTAAATTGGGTTAATTAAATTTAAATTGGAAAATTTATTTGGAATAAATTAAATATTAATTAGCATGATTGGAGTTAATATTTAATATAATAAATTAAAGTGTATATTACTGAGAGAATAAGTAATATGAAATATATTAGAGTGTGTCATAAGTGAGAAAAATGCAAATTATTAATTACTTAGTCGGGAGGCACATTTGAGATATGTCAGGACTTAATATGAGAATTATAAAGTAAGTATAATATGTTGAACCCATATAGTCATTCCGACAGCGAAGAAGTGTCTGAAAGGGTCAAAATAGTCTAAAAACTATAATCAAGAATACATATAGGGTCTCAGGTCATTTCTGGGTTGACCTGACAAGTGAAAAGTCAATTTTTGACCTTTGAATTTTTAACCCATGAAGGGATACGGGATTAACTACTTTAAAACAAACTCTTTGGCTAATCAAATGGGGAATTAAAAAATTAACGTGAGATGAAACCAAAGGAGAGAAAGTGTGAGATCTTTTATTAGAAGGTTAAGAGTTTCTCAAGGAGGTGAATGGTCTCAGAGGAGGAGCAACACCTAGAGCCACCTTGCACCACCACCATACACCGTCGAAATTTAGGAATAATGAGGAGGATGAACTCACAATATCTTCTTCAAAGGAAATTTAGAATCGCCCTAAGACGCAAGTTGTATAAATTTGCTTAATTATGAGTTCGTAAAAACACATGCTATATTATAGGATTTTTGGATAAAAACCCATGTTTAGGAAGTTTTGATTTGAGATAATATCAATTGAGATTATGGAACTCTTGTTTGGATTATATATTTTATTGATGATTTCGAAATTTGAGAAAATCATGAGACTCAATTAGAGATTAAACTATCTAACTAGAAACGAATTGAACTCATACGAATTCGAAAGTCAAACGCATGTGAAATCATTTAAGAAAAGGGTGAATATTGTATGTTGATTTTAGGTCTGTTTTAAGCGGAAATTGGTAGTGTGCTCGTGGGTTCCTTAATAAAATCATGTTCTGAACAACTTTTTAGTTTTAAGTTTCTTCAAAATCAGATCAGAAAAGCCTCAAATCGGTATTTTATATTTCTGGGCGGAATGTATCTTTATCGAGAAAAAGGATTATTGAAAATTAAATTATAATTCGAGCTTATTATAATGATTCTGGATTCTGGACCAGTAGGTACGGATTGACGGTAACTACTGAAATAATTAATTAAATTATTTCAATCCCTTCGATTAATAAGAGATGTTAGGAATAATAGAAAATGGGAATAAAATATGAATTATTAGTTTACGGGATAAACTTGAAATATACTTTATGTATTTATAGGATTAGGCCTCTCAACGGGTCGGAGTTGTGTTGGGTTTAAGGAGATCCGAAATTATTTAATCGGGTTTTCATCGAGTTCGAGTTCGGGTTTGGATCCGGGTCTTTATCGGGTCTACAATATTGGATCCAGACCCGAATATAACGGGTCTTCGGGTTCGGATCCGGGTCTAGCCAGATATATACATTTATTTTATATTTATTTTTATTTTATCCCTTTTCATTTTTAATCTTAGATTAAAATATTTTGTAATGTATTATAGTATATGATTAGTATAAATAAAACATATATTGCTTGTATATACATAAATATATATTTTTATATATAATACTTACACGTTATATTGATAAGATATATTTATAAATATACATAAATTTATAGAGTGTGAGTGTGTGTGTGTGTGTGTGTGTATGTGTGTGTGTTTAAAAAATAATAATATACAAGTCGGGTCGGGTCTTCAAGTCTGAGTTTTGTATAAGATCCAGACCCTACCTGTGTAATAAACGGGTCTTTGGGTTTTCGGGTCCTAAAAAATATGCTCAGACCCTATTATACGAATCGGGTTCGGGTCGGGTCCGGGCCAGACCCGACCCGACCCATTGACAGGCCTATATAGGATGAATGCATGCCTATATTATATTGGTTGTGATATTATGTATAATGTTTTAACTAGATACATCCTATCACGGGAGGTTACGCATAGTGGGTAATCCTATCTTTGGTGCCCGTTAGGGAGGATTTGGATTTGTGCCCCAGAACATAGAACTTACGTTATCATTACCTCGAGAGATAGTAGTGTATTAATGGTTATTTGGATACTTTAGGTATGTATGTCATCCTTATAGTATTAATGTTTATATTCACCTCCATTATGTGTAATCGTTTTATAGGTTGAGGTGTCACACCTAGCCATAGTCCTTAATTTGGTACATGAGGTGTGTAGGGACTAGATACCAAAGTATGCGTGCATCCCGAGTTTGATCGTTTAGATGCCATATTCGTATATGTATATATTAGATAGTGTAATATATACGTATACATATACTTGTTATAGTCTACTCTGTTATGTGTTGTAGAAGTGATTATTGTGAGTGTTTAAAATGTACATTAAGTATGTGAACCTAAGCGATTAAAATAATGAGAATAAAATGATTAAGAAAGTAAGATAATACTAACGCATCTAAAGGGAGATATGGATGGGTCAAGAGATTTATATAAATTAATAATGATTAATCGGGTGGTCTATAGTTAGTTAGGCGGGTAACTTGACTAGGAAGGAATATTAGAGTACGTTAGATCTACATATTAAGTGAGATGTGAGGAGTCATGTGAGAGTTCACACGTCTAACATGAATATTTACCTTACTCATAATATAAAATTTTAAACACTTGTTAAATATTTTTAAAACGTTTTCGGGGCTTTGACCCGAATCAAATCTATTTTGCAAAATCTTTCAGGTGTCCAATAATAGGTACACTAGGGTTAGGAGATTCATTCCAGAGTTGACGTGATGCCATGTTGTGGATGTTGTTGGACCTCGAGCATAGACATATCTATCATTCTAGTCATCTATATTATGATTCAGTATTTCCATTCAAGCATGTTTACTCATTGTCTAGACTTTACATTTGGATTTTAGTATTGCCTTTATACTAACCGATTTGTCTTGATATTTTACTTAGCTTGTATGAAGATTTGGATTTGGATGTGTTATCCGATTATTATTCTATTCATTTTATTGTAATCATTATTATTATTGCGGTTGTGTTATTCATTACTTTGGTGTTTAATTATTATTATGCTCTGTTAATTAAAATTGACATCCGGCTCATTAGGATATTTAGTGATTAAAAAATATTTTTCGACAGTGATGCTAAGAACGGACCATTTATGAATCCTATTTAATTGAATAATAGACTGATCACCTAATATTTTAATTAACATGGTGTTATAGATGGTTTCAGAGGATCGGGTTCTAGTATCTTTAGGAATATATTCAGACTTATTACGTTTCAACATAGAGTCCTTTGATATAAAGACTTATATTATGAATTTTACTTTCATAATGAGGAATTTACGTCTTCATCTTTAGTGATAAAAATAGGTTGTAGATTTATAAAATTCTCATATGCCTCCCAGACGTGTACCAAGGGATGGGACACCATAAGCAAGGCCGCAGCAGGCTCAAGCACAGGGAAACCTTACAGGTTCAGACATTGCCACCATTGTTGCCTAAGTAGTAAATGCAGCAATGAATGCTCATGCTCAACAGGCGACTCAAGCGCCACTTCAGCAATAGGCGGTAACACCTGTCCAGGGAGTGTAATTTCCAACTGCATAGGAGAGAGTTTATGATGCCTTTATGATAGTCCACCCTCCGGAGTTTCAGGAGAGTTATAATGTAGTAACAGTTTGCAAGAGAAGAAAGATATCCAACCATATTTATGTATGTTTGAATTTACTTATACACAAAAGAAGATATTGGCTACTTTTAAGCTAGTAGGGGTAGCAATGCAATGGTGGGAATCAATCACCACTATACAAGAGCGAGATGCTATGACTATCAAGGAGTTCTGGGCGCGGTTTGATCGCAAGTACCTTCCTCTCGCCGTTCAAACTGAAATAAGGTGGAAATTTCTTGACATTTCCCTGGAAGGAAAAATTGTGGCAAAATATAAAGAGGAATTCACGCGCTTAGCTAACTTTATGATTAATAATTTTAATACAGAGGCTAAGAAAGTGGAGCATTTTTTAAAGGGGTTGACTTGGAGATTTTGACAACATTTGTTGGGTAATCCATCCTTGGTGACTTACTTAGATGTGGTCAATGAAACCCTATTACATTCTGTTTATCATTATGTGTACCTGAAGGGGAACAAGAGGAGTGGTGAATCTATCCAACCGAGCAAAACTGGGGGTAGTAACACCAATGGAAGTTCTCAGAATCAGTAAAAGCATGGTGAGCAGAATTTTTAGCCAGGCTAATATGCTAAGAGACTTCATTCTGTAGGATTCAGACCTGGACAGTATGGCTTCAGGAATGGCCATCGGGGCTAAGGGAATGGTAGTAAGGGCCAACAGCGCCGAGGACATCAGGACCAAAAAGGAGGACAATTCTACGGTAAGTGCATTATTTTTAGAAAGTATGGAGACAAGCATCAGGATTGTCCTGATAATGGTAAGTTTCCTCAGCAGTAGGGTGTTTTTCCAAAACCGCGGAGGCTTATTTTTCCCATCGCCCTCCCAGTGCCTACGGCAGTTCTAGATTTACCTACCATTCCAGTAGCTCCACGACAGCAGGAACTGTTTCAGTATAAGAGCGTGTATAATGTTCATCATGCCACAATTCTATTAGCATCACCCACAGTTGAGGGTATGCTTCTTATTTATGGGACTATGGGGTGTATTTTATTTGCAATTGGGACGTCACATTCATTTATTTCTACTAGATTTGTTCGAACTACAAGGCTCTTAGATATGGCTGATAGTACCATTACTTGTGTAGACTCGCCTTTGGATATTGAGTCACTTATATACTTTATTTTCTAGAATATGAGTATAGAGATCAAGAAATTCATCTTACTTGTCGATTTGCTTATGTTAGACATGTCAGAGTACGATGATATTATTGGCATAGATTCTTTAGTATCATATAGATCCATGATTGATTGTTTCAGTAGAAGTATTATTTTTGCTATTTCGGGCCAGGAAATATTTCTAGTGGGGATGCCTCGCCCCGAGGGAGGATCCTCCCCTCATTTATATTATATAGAGGAGGGAAGTTATACGAGTGTTATAATATCCCTTGATTCGATACCGGTAGTTTGTGAGTTCGCTGATGTATTTAAGGAAATTTCAAGGTTACTGCCTAGTCGAGGAATTGATTTTGTTATTGACTTAGTACCAAGCACTCGAATGATAGGTTGTGCGCCATTTCGTATGGCTCCAAATGAGATGAGAGAGCTTAGAGATCATATTAAGCAGCTATTGGGATAGTTTTTTATCCACAGGAGTACCTCTCCTTAGGGTGCTCCCGTTCTGTTTGTAAAGAAGAAGGGTGGATCTTTTTGGTTGTGCATCAACTAAAGGGTGTTGAATAAGGTCATGATACATAATAAATATTCGTTTCCATGTAATGACGAATTATTTGATTAACTTAGAGGATCCGCCTACTTCTCTAATATCGATTTGAGATCCTAATATCATCAGTTGTGCATAAAGGAGCAAGATATTCCTAAGATTACATTTCTGTCGCAATACGGGTCTTATCAATTTAGAGTTATACCTTTCGAGCTAACCAATACTCCAATAATTTTTATAGACTTGATTAACCGAATATTCAGAGAATTTATAGATCAATTTATCATTGTCTTCATTGATAATATTTTGGTTCATTCTGAGACTGAGGAAGATCGTGCAATGCATTTACTTTTGGTTCTCTACAAACACTATGTGAACACTAATTGAGCACCAATTGGATTTGAGAGGTACAATTCTTGGGTCACATTATCACTAATAAGGGAATATCAGTGGAGCCGAGTAAGGTATCTGCGATAAAGGAGTGGGGACAACCCACGACACCAATCGAGGTTGGCAATTTTTTTGGGTCACCCAGTTATTACTATCGATTTATTCGAGGATTTTTTAAGATTACAGGTATGTTAAAAAATCTGATATGTGAAGGGGCACCATTCATATAGGATAACTGTTATCAGTTAGATTTTGACTAGTTAAAGGATAACTTGACTTTGGCACCTGTACTTGCCTTGCGTAGGACAAGGGTAGAATATCTTGTATTTATCGATGCATCCTTTCAAGGACTTGGGGGTGTACTTAAGTAAGAGGAAAAGGCTATAGCGTATGCTTCTTGCAAGATTAATCCTCTTGAGAAGAATTATCCCAAGCATTACTTGGAGTTAGCAGCGGTTGTGCTTGCATTGCGGATATAGAGACATTATCTTTTGGGGCAGAAATTTCATCCTTTCATAGATCATAAGTCATTGCAATATTTTTTCACACCATAATATCTGCATATGCGACAACTTCGGTGGCTTGAATTTGTGAAAGACTACCAGTTTGATATACCGTACCATCCGGGGAAAACAAACATAGTGGAAGATGCGGTGAGTCGGAGGCTGGTTGAAGATGTAGCTAAGGTGTGGAAGGAAAAAATGAAAGAGCTGGGATAGTAAGATTCAGTTCCTATATCCATCATGTTTGCTATGACCAACACTCCACATATTGTTACTAGAGTTATAAAGGCGCAGGCAACCGACTTGTTCTGTTAAGAGAAATTACGTCAGCTTTTGGCTAAAGGAGTCGAATCTTATCACATGGTTCACGCCTTATAGTGCATCCTGGAAGAGATAAGATGTATTAGGATATTCGCCGATAATATTGATGGAGGGGGATGACAAGGGACATTTTTGTATTTGTCTTAAAGTGTGCCACATGTCTGTTGGTGAAGGTGGACCACCAAAATCCAATTCGACTTTTACAATCACTAGATATTTTAGTTTGGAAATGGGAGAGCATTTCTATGAATTTTATCACTGGGTTAACTACTTCTCAGTCAGGTAACGATTTTATATGGGTCATCATGGATCGATTGACTAAAGTATCTTATTTTTCCAGTGAGGACATATTATACGATAACGCATTATGCTCAGTTGTTTATTGTCGAGATAGTGCAACTACACGGAGTTTCGATTAATATCGTGTCCAAAAGGGACAAGATTTTCTTGTCTCACTTTTGGCAAAGTTTTCAGGAGGATATGGGTACAAAATTGCATTTGAGTATAGCCTATCACCCGCAGACGAGCGGGCAGACCGAGCGAACCATTTAGATGCTAGAAGACATGTTGAGGATGTGTATCTTAGATTTGGGAGGAGGATGGGAACAATATCTTCCACTGGTGGAGTTTGTATATAACAACTCCTATCAGTTCACTATAGGCATGGCACCTTTTGAAGCATTATATGAGAGACCTTATCGTTCACCTTCTTGTTGTTTAGAGGTGGGGGACAACGAACTCCTCGAGCTAGATGTCGCTCAAGAGACTTCTTCCAAGATTGAGTTGATCCGGAGTCGTATACGGATAGCTCAAGACATATAGAAAAATTATGCCTATGCTAATAAGAACTTTAAGAACTTTAGCATGGGAGATCAGGTATTTATTCGAGTATCTCCTATTAAAGGAGTTAAGAGGTTCGGTAAGAAGGGGAAATTAACGCTGAGGTATGTTAGACCATTTACTATAATTGAGAGGATTGGACCGATGGCTTATAGACTTGGGTTGCCAGATCATTTACATCGTATTCATGATGTGTTTCATGTTTCCTTGTTGTGACGATATAATCGGGATGACTTATCATACAACCATATTGCACTTGAGGAGATTGATCTATAGCCAGATAGTTTTTGTGAGGAGAGACCGGTTGCTTTATTAGATCCTATTGAGAAACGTTTGAAGTCAACAATAGTACCCTTAGTCCGCGTTCAATGGGGTCATCATAATATTGACGAGTCGATGTGGGAACACCAGAATGATATGTGTGAGAAGTATCCAAGATTGTTTTTGCCAGGTATTTTTCTTTTTCTGGATTTTGAGACGAAATCCCGTTATTAGGGGGAAGTACGTAATACCCCATATTTTTATGGATATTTAAATTGGGTTAATTAAATTTAAATTAGAAAATTTATTGGAATAAATTAAAAATTAATTAGTGTGACTGGTGTTAATATTTAATATTATTAATAAAATATATATTACTAGAAAATAAATAATATAAATTATGGAATATGTTATAATGTGTCATAAGTGAGAAAAATTACTTAGTTGAGACACGCATTTGAGACATGTCGGGACTTCATATGAGCATTATGAAGTAAATATAATATCTTGAACCCATATAGTCATTTCAAATGCGTAGAAGTGTCGAGAAGGGTCAAAATAGTCAGAAAACTATATTTGGGCATATGTATAGTGAATCATACTATATAGTTAACTCACTTGAGTTTGCACTATATAAGAGCCTCAACTAGTTTGGCAATGTAGACAAAATTGAGTCCCTCCTCCAAGTACATCATAACTTCTTCATGTGTTATATCATCATCAGTAAAAGATCAACTTAAATAGGTAGAAAATCAACACACTCATCACATAGGATTGCATTTCATCTCATATTTGATTGGTGTGTGTTAACTGGGAAATAAAATGAATTTTTTTTACAATTTTTAGGAATTTTAAAACAATTAAAATATATTTATAAAATAATTAACATAGGGCTTAAATTATTTTGGGGTTAAAATTTATACTTTAAAATTTCCTAAAAGATGGCTTGGGTAGAATCCAAAATAGGAAAGTTGAATTTTTAATAAACCAAAAACACGCGTTTTATAACCGATATTATATCTACATGTGTTTGCCTGAGATTGGTTCAAAGTGTGTTTGTTTACACTCTCATTTAATGCATCTAATCTTGATAATTGGATCTTATTAATCTATGGCCTGCTTGTGTTCATTTATAATCCTTGTGCATCTCATTTTAACCAATCAGAGAATAGTTTTGTGCGGTCACTTATCAAACCTTATATTCGAATTTAAACAGTTGCATTAATCTAAGCCGTCCATTCCCTTCGATATTTTAGACCCTTCTCAGCTTAATATAAATACATATCCTCGGGTCCCCATTTGAAGACTTTGGCATTTTCTTCAGTCGAGCGAAAAAAGAGAGAAGAGATAGAAGAGAGAAAATAAAATAGAGAGAAAAAGATTTTGTACAAAAACTCTACCAAAATATTTTTAGAAATTTATTGAGAGTTAGGGTTTCATATTCCTCACTGTTTTAATCTCTCTCTCAACAACCTCAGACGATTTTGGATCTCATTTATTTTTCAAAATTTATAGATCTAAAATCGAGTGATACAATTAACGTTTTATATCTTAGGCTATTTTTGATTTCTTGTTTTAAAAGTCATATTCTTGTTGGATACTATTTGTAAAAAGTTTTAAAATCATTTTTATCCAACATCTCTCATTTTTGCAAAACTGAAATCATGACTTGCATATTTCAGATTTGAGAAATTTTTCACTTCGAAAAATCATGTTTATAAATATGTGCGAAAGATTTGAGTTTTAAAGCCCTACATGCATTCAGATCTTGAGATATTTTTATGAAAATAATGAGTCTAATTTCAGAAGTGTGAAAAGGATTTCATATTTAGATCGTTTGTGATTCATAGTATCCGTCTGTAATTAAGTGTGTGTGAGTACGTGCATGTCATTTTAGGCACATCACTCATTACAATGACACCCACAAACTAAATTGTGTTGTTGGTTTATAGATTTCAACTACTGAGTCGACATCGTGTGAAAGGAGAAAGGGAGAAAAGCAAGGAACAAAGAAAGGATAATCCAGTTTCTTAAAGAAGTCGGAAAGGATACCCAGAAGGAGTGGAATCTTGGTTAGGTATATTTCTGGACATAGAATAGGAATTGATTGTATGCTTGTAACCTAACTATTTATAGTGGATTTTGATTTTGTGGAGTAGAGGTCATCGTGGATGTTTCTCCAATTGGGTGGGGTTTTACAACATAAAAAATTCTCGTCTCTTTTGTGTGATTTTTAGTTCTTCATTACTACATTCTACATATCAGACTTAGGTATATTTTAAACCCCATTTCCACGAGACTTAAAGAAATTGTTCAACAAACTATTTTACATATCTTGTGTACTTAATAAGATTTTTTGCAATAGTTTCTTCAAAAAGTATTTTCGAAACTCATTAAACTTTTTTAACTTTAGTTAAAATAACATCGTCGGGTTTTTCAATTGGTATTAGAGATGAGTACTTTTTGAACTTTTTGATCCTGTACATTGAAATTGTTCTAAAAATCTCTTATGGACAAAAAGTTTGAGCATCTTGGAAATTTGTCCAGACCTCCCCTCTTTGATGGGATCAATTTTCCTTACTGGAAAGTTAGGATGATTTCTTTCATCCAAGGTACATTGGGAGATGATGTCGAGGAAGCAATTGAAAATGGCTATACACATCCAACTAAGCCTGTTGCAGAGGGTAGTACTCTAAGGATTGAAAAAAAATCCTCAATGAGTTTACTAAGGAGAAAAACTAGCCTCGATAAGTAATAACAAAGGGAAAAATGATATATTCATGTCTGTTAATGATCACGAATTCGAACGCATATCTATTTGCACTACATCTAAGGAAGTCGGGGACACACTAGTCACTGCTCACGAAGGTGATGATCGAGTTAAGGCATCCAAAACCCAAATGTTAATACAACCGTATAACTCCTTACTTATGAATACAAGTTTTATATTATGTTGATTGACATAATTACAAAACTGCATGCAAATGGAATCATGTATGATAGGAAAGAAATAGTATAAAATTTTTCTAAGTCCCTTCCCCGTAAGTTTGATAACAAAAGGTATGCAATTGAGGAGATCGATTATCCATACTGGACCCCTGAACTCCTTAGTAGAAAACTTAGGATTGTAAAAATAGAATTGAGTTTAAGAAAAACCTTTCCAATAATCATAAAATACGGTGTAGCTTTAATGTTTTTTAGGTCTAAAATGACCTCACCTCAATTAGTTATGCCTACTATAAACTTGGACTCTAATGAGGACTATTATTTAGAGAGTTTGGATAACCAGATAGCCCTTTGTCAAAATAGTTCAAGAAAATTATATAGTTTAGAAACACTATTGCTTCTAAATAATGAAAAGATGAAATCAAAATAACTGTAATAACATGCCACATGAGAGAAACCGTGACAAACAGAATAATAGCAGACCTTAAAGAGACTTTAGAAACACTAAATGCTATAAATGTGGTAAAAAGGGTCACATAACTACAAATTATAGCGTTAAATTGAATAAATCTACTAAAGCTAACATCAGTAAGACTTGGGATGACTCAAGTGACTCTTAATAAGATGAGCCTGAGTCTTCTAACTCTTTTGATCCCTGCAAGTCTTTCTTTGCAAAAATTATTTATTCTGATGATATATTTGTGAAGAATGTTGAACTTGATGCTATCATGCCTATTACTATTATGTCTGATGATGTTTTTTTTACCTCTAGTTTATCTACTTCTTGAGTAGATAATGCAAATGTTGTATATATTTCTAGTAATAGCTCTTCGACGATGTGTCTGAGTCAAAGTGTTCGTACCGATGATGAATTGAATGGGTGTATGAGTTCGACAAATGAAACGCCAGGGAACAAGTCATACACTGCACATAATGAGTCTGATAACGATGATCTCACTGACATTCACACACTCTACACTAAGACTCTTAGGAAGAGCACTAAACTTATAAAGATAGTCAAGGACTTAAGTGAAAAGATAGAAGAATTAAGCCTATTGGTGAAACAGAATGCCAAGGACTATACAAATCAGTGTTTGGCATATGAAATGAAAACTAAATCTTTTGTTGAAAAAATCGAAGAACTTTCTGAATCAAATGAGATTTAGGAAAATAAATATAAAGCGACTTTGATAGAATTGGAAGAATCTAAATAAAAAGTTTCAAATATCTTTAAGAAATTTTCTAAGTTTGAAAACATTTCCAATTGTTTTGAAGATTGTATTATATCAAGCAAAACCAGTTCTGAAAATAAAACTGGTTAAAGTTTTGATTAGAAGACTAAGGAACAAACCAAAACTTTTCAACATGTATAATTTGTATTTTTTAGAAAAAGACCACATGACCAATGTCCTAATTTTTAAACCTTAAAGAAAGATTTTAAATAGATTAAAAAAAGGCCAGATAATCAAGTGGAAAATTGTCCTAATTCAACTGTTGTACCTAAGGCTAAGTATGTTTGCCCCCTGTTAGGCCATGTGATCCTGAATTTAAAACTATTGCAGTTAGACCTAAAGTTAATGTCCAACAAATGGATAATCCACTTTCTAAAGACTTTCAAAATGTGAAAACATCATCTAGCCACCAATACTGTTCTTATTGTGATGTTTATGGACACTGCCTCACTGAAGGTTTATAAAAATGACTGTATAAGCCTATCTATAATTCACCCATTTACAAAAACTTTAACTATTCTAGGTGGAGCAGGAATAATTATGTATTTCCTTGACAACCCAATAAAAACTCTAACTATAGAAATAGGAAGAAAATATTTCGTGCTAAGAAGAAATCTAAGAGAAAGAGTCCAAGATATGTTTCTAAATCAAAATCTCACAAACATTTTAAAACTAAAGCTATTTGGGTTAGAAAGGACGATCTAATACTAGTTGAAGTGTAACATTGTTGTTAGTGCTTTAAAAGCTAAAAGCACTGCATCTGGTTGGTATTAAGACTCGAGATGCTTCAAGCATATGACCGAAGATGATACCTAATTATTTGACAAAAATAAATCCTTAGGAGGGAATGTTTTTTTGGAGACGGAGTATCAACTCAGATCATAGGCAAAGGAACACTCCAAGAAAAGGGACTCCCCATTCTCAAAGATGTCCTATTAGTAAAAGCTCTTAAAGCTAATTTTTTAGCATATCTAAATTATGTGACTTCGATCACATTATCACATTCTAAAAAATAGAATGAAAATTTTTAAATGAGAATGGTGATTGTATTCTTACAAGTCACATGTACTTTGATACAGAAAATCTGGGAAATGAGACCTGTCGAATAAACAGACTTAATGATAATGAAATTTGGCATAATCGTTTGGGTCACATTAATTATGATAATATTGGAAAACTAAGCTCTCAAGATATACTTAGAGGTTTATCAAAAATAAAACCAATTTCAAATGTTGTTTGTGGGCCATGTCAAGAAGGAAAAATAATTAAATATGCTCACAAGAAAGTTAAAGACATTTTAACATCAAAACCTTTAGAACTCATCCACATGGATCTTATAGGTCTTTCCCGAACTATATGCCTTTGTGGTAACTATTACATTTTAGTCATTGTGGATGATTTTACTCGGTTCACTTGGGTAACTTTTTAAAATAAAAATCTGATACATTCCGTGAATTTTTGAAAATCCTTTTAAGAATTGAGATTGAAAAAGATACCCAAGTTAATCGAATACGTAGCGATAGACGAGGTGAACTTAAGGACTCAGGTGTAACAAAGTTCTGCAGTGGTAATGGTTATCAGCATGAGTTCAGTGCTCCTAAAACACCTCAACAGAATACTATTACTGAGCGTAAAAAATTACACAATCCAGGAAAAGCCTAGGGTAATGATACATGATAAAAACTTGCCAAAATACTTTTAGGTTGAGGAATTTCAAATAGCGTGTCATATCATCAACTAAGTCTATCTTTAAAAAAATACCAAACAAAATCCTATAAACTTTGGTATAGCAAAAATCCAAATCTGAAATATTTTTGTACTTTTGGGAGTACCTGCTATGTTTGAAAAAACAAAGAACACCTGTCTAAGTTTGAACCCATGGTGACAAAGCCATAGTTTTGGGATACTCATTAAACAGTAGGGCCTATCGCATTTATAATTTGCGTACTAAAGTGATCATGGAATCGATAAATGTGATAATGAGTGACATTAATGTCGAGAGTAAAGATCAATGATCAATTATCGTGGAAGGGTCTAAAAATAGTTTTACTTATGACTCTCCCAAGATGGTTGAGCCTTTACCAACTAAGACCCATGAAGTACCTATATGGGTTTCTAAGATCATCCCATTAATAATGTTATTGGTAACCCTGATGATCCAATGCGTATAAGATTTTAATTACGTAACATTGCCCCATTTTGCATCCTTTGTTTCTCTAATAAAACCAAAGAATGTAAATGAGGGACTTAACTACTCATTTTGGATAATTGCTATGCAGGAAGTGATCGTCCAATTTAAGAGTCATGACATATGGAATCTTGTACACAGGCCCGAAAATAAAAAGCGCTATTAGCACTCATTAGATTTTTAAAAATAAAATAGATGAATTTGGGATGATAGTTAGAAATAACGCTAGATTAGTTGCCCCGGTCTACTCTCAAGTTGAAGAAATAAATTTTGAGGAGACCTCTTCCACTGTCACTCACCTCATGTCTGTTCACTTGCTCTTGGCATAACCTGTCACTTACGATTCAACCTTTATCAAATGGATGTTAAATTCGCCTTTTTAAATGGCATTTCAACGGAGGAGGTCTATGTTGAACAGAAGAAAGGTTTTAGTGATCCTCATTACCCAAATCATGTCTATATGTTAAAAAAGGCATTATATGGTTTAAAGCAAGCCATTGAGGCTTGGTATGAACGTCTGTCGAACTTTTTAATTAATAAAGGTTTTCGACATGGCTCAAATAACCAGACATTATTTGTCAAACATTTTAACAAACAAGTCTTAATTGCTCGAGTTTATTTTGACAACATTATATTTTGATATACTTCTCCAGTTGAAGTTAAAGATTTTTCAAAATCTATGCACGATGAATTCCAAATGTCACTTATAGGGGAGCTTCAATATTTTTCAGGTCTTCAATTTAGGCAAAGAGATGATGGGTTATTCATATCACAATCTATATACGCAATAGACTTAGTGAGAAAATTCAATTTAGATAATGCCAAAGTTTCTAGGACTCCCATGAGCGCCTCTACGAAACTATCCAAAGATGATAATAGGAAACCAGTAGATCCTATGCTATATATAAGTATGATAGGCAGTTTATTGTATTTAATAGCTTCTCGACCCGATATCATGTACGTTGTGTGTGTTTGTGGTCACTACTAAAGTACACCTATGGAAGGTCACCTTATACGTGTTAGATGCATAATCAAATATGTTAAGGTAATAATAAACCTAGGTATATAGTACACAAAAGACACCACAAGCACAATTATAGGATACACTGATGCTGACAGGGTCAACTGCTCAGATGACAACAAAAGTACTTTCGGTGCTTGTTATTACACACGTAACAAATTAGTAGGGTGGAGCAGTACAAAACATAACTGAATATCGCTTTCCACAGTCGAATTAGAATACATAGCGGTGGGAAGTTGTTGCGCTCAATTATTATGGATAAAACAAATGCTTAGCGACAACGACATTAATGAAAAAAAGCTGCATTTATATTGCGATAACAAATTAATATCTATAAAAATCCTATTTAACATTCGTATAATAAACATATTAAAATTAGACATCATTTTATATGTGAACTTGTCGAGTCTAGAGAATTGGTGATTAACTATTTACCCACTTAACATCAAATAGCTCACTTGTTCACCAAACCTTTGGATAATTTACATTTTGAATCTTTAAGGAAATATATAAGTATGGTTATGCTTGACTAGATATCTATCAAATATCATATCCTCCTATCACTTTTATGCTTATAATTGTTATTAGATGATATAGGGAGACAAAAGACTCCTCATATCTCTATTTTATGTGATGGACCCTTGAGGTGACTCATTGATTGATTTAGGTTTATAGAATGATGTTTTCAATGTTTTTTATTGTGTCCATCCCTGATCCTTGCCGCGGGCGGGAGCGTGAAGGGAGGATCCTCGGGTTCCGCGCATCCCTCTCGAGAGCGCTTCGACCGGCGTCGTTTGAGATGATGTGTAAAAATGTAGAGAGATTTAGAGTCGCCAGTCTATTTTAATCAAAACAGATAAAAGAAAAAGGGGAAGCCATCCTGAAGGACGGAATCCAAAGACATACTGGTGCATACGAAACCAAAATGATTCGAGAAGGGTTCGGAGGCTAAGTTACGAAATGGGAAGGTGTTGGGCACCCATTCCGCCCTTTCGATCTCTCATTGATATTTTCTATTTTCCTTTATTTTCCCCATGATATGTGTGCATGTGTATATATATGGTGGAGATAGGAATCCTCGACTTGTATCATGGAAGAGATAAAGCGAGTCATCCGTAGGAAGGTATAAAAATAATATTAGAGAATAAGATTTACGCGATTACTCTTACGTTGATCGTTATAATGGAACGATAACGCATATGGAGTAATACGTTACTAAGAACAAGTATATAGAATATAAGAAAATTGGATTTAGAGAAGATAGAAAAAGAGGGAGAAAGTGAGAATAGGACTCGAGTCTCGGGTTTTACCTCGAGACGCCTACGTCGCCTATAAAGGCATCAAAGTCACGTAGTTTGCATTCAAAATGAGGGGTGGGGTTTATCCCATAAATACAAATGGAGGATCTCTTATTTGTGAGTGTGTGTGTGTGTAGAAAAAAGTGTTTTAGTTGTGAGAAAAGTATGAGAATCCCTATTTGAAATTTATGAGCAAACCCTCTTTTTCTTATTTTTTGGGTTTTATTTATTTAAAAATAAGAGATGTGCAATAATACTAAATAAAAAGTATATTAGGATGTGTGAGATGAGATATTAAAGGTGCTAAGTAATAAAAAAAGTTATTGAGAATTTAAGAGAATTTAAGAGAAAGCCGAGAAAGTTGGACCTTCTTGAAGATCTTGAGCTTGATCTTGAATGTTGGGGAGCAGCCCTTGCACTTAGATGATGATGGAGAGTGGATAATTCACCAAGTTTAATGAAAATGATGATGGAAAGTGGAAGTTAGAAAGGTATTTGGATGTTGAAATCGTGCTGTCTTCGAAAGACGTTTTTGGGATTCGCTGAGAGCGATTGTTATCAGATCTGGGCTCCCTTTGCAAATGAGGTGAAGGCCTCCATTTATAGGCCCAGGTCACTACCGATTGGCATAGACCTGGTCCTGTCTATCGGCACCTGTCGATTGGCAGGGTCTGGAACCTGCCATTTGGCAGTGTGCTTTAGGCCTTTTTGGAAAATTGGCTGCCGAGGGCAAACCGTTGGTCAGAATCATGCATGGGGTAGACCATTAGAAAGGTAATTCCGAGACCTTTAAAAGCCCTTTGTATCGATCCCAGGTTCGGGAGTTGACTTTGGGTCAAATATGGCTCGGAAGCGTTTGTCGGTCCATTGGACGGGGAATCGTTCGGACGCAAACAGATCGTTTGTCTGCATATTAAGTCTGAATTGCACATGGGGTAGACCGTTGGAAAGGTTAGGAGATGTAATTCAACATTCCAAAGAGATTGGCCCGTCTTGGGGAGTTGAATTTGGTCAACGGGGCCTAGGATGAATTCGGTGACCTCTTGGAGTCAAACGGATCGTTCGTCCGCATGGTAAGTTAGAATCACGCACGGATCAGACCGTTCGAAAGAGGTTTTAGTTCCCTTCAAAGATTCATTCAGTCTCGGTCGAGATGAAGAGTTCACTTAGGTCAAACAGAGCCCGCGAGCGCCCGATGGCCTCTGGATCAAGTTTCGGATGCAAACGAATCATTCATCCGCATGGTAAGTCGGAATCGCACACGGGGCAGACCATTGAAAAGGGGTTTTAGTGGCCTTCGAAGATTCATTTAGTCTCGGTCGAGCTGAAGAGTTTAACTTTTTGGTCAAACGGAGCCTAGGAGGGCCCGATGGCTTCTAGGTCAGTACTCGGGGTATGACACGGGATTTGTTATGATGAAGGGAGGTACTAGGGACCTAAGGAGATTTAGGGGGTAACAAAATGGGGTGTTTATAGAGCCCCTCGATGGGTGAGTTTGGAACAAATGATAACCGCCGAATAGACACCGCATGATGCTTTTGATGGAGTATGACCAATTCAGAGGGTCGAGGCCGATTCTGAGAACCTGAGGGGTGTGCCGGGGATGACCAATTTTGTGGGTCAAAGCCAAATCTGTGGGCTTAAGTGATGAGGGTGACCGATTCTACGGGTCAAAGCCAATTCTGTAGGCTTAGGGTGAAGATCTAATAATCGAGGTTAATTCTGACCTAAGAGTGCTGACGACCGAGGACCAAGGTCAATTATGACCTAACTCATGTGACAATCCAAGACCAAGGTCAATTCTGACCTAATAGTGGTAACGACTGAGGACCGAGGTCAATTATGACCTAACTCAGGTGATGATCTAAGATCGAGGTCAATTCTGACCTAAGAGTGGTGACGACCAAGGACCGAGGTCAATTCTGACCTAAGAGTGGTGACGACCGAGGACTGAGGTCAATTTTGACCTAACTCAGGTGACGATCCAAGACCGAGGTCAATTCTGACCTAATAATGGTGACGACTGAGGACCGAGGTCATTTTTTACCTAACTCATGTGACGATCCAAGACCGAGGTCAATTTTGACCTAGGCGTGGTGACAACCGAGGACCAAGGTCAATTCTGACCTAACTCAGGTGACGATCCAAGACCGAGGTCAATTCTGACCTAAGAGTGGTGACGATCGAGGACCGAGGTCATTTCTGATCTAGCTCAGATGACGAGCCAAGACCGAGGTCAATTTTGACTAAGAGTGGTGACGACCGAGGATCGAGGTCAATTCTGACCTAACTCAGGTGACGATCCAAGACCGATGTTAATTCTGACCTAAGAGTGGTGACGACCGAGGACCGAGGTCAATTCTGACCTAACTCAGGTGACGATCCAAGATCGAGGTCAATTCTGACCTAGGAGTGGATAAAGATTGGATTTTGATTCCGCTGGGGGAAGTGCGTTGTGATTTTGATCTGAGCTGGGGAGTTGATAGCTGGGGAAGCTTTTGTTTCTTTAGGAGGACTTGCAGGGGGAACAACCAATTTTGGTGCTGTAAAAACTCCGCTAGGGAAGAGATCAGAACATCCTTAGAGATCCTCCGGTGCTTCGTTGGGAGGATATTTACTTGGTTTTTGAGGATTTCCCTGGGAAAGAGGGGTTTCACTTGAGGGAATGCGAGGTGAAAAATGTTCTGAATCCTTCCTGGGATTTTTAGGAATTTTTCGAGGATTTTTTGGGGCTTTCTATTATTTTTTAGGAATTTCTGTACAAAATTTAAGAGGGGTGCCGGTCGACATGGTATGAAAGGTGCCATTCGGCAGTGGCACAAACTTTTGGACCACCTCGGGAAGGTAAAGAGTCAGTGCCGATCGATATGGTGGGGGTTAGTGCCGATCGATATGGAGTTTGGCAACCTATATAAAGGGGGCGAATCCCTTCATTTTTTCACAGCTTCTTTGCTTTCTCTCTTTCTACGATTCCTCTGCAAATCGTTCTAGCATTCCGATCTTCAAGAAATGGCCACTTTTGTGAGCAATGCAGTCCACAGGGAGTGGTTGACCGTTGATGACTGGGCGAATGTGGAGTGGAGGTACAGGGCGCCTCTTACTTTGGGGAGTGAGAACTCCTTTGATGCGTTTGATCCTATTGAGGATGAGCGGACTTTGCTGCGGGATCCATCATGCCATCGCTCTTCGAAAGTGAATCTTAGCGGTTATGTAAGTATCCCGACCTTTCGCATTCCTTTCTTTTTGGTGATTTTTCTTTCTTTCTTGACTTCTGATGAGATTTTTTTCCTTTTTGCCAGTTCGATATTTCTTTGAAGAACATGCGCACAGGTGGGATGATGGGGCTCAGGGATGTCTGGGAGCATCTCCCACCTATGGTGCATTGGGTGGTATCATCAGCGAGTTTTGGGAGGTTGGCATCTGCGCTGGATGAGACGCCTCGTTCGACAGCGGTTCTGTGCGCTTTGGGGGAGAGGTGGTGGGATACTACTCACACTTTCCATTTTGTCTTCGTGGAGATGACTGTGACTCCCATAGACGTGCAGAAGTTGTTGGTGCTGGATTGTAATGGATAGCAGATAGAGGTGGATCACTCTTTACTGGTGAGATCGGAGGCAGTGCGTGCGGCACTTGGTGATGTAGGGAGGATAGATTCTGGTGATTCTATCCGGCTGTCCCTGCTGAAGGATGTTATGTTGGACAGGGTGATTGATGTGGAGGACGGGCTGCAAGTGAGGCAGATGGCCCAGTTATTTCTTTTGGTGGTATTGGGAGGTTTCATGGTGGCGTCGAGCGGCGATGTCATCGATTTGTGGTTCTTGTCGTACCTGAGGATGTTTTTGAACATCCCTTTCTATGATTGGGGGAGTCTGACTTTGGCGACCCTTTACTCTTCTCTGGATGCATTCAGTCGGTGTTGCCGGCGGACCTTTACTGGAGCCACGTACCTTCTTGAGGTATTCTTAAGTTTACGCATTTCTTTTCATGCATTCGCATTTTCTTTTCACGCATTCGCATTTTCCTTATGCGTCTCCTTTTGAATTCTTATCTTTGACAGACGTGGTTTTATAAGGTGATTGGGTACAATACCCCGTTGATCGCTCTGAAGGACGACACTGTTAGGGACTTCTGTCGATTATATCGATGGTGTAAGGACAATCGGCAGTCGAAGGGATCTCTCTCTCTAGAGGCGGTGCGTCAGGTATTGAATGACCTGACCAGTGGTAGGGTAAGACTCTTTCCATCTTCAGTCTTGGTTGTTGTGCCTTCTGATCTTGTATTGATTTATGTCTGGTTGGAGATTTTTAGGTGACCTTTTATCCCTGGGGGATGACCATTCAGAATGAGGGGACGACCCGGGGGAACGCGCAGATGAGGCGTTTATTGGCGCGTGAGTTTTTCCACTCCTTGTATCTCGAGGAGAGGGTGGTTCGCCAGATTGCTGAGGAGGAGGTGGTGGTTCCACTTGCACAACCTCTTACGTTTATGAGGCGGGGAGCGACTGTTGTCGGAGGATGTGAGTATCGCGGTGATGATCGGTGAGTCCTACTTGTTGTACACTGATACGACTGCGCCGTATGACTATATGGACTTTGTGATGAGCTGGTTAATGGTGCCCAACATATATGATGCCCTGCCTTTCCCTCCTACGGGTTCGAGTCGGGCGGTGGGATCTTCCCATAGTGGCGATGGTCCGTCGGCATCTGCGGTAGCGACTTCAAAGGTTCCTTTTGTGCGGTTGCACACTCCTTCATATAACATCTGGCGGGCTGATGGAGAGATTGTTCTTATGCTGCATCGTCCTCATGCGATGGATCCGGAGGAGTTGGGTTTGACCGAGGAGGTCCTTCGACCTGCGGTATACCTTTATGTTCTTATCTTTCTTTCTTTTCTATTTTGGTCATCTCTCCTTTGATACTAATTTTGCCTTTTCCTTACAATAAGTTTGAGTGTCGTCCACTTGGTTAAGAGACATCAGAGATTGGATATCTTCGGCGACTGCCCATATTCGGGATGCGGTTCCCGTTCCTTCTTGCTTCGTGCCATCTTCTTCGTCTGAAGAGGACTCTGGCTTGGGTAGTGGTGGTGCATCGTCTCGCCGTAGGGGGAAGAGAACATGTCGCAGGGGTGAAAGCTCTTAGAGAGAAAGGTAGGTGAGAGAAAGAGAGAGAATGTGGGTTCGGGCTGAGTCCCATTGTTTTTGCTTTTTCTTTTTTATTTCCTGCGAAATTGATGTAACACAGAAGGCAAATAGATGCAATGCAATGGAGTTTTTTATTATCTTTTATTAATGATGAATGAATGCATGCACATGCGCTTTTTACTTTGCTGCTGAGACCGTGAAAAGCAATATTTTTTGGATTTTTTGAAGGAAAGTTTTTAATTAAAAGGGGAAATTATATAAGGAGGAAAAGGGATTTTGAAATTTTGTTGAGAATATCAATTTATTTTTATTGAGTTTTCTGATTTGACAAATGAGGAAAAAAGGGAAATTTCTAAAAATAGGGGGTTGTCGATCGGCAAGCACCCTATCCTGCCAATCGGTAGTTCAGTCTAGTCCCATCAATTCAAAGCTTTGATTGGTACCCTCTTCAGCCTTTTTTATTTTATGGGGTAGGATTACCTTCGATTTCTGCAGGGATTATGTCTCTTGTGAGGGTTCTCAAGTATAAAAAGGGGTAAAGGTGGAGTGTTTTCATCACACCTTCGCATTCTAACTTATTTTCCCACTATCTCTTAGCCTTGCAAAATGGCTCTCCCTAGTAGCTTTGAGTTTGCTAGCTACCTAGAAGCCTTGGAAGCAATGTGCTCTTATAATGTCGACTATGATACTTTCAACATGCATCGAGTCTCCTTGTGGCGCAATCGGCCTATTGAGTGGAACATGCTGATGGCGCTGGTACAATTCTAGTACCCCAAGGACCATGTATTCCGCTTTAGGTTGGATGAAGTTTGTCCTACCTATGAGGTATTTTATGCCATGCTGGGTGTAAACCCAGTGTTGCTGCGGCTTTTCCCGAATTTTCTCGTTCTCCCAGGGATTTGTTGGCTGGGCTTCTTCATATTTCACCTTTGATGGCCAGATCATTGGTTGGTAGAGGAATGATCTCCCTCCCGGCGGTGCTGCAGTCTGTGCATTTACGGGAAGCAGGTGATGTTGGCTATGCTGGAGCCGTTGCTCTAGGCCTAGTTTCAAAATTGTTGCTAGTGATTGTGGAACTGCTGGTGGACCCACAACTTGCAGCCATTACTTCGTGGATGTCATACCATCACAATCCTGCGGCGGTGATACTGGCGGAGACGCTGAATGGTCTGGATACCTGGTGAGAAGGTTGTTTTGACTTTATGAGGGGTAGCCCCGTGATGCTGTTCTTGTGGTTGTCTGAAAGACTCCGCTTGGTGACCCCTCCAGAATATCCTTTATCGGTTGTTACCAACTTCTTTTCGCATCACTTCTTTTATGTTGGCCTGGATATTGCAAGTTGGGAGAATTAGTTTGTGGAGCATGGGGCTCGGAGTTTGTACTGGTCAGTGCCTTAGTGGGGGCAGTTGCAGCTTGTTCTGGAGCTAGGAGAGTACTCATATATGCGGCTCGTTGGTCTCTGATATACCTCTTTTTATTTCCCTTGGAGGCTTCTGCGCCAATTTGGCTGGGCACAGGTTGTGCCACCTCGCACACTAAATTTCTTTTCGGTAGACATTTTGACCGAGCGCTTGTGTCTGTTGCTTGGATCTCTGTGGGAGAATTGGCGTCCGTCGACCCGTCCCTCTCAGTCTGTCGGGAGAGTTTGGCATGTCTTTGGGGATTATATGAAGTGGTTATGGAGGAGAGTAGTCATCAAGATGTTGGCAGTGGATACTGGACAATGGTGGTTTGTTTTATTTAACACCATGGAAGGGGGTGTTGTGGTTTTTTTGAAGTTGGTTCGGGCTTATCGGTCCATGGAGAGTTTATGGCACTCTATTCAGGCA
This sequence comes from Sambucus nigra, assembly GCA_949130495.1. Taxonomy (NCBI): domain Eukaryota; kingdom Viridiplantae; phylum Streptophyta; class Magnoliopsida; order Dipsacales; family Adoxaceae; genus Sambucus; species Sambucus nigra. The sequence goes on from OX422211.1 coordinate 84,185,085, forward strand.
GGGGAAATTTGGGGACCCCAGGATGTAGATGATGAGGGTACAGGCTCCTCTAGTAGTTGTGGGTAGGACTCTTGGAGAGTTTATTTGTGTAATAGGGAATATATGTGGGGATTTTATTTGGCTTTTTATGGTAGTAAGGGGAAGGGAGCTATCCGTTCCTTTTCTTATGTAATCCGTGCTGTAATTTCTTATTAATGAAATAAGCAAGTTTTTGATTATCTAGCTGTGCCTTTCGATGAATTTTGTAATTTTGAATTATCGATACCGATCACTAAGGCATACATAATTCTTTTGTTCAAGTTTTTGTTAGAATGAACTTCCGTTCTCGGAGATATGAAAAAGAATAGTATTTTGTGAAAAAAAGAAAGGGTCGTGCTCCTGTAAGATGTATGAGCTGCCTACGTACCTCTGACGATTTTGATTTTTTTTTGTTTTTCTTGAAAAATGTTTTTTTGTAGAGGATCAGGCCCACGTAGTTCTGGGTAGATGGAAATAAAGAGAGTTTTTTTTAAGAATAGAAGGGAGATGAGAAGAGTCGTAGCGGGCCGAGATTTCGGACTAGGGGTAGAATTTCTTGAGACGGTCCAGGTTGACTGGGCAAGCCATCTCCTCCCCATCTGGGTCAGTGAGCATGGCGGCACCGCCGGATAAGATTTTCTTCACAATGTAGGGGCCGCTCCAATTGGGCTTGAATTTCCCTCTGGGGTCCCAGATGGGTTCTATTATCTCCTTGAGGACTAAATCCCCTTCCCGGACACCGCGATCCATGACTCTCTTATTGAATGATCGCTCTATTCGGAGATGGTACCCATGTATGTGGTAAAGAGCTTTCAATCTCCTTTCATCTAGGAGGGTCAGCTCATCAAGACGGCTTTGGCACCAGTCTCCTTCATTAACTTTTCTTTTGAGCATGACACGTAGCGAGGGTACTTCTAGCTCCACATGTAGGACTACTTCCATACCGTAGACCAGAGAGTAAGGGGTAGCCCCAGTAGAGGTTCGAATTGAGTTTCGATAGCCCCAGAGGGCGTACGGGATCCGGTCGACCCAATCTCTACAGCTTTCGGTCATCTTACTGATGATGGCTTTGAGGTTCTTGTTAGCGGATTCAACTACACTATTGGTCTGAGGTCGGTAGGGAGAAGATTTGTGTATCTGAATCCCGTACCCGTTGACTACTTCTGTGACTTCTTCTTCGAAGTGCAACCCGTTATCTGACACTAACTCGTGCGGGACCCCATATCGGCAGATGATATTTTTCTTGAGGAATTTGGCCATTTTCTTAGCGTTCAATACTGCGTATGACTCAGCCTCGACCCATTTGGTGAAGTAATCAATGGCAACTAGGATGAACTCATGTTCGTTTGAAGCCTTTGGTGTAACCTTCCCTATGATGTCGACCCCCTAGGTGGAGAACGACCAGGGAGAGGTCATGTTGTATAATTCTCGTGGAGACAGGTGTTGAAGATTGGAGAACTGTTGGCATTTGAGGCACCTCTGGACATAGGTGGTGCAATCTTAGGACATGGTGGTCCAGTAGTAGCCCTGTCGGATGATCTTCTTAGCAAGCATGTGACCATTTATGTGGGCCCCACATTCTCCTCTATGGATCTTCTGCATTATTTTTTCAATCTCAGCCCTTGCGATACAGTGTAGATGAGTTCTATAGAAATTCCTCTTGAGTATAGTTTTATGACAGATGATGTACTGGGCGGCCAGTCTTTGAAGGGTTGTTCGGTCTTTCTTGTTGGAACCCTCGGGATACCTACCATGTTTAAGGAGGCGCCAGGTATCATACTACTAACAATCGGCTAGTTCGGGATCTTCGGTGGAGACAAGCTCAATATGGTAGCAGTGGGTTGGTTTATCTTGCTTTTGAACTAGGAAGGGGGTCATTGTTATTCCTTCGGGCATGTCGACCATGGAGGCAAAGGTAGCGAGAGCATCGTCTAGGTTATTCTTTGCTCGAGGTAGGCAATGGAAGGTGATATCTCAGAATCGGGAGGCTAACTCTTCTAAGTGGGCATGGAAGGGTTGGGGCTTTTCGTCCTTGACTTTCCACTTTCTGAGCACGATCTGAGCACTTGACCGATGATGAGGGCAGAATCCCCGTAGACATCAAAGTATTGAATACCTTTCTTGAGAGCAACTTTGAGGCCTACTGTGCATGCCTCCTATTTCGTGATGTTGTTGGTGCAAGGGAAATCCAATTTGATGCCGATGGGAGTGTGGGAGTCATCAAGGGCGATCATAAGTATCCCAACGCCATATCCCTTTTTATTGGCAGCGCCGTCAAAGAACATTTTCCCTCGAGGGTTGTCTTGAGCGGTGCAGAGGATATTTTCATCTGGGAATTCGGAGATCCAGACATCTGCTTCTTTTACGGGGTAATCAGTGAGGTAGTGAGAGATGTCTCTTCTTTTAATGGCTTTTTGCGTGACGTACACGATATCAAACTCGGTTAGGAGCATCGACTGGATAAGGCAGGTTTCTCAAGCAAGTATTTGATGGTATCCATTCAGGATACAAGTTTGATGGGGAAGGCAAGCATGTAGTGTCGCAACTTTTGGGTGACCCGGACAAGTGCGACATACGCCTTTTCCAAAGCAGTGTAGTTGACCTCGTACCCAACCAATTTGTGACTGTAATAATAAATGGATCTTTTTTTGCGGGAGTCTTCAAGGTATTGGGCTAGCAAAGCCCTAGCTGCAGTGTCGGTTATGGTTAGGTATAGGAGCAAAGGGAGACCAGGTTGTGGTGGCATGAGCACCGAAGGTTGGGTCAGATATTGTTTGATTCGGTCAAAAGCTTCTTGGCAGGCCTTGTTCCAAACCTTAGTTGAATCCTTTCGGAGGATCTTAAAGATCGATTCACAGATGGAGGTTAGCTGGCTGATGAACCGGATGATATATTGCAATTTCCCAAGAAAACCTTGGACTTCTTTCTCTGTTCGGGGCGGTGGCATCTCAAGTATGGCCTTCAGCTCTGCGGGATCTGCTTATATCCCCTTCTCACTGACCATGAATCCCAAGAGTTTTCCCTTTGTAACGCCGAAGACACATTTTTGTGGATTGAGTCTCATCTGATACCGTCGCATTCGTTCGAAGAATTTTCGGAGAGTGGGAACACGACCTTCTCTAGTTTTGGACTTGATAATCATATCATCCACATAAACCTCAACTTCTTTGTGAATCAGATCATGCAGGAAGGTTGTGGAAGCCCTTTGGTAGGTAACCACAGCATTCTTGAGACCAAGTGGCATGATGGTGTAGCAAAAGGTTCCCCATGGGGTGAGGAATGTGTTTTTTTCTTAGTGGTCTGGGTGCATCTTGATTTGGTTGTATCCGGCAAATCCGTTGATGAATTACTTGAGAGCATGACTGGCTGTGTTGTCCACGATCATGTCGATATTGGGTAGCGAATAATCATCCTTTGGAGAAGCTTTGTTTATATCTCGATAGTCTACACACATTCTAACCTTCCCTCCTGATTTCGGCACAGGTACTATGTTGGCTAGCCATGTGGGATATTGGATCACACGAATGAAGCCCACGTTCAACTGTTTGACCACCTCTTCTTTGACCTTGAACGACCATTCGGTGCAGAGTTTTCTCAATTTTTGTTTGATCGGATTGTAATTTGTGGGAGTCCGTTAGCAATTCTTTGAGTTGTGCGCGCTCCTGCTCGTCAAGGACAACCCTTATCCTAATATCACCCAGTTGGCTACTAGAACCAAGATTAATAACAATAGTTTCTTCTTCATTAACTTGAACGCGGTTATGTTGTTTATTATTAACCTTATTTAGATGAGTTAAGAATTGTTCATTTGCAAAATCATCATCATCAAAAGTTCGATTAGAATCCAAACAATTAATGTAAGGCACAACAAGATACTCAAAATCTTTGTTTATTTCATTGATAGGAAAAACAGCATTGAGAACCTTATCAAAAGAGGTCTCGATTACATTTGAACAAGGATAGACAATAGCAGAAGAAATAGGGTAAACATTGTGGTTAGGGGATATTTTAAGAGGTAGAACTGGCGCAGCATGCTAGCCGAGGAGCGGTGTATTAGCAGCTTTGATTAGATGGAATGGATCCATTGATGTAGTGCCTGAATGAACCATGCAGAGTGCCAACCCTAGTTTCTGTAAGTTAAAGGAATCTTCTAAATCACTTTCCTCAGTCTCTTCGATATCTTTGATGAGCGATTGTACTTGGTGTTGGAAATTTTCGGCCCATGGGTAGCTATCTTGGAAAAAGATCTCCATTCCAGGCTTCATCTTCTTGTCTGTGTGGTCATACCATGGTTCTGGAAAATCGCAAAAGGGGAAGTCTTCGCCTTTTTTGATGAATCGTCCATTCAAGGAGTCTCATGGGATAGTTGGGATGTAGTCTAACCTTCTCTTTGGTCGATGCTGGTGGATCATTCTGAGATATTGTTCTGATGGTTGATACCCCAAGCCACAAGGAGGGGAATCTTTCTTTAGTTCGATGGGCTTAAGTATCCCTTATTTTCGTTGCCCTAGCCCTAGTTCGGTCATGAAGTGCATGTTTCTGAACATCTGAATCACATTGACATTGCCATGAGGGTCATATTCTGGACAAACCATTTCTTTGAAATCGCCCCCTACCGGGAGTAGGAGTGGCTCAACTCGAAATCCTGATAGGAGCATATCATTTGACCCATGCTGTATCTCAAGGATTGGACTGTTGGTTCTTGCACCCTTGACATTTTCATCGTCACCCAAAATGGTGATGACTCGTCCGTCGACGAAGAACTTCAATTTCTGATGGAGTGAGGAAGACACACCCTTGATACTGTGGAGCCAGGGTCATCCGAGCAACAGGTTGAAACAAGCTGGGATGTCTATGGCTTGGAATTCAATGATATAGTTTATAGGGCCAACCCCTATTGTTAGTTTTATGGATCCCATCATCTCCCGATGAGTATTATCGTAGGCACGTACATCGGTGGAGGTTTGAGCGAGTTCGCTTTCTTTCAGGCCTAAACACTTGAAGGTTCTCAGTGGGAAGACATTCAAGGAGGATTCGTTATCAACAAGAGAGAGTGGCACGACCTTCCCCATAACTTCGACAGAGATGTTGAGTGCATGATTATGATTCGGCCCAATTATGGGGATTTTTTCTTCAAAAAATGACAGCATTCGGGTAGAGGTAAAGGATCTGACCTGATTTACTGCGTCTTCTGGTGTGGTAGAAGGAGTAACTTTGGGTCCAGTGAGCAGCTTGATTAAAGCATTTCTGTGCAGCTAGGAAGACATGAAAAACCCCCATAGAGTGATTTTAGCTTGAGTTTTCTTCATTTGATCGAGGATCTTTCTCTCCTCGACGGTCATCTCTAGCATATGAAGGTTTTCAACGCCCTTCCCTTTGTCATTTGCTGGTAGTGAGCTTGGAACCTGGTAATGTCTCCCTGATCTGGTCATGTGATTTACTGAAGAAGGCAAGAACATGAATCCCGTTTCCTTGTCAATCTCAGGTTGTTCTGTCACCCTGTTTATTTCTTCAAGGAGTTCTTCAAATGATATCATCCCACATATATCGGCTACTGGGCCAGTTCTTCCTGAAGCTTGTTCTTCACTCGAATCTTCGAATTCTTCCCCCCATGCGGTGGAAATAATTCTGTCTTTCCATGTAAAGTCAATGCATTCCACAACCTCAATGGCTTCTTCATACATGTTTTCCCATTCTGTGGGGATATGTATGTTTGAAGGGACCAAGCGCCCTTGTAGCTTTAAAATGTCAAGTAACCCAGTGATACTACAAATGTTGTTGGTTTGCCCGAATAATTCCGCCATAATCCAAAAAACATCATCTAGACTGACTTCATTGGTTGGTACCACCCACTTGTCTGAATCTCAGGCCCATTTCTCTGCTTCCAAGAACAGTGTACTAAATTTTTGCCAATCGATGACCATCTGTGAGGGCATTTTCAGCCCGAACTCTAGGAGTTGGTTTAACACCTCTGATAATTCCATATTTCCATTTTCAGAGAGGGTACGGACAACGATGCATGCTCTGGTGAGGAGTGACAGTGACTGCACAGTGAGGCTAATAGGGTGTAGGAGGAAATATGGGAAAATTTAAAGAGGTTTAGGAAAGTATATGTCCATGATTTTAGTTGAGGGATCGAAATGTGAGTTTTCTTCTAAGAAGATGACATTAGTATGATTTGGGAGTGGATTGTGAGTAGTGTTTGGCTTAGGATTGGCTGGTGGGGCGATGGTACCCCGGTCAATGAGATCTTGGACTATGTTTCAGAGGTTAAAGCATTGGTCGGTGGTATGGCCAGCAGTTTGGTGAAAGGCGCAATGAGCATCGACCTTGAAGTTTCTTGGGAGTGGATTTGGCAATGGATGGGGATCCAAGGGTTTGATGAGGTTTTGACTTAATAGGGCTTGGTAAACTTTGGAGAGGGGAGCATGGAGCTCAGTGTATTCCCTTAGGATGGGGGCAGGGCGGCTTTCTGGGGCCCATGATGTGGTTGGTTGAGAGATGTTGTTGATGGTTGAGACTGTAGCATTAGCAGGCTTGTCATACTTTCTAAGGGTGAACTGTTCGGACACCTTTTTTGGTTAAACCTCTGTTTTAACAAGGCTTTCCTCGATTTCTACTCCTGCTTCTCTGAGAGCTCGGAAGTGGGGATAGTATTATCCTCCCATCGTCGCTCGAACATAGGGCAAGAAGTTCTTCTTCACTATGTTGACATGTTACTCTTTAGATGGCCGATTGGTCATGGTAGCTGCCTGCTCCCTCCATCGAGTTGTGAAGTTACTGACTGATTCCCCAAGGTTCTATTTGAGAAGCTCTAAATCACGACGAGTGACCTCAATCTCTTCGTTGTATTTATACTGTGATATGAATTCTCGGGCTACATCCTCCCAGCTACGGATTCTGGATTCCTCGAGAGATAAAAACCATCGGAGAGCACTATCCTTCAAAGTTTGTTGAAACAATTGGGCCATCACTTCTTCAGAAGCCCCTAGTAGAGTCATGGAACGATGATAACTGCGAAGATGAACAATCGGGGGTCCACTCCCTCCGAACTTCTCGATATTTGGCATCTTGAACTTCTCAGGTAACCTCGCTTTAGGATAAGGAGACATGTGGGTGTAGTCCATGTAATTTCGAGAGATTATGACTTGGTCGAACTTCTTAGTGAGCATCTTAAGATCCTCTTTGACTTTATTCAACTCCTCCTCTTTTGGATCAACGACCATAGGCGGGTTAGCCACAGGCTGGGCAATATTTGGCATCGGAAGCTGGGCAGGCGGTGGCCCATTAACAGGAGGGGCATGTGGAGCGTGCTGATATTCTTCGAGAACCCAGATAGGCTCGGGGGGACCTATAGCATGAGGGAATAGGGCCTAGAGCTATTAAGGAATAGGAACCTGATTTTGTTGCATCTCTCGGACCTCAGTTTGGAGGTTGTCAATCTTGGACACGAGCTGAGCTAGGACTGCCGTCAGATCCGACTGTATGACTATTACTTGATCTGTATTCTCCATGGAAAGTGGATGGATTTTGGACTCGAAAGAAGTAGTAGCGGAACAGATGAAACTCCGGGGTGATTTGACTGAAGACCGAAGCCAATAAGGAGCCAGGCCAAGGGCTTGCGATTGACTTGAGAAGGCGTAGAATGGGATTTATTTATTTTTTAGAAAAAGGGAGGAAACTATTTTTGGATTTTTGATAAAGAAGGGAGATATGTTTTCAGAGATGGAACTCAGCATGATTATTACGATTATTATGTTCTCACTTGTATTTAATTCTCCTAAATGCAATGCCGGACGGGACCCGAGCCTGGAAAAGTGGGATTTTTAAGATATGCAAAGCTACGGCTAGACTTGTAACCAGGCTCACGGACAGGGTCCCATTTTAAAAATGCACCAAAATTTGGGCGGCAGGCCGACCCAAAATTTCGACGGAGTTTCGAGTTGAAACTGGTAATCTAAAGTGCGTGTCCTAGGTTTGACACCTATATATGGGTACACAGTTGGTTGGGTGAATCAGAATGGGTTCCCCCTTTTGGCGTGACTTCCACGATACACATCTTAATCTTGCGGGCAATCGGTACATGTGGACAAGCCATTTGATATACCTGAGTGTACATGAATTGCCTCGCTATATACCTCGTGGGGACGGTACGTATGAGAGCGAATTCGATATACTCGACGTAAGTGAATGAATTCCCTGTGATATACCTCTCGTCATGACTTCGGTCAAGCGGTACGATGTGGGGGAACCGTTCGATATATGTCGAAGGTACTTGGCCAATGGAAGGTGAGAGTCATATCGCTTAGGCTAACTTCGCCCTGCCGGACCAGTGCCCATCATGAAGTGACCCTCCAGTTATTGGGTAAAATTTGGTCAATAACAATGCTCTTTGGTGATGTCGTGTGAATCATGCATGATTCTCTTATTAGTATCTTATGATGAGAATGCTTTTCTTGATTATGCCAAACAGGGAGCAAAGTAAAAGTACCAAAGGTATGGGTGATGCGTACAACACGTGGACTTATGTGATCCTAGTTGCATGTGGTGTGAAGTGTACATGGAGAATTTTCTACAAGTGTGTGAACAAAAGTATAAGCACGGGATACACATGAAAACGGGGAACATGCAGATATAGGGGAAATATAAACAAATATAACATCCATATAAATAGAGTCAAGCCCTCAAAACATATAAGTCCCCAGCAGAGTCGCCACTGTGGCCATCCCCGATCCTCACCGCGAGTGGGCACGTGAAGGGAGGATCCTCGGGTCCTGCGCATCCCTCTTCGGAGCGCTTAGGCCGGCGTCGTTTGAGATGAGGTGTAAAAATGTAAAGAGATTTAGAGTCGCTAGTCTATTTTACTCAAAACAGAAAAAAGAAAAAAGGGAAGCCATCCCAAAGGACGGCATCCAAAGACATACTGGTGCATACGAAACCAAAATGATTCGAGAAGGGTTCGGAGGCTAAGTTATGAAATGGGAAGGTGTTAGGCACCCATTACGTACTTTCGATCTCTCATGGATATTTGCTATTTTCCTTTATTTTCCTCGTGATATGTATGCAAGTGTATATATATGGTGGAGATAGGAATCCTCGACTTGTATCATGGAAGAGATAAAGTGAGTCATCCATAGGAAGGTATAAAAATAATATTAGAAAATAAGATTTACGTGATTAATCTTACGTTGATCGTTATAATGAAACGATAACGCATATGGAGCAATACGTTACTAAGAACAAGTATATAGAATATAAGAAAATTGGATTTAGAGAAGATAAAAAATGAGGGAGAAAGTGAGAATAGGTCTCGAGTCTCGGGTTTTACCCCGAGATGCCTACATAGCCTATAAAGGCATCAAAGTCTAAATAGTTCGCATACAAAACGAGGGGTGGGGTTTATCCCATAAATCCAAATGGAGGATCTCTTATTTGTGAGTGTGTGTGTGTGTAGAAAAAAGTGTTTTAGTTGTGAGAAAAGTATGAGAATCCCTATTTGGAATTTATGAGCAAACCCTCTTTTTCTTATTTTTTGTGTTTTATTTATATGAAAATAAGAGATGTGCAATAATACTAAATAAAAAGTATATTAGGATGTGTGAGATGAGATAATAAACGTGCTAAGTAATAAAATAAGTTATTAAGAATTTAAGAGAATTTAAGAGAAAGTCGAGAAAGTTCTTGAAGATCTTGATCTTGAATGTTGGGGAACAACCCTTGCACTTGGATGATGATGGAGAGTGGATAATTCACCAAGTTTGATGAAAAGGATGATGAAAAGTGGAAGTTAGAAAGGGATTTGGATGTTGAAATCGCACTGTCTTGGAGAGAGATTTTTGGGATTCGCTGAGAGCGATTATTTTCAGATCTGGTCCTGCCTATCGGCACCTGCCGATAGGCAGGGTCTGGAACCTGCCATTTGACAGTGTGTTTCAGGCCTTTTCGAAAAATTGGCTACCGAGGGCAAATCGATGGTCAAAATCGTGCGTGGGGTAGACCGTTGGAAAGGTAATTCAGATACCTTTGAAAGTCCTTTGGACCTCTCCTGGGTTCGGGAGTTGACTTTGGGTCAAATATGGCTCAGAAGCGTTTGTCGGTCCATTGGATAGGGAATCATTCGGACGCAAACGGATCGTTCGTCCGCATGGTAAGTTCGAATCGTGCATGGGGTGGAACGTTAGAAAGGTTAGGAGATGTACTTCGACATTCCAAAGTGTTTGGCCCGGCTTGGGGAGTTGACTTTTGTCAACCGGGCCCTGGAAGCATTCGGTGACCTCTTAGAATCAAATGGATCGTTCGTCCGCATGGTAAGTCAGAATCGTGCAGGGAGAGGACCATTGGAAAGGGGTTTCAGTGCCCTTCAAAGATTCATTCAGTCTCGGTCGAGCTGAAGAGTTGACTTAGGCCAAACAGAGCCCGGGAGCTCCCAATGGCCTCTGGATCAAGTTTTGGACACAAACGGATCGTTCGTCCGCATGGTACGTCGGAATTACACACGGAGTGGACCATTGGAAAGGGATTTTAGTGCCCTTCGAAGATTCATTCAGTCTCGGTTGTGCTGAAGAGTTTGACTTTTTGGTTAAACGGAGCCTGGGAGTGCCCGATGGCTTCTAGGTCAGTACTCGGGGTATGACCCAGGGTTTGTAGTGATGAAGGAAGGTACTAGGGACCTAAGGAGAGTTAGGGGGTAACAAAATGGGGTGTCTATAGTTATATTCTTATTATGTTTTTCACCCTTTGTCCAATTGAGATAAAATGGGAGAGAGATATTTGAGTTCATCAAGACAATTATTATAAAAACTTGACTAATTCTAGATCTTTGCCATTAGTTACAATATTATTTTTCAGGAATCAGAATCAGATCTTCTTAGGGTATTGGTCTGTTCATAGTTGAGTTGTGTACTTTTTGATTTCTAAGAAATGGGGTAGTTAGAATTTTTGTATAGGAATAAGTTTTTCTTATTTTTTTTTATCCCCACGAGTCCTAAATGCCTCAAAGGAGATTTTGTCTGTCATTTCCAAAGGATATATTGAAGCACACTATATAGTTGACTCATTTGAGTCTTCACTACAAAGGAGCCTCAACTAGTTTGGAAATGTAGACAAAATTGAGTCCCTCCTTCAACTACATCATAACTTTTTCATATGATATATCATCATCAACAAAAGATCAAGTTAAACAGATAGAAAACCAACACACTCAACACATAGGATTGAATTTCATCTCATATTTGATTTATATGTGTTAATTGGGAATTAAAATGAATTTTCTACAAATTTTAGGAATTTAAAGTAATTAAAATCAATTTTTAAAATAATTAAAATATGGTTTAAATTGTCTTGGTCATAAAATATCTATTCTAAAAGTTCCTAAAAGATGGATTGGCAAAATCGACACAAACTAATGTAGTTTAAAGTTGAATTTTAAATAAACCAAAAACACGCATTTTATAATCGATATTATCTCTGCACGTGTTTGCCTGAGATTGGTTCAAAGTGTGTTTGTTTACACTCTCATTTGATGCACCTAATCTTGACCGTTGGATCTTATTGATCTATGGCCTGCATGTGTTCAATTATAATCCTTGTGCATCCCATTTTAACCAATCAGAGAGTAGTTTTATGTGGTTAATTATTAGCCCTTAGATTTGAATTTAAATCGTTGCATTAATCTAAGCCGTCCATTCCCTTCGATTTTTCGGACCCTTCTAAGCTTAGTATAAATACATATCCTTGGGTCCCCATTTGAAGACTTTGGCATTTTCGTCAGTCGAAAGAAAAAGAGGGAATATAGAGAGGAGAGAAAATAAAATAGAGAGAAATCGATTTTCATACAAAAACTCTACCAAAATATTTTTAGAAATTCATTGAGAGTTAGGGTTTCATATTCCTCACTGTTTTAATCTCTCTCTCAATAGCCTCACACGATTTTGGATCTGATTTCTTTTTAGAAATTTATAGCTATAAAATCGAGTGATACAATTCACGTTTTAGGTCTTACGTTATTTTTGATTTCTTGTTTGAGAAATCATATTTTCTTATCGGATACTATTTGTAAAAAGTTTTAAAATTATTTTTATCCAACATCTCTCATTTTTGCAAAACTTAAATCATGACTTGAATATTTTAGATCTGAGAAACTTTTCACTTTGAGTAATTGTGTTTATAAATAAGTTCGAAAGATCTGAGTTTTAAAATCCTACAAGCATTAAGATCTTGCGATATTTTTACAAAAAGAACGAGTATAATTTTAGAAGTGTGAAAGGGACTTCATATTTAGATCGTTTGTAATTCATAGGATTCGTATGTAATTAAGTGTGTGTGAGTACATGCATATCATTTTAGGCACATCACTCACTACATTGTCACCCACAAACACTAATGTGTGTTGTTGGTTGAGAGATTTCAACTAATGAGTCGACATCATGTGAAAGGAGAAAGGGAACAGAGCAAGGAACAAAGAAAGGACAATCCAGTTTCTTGAAGAAGAAGTAAGAAAGGATACCCAGAAGGAGTGGAATCTCGGTTAGGTATATTTCTAGATTTATAATAGGAATTTATTGTCTGATTTGTTATAGGCTTGTAACCTAAAACGTTTATAGTGGAATTTGATTTTGTGGCGTAGAGGTCACCATTGATGTTTCCCCAATCGGGTGGGGTTTTACCACGTAAAAAATCCTTATCTCTTGTGTGTGCTTTTTAATTCTTCATTACTACATTCTGCAAATTAGACTTAAGTTTATTTTAAAAACTAATTCTTAGAGACTTAAAGAAATTGTTTAATAAACTGTTTTACACATCTTGTGTACTTAATAAGATTTTTATAATAGTTTCTTCAAAAAGTATTTATGGAACTCATTAAACCTTTTTAACTGTATTTAAAATAACATAGTGAGGTTTTTCATATAGGGTCTCGGGTAATTTATGGGTCGACCGGGCAAGTGAAAAGTCAATTTTTGACCTTTGGATTTCCAACCCATGAAGAGATACGGGATTAGTTGTATTACAGATAACTCTTTGGCTAGTTAAATAGAGAATTAAAAAATTAAATTGAGAGGAAACCAAGGGAGAGAAAGTGTGAGAGTTTTTATACGAAAGTGAAGAGTTTCTCAAGGAGGTAAAGGGTCTTAGAGGAGGAGAAACACCTAGAGACACCTTGCAATACCACCATACACCACCTAAATTTAGGAATAACGAAGAGGAGGAACTCACATTATCTTCTTCAAAGGAAATTCAGAATCATCCTGAGAGGCAAGTTGTTTAAACTTGTTTAATTATGAGTTTGTAGAAACACATGCTAGATTATAGGAGTTTTGGATAAAAAACCATGTTTAGGAAGTTTTGAATTGAGATAATATCAATTGGGATTATAGAACTCATGATTAGGATTATATATTTTATTGATGATTTCAAAATTTGAGGAAAGCATGTGATTTAATTGGAGATTAAACTATCTAATTAGAAACAAAATGAACTCATACAAATTCGAAAGTCAAACGCATGTGAAATCATTTTAGAAAATTTTGAACATTGCTTGTTGATTTTAGGTATATTTTAAGTGGAAATTGGTACTGTTCATGCGAGTGCCGGTATAAAATCATGTTCGAAACAACTTTGTAGTTTTAAGTTTCTTCAAAATCGTATCAAGAAAGCGTCAAATCAACATTTTATATTTCTAGGCAGAATGTAACTTTATTGAGAAAAAGGATTATTGAGAATTAAATTATAATTTAGGCTTATTATAATGATTCCAGATTTTGGACCAATAGGTACGGGTTGAGGGTAGCTACTGAAATAATTAATTAAATTATTTAAATCCCTTTAGTTAACAACATATATTAGGAATAATAGGAAATGGAAATAAAATGTGAATAATTAATTTACGGGATAAAATTAAAATATACTCTATATATGTATAGGTTGAGTGCATGTGTATATTATGTTAATTGTGATATTATGTGTAATGTTATACCTAGCTATTTGATACCACAGAAGGTTATGCATAGTAGGCAATCCTATCTTTGTGTGCCCATTAGGGAGGATTTGGATTCTTGCCCCAGAACTTAACACTTACGTTGTCATTACCTTGAGAGATGTTAGTATATTAACGGTCATTTGGATGCGTTAGGTATGTACATCATCCTTATGGTGTTAAGGGTTATGTTCGCCTCCATTATATATTATCGTTTTATAGGTTGAGGTGTCACACGTAGTCTTAGTCCTTAATTTGGTACATGAGGTACGTAGGGACTAGATAGCAAAGTATGCATGCATTGCGAGTTTGATCATTTAGATGCCGTATTCGTATATGTATAAATTAGATAATGTAATCTATACATATAAATAAACTTGTGATAGTCTACTCTATTGTGTGTTGTAGAAGTGATTATTGTGAATGTTTAAAATGTAGATTAAGTATGTGAACCTAAGCGGTTAAAATAATGAGAATAAAATAATTAAGAAAGTAAGATAATACTAACACATCTAAAGGGAGATACAGACGGGTTAAGAGATTTATATAAATTAATAATGATTAATAGAGTGGTTTGTAGTTAGTTAGGCGGGTATCTTAACAAGGAAGGAATATTAGAGTACTTTAAGTCTACACATTAAGTGAGAGGCGATGACTTATGTGAGAGTACACACATCTAACATGGATATTTACATTACTAATAATACAACATTTTAAACACTTGTTAAATATTTTTATATCATTTTCGGGGCTCTGACGTAAATCAAATCTATTATTGCAAAACTTTTTAGGTGTCCAACCACAGGACGCCAAGGTTAGGAGATTCATTCTAGAGTTTACGTGTTGTAGTGTTGTGGATGCTTCTTTGACGTATCTATCATTCTTGTCATCAACCTTGTGATTCAGTATTTCCATTCGAGTGTATTTGCTCATTGTCTAGACTTTACATTTGGTTTTTAGTATTACTTTTATACCGGCCGATTTGTCTCGATATTGTAGTTGGCTTGTATGAAGATTTGGATTTTGATGTGTTATCCTATTAATATTCTATTCAGTTTATTGTGATCATTAATATTAAGATGGTTCTGTTGTTTAATTATTATTATTCTTTAAAAAAAAATATTTTTTGATAGTGATGTTAATAATGGACCATTTATGAATCCTATTTAATTTAATAGTAGACTGATCACCTAATATTTTAATTATTGGGGTGTCAGAGATGGTTTCAGAGCATCAGTTTCTAGTGTCTTTAGGAATTTGTGCGGACTTATTACGTTTCAGCATGGTGTCCTTTGATATAAAGCTTTATATTAGGACTTTTTTTTTTCATAATGCGGAATTTATGTCTTCAACTTTAGTGATAAAAATAGATAGTAGATTTATAAAATTCTCAGATGCCTCCCAGACATGTATCAAGGGCTGGTATAGTTAGCCAGGGCCGCAATAGGTTCAAGCACAGGAAACCTTACAGTTGTAGACATTGCCGCCATTGTTTCCCAAGAAGTAAACGTAACAATGAATGCTCAATAGGCCCCTCAGGCACACTTCAGCAACATACGATTTAGGTACAATGATTCCTAACTGCAAGGAAGAGAGTTCTTGATGCCTTTATGGAAGGCCACCTTCTAGGGTTTCAGGGGAGTTCTGATGTAGTAATAACTTTCCAATTAAACAAAGATATCTAACGACAATTATGTATGTTCGAATGTATTGATAAACAAAAGTAGATACTGCCTACCTTTAAGCTAGTAGGGGCAGTACTGCAATGGTGGGAATCAATCACTACTATATAGGAGTGAGATGCTATGACTATCCAGGAGTTCTGGGCGCGGTTTGGCCGCAAGTACTTTCCTCCTACCAAACTCAAATGAGGTGGAAATCTCTTAGTATTTCCTAGGAAGAAAAAACCATGACAGAATACAAAGGGTAATTCACGTGCTTGGCCGACTTTGTGATTGATGATTTTAATACAAAGGCTAAGAAAGAGGAGCATTTTGTAGAGGGTTTGAATTGGAGAATTCAAAAACATCTATTAGGTAATCCAGCCTTGTTGACTTACTCAAATATGGCCAATGCAGCCTTATTGCATTATGCTAGTCAACGTCTTTACGTGAAGGGGAGATAAGAGGAGTTGTGAACCTAGCTAGCCGAGCAAAACTAGGGGTAGTAGCACCAATGGGAGTTCTCAAAATCAGCAAAAGTAAGGTGAGCAGAATTCTCATCCAGGGGATTACACTAAGAAAATTCATTCTAGAGGATTCAGACCTGGACAATATGGCTTCATAATGGCCATCAATGCTAAGGTAATAGCGATAAGGGCCAAGAGGGTTAAGGTTTGAAGGGCCAGAAAGGAGGACAATTATATGGTAAGTGCTTTATTTGTGGAAAGTATAGCCACAAGTGATATACCCATATAAACCCTCGGCCAGGCCGAGGGTGTCCTCCTCTAAGATGAGGGCTTAGGCCTAGGACGAGTCCAATAACCACGGCTCCGTCACAGGAAGAATCGGCCATGAACGACCCTTCAAGGGACCGACCCCTCATCATGGCTCAGATGATTCTTCAAGGGGTCGATCCCTCGTCATGGCCCAGATGACCCTTCAAGGGGTCGACCCCTCATCATTTCATGGACAACCCTATGAGGGTATGACAGTACAAGGCCCAAACTAGGCTAGACTCGTTGCCAGCAGGAACTTTTCCCTCGGCCTCACATCATAGGCCGAGGGTGACATCATTACAGCATGTGATTTAGGAGACGCGTGAAACAGTGCGCGTGGGACTCCTATGGCACATAGACAAGACCTTTATAATAATATCACCCCCTCACGTGAGGGAATATTATGTCATCATTAATCACAGGTGGCACCTCCAGGTGTCGGCAGGGGATTGGCTAGATCATAACTCACATGCACCATGCATGCTTGGGGGGTACACTACTCCCCCAAGACCTATATATACTTGTCACCTACAACCTTGCAAGGGGATCGATAATTGTAACCCTAGCTAAAACTCTGCTTGTACTCAGTAGAGAGAGAGTGAGCTTATGTGCATTGTATCCAAGGCCATTAGTGCCCATATTTAGTGGATCACACAGTCACAATGGATGTAGGCCTAATTGCCTGAACCACTATACATTATTGTCTTATTCCTCTTATACTCATCCCCTTCTATGAACTTACACACACATATATCTCTATGGTTGCCATTATTATTTACTGTTTGATTTCATCATCACTTATCTGGTGGTGCTGAATCTTAGCATCATCGGTTTGGCGTCGTCTATGGGAACGAGAAGACATCTCTTCCTTTATACAGCTTGAACTCACCGGGCACTCTGGTGGTGAACCAGTTCTCCCCCTTTGAGGAGCTATTTCACCATTGAAAGAGACCCATTAAGTTTCTCAAGATCATCAGTCTTTTGACCATTCAGCTCTCTATAGCTCAAACATATGGCACCGGAGATGCTACCACCACCACCACCTTCTCCATTGGATAGTGGAGTATGACCTAGTTCTGGTCAGGCACCACCTCAATCTGAGATGGATGATGTGGTAGTCGCCATGAAGTCTTTGGCAATAAGCCATCAGATTATACAGGAGCAATTTACAGCTCTTTGCCAAAACATACTAAGACCTTCAGAAGTCTCACTGAAGATGATTACTCCGATAACATCTCCAGGGCAGCATGAGGCTAGGGGACCACCCCAGGCACCACGCAAAGACTTGCCACCTCCACAGCAGAGGAGGGATGTTACCGACCCCCGTCGTCTACGCCCGGGGAGTCAGGGAAACCCTTTCCCTGAAGACAGGTATGATGATCTGGAAGGGGGGGAGGCGCCCGTAGAATGCTAGGATCCGTATGAGGTCTCCAACAATACTGGGCGAACTATCCAGGAAATCAGAGGGAAGTGTGGAAGGCAAAATCCCGACGATCGCCCAAGGGGCTCTATTTTTGATCGCCTGAGAAGGGGGTCGGCCTTTGAGAGGCTAGGCCTAGTAAATGACCTGCGGGAAAAATTATCCCGGTCGATAAGTTTTGCGAGGTCCAGGAGGGAGGCAGTAGATGGCTGACCCCATAGGGGCCGACCCCACGGACAAGACGATGGTCAGGGAGAAGTAAACAGCCGACACAGACCTGCCGCAGCATAACCCTCCATTCACCTCAAAGAGGCGGCAGGGGATAACATCGGCCAAGCCGACCCTATGAGGCCCTAGAACGACTCGATCCAAAGGTTGGAAGATAAGATGGGCAATATTATGAAGAGCCGAGACCCTCTTCAGAGAGGATACTCCATAGGCTCACCCTTTGTGGCGAAGATAGTCAACTTCCCAATGCCATCTAAGTTCAAGCCACCAGTGGTCACCCCACGGTATGACAAGAGTACCAACCATATCCATCATCTTGAGATGTACCAATCAGCGGCATACATATACTCTATCTCAGATGAGATGAGGTGTCGTGCCTTTTCTAGTACTCTGACTGGGGCTGCACATGTCTGGTATATGTCCCTTCCAAAGAACTCCTTTGAAAGCTTTAAGCAGTTAGCAGACCGTTTATCCATAACTTTTGCTTTGGAGTGAGGCCACAAAAGAAGACCACACACCTGCTCTATGTTAAGCAGGGAAAGAATGAGAGCCTAAGAGACTACATAGCCAGATTCAACAAAGAAAAGTTAGAGGTCAAAGATTACGAGGAGAGTATAGCCATGACATCCCTCATTGGAGGACTCCAGAAGGGGAACCTATTATGAAAGCTTGCTGAAGACCCTCTGAGGATAATGGCTGAATTGTTGTCGATAGCAAGAAAGGTGATGAATGCTGAAGAGGTGATGGCCAACAAATACGAAGATGAAAAAGGAGGCACTAGTGGGGGTAAGTACCAGAAAAAGAATAAAGAGGGGAAGAAGAGGCCTGCAGACAACAAGTTCACTGAATACACCCCTTTGACGGTCAGTTGCGAACATATTCTCAATGAGTTAAAGAGTGATCGGTCCCTGAAGTGGCCTGAGAAGTTGAGGTCATCCCCCCACAAGAGGAACAAAAACCTGTGGTGTGAATTTCACCAAAACCATAGCCATGTGACGGACATGTGTTTTGCTCTGAAAGAAGAAATTGAAAAAATGTTAAAAGAAGGGAAGTTAAGGAAATACGTTGACAAGAATGTTTTCAAGAGGGGCTGAGGGGACGACCCCAGGAAGAAGAGAGGTTACACGTGTAGAGACGAACCTCCAAACTGACAGGATGACCCTTCAGATGATGAGGATGACCCTGACCTCCCATCGAGAGATAAGCACGGTCCTGTGAAAAGACTTAATATGATCTCACTGGGTGTTGGGATGATCTCTGGGGGTCTAGCTAGAGGAGGGTCAGAGGTCGCAGACATGAAGGCCCATGTAGTTGAAGCCAAGTCAGTGGTCAAAGTTATATACTCAACCTCTATGGAAGTAAAGTCAGAAAAGAGAAAGAAAGTTGACATGGATACCTTGATAGTGGGATTTTTAAGAATGGACTTCAAATGCCTCTTATCCCCACATGATGACCCTCTCGTCATCACTAGTAGAGTACACGGGTGCGAGGTGCCAAGGATCCTAATAGATGGGGGTAGTTCTGCAGATGTGATGTTCTGGCTGTGCTTTAAAGCCTTGGGTCTCAATCGTGTAAGGCTCATCTCATACCATCACCCCTTAATTGGTTTCAGTGGGGAAAAAGTTCATCCTCTAGGAGTATATGAGGCCGATGTTAGGATGGGGGACGAGTGGAAAAGATGGCTTACCAAGAAGGTCAACTTTTTTATGATGGATGACCACGTCTTCTCAGCCTACAACATTATACTAGGGCGAGTGGGCCTCAAGGAATTTGAGGCCGTACCATCCACGGTTCATCAGATGGTAAAATTCTCGACCCCTTATGGGGTAGGGGAAGTTCAGGGAGACCAAACTACGGCACAAAAATATTACTTCAAATCCGTCAAAGAAAGAAAGGCGCATAAGAAAGCAACAACCACTTATAATATTGATACCCTCGACCCCAGAGATGAGACCAAGCTGAAGAAGGGAGAGGCCGCAGAAGAGGTAAGATCCATCACCCTCAATGAGGATGAGTTGGAAAAAAATGTCCAAATAAGAAAAGCTCTTAAGACAGGCATAAAAAAAGCCCTCATCATGCTGCTAAGGAAAAGATAGAACATCTTTTCATGGAGTCATGCAGATATGCCGGGGATCGACCCTAAAATTATGAGCCATAAGCTCAACGTGGTAGAGGGATCAAAGCCAGTGAAACAGAAGAGGAGGATTTATTCTCGAGAAAAGTATGAGGTCATTAGGGATGAGGTCAAGAAGCTAGGAGAAGCAGAGTTTATCAGATAGGTCCTTTATCCAGAATGTCTATCTAACGCAGTCATAGTCCCCAAGGCGAACGGGAAGTGGAAGATGTGTGTAGACTTCATCGCCCTCAACAAATATTGTCCCAAAGACAACTTCCCTCTCCCCCGCATTGATCAGATCGTAGACGCTACCGCAGGCCATGAGCTAATGAGCTTCATGGATGCCTATTCAGGTTACAACCAGATCTTCATGAGCCCAGAAGACTCAGAAAAAATGGCTTTCATTATCGATAAGGGGACATACTGTTATAAGGTCATTCCCTTTGGCCTAAAGAATGTGGGGGTAACATATCAGCGCCTTGTGAATAAAATGTTCGAAGACAAAATTGGAAAGTCTATGGAGGTGTATGTAGATGACATGTTGACCAAGAGTTTGAAGGCAGAGGATTATGTGGCCGACCTTGAGAGGACCTTTAACACGATGGAAAAGTACCAAATGAAGCTCAACCTAGCCAAATGTGTCTTCGGGGTCAAAGCAGGGAAGTTTTTGGGGTTCATTGTCAATTAAAGAGGCATCGAGGCCAATCCTAAAAAGATAAAGTCCCTCATAGAAATGAAGACACCCAAGACCATAAAAGACATTCAGAGGCTCACATGGCGAGTGGCTGCTCTGAATAGGTTCGTGTCCAGAGCCACAGACAGATGTTTATCGTTCTTCAAAATTCTCAAAAAGGCCTTTAAATGGAATGAAGAGTGTGATCAGGCTTTCAAGGAACTAAAGTAATACCTAGGGTCTCCTTTGCTGTTGTCATGACCAATCCAGGGCGAACGGCTACATGTGTACCTAGCCGTATCAGAATCAGATAACAGTGCAGCCATTATGAGAGAAGAGGACGGAGTACAAAAGACTGTGTATTTCAATAGTAAGGCACTCTAGGGGCAGAGAAAAGATACCAAGGATGGAGAAGTTATCTTATGCCTTGATCCATGCATCAAGAAAGATAAAGCTGTACTTCCAATCCCATACAATGGTAATCCTCACTGACTCTCCTCTTAGGCAGGTCTTGCACAAGCCAAAAAAACTGGGGAGGCTAATGGCCTGAGCTATAGAGCTGGGAGAGTTTGACATTGTATATCAACCAAGCATGGCCATTAAGGAGCAAGCATTAGCTGATTTTATGGTTGAATTTACTTGGGAAGATGATGAGGCTGAAGAGGAAAGCCTCGAGAAGACAGACACCCGGCGAAGCAAAATTATTAACCCATCCGTAGGTAAGGCTGAGACAAGCACCGCTAGAGAAAAAGTTGTAGAAAACGAAGAGGGAAGAAATCTTTTTAGACAGGGGTCCCTCACCGAGGGAAATTTCTCAGAAGAAAAGGCTGTGTGGAACCTCTTCGTTGATGGGTCCTCTTGCGAGAGCGGAAGTGGGGTTGGATTAATTGTAATAGCACCTGATGGCACAGACATTGAGTACGCCCTGAGGTTCAACTTCAAAGCCTCCAATAATGAGGTTGAATATGAGGCCCTGATATTAGGCCTCTCATTGGCTAAGTCTCTTTGTGTCAGCCACATCTTGGTCCATAGTGATTCAAGGCTAGTAGTGAATTAGATACTAGGAGCCTACGAGGCTAAGGATGAGAGAATGGCCAAATATCTTGAAAGGGTAAAGACACTATTTTTAAGCTTCAGAGAAGTGTAATTGAATAGGATTCCTAGGCTTTATAATGGTCAAGCCGATGCGCTTGCAAGGCTGGCCTCTGCAACTAGGATAGATATCAGGAGGACAGTCCCAGTGGAAATTATGCTTCGACCAGCGATTGAAGAGGCAGATGGAACACTTAGCAGTTGCTTAAATATCAGCAGGGAAGCTTCGTGGATTAACCCCCTTGTCAGGTACATTAAAGGGGGGGGGGATATGCCAAAGGCAAAATAACAAAGGAAGAAGTTGAGATACAGAGCTACGAAATTCGCTATCATCGGAGACACCTTGTATAAAAAGGGGTTCTTGCCCCTTTGCTCAGATGTGTGCACCCGTTTGAGGTCCCTCACATTCTGCGAGATGTGCACGAGGGGTCATGATTAAGCCACATTGGGGGCAGATCGTTAGCAATGAGGATAGTAACCCAGGGATACTGGTGGCCGACCCTCGGGAAAGACGCCACGACATACGTAAAAAAGTGCGATAGATGTCAAATATTTGCCACTATCCCTCATCAGCCCCATCAGCCTCTTACCTCCATCACATACCCATGGCCATTCGTAGTGTGGGGAATCGATGTAGTAGGAGCTTTGCCCAGGGTCGTTAATAACTATCGATACTTGATAGTGGCAATTGACTATTTTTCAAAATGGGTGTAGGCAGAGCCTATGGTAACGATCACCGAGCAGAAAACCTTCCAGTTTATCTGGAAAAACATTATATGCAGATATGGTCTCCCCAACACCCTCATCTTGGATAACGGGACTCAATTCAAGAATACATCTCTGAAGAAATACTGCGAAAGGGTCGATGCCAAACAATTCTTCTCATCCCCAGGCCGACCTCAAGCCAACGGGAAAACGGAAGTTACAAACAGAACAATCCTAGATGGGATCAAGAAAAAACTCGAGGAGGCAAAAGGAAGATGGGTTGAGGATTTGTACGCTGTAGTGTGGGCCTACAAGACGACGACAAAGACTCCCACCGGAGAAACCCCATTCATGCTGGCGTATGGCTCAGAAGTTTTAAGTTTCTTCAAAATCGAATCAAAAAATCCTCAAATCGACATTTTATATTTTTGGGCAGAATGTAACTTTATCGAGAAAAAGGATTATTGGGAATTAAATTATAATTCGGGCCTATTATAATGATTCTGGGTTTTGGACCAATAGGTTCGGGTTGAGGGTAGCTAATGAAATAA
Organism: Sambucus nigra; assembly: GCA_949130495.1. Classification (NCBI taxonomy): domain Eukaryota; kingdom Viridiplantae; phylum Streptophyta; class Magnoliopsida; order Dipsacales; family Adoxaceae; genus Sambucus; species Sambucus nigra. Next base: position 84,208,297 of record OX422211.1, read on the forward strand.
TTAATTAAATTATTTAAATTCCTTCGGTTAACAAGAGATGTTAGGAATAATAGGAAATGGGAATAAAATGTGAATTATTAGTTTACGGGATAAACTTGAAATATACTCTATGTATGTATAGGATTAGTGCATGCCTACATTATGTTGATTGTGATATTATGTGTAATGCCATACATAGCTACTAGCTATCACGGGAGGTTATGCGTAGTGGGTAATCCTATCTTTGTGCACGCATTAGGGAGGATTTGGATTCGTGCCCCAGAATATAGCACTTACGTTCTCATTACCTTGAGAGGTGGTAGTGTATTAACGGTCATTTAGATATGTTAGGCATGGACGTTATCCTTATGGTGTTAAAGATTATGTTCGCCTCCATTACGTGTCATCGTTTTATAGGTTGAGGTGTCACACGTAGCCTTACTCCTTAATTTGGTACATGAGGTGCATAGGGACTAGATAACAAAGTATGTATGCATCGCGACTTCTATCATTTAGATGTCGTATTCGTATATGTATATATTAGATAGTTTAATCTATACATATACATACACTTGTGGTAGTCTACTCTGTTGTGTGTTGTATAAGTGATTATTGTGAATGTTTATAATGTACTTTAAGTGTGCGAACCTAAGCAGTTAAAATAATGAGAATAAAATGATTAAGAAAGTAAGATAATATTAACATATCGTATGGGAGATAAGAATGGGTTAAGAGATTTATATAAATTAATAAGGACTAACTGAGTGGTCTATAGTTGGTTAGGCAGGTAACTTAACTAGGAAGGAATATTAGAGTACGTTAGGTGTGCATATTAAGTGACAGCTGATGACTCATGTGAGAGTACGCATATCTAACATAGATATTAACATTACTCATAATACATCATTTTAAACACTTGCTAAATATATTTAAATTGTTTACAGGGCTCTGACCCGAATCAACTCTATATGTACAAAACCTTTTAGGTGTCTATCCACTGATACATCAAGGTTACGAGATTCATTCTAGAGTTGACGTGTTGCACTGTTGTGGATGGTGTAGGACCTCGAGCTTAGACATATCTATCATTCTTATCATCTAGCTTATAATTCAGTATTTCTGTTTGTGTTTGCACATTATCTAGACTTTACATTTGGTTTTTAGTATAACCATTATACCAACTGATTTGTCTCGATATTGTACTTGTCTTGTATGAAGATTTGGATGTTTTATCGGATTATTATAGTATTCACTTTATTTTGATCATTATTATTATGGTGGTTGTGCTATTAATTACTCTGTTGTTTAATTATTATTATTCTTTGTTAATTAAAATTGACATCCGGCTTATTAGGATATTTAGTGATTAAAAAAAAGAAAAAATATATTTCGATGGTGATGCTAAGAATGAACCATTTATGAATCATGTTTACTTGAGTAGTAGACTGATCACCTAATATTTTAATTAGAGGGGTGTCACACATACATGTACACACACTGCTCATATTTATCTGATTTAAGTATCTAGATATAAGATATCTCGACTCTATTACCACAATGTAATTAGATCTTAGTTTTCACCAGAAGATTTCAATTTTATACGTGACATTAATCTTCAATTCTGGTTGAAATTCATTATGGTAATTGTCTGGCATTTCAATTTGGTGTATTGATATAACTGAAATCGTTTTAGTATTAAAGTTTATTAACAAGAAATTAATAATTGCTGTGTATATATGTATGCACATATATCTTTATGATTATACACATACACATACGAAATCTAATTTATCTAGATTAAGTATCTAGATATGAGAGATCTTAATTCTACTCCCACAGTGATTTTGGATATTTATTTGCACCACAAGATTTTAAGTTTATATGTGACATTAATCTTGAATTTTTCTTGAAATTCATTGTGGTAGTTCTCTAGTATTTCAATTTGGTATACTGATATAACTGAGATCATTTTTTAGTATTACAATTTATTAACAAGAAATTAATAATTGCTCACATATATGAATTTTGATATAAAATGCAACTAACATTTCCATGCATACTTTTGTCCTTTTAAGATAAATATATTAACACAAAAAAAAATCTTAATATCATTTTTTAAAGAACGTTGATCTCTATTGTACACTAGTTCACTGGCGAAACCAGGGGTGGGCACACCAGGGCTGTAGCCCACCCCAAAAAATAAGAATAATTTTAATAGGCAGTCTCCATTTCAATTCACAACCCATCTCGATACAATTTTATCCCACCCCAACATAGCACAATTGATTTTGTGATATGGGTATGATCAAAATTGAATCACTGAGTTGATGTGCTGAGAAACCTTATCTGATAGGCACATTTTCCTCTTTTGCTTCTCTAGAATATTTTCTCTCTTTGACTGTCTATGTATATATATTTATAGATTGGGTGGTATTTATCGAAAAAGCAATACAAATGAAAAGAAGTCTTTGTGAGACCTAAAGTCCACAACTTTGTTGATGTTCAAGATTTAGGTTGCCTTTTTATTTTATTACAGCGTGATTGATTGACAACCACCTTCGACACTTAGAAAATTTAGGATTAATTATATAAAAACCTCCTGAACTCTTAATTTTTTCCAACTGGTCCATTTTCTTATAAAAACATGTTGATAAAACATTATTTTATGTATAAAAATATTTAAATTTGTTGTAAAGGGGTTGGGTGAAAAAAAATAAACAGTTCAAGGATTCTTGGTGTAATTTTACCTAAAATTTATAATGTCAAGGAAATTTTGATAATATATTTTTTCTTGCACGAGGGTCCATTTTGTTATGGGTAAAATAATTTTAGTGGCAAAAAATAAAGGGACAACTAGTGTTTAATAAGCCTAGGAGCTTAGTATATTTTGCACGTATTCTAGGTAATTTTTTTATACTTCAAAAAGTTTCTTGTCTATTTTTTAGTAATTTTTTTTATTAGGATTTAGGATAAAAAGAAAAAGAAACTATTTGTGAGTGATTTATATAGCGATGATGCTTTTAGACTAAAAATAAAAAAGTTTTGACTAAACGTTCATAACGAAATGTCGAGACTTTGTTTTGGATAAACAAGCTTGGAGGATAATTTCTAATTCCCGATTCTATTTGGGGTTTAACCCTTAAAAACCTTAATTTTAAGAATCTTCCTTTTTGTGAGGTCCCTAGTTATAAAACGGGATATTGGTTGTGGAACATTAATATGTATAGGAGGGAATTATTGAAGGAAGAAGTTTGTTGACAGGTTGGGAATAAGTAAGGTATTAATGTTTGGGAAGAAAAGTGGGTGGGTGGGATGTTGTTGCCCCCCTCCCTATTGACTACTACCAAAGTTTCTAAGGTTAATGATGTAATTATCCAATATTCTTTTATTTGCAATTCTAACTTGATTCATAGTCTTTTCCCTGGTGGTATTGCTTCCTCTCTCCTTTTTATCCCCCTCATTTCCCCATTAGATTCGGATGCCCTCATTTGGCCTCATACTGTTGATGGTATTCCTATTGTTTCTTCTTCCTATCATGTTTCTACCCCCAAAAGGGTCAGAGGTTGACCCCATAGTCCTCCCCCCCCCCTCCCCGAGTTGTGAAAGTTTTTATGGGCTATGAAATCCCCCCTTAAGGTCCTTAATTTCCTTTGGTGATGTTGTAATGAAGGGATTGCTATTAATTTCTCTCTCTGGAAGAAGAAACTTATGGAAGATCCTATGTGAAATATTTGCGGGAAGGAGATGGAGACTATAGAGCACTTAATTACTCAGGGTCTTTGGGTTCACAATCTATGGGAGAGATCCCCCTGGCAAGCAGTGTAATATTAGATCCTTATGACAGGATTGAAAAGTGGTTGCTTCAGACTTTGAGTAATTGGAAGATTGATCCTAAACATTATTTGAAGAAGAGTTCACTCATGGTTACTACATGTTGGATCATTTGGAAAGCTAGAAACGAGGAAATTTTTAGGAAGGAAAATATTTATATATCTAATGTATTGTCTAAGTCTCAGTCCTTAGCTGATGACTACAGTAAAATTCTAAAGGTGTTTTTGTTATCGCTTAAGCTTAACCTTCCCTTACCTCCTAAGAGTGTAAGAAAATGGGGCCTCCTTACCCCCCGAATTGTGTTAAAATCAACTGTGATGGAGCTTTCAAAAAAGATACAAAAACTGTCTCACATGGATTCATAGTGCGAAATTAGTTTGGGTCTTTCACTTCTGGAAAGACAACTCTTTGTCTACAGGCTAACTCTGCTCTACAAATGGAGGCTTTAGCTATTATTCGACAACCTCATTTATTAAAGATAATGGCCTTAACAAATTTATTTTGGAATCAGACTCTTCAATCCTCATAAATAGCACGCAATGGGAAATACAGAAAAGTGTTCAGAAGATTAAAAACCTTACCAACCATTGTAGGGAGATATACTTTGTTCATATTCCTCGAATCGCCAATAGAGTAGCGGACTAGGTGGTGAAATGTTGCTCCGGATTGGATTTGCCTCTGGACTGGGTTTCTAGTCCTCCTCCTCCTCCTCCTCCTCCTCCTCCTCCTCCTATTTCGGTCATTCTCAAGATAGATTTCCCCAAGAGGGTGTGGGGTGATCTTTTGACTGTATGTTGCGTGGATTATAATTGATTTTCATCTTTTCTTTTCTGGTTTGTGCTGGTGGAATGTGTGGATTTTCATATGCTGACAGATCGATCAGGTACCCCCATAAAAAACCTTTGTATGTTATAGTGTCTGTGAATGATTCTGTTGGATGGGGGAGCATCCATCAACATAATGCCTATCAGATCCTTTTATGAAATTGGCTTATTCGAGACAAGGAGAGTGCCACATTCACTGGAAAACTTCGGGTATGATAATCAGTGGTCCAAATATATGGGGTATGTTAGTGTGGGCATCATCCCACATCAAATTTCATATTATGGATTGCGAGACGTCGTACCAAATTCTAGTTGGCTGGGTATTAAATCACAACCATGGGTTTGTACCCTCTACCTATCATCAATGTGCCAAGGCGAATGTAAAGGGCAAGGAGGTTGTGATTCGAGATTCTAAGAAGTCTTTTTCAAAGGAGGAAGCGCATCTGGTAGATGATGCCTTCTGCATAGAGTTGGTAGAAGAATTCATGACCGTATCAAGGTTTAATAGGGGAACAAGGGTCCCGACTACTCGAGAGAGGGTGCGAGCACCTGCTCGAACGGTGGTGGCCTACTAAGAAGAGTGTGATCTGGATGCAATAAGGCCCCCCAAGTCTATCGAGGCATCTATGGGATCAAATGACACCACACATTGACCCAATCAAACACCAAGTCCAGATTCAGTGCATCCTCAACAGGCATACTGCGAGAGAGTTAGACGCGACTCGTCGGAAGAGGCCCTATAAATAAGAGGCCTCTCAACAGTGCAATAGGGTAGTTTTTCCTAATGGAAGAATTATATACAAGTTATGAAGGTGTGAGAAGGAAACTGAAGGTCTAGATGATGAGGATGATCCGGTTTACGAATGCTTCCTGGTGGACAACCAGGGGCAGTATTTGGTGATTGATAATTCTGGGGTCCATGAGTTTGTACAGGAAATAGAAGAGCAACCTGAGTACATGAAGGACAGACCTAGGCCACAAATCCAGGAGTTGCAGAAAATAGACTTGGCCAAAGAAGGTAATGATTCTAACCCTATGTTTATATCGAATGACCCACAAGGGGTGCCTCGAGATGAGTTGATCAAGTCTCTACTAGAGTTCGAAGACATCTTTGTGTGGAAGTATACCGAGATGCCCTAGTTGGACAAGGAGGTGAGCTATCACAAGTTGAATATTTTCCATTAGCCATCCCGATAAAGCATGCCACTCAAACGTACAAGGCAGAGTGGGATCTGAAGATCAAAGAGGAGATTCAAAGGTTAATTACAACCGACTTCATAGTTCCAATCCATCATCCGATTTGGATTTGTATTATTATGCCTATGGAAAAGAAGGACAAGAGCTAGATCTTAATCTGCGTGGATTTCAGGTGCCTGAATCGAGCGTGCCCAAAAGATGAGTTCCCACTACCTTCCATAGATATATTTATTTATGCAACTATGGGTCACGAGATGTACAACTTCATGGATGGCTATGTAGGGTACAACCAGATAAATATGGATCCAGTTGATACAGAGAAGACTGCTTTTCGAATGCCTTTGGGTAATTTTATGTACACAGTTATGCCCTTTGGGTTGAAGAATGCAGGAGCCACTTATCAAAGAACAATGATGGCGATCTTCCATGATCTCTTCCACAAGATCATGGAATTTTACATTGATGATCTAGTAATTAAGTCCAAAAAAGAGGGGTCTCACTTAGATGACTTGAGGTGGGTGTTCACCTGATACAAGAAATACAAGCTAAAGATGAACCCCCTCAAATGTGCATTCGAGTTAACAAGCGGGAAGTTTTTTGGGTTTATGGTAAACCGGTAAGGAGTTCAGATGGACTTAGAAAAATGTTGGGCCATTCTCGATATGCCAAGACCAAAGTCAGCAACAGAGATAAAGAGTTTCCAATGAAAAGTCTCCTAATTGAGGAGGTTTGTTCTAGGTATGGCCGAGGAAATGCACCCGTTGATGGAGTTGTTGAGAAAGGGCACTAAGTCTGCATGGAAATCGATGCACCAAGATACTATGTACAAGATGAAAACTCTCCTTACTTCCCCTCAGACGATGATTCCCCCGATGAAAGGTATCCCTTTATGTCTATATCTTACATCTATTGAACAATCTATTGGTCCGTTATTGGACCAAGATATCGATGGTATAGAAAAACTGATTTATTACTTGAGTAGAATTATACATGGGCCAAAGTCTCATACTAGCATTGAGAGGCATTGTTTAGCACTTGTATTTGTAGCACAAAAACTTTGGCATTACTTACTGTCATTTATAGTTTATAATGTCATTAGATGTGATCCCATAATTTTTTTGCTTACTAGAAAAGTATTAATAGGTAGGGTATCCCATTGGTTCTTAATCCCCTTGGAGTATGATCTTAAATGCATAGTCCCTCGAGCTATCAAGAGCCAGGCTTATGCAAATTTGTTGGCCATCTTTCCATCTGGAACATTCGAGCCACTCGCGGAGGAGCTTCCGGGTGATGATCTTCAGGCTAACTTTATAGCATCCAGACTGGATAAATGGAGCATGGAGTTCGATGGCTCCTCGACTGAAAAGAAAGGCAGAGTTGGGGTCATCCTGAGAAAGAATGGCGAAGAGATTCGATTATCCTTCAAGCTGGAATTCGAATGTTCGAACAACGAAGCTAAATATAAATCACTGGTCTTGGGGATACTCGAGGCCCTTATAAGGGGTATCCAAGTCCTAACAATAAAATAGGATTACAACTTAGTGGTGAAACAAGTAACATGTGAGTTCTCTTTGAAGCAAATGAGCCCGATACCCTACCAAAAAATCATACGACGGTAACTTGGGCAGTTCAAAGTTATAAAAATCAAAAGACATCCACGAACGATGAATCGGCATGCCGACGCTTATGCTACCATTGCTCAAAAGATTTGTTTTGAGGGGTAGTCAACAGTCGTTCGAATCACAAAGACGACAACTCTATCGACCATGTTGGAGATGCTGCCCACGGATGACAAGGATAATTGGAGAGGTGAAATTAGAAAGAAATTGAAAAGAGTTGAAGGCCCACTGAGCCTAGTTGACCTGGCATAGTTTTTCATTACCAGGGGAAACTTATATTATAAAAATAAAAGAGGCTGGCTATAAAGATGTGTAGAACCCTAAGAAGCCAAGAAAAGACTGATAAAAGTGCATGAAGATAGCTGTGAGACCACTTAGATCGCCTTGTACAGAAGAGTCCAACGGGCAAGGTAACTTTAACCTGCGATGAGGCAAGACTCCGCGATGATACAAAGAGATTGTGAGAAATGCTACTTGTTTTTCCAAACAGCAGAATGCAACTTCATCGATAAACTCCAAGGCTAGATACAACCATACACAGCCCTACTGGTAGATGGAGTAATGCCAATAGACAAAAAAGATGCTACGAAGGTAAAAAGACGAGCACCCAGGTATTTTATCCAAGAAGGGAAGTTGTATTACTGAGGCTATCATGACAGGACTCTAAGGTTCACAGGGAGGAAGAAGATGAAGAAGTGCTAAAGCAAGCCCATGAGCCAGGACACATCGGAGGAATTAAACTCTACGATCAACTCATGACCTTGGGATACTATTAGCTTATAATAGAGAAAGACTCAGTAGAATTCGTTCATAAATGAAAATCTTATCAACTACATGGAAATATGATCCATACTCCTTCGGTGTATTTGCATTCTCTCTCTAAGCCTTTTTTATTTCACACATGGGCGTTCGATCTAGTAGGGAGAATCAACCCTTCTTCGAGAGGAAATATTTGGATAATGGTTGCCACTAAATGTTTCACCAAGTGGGCAGAGTCCATACCACTCAAGAGGGCCACAACGGGAGTAGTGGCTCGATTCATGAAAGAATACAACATTTATCGATTTGGCCTCCCGGAGGTGTTCCTATCAGATAACGGCACCCCCTTCATGAATAGTGAAGTGAGCCTGTTAACAGACAAGTAATCCATCATCCACCATAAGTCAAAAGTAGCATACCCGAAGTTCAACGGGAAGGCAAAAGTCACTAACAACACTTTGGTGAATATCTTGGCAAAAATGTTAGAAGATTTTTCGGGCACACGGGATGACAAAATCCCTAAAGAATTATGGGCCTATCGAATAACAAAGAGGAAATCGACGGGGTATACTCCATTTTCCTTAGTCTTTGAGGAAAAAGTTATTTTGCTAGTTGAGATCGAGGTACCTTCTGCCCGCTATAACTTACGAAGTGCCATGCTCCATCATAGCCGGCACGTGCAACTTGAAGCACTGGAAGAGCATAGGGACAATGCTATGAGGCATTTTGAGATATATAGAAAACAGTTGTCCAGATACTATGACCAAATAGTGAGGCCAAGGAAGTTCAAAGAAGGGGATATGGTCCTAAAAGCATGCACGAGGAACATCAAGGGTTCGTCATTGCTAAAGTTTAAAGCCAACTGGGAGGAACCCTACATCGTTCGAGCATCTCATGATTCAGGCTACTGCGAGATATCCAAAGTGCAAGATGATGTTACCTTCAAACTAAAAAATAAATGGATAAAAATCTATCATATTTAAATGTATATTTTGCCAACACTTTAGTTTATTGCAGTATGTTTTGCTAATACTTGTTTGGGAGGATGTCCCTTACAAATGATTGCGACTACTTATTTAAGATGGTGTAAAGTGATATTTAATTTAAAGATGTATACCCCCTGTTCTTTCGTATTAGTTATTTTCCTTATTTTTCATGGTGTGACTTACATCAATGTAATAGATCAACCAATATTCAAACAAGATAGAAAGGAAGAAATAAAGTTTATTTAAATAAAGAAGTACTTTGATCACATGCAAAAGAGGTTAAAAAATAACAAAACTGTGGGACATTTAAGAGGAGAAATTAAACAAAGGCTGCTAAGGGGCATCCATGATAAAGCAAAGGTTGGCCGAGCTAAGAAGTCGATGATGATGATGAGGAAGAATCTACTCAAGGCTACTTTGGTCAGAGATTAGATCATCCAGATCCTTTTGACGGAGCTCCCTCTTCCGCTTAACATCGTCCAGGTTCTACTCCTTCTTGAGTAACTCAATTTCTACTCAAGCAATAACTTCATGCGCTACTTGTACTTCCTCCTCGAACATAACTAGTTTGGTCTCCAAGCCTACAAGTTCCTTAGAGATAGCTACCTGAGAGAGATGAGAACTCTGCAACCGATGATAAAGAGTACGTAAGTCTGCCTTCTTAAAATCACGCAGCAGCTTCACTAAACAAGCAAACTAGAACCCATCATTAATAAGCATGTTAACCTTCCCCAATAACGTTTTAATTGCATCAGAGCTGAGAGACTCTAGAGGAATATTGAGGATTTCCTATAAAACGGTGGAGAGACCAAGCAGTTGGCAAGCCATCATCAAAGGTATAGGTTGAAAGCTGCGAGGAGTAAAAGTTGAAGGAAATCTGGATAAAAGTTTCTCAATCAGCGCACGGGGGCCTTCAGTTAATATATGGGGGAAATTGATCAAGGTCTACCTTACAAGCAATTCGGGGGTTGCCTCAGGAGGGTGCACACTAAAAATGTTGTCACTCACAGAGGGGAGTCTAGTGTACAAATCACGATCACTATCTTGGGCTTTGAAAGCAACCACCTCGCGCATCCCACCAACACAGGGTACCATTCCTTGAACCTGCACGCTAGGGGCCTCACCCATCTATGCGAATTCATCCAAAATCCTCGCCTGTGTAATTTCATGAGCGACACCCTCAACTTCTGGGTCGCGCGTTGTATGTTTTTCAACTTCCACCTGAAAACAACAACTTGTCAAGTTAGGAAACAAATACGCAAATTGTCTTGCAAGCATATATTTTACGTCCAAAATTACTTGACTCGCCTGACCCCCGGTTATGGGAGATTTTAAGTCCAAAATAACTTGGCCCTCCGGACCCTCGGTTATGGGAGATTTTAAGTCCAATATGAATGGGCCCGCCTGACCCTCAGTTATGGGAGATTTTAAGTCTAAAATGATTTGGCCTGCCTGACCCTCAGTTATGGAAGATTTTAAGTCCAAAATGAATTGGCCCACCTGACCCTCGGTTATGAGAGATTTAGAGACCAATATGACTTGGCTTGCCTGACCCTCGGTTATGGGATATCCTAAGACCAATATGACTTGGCAAAACTAGCAACGTTTAAATGTAGGAAATACATAGAAAAGAAGCATACAACTGGCTACTTATCACTAACAAACTACCGAATAGCCATCTGTACCACAACTTATACCTCAGGCAAATCAGGTGTCACCAAAAGACGGTTTGGGAGGGCAACCATACCACCTCCTACTTCAGCAACTTCCTTCCATCCCCCTTCTCCCTAGCCTGTAATATAAACTTGGGATCCCTCCTAATTAAGGATTGAGGGCCCAAAAAGTGTAATAAGCACTTGGTCATTGGAAGAGGGGGAACTAACGGAGCAGTGGGTTCGGTTAAAGAAACCTACGAAGCACAATGGAGAGAAAGTAATAAAAACAAGACAAAGGCATAAGGAGGTCAAAACAACAAGAGGAAAGGCTTACCAGGGATGACGGAACAATAATAGCGGGGGAGTTATGCATAGATTCAATAACATTTGCATCAGGACTACCTGCCTCGAGACCAACCTGTCGCACACAAAATCATAGCCAGGCGAATAACCACTAATGGATTCGATGGAAGTAACAGAAATATTTGCCCTTAGGGGGAAATTTGTAGTTAACTGCAAGGCTGTAAGGGCACCTATCTTCTTCTCCACATCTTCTTTCAAAGAAAGTAAAACTTCAACTAACTCTTCCAATGGACCACTTTCTTCAAATTTATTGTGTGCACCACTTCGCACACCAACCTGAAAGAAAAAGGGGGGTATAAATAGGAGTCATCATCACAAGGGAAAAGATAAAATACTACAGACTTGACAGGGGAATATCAAACATACTTCTTCTTCTTCTTCGTACGAAACATCCTCTAAAACCTCATAATCTCCAGGAGGTAAAGTAAGCTTAGAAGAAGAAACCATTATTCTCAATCTACGCATCCAAAAAAAGAGACTGCTCTTTTTCTTATTCTTCTTATTCCCCCTCCCCTCCTCTTCTTCCTCTGCCTCATCATCATCACCTACACTAACAGATGCATCTTCATCAGACTGTTCTTCATCACTCACTTCACCTAATTCCTCCAACACAAGTTTGATTGGGCTGACCAACTTCCTTTTCTTGCTACATTCGATAGCTGGGGGAGCATTTGAAAACCCACGAGAGGTCATATGGGCTTACATAAAAGTCCTATCCTCCTCGATAAAATTATCCCAAGTATGCCTGAGTTGGTTAAACATCATGCTAACTTGTTGGATAATCTTGGGATCAGAAGTTTGGATTGGAGAGACTTGATGGGTAACCTTAGGATTCTTTATTAGGGCTTTCTTGGTGGCCCTTACAGCCACTCCAGTTGAAGCACCACGGGAAGTATCACCCACTTACCAGGCCTGGAGGTACTAGGGGCAATGGAAACTTCCTCGATTAGAGCAGAACATTGAGCAACTTTCTTTCTCTTCACTACCACTTAATCTACAGGAGATAATGGGGGTAACTCGGGGGGGACGGAGTTGTTGATGGTATCAAGGGGGAATACAGAATTGAAGGTAGTACATTTTCTCAAACCCAAATCTGTGGGAGGATACCTTTTAAATTCAGGATACCGAGGCTTCTTGAGAAGATTACTCTGGAAACTACCAATCTGATTCTGCTAGAATATTATTAGGTACATCATTGACCTACCCCCTTGAGCACCCTTGCTTGGGATAATAAGGTTAGTTGGGTAATTCGCGTAAAGACTAACAACGGTTGAAGTAAAGAAATTGCTGCATGCAAATGAGAAGTTTGGGTTTCTCACGGGTGAAATGACTTAACATGGGAGTGCCCTGATTATAGCCAAACTACATAGTTGCATGGTGCATACTCTAAACAGAGTAAAAAGATGACCATTTATATAATAAGGCAAGTAATATGGAATCAACAACAGGGGAACATTGTTAGAGGGAAAGTTTCTAGCCAGTGCTTCCTCGATAGGGATAATGGGACGCTCCTCTTATGTGAAGAACTGATTCGAAAAAAACTAGTTTGCCCCAACGTAGGGAGGAGGTACAAACCTTTAAGCTCTGTCAATTAAAGACACAAGTGGTTTCTTAGAACTTTTGTGATTCCAATAGAAAACTCGAGGGACTTTGATGGGCTGAGAGCTAGGATAGCTACCGTCCGGGGCATAGTTTGGAAATTGGGCATATAAGAAGGCTATCAACAGCACATGGTTCGCATAATTGGAGACATCAAACCTACCAATGCTCCTAGTCAAGTCAGCTTGTACTCGATCCAGCCAAGTATATAACGGACTAAGAGTAACAGTAGCAAGGCAAAGTTTCACACCATTGGCCATACGAATAGCCATATTGATCAAGTCCTTTCTTAGAAATCATGGGGTTTCCATGGGAGAAAGATCTTCGATAGCACAACCCAGATGTATCCTGTAGGCTCAATTTGGGAGTTAAATACCTTTCTAGTTGATGGTTGCTCGAGCACTTGCTTCCCGCAAGGGTTCTCATTGGCCGCATTGTGCGCTTTGATCACAACTTTGTCCTCAATAAAATAAAAATACATAATCACCTCCAAATAGGTAGTTTGTTGTATGTTACCATACAACCTTTCACAATTGCCTCCAACTCTGACCATAAAGCCTTTTCTTTTCTAGAAGTAGCCTCCTCGAAGAAGGTGTCAAAACTTGCCCCCTCTAAACCTAACAGCTCACAAACATCCTCAAGGGTGATGGTAAACTCACCCCAGGAGGTCACAAAAGTGTTCCACCTATGACTCCAATGAGATACAAGCAATTGGAGAGTGTAATTATTATTTACAAGGGTGAGATCACCCAACCAACTGGTACATGATAAACTAATCAGAGCTAGTTTCATAGGATACTTGAAGTGTATATAATCGGTCCAAGGACCCAAACCTTCACAGGCGTCGGAGGAGGACTCAAACTCCACCTTTGAAAATGGACAGTCACCACGCTCAATACGGAACCAAGTAACAGTGGAAGTGGGGATATATGCTAAGTATCCATCATCATCACTTTCTTCCATCAACAACCTCGCTTGTTCCACTGACACCTGTTCATCGAGAAAATTTTCAACCGCTGACCAAAAATGATCGAGCTCACCAAATTATGGGGCACGATGCTAGCATGCCTACTTGCTCTGGTGCGCCTGAGTACTGGGGGAAGAACCCCTAGCAGATTGAGTCCTTTTCACTATGGGTGATATGGGAGAAATTAAAAGGAGAAGGAAGGGGAATAGATTAAAAAAAGGAAGGTAGAAGGAAAAGCACTGAATGTCTTATCTCAGAAATACACGCTCACTTTGTAAACGAAAACCCAGGGGTTAAAGTTTGAGATGAAAGTATACCCTTTTTATAGGGGCAACACAAACCCCAACAGGAAAAAAATATCAATGCTTTGGGAAGTGTAACGATGATCAAATTGGCTTGCATGGACAGCACGCGTGCGTAGGGGTAGGATTCAACTGTTTTAATGATGATGCTTCGAGAAGCGACATGGTGATAATCTCTTGTGAGGAAAACGTGCTTACCCTGACGTCGCCACGTGTTACACACAAAAGCACAAGCGACAACCCCATTAAACAAGCCAGGTTTAGAGTCTTTTCAAACTTGGGTGCGATGGAGAGCTTTGGGAAAAAGTTAAATAAATCCACTCACTTCTCCTAAGGTATCTGGCACATGTAATCATGAAGTCCCATTAAAGAAAAAGGTGTTATCATAAATATTATAAGGCATTTGAACAGATGAAGCAGCTCGAGAGACAGGGCAAGATATAACTCCTCCTTTACTAATAACTTGTTATTTATTATAATTATGCGCCCATGGGTATTGTATACTTTTTGCAGAAAAGGATTGAAGGGCAACAAAGGGTTTTGTACATATATTTCTTCATGTAATAAACAAGTATCTTTACGAAGGGGAAAATGTAGGGGGGATTCCCCACCAAAGAATGATTAACTTAGTTGATCCGATGCTTAATGATGATACTAAGATTCAGCACCACCAGATAAAAGATGATGAGCTCAAACAATAGCAATGGAAGCAATAGAATTATATATGTGTATAAGTATATAGAAGGGGATGAGTATAAGAGGAATGAAGATAATGATGTATAATGGTTCAGCCAATCAGGCCTTTAACCACTGTGAGTGTGTGATCCACTAAATATGGGCACTAATAGCCTTGGATACAATGCTCATAAGCTCACTCTCTATCTATTGTGGGTACAAGCAGAGTTTTAGCTAGGGATACTGTGGCCATCCCCCCTTCTGGATCCTCGCGACGGGCGGGAGAGAGTGATGGAGGATCCTTAGGTCCCGCGAGTCCCTCTTGGGAGTGCTTCGGTCGGCCTCATTTGGGTGAGGTGTAAAAATGTAGAAAGATTAGATTCGCCAGTCTATTTTACTCAAAATAGATAAAAGAAGGAGGGCCATCCCGACGGACAACATCCAAAGACATACTGACGCACACGAAACCAAAATGATTCGAAAAGGGTTCGGAGTCTAAGTTACGAAATGGGAAAGTGTTAGGCACTCATTTCGCCCTTTCGATCTCTCATGGATTTTTGTTACTTTCCTTTATTTTCCCCGTGCTATGTGTGCATGTGTATATATAGTGGAGATAAGAATTATCGACTTGTACCATGGAAGAGGTAAAGCGAGTCATCCGTAGGAAGGTATGAAAATATTAGAAAATAGGATTTACGCGATTATTCTTACGTTGACCGTTATGATGGAATGATAACGCATGTGGAATAATATGCTACTAAGAACAAATACATGTGTATATATAATATAAGAGAGTGGAGTTTAGAGAAAATAGAAAATAAGAAAAAAAGTAAAAAATAGGACTCGAGTCTCGGGTTTTACCCCGAGACACCTACGTAGCCTATAGAGGCATCAAATTCCACGTAGTTCCCATGAAAAACGAGGGGTGTGGTTTATCCCATAAATCCAACCGGAGGATTCTCTTATTTGTGTGTGTGTGTGTGTGTGTGTGTGTGTAGAAAAAGTGGTTTAGTTGTGAGAAAAGTGTAAGAAAAGTATGAGAATTCCCGTTTGGAATTTATGAGCAATATTTTTTTGGGGTTTTATTTATATGAAAATAAGAGATGTGCAATAATACTAAATAAAAAGTATATTAGGATGTGTGAGATGATATAATAAAAGTGCTAAGTAATAAAACAAGTTATTACGAATTTATGTGAATTTAAGGAGAAAGTTGAGAAAATTGGACCTTCTTGAAGATCTTGATCTTGAATGTTGGAGAGAAGCCCTTGCACTTGGGTGATGATGGAGGGTAGTTAATTCACCAATTTTGATGAAAATGACGATAAAAGTGAAGGTTGGAAAGGGATTTGGGTGTGGAAATCACGCTGACTTCGAGAGAGGTTTTATAGATCCGGTAACAGTGAAATCTATCAGATTTGGGCTCTTCTTGAAAATGCGGTCAAGGCCTCCTTTTTATAGGCCAGGGAACTACCGATCGGCATAGCCCTAGTCCTGCCTATCGGCACCTGCCGATAGGCAAGGTCTGGAACCTACTGTTTGGGAGTATTTTTTAGGCATTTTCAGAAAATTAGCCGTAGAACGTAAACCATTGATCAGAATCGTGCATGGGGTAGACCATTGAAAAGGTAATTCAATGACCTTCGAAAGTGCTTCGGACTGCTCCTGAGTTTGGGAGTTGACTTTGGGTCAAATATGGCTCGGAAGCATTTGTCAGTCTATTGGACGGTGAATCGTCAGATGCAAACGGATCATTCGTCCACATGGTAAGTCCAAATCACGCACGGGGTGGACCGTTGGAAAGGTTAGGAGATGTACTTCGACATTCCAAAGAGTTTGATCTAGTTTGGGGAGTTAACTTTGGTCAACCGAGTCCTGGAAGCATTCGGTGACCTCTCAGAGTAAAATAGAACGTTCGTCCGTACCGTAAGTTGGAATCGCACAAGGGGTTAATCATTGGAAAGGGTTTTAGTTCCCTTCAAAGATTCATTCAGTCTCGTTGAGTTAAAGAGTTGACTTAGGTCAAACAGAGTCCAAGAGCGCCCGGTGGCCTCCTGATTGAGTTTCGGGGGGAAACGAGTCATTTGTCCACATGGCAAGTTGGAGTTGTGCATGGGATGAACCATTGGAAAGGGGTTTTAGGGCCCTTCGAATATTCATTTAGTCTCGGCCGAGCTAAAGACTTTGAATTTTGGTCAAATGGAGCCTAGGAGTGCCCAATGGCTTCTAGGTCAGTACTTGGGATATGACTTGGGTTTGTAGTGATGAAGGGAGATGCTAGGGACCTCAGGAGAGTTTAAGGAGTAACAGAATGGGGTGTCTATAGAGCTCCTCGATGGGTGAGTTTGGAACAAACATTAGCCGTCAAATAGACACCACATGATGCTTTTGAGGGAGGATGACCAATTCAGAGGGCCGAGGTCGATTCTGAGGACCTATGGGAGTGAGGATGACCAATTCAGAGGGCCGAGGTCGATTCTGAGGACCTAAGAAAACTAGGATGACCAATTAAGGGGGTCGAGGTCGATTCTGAGGACCTAAGGGATGGTTTGGAAGAAAAGTTTAGGCCAATTCCTGAGGGGGTACTGGGGATGACCGATTCTGCGACTCGAAGCCAATTCTCAGGGCTTAAGTATGAGATGACCAATTCTACAGGTTGAAGCTAATTCTGAGGGCTTAAGGTGAGGGTGACCGATTCTGCGGGTCAAAGCCAATTCTGCGGGCTTAAGTAGAGATGACAAATTCTTTGGGTCGAAGCCAGTTCTGCAGGCTTAAGGTGGGATGACCAATTCCGTGAGCTTAAGTACAGACGACCAATTCTGCGGGTCGAAGCCAATTCTGCGGGCTTAAGTAGAGATGACCAATCTGTGGGTTGAAGCTAATTCTGCGAGCTTAAGGTGACGATCCAAGATCGAGGTCAATTCTGACCTAAGAGAGGTGACGATCCAAGATCGAGGTCAATTCTAACCTAAGAGAGGTGACGATCAAGGACCTAGGTCAATTTTAGCCTAACTAAGGTGACGGCCTAAGACCGAGGTCAATTCTGACCTAAGAGAGGTGACGACCGAGGACCGAGGTTAATTCTGACCTAAGAGAGGTGACAACCGAAGACCGAGGTCAATTCTGACCTAACTAAGGTGACGATCTAAAATCAAGGTCAATTTTGACCTAAGAGAGGTGACGACCGAGGATCGGGGTCAATTATAACCTAACTAAGGTGATGATCCAAGATCGAAGTCAATTTTGACCTAAGAGAGATGATTACTGAGGTTAATTCTAACCTAAATAAGGTGACGATCCAAGACCGAGGTCAATTCTGACCTAAGAGAGGTGATGATCGAGGACCGATGTCAATTCTGATCTAAGAGAAGTGACAATCCAATACCTAGGTCAATTTTGACCTACGAGAGGTGACGACCGAGGATCGAGGTCAATTCTGACCTAATTAAGGTGAAGATCCAAAACTGAGATCAATTCTGACCTAAGAGAGGTGACGACTGAGGACCGAGGTCAATTCTGACCTTACTAAGGTGACGATCCAAGACCGAGGTCAATTCTGATCTAAGAAAGGTGGCAGTCGAGGACCGAGATAAATTCTGACCTAACTAAGGTAACGATCCAAGACCGAGGTCAATTCTGACCTAAGAGAGGTGACGATCGAGGATCGAGGTTAATTCTGACCTAAGAGAGGTGACGATTCAAGACCGAGGTCTATTCTGACCTACATTTCTTTTGGGACAATCAGGGATACTGCTGCGGGTAAAGATTAGAATTTTGATTCCCCTGGGAAATGACGAATGACCTGGGGAATATGTAGTGTCCCCCGGAGTTCCGCTGGGGAAATCCTTGCGATTTTGGTGATTTTACGGAGGAAAGGCAAGTTTGATTTCGTAAACTCCATTAGGGAAGTGATTAGGTGGTCCAGGGTTTCGATGTATTGCTTGAGATCTTTGGGGCATAGGGGGTGATCTTTAGAGATCCTTCGGGGATGTTGCTGGGAGGAGTTTTACTTAGTTTTTGAGAGTTCCGCTGGGGAAATAGGAGTTCCTCTTGAGGGAGTGCGAAATTTTTTTGGTGAAAATGTTCTAAATCCTTCCTGGGAATTTTAGAAATTTTCTGAGAATTTTTCAGAGCTTTCAGGTATTTTCTGGGAATTTTTATATGAAATTTTAAGGGGGAACCGGTCGGCATGGTGCAGAGGGTGCCATTCGGAAGTGGCACAGACTTTTGGACTGCCTTGGGAAGGTAAGGGGTCAGTGCCGATCGGTGGGTGGGGGGTCAATGCCGATCGGCATGACCCTTGGCATCCTATATAAAGGGGGCGAATTCCCTTCATTTTTCATAGCTTCTTTCTTTTTTCCTTTTTGTAATTTTCCTCTGCAGATCATTCTAGCATTCCGATCTCCAAGAAATGGCTACCTTTATGAGCACTGTAGTGCATAGGGAATGGTTGATTGTTAATGACTGGGCGAACGTGGAGTGGAGGTCCAGGGCGCCTCTTACTTTGGGGAGTGAGAACTTATTTGATGCGTTCAAGCAGGTTACGAATGAGCGGACCTTACTGCGAGAGCCATCGCGTCATCGCTCCTCGAGGGTGGTGAGCCCTGGCGGTTATGTAAGTAACCTCACTTTTGGCATTCTTCTCTTTTTAGTGTTTTTTTCCTTCCTTCTGGAATCTGACAAGGTTTCTTCTTTTGATAATTTGATATCTCTTTGAAGAACATGCGTGCACGTGGGACGATGGGGCTTAAGGACGTCTGGGAGCATCTTCCACCTGTGGTGCATTGGGTGGTATCTTCAGCGGGTTTTGGGAGGTTGGCGTCTGCACTGGATGAGACGCCTCGATCGACATCGGTCTTATGCTCTTTTGGGGAGAGGTGGTGGGATACTGCTCACACCTTCCATTTTGATTTTGGGGAGATAACCTTGACTCCCATAGACGTGCAACAGCTGCTGGGGCTGGATTGCGATGGGGAGCAGATAGAGGTGGATCGCTCTCTGAGGGTGAGGCCGGAGGCGGTGAGGGCGGCGCTCGGTGATGTAGGGAGGATATTATCTGGGGATTACATCCGGTTGTCCTTATTGAAGGATGTTCTGTTGAGTACGATGGTTGATGTGGAGGACGGGATGCAGGTGAGACAGATGGCCCGGTTGTTCATTTTGCTGGTGATGGGAGGTTTCATGGTGGTGTCGAGTGGCGATGTCGTCCATTTATGGTTCTTGCCGTATTTGAGGATATTTTTGAACATCCCTCTCTATGATTGGAGGAGTCTAACTTTGGCGACCCTTTATTTTTCTTTGGATGCATTCAACCGGTGCTGCCGACAAACTTTTATTGGAGCCACGTATCTTCTCGAGGTATTCTTTAATTTGCGCATTTTCTTTTCATGCATTCGCATTTTCCTTACGCGCCTCTTTTTGGTCGTGAATTATTATCTTTAGCAGACGTGGTTCTATGAGGTGATTGGGTGTAATACCCAACTAATTGCTTTGAAGGATACCGTTGGGGACTTCTGCCGATTGTATAGATGGAATAAGGCCAATCGGCAGTCGAAGGGAGCTCTTTCTCTGGAGGCGGTGCATCAGGTCTTGAATTGCCTGAACAGTGGTAGGGTAAGACTCTTTCCTTTTCAGTCTTGGTTTTTGGCATGTTCTGATTTTGTATTGATTTATGCCTGCTGGGAATTTTCAGGTGACCTTTTACCCTTGGGGGACACCCATTCAGGATACGGGGGCGACTGGGGTGAATGCGTAGATGAGGCATTTATTGGAAAATGAGTTCGGCCATTCTTGGTATCTCGGGGAGCGGGTGGTTTGGCAGATTTCGGAGGTGGAGGTGGTGGTACCACCTGCTCATCCTCCTACGTCTATGAGGCGGGAGCGACTGATGCCGGAGGATACGAGGATCGTGGCGATGATCGGCGAGTCCTACATGTTTTACACTGATACGGCTGTGCCGTATGACTATATGGACTTTGTGAAGAGCTGGTTGATGGCGCCCAGCATATATGATGCATTGCCTTTCCCTCCTGCGGGTTCGAGTCGGGCAGTGGGGTCTTCCCACAGTGGCGGTGGTCCGTCGAAATCTGCGGCGGCGACGACTTCAGAGGTTCCCTTTGTGCGATTGCATACCCATTCGTATAACATTCGGAGGGATGATGGAGGGATGGTGCCTATGTTTCACCATCCTCACGCGATGGATCTGGAGGAATTGGGTGTGATAGAGGAGGTTCTTAGTCCTGTAGTATACCTTCTTCCTCTTTTTGGTTCTCTTTATGTTTTGACCCTTTTTGCTTTATACTGATTTTACCTTTTCCTTGCAGCAGGTCCGGGTGTCGACCACTTGGCTGAGGGACATTAGGGACTGGATATCTTCGGCGACTGCCCATATTCGGGATGCGGTCCTGGTTCCTTCTTGCTTGGTGTCGTCTACTTTGTCCGGGGAGGACTCTGGCTCGGGTAGTGGTGGTGCGTCATCTCGCCGAAGGGGAAAGAGAGCGTGCCACAGGGGTGGAAGCTCTTAGATAGTGGGGTGAAGGGTAGGTGAGAGAGAGAAAATGTGGGTTCGGGCTAAGTCCCGTTGTTTTTTGTTTTTCTTTTATTTCCTGGAAAATTTGATGTAACATAGAAGAATATATATATGCAATGCAATGGGATTTTTTATTATCTTTTGTTAATGATGGATGAATGTATGCACATGCGCTTTTTACTTTGCTGCTCAGACTGTAAAAATAGATATTTTGGTATTTTTTGAAGGAAAGTTTAAAAAAATGGGAAATTATATAAGGATGGAAGAGGATTTTTGAGATTTTGTTGAGAATGTCAATTTATTTTTATTGAGCTTCTGATTTGGCAAAAGAGGAAAAAGGGAAACTTCCAAAAGTGGGGGGTTGCTGATCGGCAAGCCCCTTGCCCTGCCTATCGGTAGTCAAGTCCAGTCCTATCAATTCAAAGCTTTTCATTAGTGCCCTCTTCAACTTTTTGTACCTTTTGGGGTAAGATTCCCTCCGATTTCTGCAAGGATTATGTCTTTTATGAGGGTTCTCAAGTCACTACATGAAAACTGTCAATCTGGCACACTTGGACAAGGAGAATCTGGCACGATTTTAAACTGTGCCAAAATTTGGCATGGTTTCTAAAATTTTTGGCACAGTTTTAAACTGTGCCAAAATTTTGCACGATTTTAAAATGTGCCAAAATCATTCCAAATTAAAAAAAGTTAAATAAAATAAACAAAATATTAAAATAAAATACTTTTCATTTAGATCGAGTTCCGCTCATTCTCCCTCTCTTCACCTAGTGTCGATTCAAGCCCTCGGACATTCCCCACTTTCTCTTTGAAAGAAAAAAACCATAAAACTAAATTCTCTCCCTACGCTGCTCGCTCAAACCTCTCTGTTGCAACACTGGTAATAACTGAGACATCAAATTGTTTTTCGGTCAAACCATTTCTGAGAACCCCACCATTTTCGGTCAAATCGTGTGTTTAACCATTTCCGGTCAATCGCTTTACACCAAACCATTACTGAGAACCAAAACTCTATAATGGTTTGTAATTTCTGGTCAAACCATTTTGGGTCCATTTCTAATCAAATCGGCTGTATGTATAATATATTTTTAATAATCTGTTTTGTAATGTTTTTTTATATATTTGTTATTGAGAACCCTCTGATTTTTCAAATGTTTAGTACTTGTATACTATATGTATATCGAATATTCCTTGTTTAGACTTTAATTTCCTGTTTAGTACATGTATATAATAAGAATGATTAGTTCCCTGCTCTTGTATGTTGCAATTTCAGTTCTCTTCTATTTCAGCCCTCTACTAGTTCTACATATATTATAAGAATCTTTATGGGAAAGTGAAGTGTAAAAATTGCATTTTTTATTAAAATAAAAAAGTAATTGACGGGTTATCGTGCCGATCCATGTCAATTGTGTCTAATTGACACGATTTTTTTATAATCGTGCTACTCGTGTCGACTCGTGTTACTAACGGGTCGTATTCGTGTCAGCAAAAAAAATACGACATTAGGCTTGAAATTACAAATGATCGAATGTAGTGCGTTGTGTTTAATGATTCATTACCTATCAATGCAGTGCGCTATGTCCAGTTTGTTTAATGATTCATTAGCTGTTTTGTATAATAATTCATTACCTATCAATGCAGTGCGCTATGTCGAGTTTGTATAATGATTCATTACTTGTTATTCCTTTTATCTAATGTATTAAGAATCATCCATATCTAATGATCCATCTAGCAGGACCTGCTGCCTCTGCTTCAACTGGACACCACTGTATTTGAGTTGACTGAATTGTAGGAAACGATCAATATCATCAACATCGAGAAAAAGAGATAGGCCATCCTCAATAGTTACTCTAGCAGCAAGCACATACTCATGTTCCACCGGCTTCTTAGAGACGTTATGTTCGTTGCCGTCAGTCGCAGATGTAGGGTCAACTTCAAGAAGTGGAAGATTACCCTAAATACTTGGATTGTATTTTGGGGGTAAGTATATATGTTTTGACAAAACATTACATATATTCCAGGGGTGACATTATTTTCGGTGCTTAATTTTTTAAGATACTAGAAATGATTAAAGGATTACAGTAATTGTGTATATTTAGGCTTTTCATCTTTTGTGGTGGTATTTGACCCTTCAATATCAATATATGTTTTGTACTGAAAATTGAATGAATGTTTGTAGGATCGGGATATCTAAAATGGGGTCATCATTAAGGCTAGGAATGCCCAGGTCAGCTAGCATATGCAAATGATTTCAAAATTCATTTGTATTCCTTTTATGTTGTTATTTATTAGTTAATATTTCTTTTTTCGTGCTTAGTTTACTATTTATTATCTGCAAGTGAACTTGTTGCTTTATATGGTTAATCCCCGAGAGGATCATAGGCCGGATATTGAGAAGTGAGTATAAATCATTCATCTTTGATTTTTATCCTCTTTTGTTTGGCCATTTTTTCGACATAATACGGTCTATTATTAGTTCAAATTTGGACACAAATCCTATTATTACAGCAGGCTTGTTAAGACTTCACTACCTAAATATATAACAATCACAGTTATATATTTAGGTAGTCAACAAAATGAATAACAT
Source organism: Sambucus nigra (assembly GCA_949130495.1). NCBI lineage: Eukaryota > Viridiplantae > Streptophyta > Magnoliopsida > Dipsacales > Adoxaceae > Sambucus > Sambucus nigra. The sequence goes on from OX422211.1 coordinate 84,232,169, forward strand.
CTTGGTCAATTTTTTATATAGGATAAACACGTCATTCTTCCTGCACTAGAGTCGATTGCGTCCTCACCTTGTAATCTTGACGATTATAAACACACATAAGTATAATCTGGATACAAGTGTCATGCTCATTTATAAACTCTTTTATAACTTTTTGCATAGTTCATGATATGAGCTTTAGGTATATTTTGACTAGAGTATGATTGTTACTTTTCAATCACAGTCATTAGATATAATAAGTTCAAGACTTATTATAATGATTATACCAAAAATTATTATATGATGCCCAAATGGTATATATTATGCTCAAAATGATTTCATATTTTATTTCATAGTTTTCTTTGTTGGGTCTATTAAGTCCTGCATCCCGTCCCGTACCCCCCCCTCTCTTGCCAATTGAATAAAAAAAAATAAAAACATATCAGTGAATATGTTAACTACCAATGACTTAGCCATGCTCTCTTTATCCTCTGATAAGAACAGTTAATAGATCTACACTAGCCTCAAGTCTTCACGGAGTATAGATTTTGTTGTCGGTTTGGATTGTTTTTAATTGATGATTCACCTTCTCAACTTTACACTAGTGATCATGAGCAATGCATGTTGCGGTGTGTCCTGACAGTAACTACATTGAAAATGGCTCAGCTCTTATCTTCTCTAATAATGATGCAGGTTTGATTTAAACATTATAGTTGTGGTCCTTTGGTTGTTTTCTTTCACAGTAATTGTAACTATTTTCTTTTATGGGGCCACTTATAGGTTGCTTCTTGTTGTACAAGATGAATGCAATTAAGTATCAACAGGGTATCAAAGAAAGAGACTAGATTTATCAAACAAGTTTCAAGATGCAATCATGGTCTGATTGATTTCTTTACCGCGTATAAATTGTGGTTTCCCCAACGTTGTGGGTTGATTGATTTATGAAAAATTGTATTAATTTCAATCCCTTCTATATTTACCTTATTATAATTCATCTCTTTGCTAGAGATTAGATTTATCAACCAAGTTTCCAGATGCAATCATGGTCTGATTGATTTCTTTACCGCGTATAAATTGTGGTTTCCCCAACATTGTGGGTTGATTGATTTATGAAAAATGGTATTGATTTCAATCCCTTCTATATTTAGCTTATTAGAATTCCCCTCTTTGCTATGTGAATATGCAGATGCATTGTTTAAGTTGATGTTTATGATTAGCGATAAATGTATGCATAACTCTTTGATAAATGTATAATTGTAATATTAATGTTACGATTTAGATTCTTTGCTTTGGCAGCTTATTTTTACTGGAATTGTACTATTATTGGGAGATAATGAGCAATGATGAATAATTTGGAGATCTTCAGAACTTAGCTCTTTATTATTTATCCTATCAATGTGTTCTTGGACAATGTTGCATCCCACTACCCTTTCTTTATTTTTTATCCCAATTAACTCCAAATTTTTTTATATCTGAGTCTTCTGGAGAAATTTGATTCTCCTTGATTATATCATCCGAGCCTTTATCTTCAACTGTTGAAACGTCATCGGGATTATTTACTTGTTCCTCATGTTGGTTCCCCATATTTTTCTCCTCCTCCATACCTTTATCGAGAGCTCTCACTTCACTACGTAGCTCCTTATTAAAGGAAGATGTGCCATCAAGTTTGCAGGTTTGAACCTCCATCAGGTACTGCACCATCAGATTTGAGAGAAAATTCCACTATGTTAGATGGCAGCTATATCTCCTCTTCTCTATCAATCAAAACATCTGATTTCTCTTAGATTGCAACTAATCTTTTGAACACATGGGACTGATTTGAGCTAGAATTCAAGGATTTATACTTATTTCTCATGAAAGTTCCCCACAATCCTCGATCAAAATTCCACTTCCAATAGAGTTTAAGCCTAGTAGCTGTAATGATGTCCTTTAGACTCCTAAAATACAAACCTCCTTATTCTAGGGGATAACAAAGCTTCACCCATTTAACCCATTGATGATATCAATCTTTAGAATATCCATTCTAAAGAAATTTGTTGAAAAGATCTTGAACTTTACTCAAAAATATTTTTGGAGGGCATATAACTGATAAGATATGGATAGGAATAGATTCTAGATCATGTTTTATAAGAACCACTCTTCCCCTTTCATAGATAAGTTAAAATCCCCAACCAAATATTTGTTATCTTATGTTTTTAATAATATCAGTGAATGGGCAATCTTCTTCCTGTCAGAAATGAAAGGGCAGCCTAGGTACTTGATATGAAAAGATTTATGAGAAAGTCCAATGAACTCTGCTATATCTTTAATTCTACTCCTTCTGGTCTTCTTGGCCATATAAAAAGAGCTTTTGAATCTGTTAACCAGTTGACCTGACACTTTTTCAAACTCTTTATTATTTACATCGCCTTGCTTTAGACATTTAAATTTTGATTTTTATTGCTAAAAACTCTCCTCACACGGGACCAATATAACTTGTACGAACTGATCGCGTAATCGCAGGTCTCCCGATTTGAGAATATGACGATAATTTTAAAATATGCTGATTTGGCTTGAAAATAAGCCGTTTGAGGGTGAAAACCCAAACCAGCCCCCAAGCGGCCTTGTAAGATGCACAAACACCTTACACGGGACCAATGTAACTTGTACGAACTGATCGCGTAGTCGCAGGCCTCTCGATTTGACAATATGCCGATAATTTAAAAATATGTCGATTTGGCTTAAAAACAAGCCTTTGAAGGGTGAAAACCCAAACCTGCCCCCAAACGTCCTTGTAAGAGGCACGAACACCTCGCACGGGACCAATGTAACTTGTAAGAACTGACCGCGTAGTCGCGGGTCTCTCGGTTTGAGAATATGATGATAATTTCAAAATATGTCGATTTAGCTTGAAAACAGGCCGTTAAAGGGTGAAAACCCAAACTAGCCCCCAAGCGGCCTCGAAAGAGGCATGAACACCTCGCACGGGACCAATGTAACTTGTACGAACAAACCGCGTAGTCATGGACCTCCCGATTTGAGAATATGCCGATAATTTCAAAATATGTCGATTTGGCTTGAAAATAATCCTTTAAAGGGTGATAGCCCAAACCAGGCCCCAAATGGCCCGGTAAGAGGCACGGACACCTCGCACGGGACCAATGTAACTTGTATGAACTGACCGCGTAGTCTCGGGCCTCCCGGTTTGAGAATATGCCGATAATTTCAAAATATGTATATTAGGCTTGAAAACAAGTCGTTTGAGGGTGAAAACCAAAAACCAGCCTCCAAACGGCTCCATTAGAGGAACGAACACCTCACACGGGACCAATGTAACTTATACAAACTGGCCGCATAGTCGCGGACTTCCCAGTTTGAGAATATGCTGATAATTTCAAAATATGTTGATTTAGCTTGAAAACAAGCCGTTGAAGGGTGAAAACCCAAACTAGCCCCTAAGCGGCCCCGTAAGAGGCACAAACACCTCGCACGGGAAAAATGTAACTTGTATGAACTGACCGTGTAGTCTCGGGCCTCCCGAATTGAGATAATGACAATAATTTCAAAATATGTATATTAGGCTTAAAAACAAGTCGTTTTAAGGGTAAAAATCCAAACCAGCCCCCAAATGGCCCCGTTAAAGGAACGAACACCTCGCACGGGACCAATGTAACTCTTACAAACTGATCGCATTGTCGCGGGCTTCCCAGTTTGAGAATATGTCGATAATTTCAAAATATGTCAATTTTGCTTGAAAACAAGCCGTTGAAGGGTGAAAACACAAACTAGCCCCCAAACGACCCCGTAAGAGGCACGACCACCTCGTATGGGACCAATGTAAGTTGTATGAACTGACCGTGTAGTCTCGGGCCTCCCAGTTTTAGATAATGACGATAATTTCAAAATATGTCGATTAGGCTTGAAAACAAGCCATTGAAGGGTGAAAACCCAAACCAGCCCCCAAGCGGCCTTATAAGAGGCACGAACACCTCGCATGGGACCAATATAACTTGTACGAATTGATCGCGTAGTCGCAGGTCTCCTTGTTTGAGAATATGATGATAATTTCAAAATATGTCGATTTGGCTTGAAAATAAGCCGTTAGAGGGTGAAAACCCAAACCAGCCCCTAAGCAGCCCCGTAAGAGGCGTGAACACCTCGCACGGGACCAATATAACTTGTACGAACTGATCGTGTAGTTGCGGGCCTCTTTGTTTGAGCATATGCTGATAATTTCAAAATATGTCGATTTGGCTTGAAAAAAGCCTTTGAAGGGTGAAAACCCAAACCAGCCCCCAAACGGCCTCGTAAGAGGCACGAATACCAGGCATGGGACCAATGTAACTTATACGAATTGACCACATAGTCGCGGGTCTCCCTGTTTGAGAATATGATGATAATTTCAAAATATGTCGATTTGGCTTGAAAACAAGCCGTTGAAGGGTAAAAACCCAAACCAACGCCCAAGCGGCCCCGGAAGAGGCACGAACACCTCGCACGAGACCAATATAACTTGTACGAACTGACCGCGTAGTCGCGAGCCTCTCGGTTAGAGAATATGCTGATAATTTCAAAATATGTCAATTTGGCTTGACAAGAAGCCTTTGAAGGGTGAAAATCCAAACCAACCCCCAAATGGCCCATAAGAGGTACAAACACCTCGTACGGGAGCAATGTAACTTATACGAACTGACCACATAGTCCCGAGCCACCCGGTTTGAGATAATGACGATAATTTCAAAATATGTCGATTAGGCTTGAAAACAAGCCGTTGAAGGGTGAAACCCAAACCAGCCCCCGAGCGGCCCCATAAGAGACACGAACACCTCGCACGGGACCAATGTAACTCGTAAGAACTAACCGCGTAGTCTCGGGTATCCCAGTTTGAGAATATGCCGATAATTTCAAAATATGTCAATTTGGCTTGAAAACATGTCGTTGAAAGGTGAAAACACAAACTAGCCCCCAAACGGCCCCGTAAAAGGCATGAACACCTCTCACGGGACCAATGTAACTTGTATGAACTGATCGCGTAGTCCCGAGCCTCCCAGTTTGAGATAATGATGATAATTTCAAAATATGTAGATTAGGCTTGAAAACAAACCGTTTGAGGGTAAAAATCCAAACCAGCCCCCAAATGGCCCATTAAGAGGCACGAACACCTCGCATAGGACCAAAGTAACTCGTACAAACTGACCGCGTAGTCGCGAGCCTCCTAATTTGAGAATATGTCGATAATTTCAAAATATGTCAATTTGTCTTGAAAATAAGTTGTTGAAGGGTGAAAACACAAACCAGCTCCCAAGCGGCCCCGTAAGAGGCACGAACACCTCGTATGGGACCAATGTAACTTGTATGAACTAACCGCGTAGTCTCGGGACTCCAGATTTGAGAATATGCCGATAATTTCAAAATATGTAGATTAGGCATGAAAACAAGTCGTTTGAGGGTGAAAACCCAAACCAGCCTCCAAACGGCTCCGTTAGAGGCACGAACACCTCACACGGGACCAATGTAACTTATACAAATTGGCCGCGTAGTCGCGGGCTTCCCAGTTTGAGAATATGCTGATAATTTCAAAATATGTCAATTTGGCTTGAAAATAAGCCGTTGAAGGGAGAAAACACAAACTAGCCCCCAAACGACCCCGTAAGAGGCACGAACACCTCGTACAGGACCAATGTAACTTGTACGAACTGACCGCATAGTCCTGGGCCTACCGGTTTTAGATAATGATGATAATTTCAAAATATATCGATTAGGCTTGAAAATAAGCCGTTGAAGGGTGAAAATCCAAACCAGCCCCCAAGCGGCCCCGTAAGAGGCACGAACACCTCGCACGGGACCAATGTAACTTGTACGAATTGACCGCGTAGTTGCGGGTCTCCTGGTTTGAGAATATTATGATAATTTCAAAATATGTATATTAGGCTTGAAAATAAGCTGTTTGAGGGTGAAAACCTAAACCATCCCCCAAACGGCAACGTAAGAGGCACGAACACCTCGCACAGGACCAATGTAGCTTGTACAAACTGAACGTGGAGTCGCAGGCCTCCCGATTTGAGAATATGCCGATAATTTCAAAATATGTAAATTAGGCTTGAAAATAAGCCCTTGAAGGGTAAAAACCCAAATCAACCCCTAAACAGCCCCGTAAGAGGCACGGACATCTCGCACGGGACTAATGTAACTTGTACGAACTGACCGCGTAGTCACGGCCTCCCGGTTTGAGATAATGATGATAAATTTAAAATATATAGATTGGGCTTGAAAACAAGTCGTTCGAGGGTGAAAACCCAAACCAGTCCCCAAACGGCCCCGTAAGAGGCACGAACACCTCGCACGGGACCAATGTAACTCGTACGAACTGACCATGTAGTCTTGGGTCTCCCAATTTGAGAATATGATGATAATTTCAAAATACTTATATTAGGCTTGAAAACAAGCCGTTCGAGGGTGAAAACCCAAACCAACCCCCATACGGCCCCGTAAAAGGCACGAACATCTGGCATAGGACCAATGTAACTCGTACGAACTGATCAGGGAGTCATAACTTGCGTAAGATTTTCAATTTTAGAATATAATAATAATTGCAACTCCTATATGTAATTTTTTTAGCTTGAGTAAGTTCTTTTTGTAAATTACTGGGTTACTAATATCTCCTCTTTTTTGTATCCTATCTTTTTTGCAGGATAACATTTTATCGTTGGCATTTATTCACGTGGAACACACAGAGAACTCAATGGTTTACAACAAGGGGTTTATTCATGATAATATTTTTTTTGTTATGATCGTGCGGGCTTTTGTAGTTTTATTATTAATTTTATGGCCGTGCGGACTTTTGTAAGTTAATTGTGACATTTTGTGGCAATTCGGGCTTTATGTTAGGCAGGTTTTGTATTAGCAGGTTTTGGAATGTCCAGAAAATAGAGGAAACTCTGCCCAATTTTTTTTAAAGTTTGTATGTATATTAGTTAATCAACAACGTGCAATATTTTAAATTTGTGAATTTTCGTGCTTTCAAATAATTATTTTTTTTTCTTTTTATAAAAAATTTGGCACGGGTCACAACCGTGCCGAAAGTGTATCAAATTTTGGCACGGTTTTGAACTGTGCCAAATTTTTTTCAAACTGCGTTAAATCGGGCACAGTTAAAAACTGTGACAAAAGTGTGCCAGAAATATCAAATTCTAGCACGGTTTAAAAGTGTGCCAGAAGTGTTCCTATTTGGCCAAATCTGGCACACTTTTAAACCGTGCTAGAAAAAAATGGCCATTTTGGAACACCTGATTCTGGCATAGTTCAAAACCGTGCCAGATTCCTGTTTTTGGTGTAGTGAGTATAAAAAGGGGTAGGGGTGGAGTGTTTTCAACACACCCTCACATTCTTACTTACTTACCTACTATCTCTTAGTTTGCAAGATGGCTCTCCCTGGTAGAAGTGAGTTTGCTAACTACCTCGAAGCCTTAGAAGCGATGTGCTCTTATAATGTCAACTATGATGCTTTTAATATGCGTCGAGTCTCTTTGAGGCGCAGTCAGTCCATTGAGTGGAACATGCTGATGACGACGGTACAATTTTGGTACCCCGAAGACCATGTATTCCGCTTTGGGTTGGATGAAGTTTGTCCTACCTACAAGGAATTTTCTGCCATGCTGGGTATAAACCCCAGTGTTGCTGTTACTTTACCCGAATTTTCCCATTCTCCTAGGGATTTGCTGGCTAGGCTTCTTCATATTTCACCTTCAGTGACTAGATCATTGGTTACTGGAGGAATGATCTCCCTCCCGACAGTGTTGTAGTCCCTGCATTTGTGGGAAGTTGGTGATGTTGGCTATGCTGGAGTCGTTGCTCTGAGTCTGGTTTCAAAATTATTGTTGGTGACTAAGGACCTGTTGGTGCATCCGCAACTTACAACCATTACTTCATGGATGTCATACCATCGTAATCATGTGGCAGTGATAGTGGCGGAGACCCTGAACGGTCTGGATGCCTGGCGAGAAGGTCGTTCTGACTTCCTGCGGGGTAGCCCCGTGATGCTGTTCATGTGGTTGTCTGAAAGACTCCGCCTGGTGACTCTTCCAGAATATCCTTTATCGGCTGTACCCAACTTTTTTTCGCGTCACTTCTTCAGCGTTGGCTTGATAATTGAGAGCTGGGAGAATTGGCTTGTGGATCATGGGGCTCGAAATCTGTACTAGTTAGTGCCTAGGTGGGGACAGTTGCTACCTGTTCTGGAGCTAGGAGAATACCCGTATGTGCGGCTGGTTGGTCTCAGATAGACCTCTTTTTATTTCCCTTGGCGATTTCTGCGCCAATTTGGCTAGGCACAAGTCATGCCACCTTAGACACTAAATTCTTTTCGGTAGAGGATTTGACCGATCATCTGCGCCTACGACTTGGCTCTTTGTGGGAGAGTAGGCGTTCGTCGACCCTTCCCTCTCAGTCTGTTGGGAGAGTTTGGCATATCCCTGGGATTATATGAAGTGGTTGTAGAGGAGATTAGTTAGCAAGATGTTGGCAGTGGAGATTGGATAAAAGTGGCTTGTCTCTTTTGACACCATGGAAGGAGGTGTTATGGTCTTTTCGAAGTTGGTTCGAGCTTAACGGTCCATGAAGTGTCTGCGACACTCTGTTCAAGCAGGGGAAACTTGGGGACCCCAGGATGTAGATAATGATGATGGAGCAGGCTCCTATGGTTGCCGTGGGTAGGATGGTTTATTTTGTAATGGGGAATAAATGTGGGGATTTTATTAGGCTTTTTTAGGAGGGTAGGGGGAAAGGGAGTTATCTGTTCCTTTTCTTATGTAATCTGTACTGTAATTTCTTATTAGTGAAATAAACAAGTTTTTGATCATCCAGCTTAGCCTTTTGATGAGTTTTGTATTTTTGAATTATCTATACCAATCGCTAAGGCATACATAATCCTTTTGTTTAAATATATGTTGGAATTGACTGTTGTTCGCAGAGATAAGAAAAGAATAGTATTTTGTGAAAAATAAAGGGCCGTTCTCATGTAAGGCGTATGAGCTGCTTACATACCTCTGGGATTTCGAAATTTTATACTTTGTTTGAAAATGGTTATTTAGAGAGGATCAGGCCCACGTAGTTCTGGGTAGAAGGAAATGAAGATTTTTTTTTGTTATTATTTTTTATTTTTTAGAATAGAAGGGAGATGAGAAGTGTCGTAGCGTGCTGAGATTTTGGACTAGGGCTAGAACTTCTTGAGATGGTCCAGGTTAACTGGACGAGCCATCTCTTCCCCATCTAAGTTTGTGAGCATGGCGACAACACGGGACAAGATCTCCTTGACAATGTAGGGGCCTTTTAAATTCGACTTGAATTTCCCTCTGGGGTCCCAAATGGGTTGTATGATTTTTTTTAGGGCTAGGCCCCTTTCTCGAATACCGCGGTCCTTGACTCTCTTATTGAATGGATGCGCTATTTGGTGATGGTACCCCTGTATATGGTATAGTGCTTTTAATATCCTTTCATCTAGGACGGTCATCTCGTTAAGACGGCTTTGCCACCAGTCTTCTTCGCTGAACTTGCTTTCAAGCATGACGCGCAACGAGGGTATTTCTAGCTCCACGGGTAGGAGTACTTCCATATCGTAAACTATAGAGTAATGGGTATCCCCACTAGAGGTTTGGATTGAGGTTCGTTAGCCCTAGAGGGTGTATGGGATCCGGTTAGCCCAATCCCGACAGCTTTCGGTCATTTTGCTGATGATGGCTTTAAGGTTCTTGTTAGTGGCTTCAAGTGCATCGTTGGTCTGAGGTCGGTAGGGAGAAGATTTGTGTATTTTAATCCCATACTCGTTGAACACCTCTATGACTTCTGCCTTGAAATGCAACCCGTTATCTGATACTAGCTCGTGCGGGACCCCATACCGACAGATGATGTTTTTCCTGATGAATTTGGCAACTTTCTTGGCATTCAGCACTGCTTATGACTCCACTTCGACCCATTTGGTGAAGTAATCAAAGGCAACTAGGATGAACTCATGCCTATTGGAAGCCTTCAGTGTGACCTTCCTTATGATGTCGATTCCCCATGTGGAGAACGGCCAGGGAGAGGTCATGTTGTATAATTTACGCGGTGGTAAATGCTGAAGGATGGATAACTGTTGGCATTTGAGGCATCTTCGGACATAGGCGGTGCAATTGTGGGTCATGGTGGTCTAGTAGTATCCTTGTCGAATGATCTTCTTGGCAAGCATGTGACCATTCATGTGGGGTTTGCATTCTCCATTGTGGATCTTCTGCATTATCTTTTCAATGTCAGCCCCTGCGATGCAGTGCAGATGAGTTCCATCGAAGTTCCTTTTGATCAGTTCTTTATGACAGATGATGTACTGGGAAACTAGTCTTCAGAGGGTTGCTCGATCTTTCTTTTTGGAACCCTCGGGATACCTATCATGCTTGAGGAGGTGCCAGATATCATAGTACCAGTAATTGGCTAGCTCGAGATCTTCTGTAGTGACGAGATCAATATGGTAGTAATGGGTTGATTTGTGTTGCTTTTGAACTAGGAAGGGGGTCATAGTTCTTCCTTCGAGCATGTCGACCATGGAGGCCAGGGTAGCAAGGGCATCGGCTAGGTTATTTTTTGCTCGAGGTAGGTTATGGAAGGTGATATCTTGGAATTGGGAGGCTAGTTATTCTAAGTGGGCATGGAAGGATTGGAGTTTCTCGTCCTTAAATTTTCACTTTCTGAGCACTAAAGCGATGATGAGGGTGGAATCCCTGTAGACATCTAGGCATTGAATACCTTTCTTGAGAACAACTTATAGTCCTACCGTGCGTTCCTCATACTCAGTCATATTATTGGTGCATGGTAAATCTAGCTTAATGGCGATGGGAGTGTGGGAGTCGTCTGGGGTGATCAGAAGTATCCCAATGCCATATCCCTTTTTCTTGGCAGCACTGTCAAAGAAAATTTACCATTGAAGGTTGTCTTGAGTTGTACAAAGGATGTTTTCATCTAGGAATTTGGAGATTCAGACATTGGTTTCATCCATAGGGTAATCAGTGAGGTAATCAGAGATGGCTCTTCCTTTCTTGGCTTTTTGTGTGACGTATACAATTCGAATACGGCTAGGAGCATCAACCATCGAGCCATTAGGCTAGACAAGGCAGGTTTTTCAAGAAGGTATTTGATGGGGTCCATTCGGGATATAAGCTTGATGGGGAAGGCGAGCATGTAGTGCCGTAACTTTTGGGTGACCTAGACAAGTGCGATACACACTTTTTCTAAAGAAGTGTAGTTAACCTCGTACCCCGCTAATTTATGACTGGCATAATAGATGTCTCTTTCTTTGCAGTAATCTTCAAGGTATTGGGCTAGCAAAGCCCCAGCTGTAGTGTCAGTTATGGTTAGGTATAGAAGCATGGGGAGACCAGGCTGTGTTGGCTATAATCATGTCGATATTGGGTAGCGGATAATCATCCTTTGGAGAGGCTTTGTTCAAATCCTAATAGTCTACACACATTCAAAATTTTCCTCCTGATTTTAGCATGGGCACTATGTTGGCTAGCCATGTGGGATATTCGATCACACAAATGAAGCCTACGTTTAACTATTTGACCACCTCTTCTTTGACTTTGAGCAACCATAGTACGAACCTTTCTCAACTTTTGTTTGACCGGCTTGTAATTTGGGAAAAATGACACGCGAGGGAAAAATGAACGAGAGAGCATCGTCACCAATGGGTGCTGGGCCTTCAGGGAGAGGAGAGAGATCAACTCCTTGCTCGAACCAACAGGCCGAGGGTACGGTTCATTCAAAGGTTGTCCCTGTGACAACCCTGTCCCCTTTTGCCTTCCAGGTGGCCTTTCCAGATGGCCCACCGACAGGCGTCGAGGTTGAGAGATCTAGGGACAAGGGTTATAAGGACAATAGTGAGAATTTAGATGATGATCAAGTTGACACTTCTAGTGCCTCGGCTTACGTTTCATCTGTTAGGGATCGTGACCTCTTGCTGTGGAGGGACAAATTTGGTGTACAACCCAATATAACTATGAGGGTCCCCAATACAGACGAGAGGGTCTTTCCGGGGAATGAGGGGGAAGTTGTTGTTTATGAGTAGATGCTTAGGGTAGGTGTAAGGTTCCCCATGAACCTTGCAGTAGTCAATATTCTTTCTGCCCTTGGGGTTGATCCTTCTCAACTTCCTCCAAAATCCTAGAGGACCATCCTTGGCTATGTCTCCCTCTGGAATAACACTTGCATCGACGAGCCCTCGACCGATTTATTCATAGCCTGCTATAATATCACTTCCTCATCCAAGCAACCTGGGTATTTTCATTTAGAGGCGAGGATGTCCAATAAAAAACTTCTTCACGTGGCATAAACTTCCAACCATGATTGGAAGAAGAGGTTTTCTTTATCTCTGGGGATTGGGAATTCCCAACCGGGGTAAAGCCTTTAGAAGATAGTCTGCAGGTTCCAAGGTCATGGTCAAATGCTTCAATGAGAGCGTGGTCGGACCCCAGACTTAGCTTGGATGAGAGGGAAATTGTTGCCTATCTGAGGGAGTAAGGGACAAAGGGTAAACTTGCCAAATTTGAAGACTTGATGACCCCTCATTTCCTCAAAGAAGCTGGTATGAGGGTCGGCCCCCTGACATAATTATATGAGTTGATATTTTCTCCATTTTATTTTTCTCAAGTGTATCCTCGTTGCTACTGCTTATTTCTGATGTATCGTCTCTTTTTTAGGTCGGCCTGCAAATGTATCTGGTCAAATCTGGGAGATGACTACCCCTAGTTTGATGTCTGGCCTAGGCAAGAGGAAAGGCAAGGAGCCTTAGTAGGCTCTCAAAAAGACAAAGGCCGTGGGGCCGACAGGTGGAGCCGACTGTTTATACTCATAAACGGAAGGAGCCCAAGGTCCCTACTGGCTCTCGGCCTGATTCCCGAATGAGGGCGAGGGTAGAGGTCCCTCAGACACACACTGAGGGGACAAACTCTTCTCCGAGCATGGGCGCCTACTGGGCTCAGAATCTGACCTTTCTGAAGGCTAAACCCTCCTCCCTCATAGCCAACTTGAGGGCAGCCAAGGCCTCAATGTTTTCTTTGCCCTCAGCCGTAGATTATGAATTTTTATCAAAGATGCCCCCGACTAAGGTTTATGACTACGGTCTACACACTCTGGCTCAGGTATTTACTTTAACTCACCTTTTGATTCACAAATATTTAACTGTTCCCTCAACTTTTTAATATGAGCTTATCCTTGTGCAGTCTGTCTGCGCCTTCACATCTGCCACCAAGTGGATGGTTGCAAACCAGCAGAAGTTCCATGAGGCTGAAAGAGCTATTCAGTATGAGGCCGACCTGAAGACCGAGCTGGAGATTGTTAGGGCATAGTTAGAGACTGCTAGGATCGAGCATGCAAGGGTACTGGATGAGCTGTTAAAGCATCACGAGGCCGACCTGAAGGTGAAGGACAATCTCATCAAAGAGATGGAAGAGGCCTTGACCAATCAGGGGGTCCAATTCAAGGCTGAACTCGCCGAGGCAGTGAGAAAGGCCGAGGTCGATGCTGTAGAGGGTTACAAGATGTCCGATGAATTCCAAGGCTTCGGCCTTCAGTACCTAGAGAGAGGGATTAGGACGGCCTATCGTTGGGTCATCTAAAAATTACTGATGTCGTGTCATCTATCATTCCCTCTCTTGAAGCAGTGGAGATGGAAGACCCCCTTATAGCCGAGGCTCTTCCCATATATAGTCTCAAGTTCACGTCGAAGGTACCAGAACATCTTTGGATCGACCTGTTTTGGTCATCAAAGAGACTCCTCTGGTTAATGTTGAATCCCTGCCTTTCGATATTACTCAATAGGGTGGCTGCCTGTGGCCCATACCCTCTATTTGTATAGTTTTTGTATTGAATTTTCTTTTGGACAAATATTTGTAACACTTTATTTTATAATGGAATCGTTCTCTTCCTGTCTTCTATGTTTGCCTCTTGTATGATTTGTCTTGGCTATTATATTTGTGTTAACCATCTTCCAAGTCCCCCTCGTCTTTCTTCGGAGTGAATGGAGGGTTATCCCTATCGTTCACCCTCATCTTAGTTGAGGGTGGCTATCCACCAAATTAATGATGTTTTAAAATCCAAGTCCTCCCTCATCTTTCTTTAGAGTGAATGGAGAGTCTTCCCTACCATTAAACCTCATATTAGGCGAGGGTGGTTTCCACTAAATTAATGTCTTCAATTTCAAGTCCCCCCTCGCCTTTCTTGGGAGTGAATGGAGGGTCGTCCCTACCATTCACCCTCATTATAGCCGAGGGTGGTTTCCACCAAATTAATGATGTTTTAATTTCAAGTCCCCCCTCGTCTTTCTTGGGAGTGAATGGAGGGTCGTACCTACTATTCACCCTCATTATAGCTGAGGGTGATTTCTATAAAATTAATGATGTTTTAAAATCTAAGTCCTCCCCCGTCTTTCTTGAGAGTGAATGGAGGTTCGTCCCTACCATTCACCATCATCCTAGCTGAGGGTGGTTATCCACCAAATTAATGATGTTTTAAAATGCAAGTCCACCTTCGTTTTTTTTAGAGTGAATGGAGGGTCGTCCCTACCATTCACCCTCATCTTAGCCGAGGGTGGTTATCCACCAAATTAATGATGTTTTCAAATCCAAGTCCCCCCTCCTCTATCTTGAGAGTGAATGGAGGGTCGTCCCTACCATTCACCCTCATCTTAGCCGAGGGTGGTTATCCACCAAATTAATGATGTTTTAAAATCCAAGTCCCCCCTTGTCTTTCTTGAGAGTGAATGGAGGGTCGTCCCTACCATTCACCCTCATCCTAACCGAGGGTGGTTATCCACCAAATTAATGATGTTTTAAAATTCAAGTCCCCCCTCGTCTTTCTTGAGAGTGAATGGAGGGTCGTCCCTACCATTCACCCTCATCCTAGTCGAGGGTGGTTTTTACCAAATTAATGATATTTTCAATTTCAAGTCCCCCCTCGTCTTTATTGGGAGTGAATGGGGGGTCGTCCCTACCATTCACCCTCATCCTATCCGTGGGTGGTTTCCACCAAATTAATGATGTTTTGAGTTTCAAGTCCCCCTCGTCTTTCTTGGGAGTGAACGGAGGGTCGTCCCTACCATTCACCCTCATTATAGCCGAGGGTGGTTTCCACCAAATTAATGATGTTTTAAATTTCAAGTCCCCCTCGTCTTTCTTGAGAGTGAATGGAGGGACGTCCCTACTATTCACCCTCATCTTAGCCGAGGGGATTTAGCGAGGATAACCCCAATCATACCAAAATTAACAAATACAAAATGAGGGGCCAATATGACATTCTCATTAACATTCCAAGTGTTCTGTTGGAGCAACACATTCATTATAACTGTGGTCCGATAGGACATTACAACATTATTGACAGTATTTCTTCAAATGATCTTCATTCCAGGGGTTGGAAAAGGGTTCCCCTTCAAGGTTCTCTAGTCTATAAGTTCCAGGGACAACTTCATCAATGGCCCTATATGGGCCATGCCAATTTGGGTGGAGCTTTTTAGGTTTCTGCCATGTCTTTTTGAGGACTAGGTCCCCCACAGCGATTGGCCTTTATTTCACCCTCTGGTTGTAAAACTTGACAGTCCTTTGCTGATAGGCTGCTTGCCTTATCTCATCATCTTCTCTTCTCTCCTTGATAAAGTCTAGGTCAAGTCTCCTTTCTTCCATATTTCTTTGGGGGTCATACATTTGGACTCTGAGAGTGGGAAACCCAATCTCGGTGGGGATGACGGCTTCTGAGCCATACACCAGCATGAATGGGGTTTCCCCGGCCGGAGTCTTAGCCGTCGTCTTATAGGCCCATAGTATAGCGTATAATTCCTCAACCCATCTTCTATTTGCCTCCTCGAGTTTTTTCTTGATCCCGTTAGCCCGAGGTCGGCCTGGGGTAGAGAAGAATTGTTTGACACCCACTCTTTTGCAGTATTTCTCCAGGGATGCATTCTTGAATTGAGTCCCATTATCTGATATGGGGGTGCTGGGGAAACCATATCTACTTATAATGTTTTTCCAGATAAAATGAAAGGACTTATGCTAGGTAATCATGACCATCGGCTCCGCTTCCACCTATTTTGAAAAATAATCAATTGTCACGATCAAGTATCGATAGTTATTGACGACCCTAAGCAAGGGTCCTACTAGATCGATTCCCCATATTGCGAATGGCCATGGGGACGTGATGTAGGTGAGAGGATGATGGGGTATGGTGGCGAACCTTTGACATTTATATCACTTCTTAACGTATGCCATAGCCTCCTTCCCCAAGGTCAGCCACAAGTAACACTGGGTGACTATCCTCTTTGCTAACGAATTGCCCCTAATATGGCTCGAACAAGACCCCTCGTTCACATCTTGTAAGATGTGTGGGACTTTAGTCGGGTGCACACATCTGAGTAAAGGGAGCAAGAGTCCCTTTTTATACAAGGTGACTCCGATAATGGTGAACTTCGTAGCTCTGTATCTTAGCTTCTTCCTTTCTTATTTTTCTTTCAGCATATCCCCAGCTTTAATGTATCTGATTAGAGGGTCCATATATGAAGCTTCCCTGCTAATATTTAAGCAAGTGTCAAGTGTTCCATCTGCATCTGCACTCGCTGATCGAAGCAAGATTTCAACTAGGACTATCCTCCTAATATTTATCCTAGTCACTAAGGCTAGCCTAGCAAGTGCATCGGCTCGACCATTATCCATCCTAGGTATTCTCTTTAACTTTACTTCTCTGAAGCCCTTCAGTAGTGATTTTACTCTTTCAAGATATTTTGTCATTCTCTCATCTTTGGCCTCGTATTCTCTTAGTATCTGATTTACCACAAGTCTTGAATCACTATGGACCAAAATCTGGCCAATACTAAGAGACCTAGATAAGAAGAGGCCTGCTATTATGGATTCATATTCAAACTCGTTGTTGGAGGCTTTGAAGTTGATCCTCGTGGAGTACTCTATGTCTGTGTCATCAGGTGCTGATATTATTAATCCAGCCCCACTTCCACTCTTACAAGAGGACCCGTCAATGAAGAGGTTCCACACAACCTGCTTCTTTGAGAAATTTCCCTCGGTGAGGGATCCCTGTCTAAAGAGATATATTCCCTCTTCATTTTTGGCAACTTTTTCTCTAGCGGTTCTTGTCTCAGCCTTATTGTGGATGGGTCAATAATTATTCCTTGTCGAGTATCTATCTTCTCGAGGCTCTCATCTTCAGCCTCATCATTTTCCCAAGTAAATTCAACCATGAAATCTTCTAATGTTTGACCCTTGATGGCCACCCTAGGTTGATATAAAATGTCAAATTGTGTCATCTCTATAGCCCATGCCATTAGCCTCCCCAATTTTTCAGGCTTGTGTAAGACCTGCCTAAAGGGAGAGTTAGTGAGGATGACCATTATATGGGACTGTAAGTACGGATTCATCTTTCTTGATGCATGGATCAAGGCATAGGCTAACTTCTCCATCCTTGGGTATCTTTTCTCTGCCCCTTGGAGTGCCTTACTGTTGAAATATATAGGCTTCTATACCCTATCTTCTTCTCTCACAATGGTTGCGCTGATGGTTGATTATGAGACGGCTAGCTACACATGTAGCCTTTCGCCCCACACTGGTCGTGACAACAGTAAGGGAGACCGTATGTATGAATTTAGTTATTTAAAATCATGGTCACACTCTTCGTTCCATTCGAAGGCTTTTCTGAGAATTTTGAAGAACGGTAGACACTTGTCTATGGCTCTAGATACGAACCTATTCAAAGCAGCCACTCGCCCTGTGAACCTCTGAACGTCATTAATGGTCCCGGGGTCTTCATTTCTAGGAGGCACTTTATCTTTTCAGGATTGGCGTCAATGCCTCTTTGATTGATGATGAACCCTAAGAACTTCCCTGCTCAGACCCCTAAGACACATTTAGCTGGGTTGAGCTTCATTTGGTACTTATCCATAGTGTTAAAGGTCCTCTCGAGGTCGGCCACATGATCCTCGGCCTTCAAACTCTTGGTCAACATGTCATCTACATAAACCTCCATAGACTTACTAATTTGGTCTTCGAATATTTTATTCATAAGGCGTTGATACGTTGCCCCCATATTTTTTAGTCCAAAGGGCATGACCCTATAACAGTATGTCCCCTTATCGATAATATAAGCCATTTTTTTAGTCCTCGGGGCTCATGAAGATCTGGTTGTAACCTGAATATGCATTCATGAAGCTCATTAGCTCATGGCCTGCAGTAGCGTCTACCATCTGATTAATGCGGGGGAGAGGGAAGCTGTCCTTAGGACAATGTTTATTAAGGTTGGTGAAGTCTACACACATCCTCTATTTACCGTTAGCTTTGGGGACTATGACTGCGTTGGACATCCATTCGGGATGGATGACCTCCCTGATAAACTCAGCATCTTCTAGCTTCTTGACCTCGTCCCTTATGACTTCATATTTTGCTCGAGAATAAATTCTCCTCTTATGCTTTATCGACTTTGCACCCTCTA
The DNA here is from genome assembly GCA_949130495.1 of Sambucus nigra. NCBI lineage: Eukaryota > Viridiplantae > Streptophyta > Magnoliopsida > Dipsacales > Adoxaceae > Sambucus > Sambucus nigra. The sequence goes on from OX422211.1 coordinate 84,250,628, forward strand.
CCACGTTGAGCTTGTGGCACGTGATTTTAGGGTTGATCCCTGGCATATCTGTATGACTCCAGGCAAAGACGTTATGTCTTCTCCTTAGCAGCTTGATGAGGTCTTCTTTTATGTCTGTCTTTAGAGCTTTTCATACTTGGACAATTTTTTTTGGCTCATTCTCATTGAGGATGATGGATTCTACCTCTTCCATGGCCTCTCCTTTCTTCTGTTTTCTCTCATCCCTGGGGTCGAGGGTATCAATATTGTAAGTAGTAGCTGCTTTCTTGAGCACCTCTCTTTCTTCGACGGAGTTGAAGTAACATTCCCGTGCCGTCGTATGGTCTCCCTGAACTTCCCCTACCCCGTAAGGGGTCAGGAATTTTATCATTTGATGAACCGTGGATGGAATGGCCTCAAATTACTTGAGGGCCACTATCCCAAGTATAATGTTGTAGGCTGAGAAGACGTGTCTATCCATCACGAAAAAGTTAACCTTCTTAGTAAGCCATCTCGGCCACTCGTCCCCCATCCTAACATCGGCCTCATACACTCCTAGAGGATGAAATTTTTCCCCACTGAAGCCAATCAAGGGGTGATGGTATGGGACGAGCCTAGCACGGCTAACACCTAAGGCTTTAAATCACGACCATAACTTACATCTGTAGAACTACCTCCATCTACCAGGATCCTCGACACCTCGCATCCGTGTACCCTGGTAGTGAGGACGAGAGGGTCATCATGTGAGTCTAAGAATCCTTTGAAGTCTATTATTGAGAATCCCACTATCAGAGTATCCATATAAACTTTCTTCCTCTTTTCTGACTTTTCTTCAATAAAGGTAGAGTGTGTATAGCTTTTGTTACTGCCTTGGCTTCAGCTGCATGTGCCTTCCTGTCGGCGACCTCTGATCCGCCTCTTGCTAATCCTCCAGAGATTATCCCAACATCTAATGAGATCATATTAAGTCTTTTTATAGGGCCGTGGTCATCTCTCGGTGGGTGGTCAGGGTCATCTTCATCATTCGAAGCGTTGTCCATTCTGTTTAGAGGATCTTCTCTGCACGTATCGCCTCTCTTCATTCTAGGATCATCCCCTCAACCCCTCGTGAAGACACCTTTGTCAATGTATTTCCTTAACTTCCCTTCTTTTAATATTTTTTCAATTTTATATTTCATAGCAAAACACTTATCAGTTACGTGGCCATGGTCTTGGTGAAACTCACACCACAAGTTTTTATTCCTCTTGTAAGGAGGTGCCCTCAATTTCTCGAGCCATTTCAAGGATCGGTCACTCATTATCTTATTCAGAATGTGTTCACAACTGACCGTTAGAGGGATATAATCATCAAATTTGTCATCTGCTAGCCTCTGCTTCCCCTCCTTATTCTTTTTCTGGTACTTACCCCCACTAGTGCCTCCTTTTTCATCTTTCTATTTTGCATCCATCGCCTCTTCGACGTTCATCACCTTTCCCATGTTGCAAGAAATTCAACCATCATCTTCGGGGGGTCATCGACAAGCTTCCATATTAACTTCCCCTTCTAGAGTCTCCCAATGAGGGATGTCATGGCTATACTCTCCTCGTAATCTTTGACTCTAACTTTTCTTTATTAAATCTGGCTATGTAGTCTCTTAGTGTCACACCCCAAACCCAAATATATTCTAATCATTTCATTTATATTATGATTAAATCATAATCTTCCGTCTATTCGAAATATAATTCATTTATCAATATTTTTTTCATGTATAATAAACATAATCATGTTCTTTATACTATAACATAATTAACATGAGAGTCATAATTAAACAAACATGCCATACTATGACCAACTATGATTAAATATTAAAATCATCTAACGAACCCATGCTAACTCAATATATAAGATGCTCAAGTGTAATAAAACCTGAGCGTGAGAATGATAAAATCCCCACGTCTAATCCCCAGATCTTTCTAACGGTGCAACTCTCAAATCACCGATCATATGATATCCTCGCACGTAGCATACAAACCTGAAAATGTTAAAATATAAACCGTAAGCATTAAGCTTAGTGAGGTACTCCTTCCCTAAAATGAAATAACAGTTCTTTATCAAATATGTGGATATAAAATCCAAATAATCATGCCGTGCTATGAAATAGCAACTCTATATCAAATCTCTAAATATAACATCCAAATAATCCTTCCCTGCAATGAAATGACAATTCTATATCAAATATGTGGATATATAATCCCAATAATCATGCCCTGCTATGAAATAACACTTTTATATCAAATATGTGGATATAAAATCCAAACAATCCTGCCCGTTGGCAATAAAAAATCATGGAACATAAGTTCCAACAAATCCTTGTCATAAGATAAATCAAATCATTGGATCTTTGTCCAATTCAAATCCTGGATCATAAGACCCAAACAAATCCTAGATATTTTAATATTTAAATAAATCTTGAATATCGAAGTATTCAAACAAATCCTGGATCATAAGACCCAAACAAATCCTGGATATTTTAATATCCAAACAAATCCTGAATACCGAAGTATTCAAACCAATCGTGGATCATAAGACACAAATAAATCCTGGATATTTTAATATCCAAACAAATCCTGAATAATGAAGTATTCAAACCAATCCTGGATCATAAGACCCAAACAAACAAACAAATCTTGAATATTGAAGTATTCAAACCAATCCTCTCTTAGAGCTATATTTATATTTATATATGAAACAAATCATAAGTACACTCACCTTGGCAACTTATTAGGCTTTTCCTTTTCTTTTGTCCGACACTTGTTCAATCGATTCTTCTTCCCTTCCTATCATTCTTACACTATTAGTATCACCATAAGAATATCAACAATCCAAGGAATATCTCAAACATGACTCAATTCATAAGCATCATATGATTTGATTCAAATAATTTATTACGAGTGAAATTCCATCCAAATTCATGTTAATATATTTGACATATCCAATTCATAGACCAAACATACATTCATTTCTTCTTGGTAATTCAATCCTTATCATATTATAATTCCAATACAAAAGACAGAACATTATTTCAAGTTTCCTAGAGCAAGATAGGCCCGTTTCTTTACTAAATAGCAAATTTGTCCTCTAGGTTCTTTTATTGTTCATTCATCTTCTCGGACTTTTCATGATTTTTCTACAGCATAAATTTCTACGATATTTAACCCAACACCATTAAACATATTGAACAATATAAAATTAAAATTTCATAATTTTTAAGGTTCATTTTCTATGTCAAGCAAAATATCGAACACATGGCGTGCATATTTTAACCCTTGGGGAAGATTTTATACCCAAACTTCAAACCATCACCCAAGATTCATTTCTTGGTATTTTCACATGATTTTGGGATATGTCGCACATATATGAGTCTATTTTAATCTCCAATTGGGATAACTCAATTTTGGTAAGTATACAAAAATATATGGAAGGTTGAATAAACATGGTTACTAAACGAAGCAATTTTAAGGGTTTGTACTTCAACTTAACTTAAACTTGCATCTAACCATACATATTCATCAAGGGATGAAATTTTAGTAAAAAAATGATGATTTCAATCAAAGAAATCAGTAATCTAAGAAAAATTACAAGATTTGGGGTTAGGATTACCTTCGGGACTTTTACGTAATTTCCACGAATTTTTCTCCAATTTTTCTCCTCACTTTCTTCCTAAACTTTCCAATTCTTTCTTCCTCTCAAGACAAACTCTTTAATGGTTGAGTTATTTTGAAGGAGGGGATTATTTAAAGCCTTTAATGTTGGCCAAAACCAACCTCCATCTTTAACCAATAAAAATCCACCATTTGTTAGCCTAATAAGACGAAATATCATTTAACGAATGGACAAATTTGTCCCATGTTTTGTAATTCTAGCATAACTTCTCTCTCGGACCTCCGTTTAACACACCGTTTGTCATTTTACAAACCTTACTCATATATCTATAACTATCTAGTTTTCTCCTCAAGTCAATTGTTATGTCATAAAGGTCAAAACTAGTTTAAAGATGAACATTCCTACCGAAAACTTCAAAATTTCATATTTGTAACTAATCCGATATTTCTTTCTTTAAGAAGGTAGGATTAGACTAAACATAATGACTTAACATTATATATAATAATAACATATTATCCATATCACATAAGCTAAGCATGATTTAAGCATAATTAATCATAATTATATTCGGGTTGTCATAATTCTCCCCCTATTAAGAAATTTCGTCACCGAAATTGACATACATTGGTTGTCCGAATCAAAAAAATACGGATAATGCATCTTCATGGTATCCTAGCTCTCTTACGTAGCCTCTTCCATTGAATTCCTTCTCAACAAAACTTTCACAGGTGGGATCACTTTTGATCTCAATATTTGTTCCTTCATATCCACGATAGCAAGTGGTTCTTCCACACAACTCAAGTCTTCCTTCAACTCAGTAGGTTGCTCCACTAACACATGTGAAGGATCCGCTACATACTTTCTTAACATAGAAACATGGAAAACATCATGTAATCGAGCTAACTCTGGTGGTAACGCTAACTTGTAGGCAACCATCCCGACTTTCTCAAGAATTTCATAATGTCCAATATAACATGGACTTGATTTCCCTTTCTTTCCAAACCTCATAACTCCTTTCCACAGAGATATCCTAAGAAACACATAATCCCCTTTCTGGAATTCCAAATCTTTTCGTCGATTATCCGCATAACTTTTCTGTCTACTTTGAGCTGTTCTCATTCTATCTTGAATAATCCTCACTTTTTTAGTGGTGACTTCAATCATTTCTGGACCCTCTACCTTCCTTTCACCAACTTCACCCCAACATACCAGTGTACGACATCGTCTACCGTTCAATGATTCATATGGATCCATACCAATAGTAGATTGAAAACTATTATAATATGCGAATTCTATCAAAGGCAATTATTCATCCCAATTACCTTTGAAATCAAGCACCCAAACTCTAAGCATATCTTTCAAAATTTGTATTGTCCTTTCAGACTGCCCATCTGTCTAGGGATGAAATGACGTACTAAACTTTAAGATAGTACCCATAGCCTATTGCAAACTATCCCAAAATCTAGATGTAAAAGTAGGGTCCCTATCTGAAACAATAGAAACAGGTGCTCCATGCAATCGAATAATTTCATTAACGTACAATCTAGCATACCTATCAATTGTATACATAGTCTTGATTGCTAGAAAGTGAGCTGACTTGCTTAACCTGTCTACCACCACCCAAATCGAATCTGACCCCTTCTGAGATCGAGGAAGCCCAAACACAAAATCCATCGTTACATGATCCCATTTCCACTCCGGTATTGGCAATGGTTGAAGCAAACCCGTAGGTTTATGATGTTCCACTTTTACTTGTTGATATATAAAGCATCTATCAACGAAATCAGCTATTTCCTTCTTCATATTATTCCACCAATAATGCTCCTTAAAATGCCTGTACATTTTAGTACTACCAGGATGCATAACATAAATGGAATTATGAGCCTCATCTAAAATTTCCGCTTTTAATTCATCCACATTGGGCACATAATCGCTTTTTATACAATAAAGTGCCATCATTAACAATAAAAAAATCATCAGACTTACCATCTCGGACATCTTGCCGTTTCTTCTCAAGAAAAGGATCCCGACTTTACAAATTGCGAACCGGGTAGCTAAAAAGGCCTCACACTTATATGAGCCAAGAACTTGTCCCCATATTCTAACTTTAATTCCACTCCCATTAATCTCAAATCCATAATATGAGAAACTCTATCACATCGAATAGAAGATAACCTGTTCGAAGCTTTTCTACTCAGAGCATCTGCAACTACATTTGCCTTCCCTGGGTGGTAGTGAATTGTACAATCATAATCTTTAATTAACTCCGTCCATCGCCTCAAATTCAAATCCTTCTGAGTAAATAAATACTTAAGGTTTTGATGGTCAGTAAAAATTTCACATACCTCACCATATAGATAATGATGCCATAATTTCAAAGAAAACACAATATCAGAAAGTTCCAAATCATTTGTAGGATAATTATGTTCATGTGTATGCAACTACCTAGAATCATAAGCAATAACGTTACCATGCTGCATAAAAACACAACCCAACCCCTGATGTGAACCATTGGTATAAATGACAAAACCGTCTCCACCATGTGGAATAGTAAGAACAGGTGCAATTACCAATCTCTTCTTCAGTTCTTCACAACTATTTTCACAATCAGAATTCCATTCAAACTTAATATCTTTTCGGGTCAATTTAGTCATTGGCAAGGTAATTGAAGAAAATCCCTTAATAAACCTTCTATAATACCCAACTAAACCTAGAAAACTCCTCACTTGAGTTACATTATTGGGCCTATCCCACTTTACAATAACTTCTACTTTCTTGGGATCAACACATATAACATCTCCAGAAATAACATGGCATAAAAATTTGCATTTGCTAAACTTGTGATAGACAAAATTTGCATTTGCTAAACTTGGCATATAACTGATTATCTTTCAACACTTTCAAAATAGTTTGGAGATGCTTTTCATGTTCAACTATATCATATGAGTAAATCAGAATATCATCAATAAAAACTATCACAAATGAATCAACAAAAGGATGCAGTATCCGATTTATAAGATCCATAAATACACCTGGAGCATTAGTCACTCCAAAAGGCATCACTAGAAATTCAAAATGACCATACCAAGTACGAAAAGCAGTTTTAGAAATATCACTCTCCTTGACCCTCAACTGATGATAGCCCGAATGCAAGTCTATTTTTAAAAACCCTTTAGCACCCTGTAACTGATCAAATAAATCATCTATACGAGGTAAAGGATATTTGTTTATAACTGTAGTTTTTTGCAGTTGCTTATAATCAATACACAAACGCATAGTACCATATTTCTTTTTCACAAATAAAACTGGTGCACCCCATGGAGATACACTAGGCTATATGAACCCCCTATGAAGTAAATCATGTAACTGAATCTTGAGTTCTTTCAACTCAGCAGGTGCCATTCTATACGGTGCCCTAGAAATAGGGGTTGTCACCGGTGCCAATTCAATACTAAACTCAACTTATCTCTCTGGGGTTAACCTATACAACTCACTAGAAAACACTTTTGTAAAATCTCGTACTATAGGAACATTAACTAATTGTAAAGACTGCTTCGTAGTGTCAAGAACATATGCAATAAAACCCTCACAACCCTTACTCAACAATTTCCTTTCTCCCACAAATTTAAATTCAAACTCACCAAGCATATTAAAAACAACTTCCTTATAGAAACAATCCATACATGCATGATATTTAGATAACTAATCCATTCCCATAATTATATCAAAATCAGAAATATCCAATGGAAGTAGATCTATAACTGTATCTCTAACCCCCACAGTCAAAACACAATTACGAAAACATATTCAACTACAACCATATCCCCCATATGCATATAAATACCCAACCCCACATCTAAATGAGTACACGGTCTATTCAGGTATATAGAAAATTCATAGGACACAAAATAATGTGTGGAACCAGTATCAATCAAAACATAAACACTTCTATCAGTAACAAAAAGTGTACCTGTCACCACATCCGGGGTAATATGAGCCTCTTTCATCGTAAAGAGTCGCCCACCTGGCCTGGAACCACTGGCTTATCCCATGCCCCAGGTTCCATCTATAATAACCGAGTTATAAAAACCAACACAAATAATTTATAATACTAAATTATTGGTTAGTACATAAACAATCCATAAATATCATATCAAACCAAAAACTGCCATATAATCGCCACACACGTCCAGAATTAATAACCTAGACGCTCTGATACCACTAATTGTCACACCCCAAACCCAAATATATTCTAATCATTTCATTTATATTATGATTAAATCATAATCTTCCGTCCATTCAAAATATAATTCATTCATCAATATTTTTTTCATGTATAATAAACATAATCATGTTCTTTATACCATAACATAATTAACATGAGAGTCATAATTAAACAAACATGCTATACTATGACTGACTATGATTAAATATTAAAATCATCTAACGAACCCATGCTAACTCAATATATAAGATGCTCAAGTGTAGTAAAACCTGAGCATGACAATGATAAAATCACCACCACTAATCCCAGATTTTTCTAACGGTGCAACTCTCAAATCACCGATCATATGATATCCTAGCAGGCAGCATACAGACCTGAAAATGTTTAAATATAAATCATAAGCATTAAGCTTAGTGATGTACTCCTTTCATAAAATGAAATAACAGTTCTTTATCAAATATGTGGATATAAAATCCAAATAATCCTGCCCTGCTATGAAATAGCAATTCTATATCAAATCTCTAAATATAACATCCAAATAATCCTTCCCTGCAATGAAATGACAATTCTATATCAAATCTGTGGATATATAATCCAAATAATCCTGCCCTGATATAAAATAACAGTTTTATATCAAATATGTGGATATGAAATCCAAATAATCCTGCCCGTTGGCAATAACAAATCCTGGAACATAAGTTCCAACAAATCCTTGTCATAAGACAAATAAAATCATTGGATCTTTGTTCAATTCCAATCCTGGATCATAAGATCCAAACAAATCCTGGATATTTTAATATCCAAACAAATCTTGAATATCTAAGTATTTAAACCAATCCTAGATCATAAGACCAAAACAAATCCTGGATATTTTAATATCCAAACAAATCCTGAATACCGAAGTACTCAAACCAATCTTGGATCATAAGACCCAAACAAATCCTGGATATTTTATTATCGAAAAAAATCCTGTATACCAAAGTATTCAAACCAATCTTGGATCATAAGACCCAAACAAACAAACAAATCCTGAATACCCAAGTATTCAAGCCAATCCTCTCTTAGAGCTATATTCATATTTATATATGAAACAAATCATAAGTATACTCACCTTGGAAACTTATTAGGCTTCGCCTTTTCTTTTGTCCGGCACTTGTTCAACCGATTCTTCTTCCCTTCCTAACATTATTACACTATTAGTATCACCATAAGAATATCAACAATCCAAGGAATATCTCAAACATAACTCAATTCATAAGCATCATATGATTTGATTCAAATCATTTATTACCTGTGAAATTACATCCAAATTCATGTTAATATATTTGACATATCCAATTCATAGGCCAAACAAAAGACAACACAATATTTCAAGTTTCCTAGAGCAAGATAGGCCCGTTTCTTTACTACATAGCAAATTTTCTCTATAGGTTCTTTTATTGTTCATTCATCTTCCCGGACTTTTCATAATTTTTCTACAGCATAACTTTCTATGATATTTCACCCAACACCAGTAAACATATTGAAAAATATAAAATTAAATTTTCATAATTTTTAAGGTTCATTTTCTATGTCAAGAAAAATATCGAACACATGGCATGCATATTTTCACCCTTGGAGCAAATTTTATACCCGAACTTCAAACCATCACCCAAGATTCATTTCTTGGTATTTTCACATGATTATTGGATATGTCTCACATATATTAGTCTATTTTAATCTCCAATTGGAATAAATCAATTCTGATAAGTATACAAAAAGATATGGAAGGTTGAATAAACAGGGTTACTAAACGAAGCAATTTTAAGGGTTTGTACATTCAACTTAACTTAAACTTACATCTAACCATAAATATTCATCAAGGGCTGAAATTTTAGTAAGAAAATGATGATTTCTATCATCTAAATCAGTAATATAAGAAAAATAACAAGATTTTGGGTTAGGATTACCTTCGGGACTTTTACGTAATTTCCACGGATTTTTCTCCAAATTCTCTCCTCACTTTCTTTCTAAACTTTCCAATTCTCTCTTCCTCTCAAGATAAACTCTTTAATGGCTGAGTTATTATGAAGGAGGGGCTTATTTCAAGCCTTTAAAGTCGTCCAAAAGCAACCTCCTTCTTTAACCAAGCAAAATCCACCATTTGTTAGCCTAATAAGACGAAATATCATTTAACGAATGGACAAATTTGTCCCTGCTTCATAATTCCAGCATAACTTCTCGCTCGGACCTCCGTTTAACACACCGTTTATCATTTTACAAACCTAAATCATATATATATAACTATCTAGTTTTCTACTCAAGTCAATTGTTATGTCATAAAGGTCAAAACTAGTTTTAAAGATGAACATTCCTACCGAAAACTTCAAAATTTCATATTTGTAACTAATCCGATATTTCATGCTATAAGAAGGTAGGATTAGACTAAATATAATGACTTAACATTATATATAATAATAACATATTATCCATATCACATAAGCTAAGCATGATTTAAGCATAATTAATCATAGAGTAGGTGTGTGGTCTTCTTCTGTGGCCTCACTCCAAAGCAAAAGTTATGAATAAACCGATCTACTAACTGCTTAAATCTTTCAATGGAGTTATTTGAAAGAGACATATACTAGACATGTGCGGCCCTAGTCAGAGTGCCAAAAAAGTCACGACACCTCATCTCATCTGAGATGGAGTATATTTCTATCGTTGATTGGTATTTCTCAATATGATGGGCAGGGTTGGAACTCCCTTCATACCTTGGGGTGACCACAGGTGGCTTAAACTTGGATGGCAATGGTAAGTTGACTATCTTTGCCATAAAGGGTGAGCCTATGGAGTATCTTCTTTGAAGGGGATCCCTGTTTCTTAGAATATCACCAATTTTATCCTCCATCCTTTGGATTGAGTCGTTCCAGGGCCTCGTAGGGTCGGCTTGGCCGATGTTATCCCCTGCCGCTTCTTTGAGTTGAATGGAGGGTTCTTCTGCGGTAGGTCTGTGTCGAATGTTTACATCTCCCTGACCGTCATCTCGTCTGTGGGGTTGGCCATCTATTGCCTCCCTTCTGGACCTCGCAATACTTCTTGATCGGGATAATTTTTCCCGTAGGTCATTTACTGGGCCCAACCTCTCAAAGGCCAACCCCCTGCTCAGACGATCGAAAGTAGAGCCCCTCATGCGATCGTTGGAATTTTTCCTTCCACACTTCCCTCTGCTTTCCTGGATAGGTCGCATAGTATTGTTGGAGACCTCATACGTCTCCCAGCATTCTATCAGAGCCTCTTCCACTGCCACATCATCATATATGTCCTCTGGGCAAGGGTTTCCTTGCCTCCCCAGACGTAGATGCCGGGGGGTCAGCAACATCCATCCGCCATTTTGGGGGTGGAAAGTCTTTGTGTGGTGCCTGGGGTGTTCCCTTGGTCTCATGCTACACTGGAGATACTATCAGAGTAATAATTTCAAGTGAGACTCCGGGTGGTCTCAGTATGTTTTGGCTAAGAGCTGTAAATTGCTCCTGCATAATCTGTTAGCTTGCTGCTAAAGACTTCAGGGTGACCGCCACACCAGCCATCTCAGACTGAGGTGGTGCATGACTGGAACTAGGTCCTACTCCACTATTCGGTGGAGGAGGTGGTGGTGGCTTCTCTGGTGCCATATATTTGAGCTATGAAGAGCTGAATGATCAAAAGACTGATGAGCTTAAGAACCTTAATTTACCTCTTTCAATGGTGAAACAACTCCACACAAAGGGGGAGAACTGGTTCACCACCAGAGTTTTCGGTGAGGTCAAGCTGTATAAAGGAAGATATATCTTCTCGTTTCCATAAACGGTGCCAAACTGATGATGCTAAGATTCAGCACCACCAGATAAAAGACGATGAGCTCAAATAGTAGCAATGGAAGCAATAGAGTTATATATGTATATAAGTATATAGAAGGGGATGAGTATAGGAGGAATGAAGACAATGATGTATAGTGGTTCAGCCAATCAGGCCTACATCCACTGTGAGTGTGTGATCCACTAATATGGGAACTAATGGCCTTGGATACAATGCTCATAAACTCACACTCTCTCTACTGTGTGTACAAGCAGAGTTTTAGCTAGGGTTACAATTATCGATCCGTTTACAAGGTTGAAGATGACAAGTATATATAGGTCCTGGGGGGAGTGGTGTACTCCCTCAGCATGCACGGGGAATGCAAATGATGATCTAGACAATCCCCTACTGACACCTAGATGTGACACTTATGATTAATAATGACATAATATTCCCTCATGTGAGGGGATGATATTGTTATAACGATCTAGTCCACGTGATATATGACTCCCACACGCACTGTTCCACGCGTCTCCTAAATCACACGCTGTGATGATGTCACCGTCGGCCTAGGATACCAGGCCAAGGCTAAAGTTGATGCTGACATTGGGCCCGGCTGGATGTGGGCCTCGTACAATCGGCCCCTCATAGGGTCGTCTGGTCCATGATAAGGGGTCGTCCCCTTATAGGGTCGTCTGGTCCGTGATGAGGGGTCGTCCCCTCATAAGGTCGTCTGGTCCATAATGAGGGGTCTACCCCTTATAAGGTCGTTTGGCCCTGATAAAATCCGTTGTGCAGTAGTTGTTGAATCCTCGTCCTGGGTGAGGATACCCTTGGCCTAGCTAAGGGTGTATTTTGGTATATCACTTAACAGACAAAGAAGGAATATAAAGATTACCCGAGGGAGTTTCCTCGAAGATACTTCTCAGACGTGACTCAAAGATCAAAGTCATTCGAATGACGATAGTTTGTAATATAAAACAAAACGTATTTTATCATGTACTCTATCTTATGTTATATCGTCAGAGAGGTTATTCGGTACCCAAGAGGAACCATGCCTGGCAGAGCATGGGAGAGCTAACATGCTCTATCGAACAACCTCCTCCGGGGAACCTCGCAGGGACATGGTTTAGAGAATTAGGAGCAAGGAAACGTTGGAAAACAATAACCAACCCTCTTGTCACACTTGGACAAAACTTCATCCAGTATATGTGGTTGCTCGATCTACCTACAATCGAGCTACCGTAACTTCTACTCACTCGAAGGAATCTCCTCGAGGTACCTCAACCTTGCAACCTTGGCCGAATGATAAGTTTTAGCCAACAAGCAGAAGACTAAATACTCGATCTACTTATCATCCGAACAGCCTCAAATCAAACAACATTCGTTTGACTGATGTGACCACACGCCTAGTGGGGTCATTGTTCACCCACTTTCCGACGACGTCATAACATTTGGTATTTAGGGACTCAAAATTACATCACTCAAGTGGGTTTATCCTTAGGATGACAGACCTAATCCACCAAATCTGACCTCTTAGTTGTTCTAAAATAAGACTTTGAGCGGCCACGACACATACTTCATTAATATCCACCATGCTTCCAACTAGTTAAGCAGTTTCCTGCCAAATTATAAGATCCCATACATTTAATGCAATATCTCCCACATTAATGAAGGGGGGTACTTGTGCATTTAAGGCTATCAATCACATTGAATACCAGCAAGGTTACTCAAGTAACCTTGCCTCCATATAAATACACCAACTAAATAGTTTATGACGATGATATTATGAACCTAGAACCGCTGCCCGATTTCCTTCATACACGAGAGCTCCTGTGAGCACATTCTTCCCACACCCATTTAATACCCGTGTCATTGAGCATTGAATGGGCTTGAATTTCCTACCTTGACTTTATTGTGCCCAAAGTGCTTGATCTTTCTCCCTCCGACCAAGTTACATTTTGGTCCCATCTATTTATTATACTTGTAGTGTGTGCATGGTGTAGAAATATCTTTCAATGCAAGTCTGAATATTGAATCTGATTGTCCCTTTTATCTTGTATATACTGTTAATATTTAATACTGTCTTATATATTAATCCCGACATCGATAAGGGGTTACGCCTTACTTGATACTAACTGTATTCCAAGAACCCACATCTTATAGGTGGAATGTGTGAATTTTCAGTTTTTTCCCTTGCCTTTCTCTCTTTTTGGGGACGACGGTGGGTGGATTTTGAGACCATAAATGTTTTGTGGATTTTGCTTTCTAGGGGCCGAGGTTATTTTGGTGCTTTGTGTTAATGGTATTTGCTACTTATATACCACGTAGCCCTTTTGTATTCTGTAAACACATGGTTTGTCATTAATGAAATCAGCTTAGGATGACGATTAAAAAAAATGACCCAAAAATCAATATTGACATACATATTCACATTTTAAAAATGAATTTTTATTCTTTTAAGACTGTGAGTAAGTTGACATGTTATAATTATGCATCTTCTAATGAAAATAATGAAATAAATATAACCCACGTTGGTGAATTATATATTACTAATTTAATTTTCATCAAGATTCAAAGTATTTCACCTCAAACAAAATGGAAGACAAGTTTGTATGAGGTTGTCATAATATTAGTCCACCCTTGCACTAGTCCATACTTTATCTGATTTGAAGCTACTTCAAGTGAGCAATAAAATTGTATTTTGTTGAAGTAATATGTTATAATTTAAAATGAGATTGCGAACTCTGAAGAAATAAGGTGTTAGGTATTTTCAATGTGATACTCATGTAGATATATTATCATCATCCACATGACACTCTTCAATAACAATTTTATTTATAATATCAAGACCCTTCGATTGAGTTTTTTTTTTTGCACAACGATGTTGACACTTGATGTATGATCATGGAGTGTGTGTATTATTAATTTAACAAGAACTTAGAAATAACAACAAGACTTAAAATTTGCAATGAAAATAATATATATATATATATATATATATGCATAGGCTCAAGTGAGGTCCTTAAATGAGGTCCTTATGTGGGGTCCATAATAAGACAAAAATAAGACTTTTAGTAATATTCTAATTTAGACCCCAATACATTTAGATAACAATTTTGCATTTTAAGCTTTAAGACTTTAGAACTAAAAAAAACTCACCGAATTCCGACCAAACCCCAATTCTGGTATCAGAGCCATAAGACGCTCCTTTTAGACTTAAAGTAAAAAGACTTTAATGCACTTGGGATTTATCCCTCACATTTACCAAGATATTTTTGGAACCAACCCAGACTACCAACCTATACCCATAACTGATTTAGACTCAGAAGGTTGTTTAACCACACACATAGACGGTTGTTCTCACATTGAACATATCCCAGCTAAACACGCAGACAGTAGACAAGTTACTGCTAGTGCCATTAATAGCATAATAGACCAAAATAAGTGTATACTCCTTATATTAAGACAATTAATAAAAGACACCCAAACCCTAGAAACATAGATAAAAAATATCTCTAAAAGACTACTAGAAATAGATAACCAAATCCCAATAGACCTAGTACACGTTTTACAAGAAATAAATATTAAGACTAATCATATAAAAATCCTTAACAAAGACATTTTAGAAATTAAGACTTTAATTAAAAATCAAGACAGTGAGTTAATTAAACTTACTAAAGAACAAGCTAAGCTTATCCCCAGATTAGATTGTTATCTTCCTAATGGAGATAGTTAGATCAGATTGGAATGAGGTACCAAAAGACCTCTCCATTGAGACTTTATTAGACTTTTATCAAAGAATTTTAGAAAAGATAAATGATGATAGATTTTATTATAAGATAAATGAAAATGAGATTACCAATGCAGCTAAAGCAACTAGACTTATATTAGAAAGATTAAAAATTAATTTCTACATCCATAACAGCTACCCAAGATTATAATAGTAGCTTTGTTAAATATTTTCATTTAGACTTAAAGGCTAAGACAGAAGGATTAACCACCTTCTATACAGACTTTGTTAAATTCCAACAAAATTTAGCAAATTACCTTAATAATAGGGAAAGCCATAACCTATCCAAAATGGATAGTATTATTAATGAACTTAGACTAGACATGGCCCAAGTAGAAGAAAAATACAAAGAAATTATAAATGGAATTAAGGCTATATATAATAAGCCTTCCCAAGCAGAAATAGACTCTCCTTTTATTCTAACTCGGTTTGATATAATTGAAAAGACTGTAGAAGCCATGGAAATTAGATCTATGCAACAACAAGAAAAAGATAATGAAGTAAAAGACTATATTAGTAATGTTGGTAAAACCATAGTTAATTCTCTAGCTAGACATAGTGAAGAAAATTCTGAGAAGACTAGAAAAGAGAATAAGAATTTTAAAGAAGAAATCCTTAAATAGATAAAAAGACAAAAACATTATTCATACTTCTTAGAAAGAATTGAAAAAAGACTTGAACAAAATAGGTAACTACCTGTAAATTTAGAGAAACCCCTCCTATAGAAACTAGAGAAAAGAATACCATAGGTAGACGAGTCATAAATGACGGACTATATAAGACTAGAAAGATAGTTAGATATATCCCAAATATTGGACAGAGTAATCATATGATCCAAAGACTTAAGGATTCATCCTCCAATGTTAGGACATGGTGGAAAGAGAGAAAGTTCACCGATCCTCTCCAATGGAAGGAATGGGGTGAAGTTGACTGGAAGATTGTTTAAGATTCCATTCATAATGGACAACTTCCAGCCATTAGATACATAGACTTGTTTAAGGAAGGTGCCACTCCTAAGACTCCTAATTATAACATGACCTACCATTGTAGAAATCATGTGTTAGACAAATCATATACTGAGCTTCAAGTATTTGACTCAGAATAGCTTAGATCTAGAAGAACTGATAGTAAGTTACAATTCCTAACCTTTGGACTCTTTCAAGCAAGAATCCAAGGACTACATAGACCTTAAAATAATATTAACATATTATGTTGCTTAGTAGACAAAAGATGGAAAGATTTTGAGAAAAGCCTTATTGGGATAGCCCAATTATAAATGTCAGACAACATAGGATACTTTAATGTCATTCCGGTATTTACAGTAACCGTAGACACAGCCAAACATTTTAAGTTAATCTTATATGCTAGTGGCTATGAAGACTATGTTATCCCAGATGCTAATATAAATATAGAATTCCAAGGCTATGTGAAGTTATCCCAATTTCCTTATGAAGGAATGCAATCGGGAATTCCTAGCGGTAGACTTAATGAGGAAATCTTAGTTATAACCAATGTGTTGGGCTATAATTATACTTACAGTATTAGGAATACTAGACCTATGAGAGAAAAAGCGAAGACTCTCTGGCAATTTCCAGAATTTTAAGAAACTAAAACTATACAAAATAAACCTTTGTTTATTAATCAAGACGACGTCACTGGAAATATTACCATCTAGTTTGGTCCTCCTAAGATTGTTAATAAGAATATCCAGACCGAAGAAATTAGATTTAGGAATATGGGAGAAGCCATAATCAATGATCCTTCAGAAGGAGAATGCAGTAGTAAGACTGGTGCTAGTTTACTAAGATAAGCCCCGATAATTAGACCTAGAAGATCATTTGAACAAAAAGACTTAATTAAAGAAAAAGCTAGGATAAAAAACTTTGGACATGAACCCTCAGAATTGGATATGAAGACATTTAAAGATAACCTTAAGAAAAGTCATTCTGTTAGGTTTCAAGAAAAAGAGGGATTTAATATGATAGCCCAAGATCGCATATTAAAATTAAAAGAATCTAAGAATACTAAGGAACTTCTTAGAAACTTAAGACTAATAAAAGAAGGAGAATAAAGATTGATGACAGCTACACAAGTTGAACCTAGTAAGTAAGAGATAGGAAGTAGTAGTAGGCTAGAAGATGCTCCTAGACTTTTTAGTAAGCCAATAGGAATAAATATTCCTATATACTCAAGCACTGTAGTTAAGACTAAACCTGATTATATAAAAGACTTTCCAACTAGTGACAAGAGTTTCACTCCTGTTAAGACTATGGCAAGCCAAGCCATAAATCCAGTAGGTATATATCTTAACCTAGACAATGTTCAAGATAGGAAGAAGGCCTTAGATGAATGGCGTAATCAGATGAACATGTGTTTTGTATCTAATTAACAATGGGATGCAAGTTTATGTAAGCAGTACGTTGAGCAATCCATTAGAGGTATTGCAAAAGATTACTTAGATAGTTTAAGAAAGGCTACAGATGAAGACTCCTTAGCTAAGGCTGAAAAGATGAAAGAAAACCTAGAAGAAAGATCAATTGAAGAATATATTCAATTGTTCACATCAGAATTCTTTGGAGCTGGACATCTAGCTCAAATCAATGAACAAGTCCTAGCAAAAACTAAGTTAGCCCTTCTTAGAATTTGCAAATTAGATAAGATAAATGAATATAACAATAATTATGAGCAGCTATATTACCAAATTAAAGAATTTGGAGAGACCTTAAAAGATGAATGTACCAGCCATAGGACAAATCCTAATTAATGAATATAGGAATTGACCAGGAGTAGCTGGAGTTAAGAATAACTCCCTTGGTGAAAGAATCAATTTCGTCAAAAACTATATCATATCTAAGAGACGTGATATAACCCAAAGAAAGTTAATAGAAGAAACTTTCAAGCAGATCCCTCCAATCAAAGACGAAAGAGACATCGCTCCAATCCAATGGGGATGTGGAAGTGAATCTAAGAAATTCAAAAAGAAATTAGAATGGAAACATAGGAAGTTTAAGACTAGACCTTTAGGATTTCCAAAAAAGTATAAATTTAGACAATCTACTACCTTTAGGGAAAAGAATCCTAAGACTAAGAAAAATAGATTTAACCAAAGAAGATATTTTAAGAAGAATACTAGTAAGTATAATAAGGTTCCTAATTATAGGAAAGAAAAATATGTAGCTCAATCTAAGACTGCCACCAAAGAATGTTGGACTTGCGGCAAAGAAGGACATTTTGCTAAAGACTTCCCTAATAAGAAAGATAAAGAAAGTATTAATATTATTAATACAATATTAGATTATACAGATCAAGAAGAGTTAGATATCCTATATGCTATAGAAATATCAGACATAGAAGATGATGACAATACTAGTATCTATAGTGTATACACAGACAATGATTCAAAAGACTATAGTGATACTGATGAGTATGAAGACTCTCAGGATACTCTAGACTTGTATATGATGCAAACTAATTAAGACGATCTAGATGATGAATATATAGACTTTGAAGATGCTTGTTATAAGTGTATATTAAGCCCCTTTTTAAAGAAAAGATGGACAGTTAGTAATCCTAAATTACTAACCTATATACCTAGATGCTATTTTGATGAAAGACATTATTGTACATTTGAAATGAAATGTTGCAAGAAAAACTTTAGACGTGTAGAATGCTTTGAGACTATACAAACATAATTATTCATGGTTTGTATTATTTGTCAATTACACTACCATGAAGACTATTGGAGAACTAGATTTAGATCAATTTATACTAATCAGTATGACGCTTAAATAGACTTAGATATTAAAACATATTATCAAGACATTGATAGAAATATAGTCAAAAGATTGCAAGAAAATGAATACCTTAAAGGAAAAAGAATGTCCTATGATTGATAAGAATACCATTCTGATAGTAGTTCAGAAAACCAAATACCCTTAGATTTTATAGATAAACCTCAGAAAGGAATATCTATTTTAGAAAAGAATAATTTAGGAATTTCTACTAAACCACATGCTTATTTTGTAGAATTATTTGTTCAACATAAAGACTATCCTAAAAGATTTTCAGCTTTTATAGATACAGGGTGCTCTCAGAGTATTTGCAAGGCTAATGCCTTCCCTGAAGACTATTTTCTAGAAAGTACTCAAGAAATCTATGGTAAAGTGGCTAATGGAGATCCATTTACCTTATATTTCCAGACTATTCCTATTTATTTTAAATTAGGAAATCAGACCAAGAAAATTGTTAATCATCGATTTTGGATAATGGATCCTCGTCCTAGTTTCACAGGAAACATTATTTTAGGACTAGCCTTTATTAGTAAATATCATCCTTATACTCAGTATAATGATAAGATATTAATTAGTGATCAAGAGGAATTTAACATTAAAGCCCTTCTAATAGATCATAAGACTGCCTTTGACCTTATGCAGGTCAAGCCCAATTATAGACCCATAAAACATCAGAATTCTTCAGCTGAGCATGATGGACCTAGACCTACAACCCAACAAGAAGCCCTAAAAATTACTAAACCCTTACAAAAAGGGTGTAAGTGTCCAGACCAAAAGTGTTATAAGCAAATAGCGCTTATACAACAAGACATTTTAGATCAAGCCGAGCTTACCTTATTACAAGTGCAAGCTATATCCAAACAGAAGAAAATGGATATAGAAGTAGAAAAAGAAAAGATTAGGCAACTAGCTGAGCCTACTTTAGGAGAAAATCCCATCGCTAAGTGGGATAAAGACCAAAGCTATTGTGAAATCATCCCTATTAACCCAGACGCCACTATTAATGGTGGAACCTATAAGAAAGGATACTCACAAGAAGATAGAGAAGAATTCAAGAAATACATAGATGAAATGCTTAAGTTAGGCATTACTAGAGAAAGTAAAAGTAGACATAATAGCTTAGCCTTCTATGTTCAAAATGAATCTGAATGTAAAAGAGGAAAAAGATGCATGGTTATAGATTATAGACAATTAAATAAGAATTATGAATTTGATTCTTATAAGATACCAGACAAGAATAATTTAATCAATTTGATTGAAGATAGAATTATATTCAGTAAGTTTGATTGCAAATCAGGCTTCTGGGAAATTAAGATGCATCCAGACAGTATTACTTGGATAGACTTTAGTGTACCCTAAGGAAAATACGAATGGCTAGTCATGCCATTTGGATACTTGAATGCTCCTCAAGTTTTCCAAAGAAGAATGGATAATATATTTAGACCTTATTTGGAATTTTGTCTTGTTTACATAGATGATATTCTTATAGCTAGTAAGACTGAGATAGAGCATGTAGACCATCTTAAAAAGATTATTTTAGAATTAGACAAACATGGTATTGTTATTTCCGAAAGGAAAATGCAATTATTTCAGACTGAAATAGACTTTGTGGGAATGCATATTAATAAAGGAAAATTATCCTTAGCAGAACACATAACTAAAAAGATTCTTGAGTTTCCCGGCCAACTCAAAGATAGAAAACAATTACAATCATTTTTAGGATTGCGTAATTGTGCTGCAGACTTTATTAAAGACCTTGCTTCAAAAAGACAAAACTTAACATCTAGATTAAAAGGAACAGACAAAACCAATCCCTTTTATTGGACCAAACATTATTTTGAAGTAATAAGACAAATTAAAGATGCAGTTAAGATCATTCCTTTACTTGAACTTCCTAATGCAGAAGACCAATTCATAGTAGAAATAGATGCCTCTGATAAGCAATGGGGAGCAGTATACTTTTCCATTGATCATCAGATAAAAAAGAAGAAACTCTGTAGACATAGTTCTGGAACCTTTACAGACCCGGGAACAAGATACACTGCCCATGAAAAAGAAGTTTTAGCCATAGTAAGGTCAATAGAAAAATATATATTATTTATTAGACCTAAATATTTTACTGTTTATACTGACTCTTCTTATGCAGTAAAATTCTGAGATTTAGACTTGTCCAAATTAAGGACTAATAGACTAATTAGATGGAAACAATTGCTTAATGGTTATGACTTCTCTGTTATATATATTAAAGGAAGTAAAAATACCATTCCAGACATTATATCAAGAGAGCCAATGTTTGCTAACACTAATATAATTTCATGTTTTATGTTGCAAACAGAAGACCTAGAAGACATGAGTTCCTCTGGAACGAATAGACTGAACAGGGAAGACGTTGCAGACTATCTTAGACGCTTAAGACCAAATACTGGTGTAACACAAAGACCGACTCATATTCAAGACTTTCAAGAATGACCAATCCTAGAGAACTTTGATGATATCTTAGTTCCTCCTGGAAAATCTAGACAAGAGATTATTGCTCAAAATAGACTCATTGGGAAAATGTACTGTCCCCAATATAGACCCGATCAAAGATACCCAGACTTGATCAAGTTTAGAAAAGAATTTTCAGAAGACAAAAATACCCTTATAGACACCATATGGTGGAATGTGAAGAATAGACTATGGATAGATTTCAAACAAAATTTGGTATCCATTGCCATATTCATGAGGACTCAAAGACTTGTAGTTACCCAACTCAGTGGTACTGCTATACATAAACCACATACTCAAACCTATGCTCAGACTCTTGGAGAATCCTCCAAAGCTAGGCCCACTAATAATTTTTGTTATCAGAAAAAGACTTTTAAGACTAAGATTGTTATACCATTTGGTCATAATAATCTTCCATTAACAGAAGACTATAAGAATGAATCTAATAACATTATTGAACATTTCAATATGTTATTATCTGAGACTAATGGAGATGCCTTAATAATGAAAGGTTTCTTCAAAGAGTTTCCGAAGATTTATCTTGCTGGGAAAGCAAAAATTACCCAGATAACCTTAGCAGACTATGGGTTCATTGGACTCATCCAAATTGATACTATAGAAGACTCTGTTGCTCTTGGAAAAATAGTCCATGAGTATGTTAAAAAGGTATAAGATTTCCTTCTTTTATTTGCTAGAATCTATCAGATTGCTCCAAGTTCCTGTAGAGGAATGAGAGTGGAAGGATTTAGACTTGTTAGATTTTCTAATTATACATTTGAAGATGTTGAGATCCTATCAGAAGACGAGACTAAAGATTTAATTATTGATAAGTCCAAGCTCCAGATCGCTCAAGCCATGGAGACAATTGAAATCATGGAGTTATTGATAGGAGAAGACAGGTGGTACACTTCCTACCATAAAGAAGACCTGATAATCCAAGCTGATGAGCCATTCAACGAAAGGCTCAAGAAAGAATCTAAGGAAATGGTAGAGATAGCTTTGCCAGCTAGCCTTAGAACTGTAGGCCTCATTGATGAATTTTTCAACAATGCCCTACTAAACCAAGATAAGGAAGAAGAAGACACAAATGGGATAAAAATGGGTCCCTCGTTAGCAGAGGAATTATTAAAGACAGAAGATGCTCTGCAGTAGACCCCTACATTATTGCAAGAAGACAAGAAGACTCCATTATTTAGGCTGATGATGCCCTTGTAGAATAAAGTAGCTCAGACCTGCCCCATACGGGCCCAGACATCCTCCTTTCATAAAGTTAAAGGAAGACGGTGAAAGATGTTAGGTGCAAGATGATTGCAAAAAGCCAGGATTGCTTTTGAAAAATCAGAAAGGTAAAGACTCGAAAGATTCCAAGACTGAAGACCTTTAATAATTATGCTTTCAACATGATCACTTTTGATAGCCGGTTACCAGTCATTGTAAGTTCCCTTGTGCTATAAAAGGGAGCGTCCATTTGTGTTTAAGACATCAGGAGTTAGAGAGTGAGAGATTGCTAGACTTCCACTATTAGAGAGAATATGCTTATAGTAAGTAATATGTATATGAGTGAGTAAACCTCTAATAGTTAGGGTAGAGGGGAGAGTTGTAACTACTTATGCTATGCAATAAAAGTATGTTCTTTTCCAGAAATATCTTATGTTGAGTTGTTATTATTTTTCAAATTGTCTCTAACTTTTTGTCCATAGAGGACTATTGTGTGGAACCTCTGGTGTAGCACACAAGGTGTTATACTGGTGAACCGTCGTCAGGTGCCGATTTGCCGTGAGCCGTTATCCAGGTGGGCGTTAGGCGTGAAGGCGTACAGGCAGGAAACGGGTCAACCGCCAAAGTAGTGGATTGAGGTGCGACACATAAAGAGAGAGTTGAAGGAGGCCGAGACCGGAAAAGAATTGTAACAAGGCTGAAGAGACAAAGGGAAGAAGAAAAAAATATTGCAGACCAGAAGGAAGGTATAACTTGAACCAAACCCTTAACTATTTTTACATATTATATCCTTAAAGAGAATCTTATATGAGCTTACAAATCACTAAAGACTTTTTAGAATTTGTTAATCAAATAAGTTTAGACTTAACTAGAGAAATTCAAGACTGGACTCTTACAGACACTAAAGATAAAGAACTAATAGAATCTTCTTTAGTATACGCAGGTGGTACTTTTAAATATATAGACCAGATCATCGAGTGGTTAGGAAGAGAAGTACCTAGAATAGAAATAATTAGAACAGGGACCCGTGATCTCTTTAGACAAAAAATAAGAACTGAAGATTTTGCAGAAGAACTATCAAGACCTGAAAAATATCAAGAATACACTAGGATACTTGAAGACAACATAGACGTATTAAAATTTATTAGACAAAAAAGGTTAGCTGAAATAAAGGCTACTTTAATTAGAGCTGGAGGAATCCGCCCTCTCCTTAAAAACGTAGAGACAACTGCCCCTACAACTTACCGTAGATATTTGTCATCGTATGGTGATAATAATTTAGACGAATTTATAGATAACGATATAATTGATATTATTAACCAAATATATAAAGAAACTAGACAAATAAACCCACGATACCGTATAAGGTATTTAAGACTAGAATATTTTCCATCAAAACCTCTTTCAATTTCTAGACTCCCTGAAGAAATTATTTATATAGATAATCCTCGTTATTCGGAACTCCAATACCATAGTGACGGAAGAAGCTTGAGAAATAGCAGTAGTCTTGAAACTTCCACAATTAGACTTCCAGATTAATTAAGCGTTAAAATAAGCTTAAAAGACTTTAGAAATCATTGGGGTAGAAAATTCTATTCCCTAAAACTTTAGAAAAAGACGAAAATATATAAAGACAAAAGTGGTCCCTAAGTAAGTTTTGGACTATAGCTAGTCCGCATACTAGGTCCGCACTAGATCCTCTCTCTCTCTCTCTCTCTCTCTATATATATATATATATATATATATATATATATATATATATATATATATATATATATATATATATTATTTTCATTGCAAATTTTAAGTCTTGCTGTTATTTGTAAGCTCGTCTTAAATTAATAATCGTGCTTTTAAAAAAGTACATATTTCTTACACTTTAATATATTTATCATTTTGAAGACGATAAATTTATAAATTATTATTTTTCTTAAAATTTTTTGTTTTCAAATAATGACTATTAATTCGGAATGTAAGGAATGAAAAATAATATAACAAGTATATATATATATATATACTAGCGGAATGCCCGTGCCTGAAGGCACGGCGAAAATTTTCAAAGTTCGTAATCGCAAAACGGTAAATATTTTCAAATTATGTAATTGCAAAACAGAAAACAATTGGTTCCCCAACAAAATAAAGTGTAATTTAAAAGAAATTATCATAATTTCCAAAGTTGTGCGTGTCATGACTCCAGGATTCACAACAAACTGCAAAAAATACTTTCCATGAATACAACATCAAAGCCATTCAACACATACACACGACCCAACACATCTTTACGATATGAACTAACATTAATTTGGTAGGAACTAACACAACATGATCAATTGAGTTATAACGTTAGAAACTAATGCCTTGGTACTGTTCCCAACCTGAATAAACTACCCAAACTTGCATTTCAAATAAATTTCAAACATAATTGATTTTCAAAACCAAGAGAATATGTTTATTGATTTTAAAATTAAATTTCTACCTTGTGAACTTAGCACACATGACATTTTTAATAATTCAATATAATTAGTCATGTAGTACTATCCGAAATATACAATCATGGAAATTTATTATGTTTATAAAAAAATTGATTTATAGTGGTAGAGCATAATGCCACAATCAAAAGTAGCAATATAAGTTATGACAAATTTTCATGCACATTAATTTTAACTAACTCTTAGTTCTATATCGTAACTAACCATAATTTCACTAAAAACTAAGAGATAAAAATGAAGAATGG
Source organism: Sambucus nigra (assembly GCA_949130495.1). Classification (NCBI taxonomy): domain Eukaryota; kingdom Viridiplantae; phylum Streptophyta; class Magnoliopsida; order Dipsacales; family Adoxaceae; genus Sambucus; species Sambucus nigra. The sequence continues at coordinate 84,276,314 of OX422211.1, forward strand.
ATCCTTAAACATATAAATATACCCAAGTGCAGTGGATAATCAAACAAAATGTCAGCCACATAATGTAAGATGCATTTCAATTACAGTAAACTCAACACTAACATATTAATTACGTAAAAAGGAGTTGGATAGATTAAATACAAACAAAAAATACAATGACTTAAAACATCCGGTTACAATTCAAAATGAGAAAGACATCTAGATTTTACAATGTCGAGTAAATAACATATACATAATGTAAATAAGATCTAGTATTTATACTCTTGCAGAATTATAGTTTATTGCACAACGAATGACAACAGTCACATGACTATAAGCATCCTCTTCATATTATTTTTCCATTCAGTGTAGCTGCTGCGATGTCGGTCAAGGCAGCTGCTGCGACGGGGTGTGTGAGAGAGTGAGAGGATGATATTGATGTGGCCGTGTTTACCAAATGACCAGTCGATTCCATTGCCACTTGATATCATGTCGCTTATTTGGATCATACCAACAATGACATGGACCAAGCTAGAAGAAGCGAAGTTGAGATGAAAAGTTGAGGACTTTATTGGGAAATCTGAAGCAAATGTAGGAGGTGCAGGGATGTCGCTAAGATTGAAATACGGATACAGAATATCTGAGACAGATTTAGACACATTATTATCGCCCCCTTCCAAAAGTTGTTGCTTTACCATAGCCACCTGTTGATGTCCTTCCGTCGCATGCTGGTCAGTGAAAATGCTGGATTAGAAATAAGTTCCTCACTTCCCAGATACTTTTGAGTTCTCATCAGCAGCATCAAAGTATGGAAGATATTCATCAAGCAAGTCAAAAGGTGTGGGATCTTCCTCAATCGGAGTTCGAAAATCATTAATTTCAAAACCTATGGGATCTGACTCAACTGGATTTCTAAGATCATTAGTTTCCAGGAATGATCCATTGTCATCTGTTTGCTCTGGCTCGAACTGATTTTCACCCGTACCCACCAAAGGTTTCGGATCATCATCGTTAAAAGTCTGTGTATTCGTGGATGCAATTTCCATCGTCCTCGTAACAGAAACCTGTTATGGATTAAAATCCACAATAATCAACATAAAAAATGAAAAATAGATCTAAGAGTATATACCTGATGAGCGAGATGGAGTTTACAATAAAAACAAACATAAGAGTAGTGAAGCACGGACATAAGCGTACCACTTTGTGTCCTAGTAATTTTTGTTTCCATATTTTAAAAACTATTTACAATTAGCCAAAAAAATTACTGCCCAACCAGAATATAAATTATTATGCATCTACAACATCATTGATATGCATTGTAGTCATATGGACATGATACATTGTGTATCAGTATACATTGTGTATACATTCTATGGACAATATACATTGTGGATACATTCTACGGACAATATACATTGTGGATACATTGTGTACGTTTCTGTACTCTAATAAATAGTATACAATGTATAATATGTATAATATGCAAATAAATATGAATAGAATAATACACAACGTATGGACAGTATATATAGTGTACTTCTTTGCATGTACTATTCTATGCAGATTAAGTTTAACAGTATACATTGTGTACATCAGAAGTTTAATATATCGTTCAGTGGCCACCAAAGTCTACATTGAGTACTATTTTATGTATGCACATATAGAGAAACTTGCAAAAAAGATAAAGAAAGGGCCATAACAATATCGCAAGAAAGGGCCATAACATGATTTTTGAAAGTTCATGCTCCTACATTGTTATGCACTGTATAAGAAATTAACACCAAACAAAATATGATTAAACCATAACAATATCGCAAAAAACTCAACACCACCCATAAACATGTCGTTGCATAATTTCAAAACCTCAAAACCTAAAAATACAATACATAAATAGTACCCATAGAGATCTAAAACTATAACTCGTAAATTGAAACCAAAATAATCATACATTGAAATAAAAAAACCTGAACTCATAACCCAAAAAACGGTTATAGACCAAGACCTCTACCAAAATAATCATACATTGAGTCATAATTTGAATAAACTTTTTAGAGCGGTGATAGACCAAGACCTCTACCAATATATAACAACTTTACTTTTTTTCAACTCTAAATATTTCAATCCCATCCCATTAACTATAACATCCCCTTTACATCTCAAAGATTTCACCCCTCTAATTTAATTAAGACCTTGGGTAGCTATCGAGTGGAATATTCATTGTTCGGACACATGTTTAGTTGTCACCTCAGGCCTTTATGTAAAAAGTGGAAAACATTTATTAAAAAAATAGGAGATTTTTTTTACCCCTTTCAAATCTGCAATGATTTATATAGATCCAAATCTGACAACATATAGAGACGCAGATAAACTTGTAAAACAGTTTCATAATTTCGAATTTAGGGCTCATGTAACCCTATTCATTCATCCTAAGATGAAGAATCTAACATCCCCTCTAACTCTATAAAGAGCATCACCAAACCTCTGTTCGTCTAAACTTTCTTGATTCTGAATTCTTAAATGTTTTGATAATTATATAATTATTAATTATTTACTAAACTCTTTAGATTAGTGTCATTTAGTAAAAATAAGAATAATTTTTTTTGATACAATAGATTCAGCATTAAACACTTGATAAGGCATATATCTCTTAGATAAATGGGACACAAACACTCTCCAAGACAATAAATTCAGCATTAAACACTTGATAAGGCATATTACCTCTTAGATAAATGGGACACATCTAAGACTACACACTTGATACGACATATATGACCGTGAATGAACACGAACCTCAGTTTCGAGTTTAAAGGGCTTTTGGGAGGTAAATCGAAGCTTCCCCCTCTTCCAACGCTTTCCACCGAATGTCCCACTTGACTCAGAACTCTGCATTACATAAGAATTCAAAAATTAGATTGTCATTTAAATGTGTATTCTTAAGGGTGAATTTGGGAACCCCAATTACGGAGAATATAGACTCTAATATACTTAACTCAATTACGGAGAATGTAGACTTAAATATAGCAGTCTTTAATTACAACTTGACTAAGCAGGGAATAGTAAAAGGAGGTATGACCATCAATAAACATACCAACTGGATCTTTTGCAATCATACCATAACTTCAAAACGTTTGGTCGACTATTGACATCAGAGCACCCATCAAACATCAACCCATTTAATTGAGTTAAGTATATAACAAAATCTATACAAAAGAAGTCAATGAAAAAATTGCAACTGTATGTTGTATGCTGCAAACAGGTAAACAACTACTAAACTGTTTAAATGAAATCAATGAACACAATCGATCATACCATATCTGTATTATCAATTGAAATTGAGTTCTATACAAACAGTTAGTAAATTTAAGTGGGTATACAGTTAAACGATCATACCATATCTATACAAACTAAAGTTTTTATAGATATGGTATGACCCATATCTATACAAACTAACTGTATCTATACCGCACAATATAGATTGAAATCGATCATACCATATCTATACAAACTTAAATCGAACAAAGTCAATCTATTTCAATTTCAAACAGTTTATTAACTATATACATTTTAACCTAAATTTAGGCAACTGTATACCTTTTGCAAACACGTAAACAAAATCTATACAAAAGAAGTCAATGAACAAAATTGATCATACAAAAGAACTGTATACCTCGCATACCAAGTCTTAAATCCTGCTTCATTATAACTCCTTATTATTCCTTTTTCCCTTGATCTATGAGAGCAGTTGGTTCAGACATTTGTTGCCTCTTCAACATAATTTCCTTATTTGTTTTAAAGGCTGCAAGATATTTAGACAGTAGATGAGAGAAATAATCAAGTCTTCCCACTTAGTCTTCCTGAATTTCTGGCTCCTCTGTATCAGAGTAATAACCCTGCTTTACTATACTCTACGTTTACCTTCAGTATTTGAGGCTATACCAGTAGCTTCTTCATGTTTCTTCTTTCCTTTATCAACCACTTTCCCACAATACAGCTGGACTGGAGATGTCCCTGTTTAGGCCTAAATATGATCAATTACAACTACAAACAATTCAATACAGGGGTAAGAATAATCGATGAAAGTCAAGCTTGAACAAAACATATTTACAAAGAAGTAATAAAATAGTTCAAAAATTATAAAAAAAAAGTAACAAATAGGAAGAAAAAACTTTTTATAAACATGATAGATGAAATACCAAGCAAGGCTTGGGTCTAGCACAACTGGTTGCTATGGTCTACTACAATATTAGTTGCGTGTTTTTGTGGGGAGCTCTACATAATGAGAAACTTCCTAAATGTCCACTTCATACACATGATGTTATAGTTAGATATTGATCATCGTACTAATTTGAGCAAAATACTGTTGGCTGTGATGAAGGACAATCTCGGGATCTGGATGTAATACTATTTGTTGGGAAAATTTGAGCACAATACTGTTGGTCCTGCTCTGTTTATCAATAGAAGGGACTGACTCAAATGTTGGATCTGTAGTGCCTAGTTTATCGGGGTTTGTGGAAATCAAACTTGACAGAAATAATTACCCATTATGGTTGGCTCAAATGTTGGATCTGTAGTGACTATATATATTTGGAGCGTATTTGCAAACCTGAAGTCTCAAAGAAATGAATTATATCTCAACTTCATTTCCTCACCTATAGTGGATGGTGTTCTATTGGTGGTGAATAGAACACCATCCCCTCTTGACACTGAGACACATATTCAAATAGAAGGAAGATGCATTACATACAAAAAGTTTTTAAAGGCAAAAATTCAGAAATTAATTACCTAGTTTTACGATCCATGTGATACTTTTCTCTCTTTTAGGGTAGGTTGTGCCGGTGGAATGGGAAGATCAGGATGGGAGAGATATATTTTCGTGGTCGAAACCATCTCTAGTGAAGTATAGTGTAGTTCAAGTGCGGAAATCTCCATAGAAACCTGGATTTTTTAGTTCACAGACTGGATATAAAATGCCAAGGAAAATAATTGAATGAACATATAAGAAAACTTAGTGTAAAAATCAGAAGAACATGTGTATAAATATTTCACTACCGTAAGAAAAATTAGTATGCGAGCCTAAATATAATGTTTAAAATGAAAATAAAACTAATAAAACTGAAAAAGTAGTTATCTAGGAATGGAGTCGGTAAACAAATCTTGTAGGAATGAATTATATCTCAGCTTCGTTTCCTCACCTATAGCATCAAAAGTATTAGTAAATACATAAGCAAAACTATACACATTTTCAATAGAATCAAAAGCATATGTACAATTTAATAGTGTCGAAACATTACCAGGTTTTGTTGATGGTAGCATAGAAGACAACATAGTCCATAACAGTCAGCGTGCAAATAACATCGAACAAAAGCTTGGTCCAATCCTTGCAATGAATTTTAAAGGAAAGTAACCCTTCTCCAAACAATTCTGAACAAACACATTTTGGGATTCACTGTTAAAATCACGGTCCGCAAACATCATTTGGTGAAGCATTATCTCTGAATGCATAATCGCCAGGGAAATCGATTCATTGTGCGAGATCGAAATCATTCGATGGCATGACAACACTGGAACAGACATATTAGGACTTCTATCAGATTTTTTTTTCGTGGCTAAAGTATGGACACACAATGGTGATCTGGCCAGAACCTGATACAAAGACAAAAATGGATGAAAGAGATATTCATCAAGTTAAAAATGAAACATAAAAACACGCAAGAATTTACAAAGAGATATTCATCAAGTTAAAGAAATGTCTTTAACCACACAAACTGGAACCTGCATAAGGATACATCTACAATAACAGTGCATTTCAAAATCAATAGTTCTATTAAATTCTTCTATTCTATCACCTCTAATCACAGGATCCAAAATAGTAAGGAATGAGATGTTATGAGTTTTACACGCACTTTTTAGCCTTATTCTAGTAGGCATATTGCTAATGCCCCTGACATTTTTAACTAAATAATTAATCATTTGGATTTAGAGGAAGAAGCATTGAAGTTAGAGTTGGAATTAAACCTTATTGACCTTGCTATATCAGAACCTTCAGTTTCATTGTTTTTACTCTTTAAAATCAATTAAAGTTCAAGAACTAACTTCTTTTCAGCAAAACAAAATCCCTGAATCTGGACGCATAAATACCAAATCCCAAAATAGCAAAATAACTTATTGATCATCTTCGAGACAGAAAAAGAACAAATAGATACACACCAGAAATTTCATTTCAATGGAGTATTAATTACAAAAGTATTAAATGCCCAAATACATATAGAATCTATTAGAATCATTGCGTTCCCATATACTAATTATAACAAATCAAAATATTATATACAAAGACACATTTTATATACAAACTAAGCAATCCAAATATTATAAAAGGCATATGAGCAACTACATGTATTGGCTAATGTTTTAACTAAAATAGTTACACGAAAATAATAATGCCAAGGACCACCCAACCACGAAAACACTCTCTCCCACATATATCAGTTATGATTGAATATTTTTCATTGATGCCTAAAAATTAAAAGCCATATGTTAAGATCTGAAAACTAAAACTTTCAACTTCACGAAACTTATTAGATCCATATGAATACCATAATAACAAAATGCAAAACCACCAAAGTATACCAGAAATATACCTGAAAACCCACAACGCTATACCTGGAAACTAACTAGTGGGAGTGTTGGATTTTTCTTTCGTGTGCCCCTAACGCTATTTGGCTGGATTCATCAGACTACATAAAAAAAACCACCAAAATAAAATAAACCAAAAAGAGAATGGTGAGTAGAAAAAGAGGGTACGTGTCTTCGATGATAAGGAAGAAATGTTGCAAATCCTTATTATGGTGAGTGAGAAGATGGGAGCAGTTGAGATGAGAATCGAGAGACCGAGAGAGAGAGAGAGAGAGAGAGAGAGAGAGAGAGAACGGGTGTAGTGTTTGTGTGTGTCTTTGTGTATTTTAACCTTTCTTTTGAATTTTGAGTAAGAGGGAAAAAGAAATCTAAGTGGTAAAAAAGAGGGGAAAATAAATAATAAAGGGGCAAAAGAGGAAAATAAGGTCTTTTAATCTCAACCCTTGGATTCTTGATTCATGAAAATTATTCATTACTAAAATCATTAGTTTATTAAAGCGTCAAGGGTACTGCATAATCTTATTAGGACATGCCAACTTTGAAACACATTTACAACCAAACATGTATATATTCATTTTTAGCATATTCTAACTCTTGGGCACAATAATTAGAAGCTAGCCAATAGAATTACTCACTTTGATTCAAATTATTTATCTCTCTTTGAAAACGATAATTTTTAAGGATACACTCAATTAATGACCAACATAAACATGTGTTCACTATTGTGAAATTCGATTCGCTAATTGCTTTGAAAACATTGAATCCTTATTTCGAAATCTCTTAAAAACGAATAGTGTACTCTTAATTCGGGATTGAATGAATATCATCTCATCACGGGTAACAATTTGACGTCCCAACGCGACACAACAAAATTATATATTACGCGTTGATATGCACGACATCGTGTTCAGGATTACCTGACATAAACACGATTTATTCAAAGCACGGTATCTCCCAACTAATAGCTTTATAGTTTTCTCACTTAGATATGACTAAGAAGAGATCACACCAATAACACACAACGTATACATGTCATAATTTTGATATAAAAAAAAAGCTTCATACACATGGGATTTCAGACCTCATGCTGCCTAAAAATATTCTCAATGGTCGTACTATATGAGATATTTTTCACTCTTTTTGGTCTTCTTCTAATTAAATATTGTAATACTTCTGGCCCCCTCAACGTAAAATCGTGGCATTTGGTAGATAAGGATTTAATTCCATTATTATGGCTTCAGTCGGTGGCTGTTCCTTTTTTCAGCAGACTTGAAACAACGCGTGTATGGCTTTCTGTTTCAGATCATTTCTGTTCAATCCACTACATAACATATAACTACTTAATTTGTTAACTAAATGTCTTAATATACTCCATACAAACTTGGTTGTTGCAATTTGGCATTAGTTAATTAGCTTTTGTAGACTCATTGCCTTTCGGTGAGAACCGGTAGGGCCGTATTGCTATTTAATTATGTTTTTATTAACTAACCATTCTCACTCACGTAACATGGGCTGGCCTTCAAAAGAGACAACCCCATGGCCCAGCACCATTTCAATCTCACCCAAAATTTTGGCAATTTTGAATTTGACTCAGTTTGAGCCATTGAATTTCTGTTCTAAGTAATGTGTTAACTGAATAGTTGCCAAGATTTGGGGCAGGATTGGACCCACATTAGGCCAACTTGGCCCCTGAATGGTTAGGAAATGAATTATTGTGTGGTATAAAATATTAAATGTTTCATTACTAAATTAACTAGCAATTTAATCAAGTAGTCAATTTTTTTTTTTGTTGATATATAGATAAAAATTTACTCGGGAATAATTATATTGTTAACATCGATAGCGGTTTAAAAGGTTAGAAACCTTCTTTTGTCAAAGACCACCGATATGGTGATAGTACTAACGACATGTACATTTAGTAATTTAATAATAAACTCCATCATATCTTTTCCTATATATTTGAGTTTGATTACATGATTCTAAATTTATGTTCCAATTTATTTAGCAAAAAATAAATTAATTATATGTGATAAAAAAAAATTATGACATTCAGAGAAAAATTACCAAGTTAAAATATTTTTTAGTAAAACTAGTAGATTCTAAATAATTTTTTTTTAGTAAAACTCGAACACATGACCCTTGCTAGCCAAGAGTCCTAGGTAACCATCGGAACAAGCCCCTTTGGTTAAGCTAGTAGATGTTTATCCAATTGTAATAGATCATTTGTGCAAAATGAAATATAAATCTCTCTCTCTCTCTCTCTCTCTCTCTCTCTCTCTCTATATATATATATATATATATATATATATATGACAAGGCTTACCTACATCACTCTCTATACATCACACCTAGTTCTACGCCCTAAAAAAATCAATTTTTTTTATTTTTCTATTGAAATTAACCCCAATCAATCTATGTTCAAAAAATTAGGTCAACATACATTTTGTAGCTATTTTTAAAAAAATCAATAAAAAATAGTTGGAAATACCTTATTTATAAGGGTATGCGCCAATAGACTTTTGTGAATTTTTTAAAAGTAGTTACAAAATATAGTTTGACCTAATATTTTGAATATGGGTTGATTGGAAAGTTAGTTTCAAGGGAAAAAATAAATAAATAAAAAATTTCTTAGGGCCTGAAACTAGGTGTGTTATATAAAGTGTGATGCATGTGAGCTCTTCTCTCTCTCTCTCTCTCTATATATATATATATATATATATATATATATATATATATATATATATATATATATATATATACGATGAAAGAAACAGATTTGTTATAATTACTATAAATAGATAATATATTAGAATTCATAAGTAATTTCGACAATATTTTTATGAAGTATTGTCACAGGGTATTTTTATTTTTCTCCAAAAATAACTGTATGATATTGTATTGCACACAATCACATACCAACACGAGTGATAAAGAAAATGCACACAACACGTTCACGAAAACATCCTTAATTATATATTGTCGCTCATAAAATACAAGCGGCATGTACAATCTCAATCAAGGATCTCACGCATGGAAATAAAAACCAATAATGACTGTAAAAACGTGAGACATGTACTTGACACACGCAACTAATTCTAAAGTTCAAGCCTTAATATTTTTTTATGAAATGTTAGTATCATATATGTGTTATTTGTTTGTTATGCATATGTCCAGGATTCAATGTTGTAGACCGAGGCTGTTGTGGAATCGGGAGGAGTCAGCGACAAATAGTTAGTCTTCCTATGGAAACTCCATGTTTTAACAGGAACTAAGATATCTTTTGGGATGCTTTCCACCCAAATCAAGTTTCCAATGTCATCTTGGTCTAAAGAACCTATGCAGGCCCACCTTCAGCTTGTTATCCAATAAACGTTCAACAATTGGCTCTAATCAACCCTTTGATCTTTTTTTTGTTCTTACTATCATAAGGATATTTATACTTTTGTAAATACTTGTTATAAGGGTACATATATGTGTGTCACCTCGTGTTAACAATTATTGGGGAACTGTGAAGATAAAAGAAAGAGGTATAACTTTATTGTTTTAAATTTTTTTGAAACATATGAGGTATGAGATGAATGCTATATTTTAGTGGTTTAAACGGTTCGGGTTGGTTTGGTTTACTATTAATTTAGAATCAAAATCAGGATTGATCGGCTCCATATTTTTGGAACCGAAATCGAACTGATTATAATTAGAACTGAATCAATCCTAACCAGTAGTTGGTTTGGATCAGTTCTCGATTCTACACAAGTATATAAATAATTAAATAAAAAATTTCATCAAATATAACTTGAACCAATAAGGGAAGGATCGATATAAACAGACTTATATTAAATTGGAATTACAACTTACAAAATTATATGCCGGATAGTGTCGGAATCTTATACAAACTGAGAGAGAGAGAGAGAGAGAGAAAGAGAAGTTGTGTGCTTTAAAAATGGATCAACCCTTCCATTTATACTAAAATAGTATTCCAGAAAATTACCATTGGGTCCCTCCATTATTCAAGATAAGCCTGAGATGCTTGTTATTTTGCGTCGGCTAAGAACGACCATCGATTCCTACAACATTTGGCAAAAATAAAGATGCTTGATCAAACACTTTGTCATTATGCATCAGCGTAAAATGAAATGGAGTCCATGTGGGCTATATTTAGTCAAATCATAAATAGGTCAAATAATTTGTAAGAGCATGATTTCAATCACTTGCTCATAATTTAGCCTACATTTAGTTTTTGGCATATCCTTCTACCGATTGTGTCGATCCGTCATGAAGAACCGAGTTTCATCACCTCCAAATCGAGTTTCGATATCTGAGTTATTCATGTGGGGAGATTCTCTTCACTTCTGACCCGTTGTGGTTCTCAAGGGCATCATTGCTGAAAGGAATACCAAGGCTGGTCGGTGGATATAGAGGGTGAACCGCCACCTGCGGACGACTCTGAACTAAGGTGTATTCTATAAAAGTTTTTAAGATGCGTTTTGTAAAACTTTCTATAGTGCTGATAGAAGGTTTTATCCGAAAGGGGTTTTTCCTCATTTTTCTTATTTATGTTTTCATGCATAATGTTATCACCTAGTTTCTTCCTTAGGGTAATAAGATAAAATTTGTACTATTGTGTGTCGGACACTTAATTATAGAAATTATCCATTAAGATCGCAAGCGCACTCTAAAAATAGTATCAGAGCCTGTTGCACAAATTTGTTGTGTGATCTTTTCGTAAAATATTTTTCTCTTGAAATTCATTTTTTCTGAAAATTATTAATCATTGAAAATTTTGGTTTAATGAAAAAATTGTATAATCGAGTGCCCATCTACGATGGTACTAATTATGCATACTGAAAGGCTAGGATGAGGTATGCTTTAAAGGCCATAGATGAACGAGTTTGGATTGTCTGAGAAAGAGGGTGGACACCTCCATTATCACAGTTGATAATATCATAGGCCCTACACCTGTCTCACAGTGGACAGACGACGTTTTAAGTGGAGTAACTTTAATTCCCGCAGTTTGAGTGCCATCTCAGGATACGTCACCCCTGACGAGTTCCGTCGCATTATGACGTCCACCACGATTAAAGAAGCTTGGGATACCCTTCAGCTCACTCACGAGGGTACCAATATTGTGAAATATTCTAAGAGCAGAACTTCACCACACAATTTGAAACAATAATAATGCTTGAGTTTAAATCGTTCGACGATTTTTATACCCGACTTTCCAATATAGTTAACTAGAGTTTCAATTTAGGTGAGAGGATACCTGAGACGCATGTAGTTAAGAAAATCATGAGATTGCTTCCCACTTGCTTTATTCCTAAGGTTACAGTTCTTAATTCGCTAGGTATCTTAGATACTCTTAGGTTAGATGAGCTTATAAGAGATATTCAGACGTACAAGATTGATATGTTCCCTAAATAGTTAAACCTAAGGATAAGGGGGTAGCACTTAAAGCCCAATCTAGGAAGAGAGAGGAAGTGTCTAAAAAGATAGAGGAAGCGTCTTCCGATTCTGAGTTTAATTATGATGTAAAGGATTTGGCCCTTTTTGCTAAAAATCTCAAGAAAATTTTTCAAACTCAAAAATCAAAATACTTCCAAAGATAAGAAAAGTTTGAGATAAAAAAAATTTAGAACATGCAATAAAAATTTTAAAAAAAAGAAATATTTCCCAAATAAAGATGAGGAAAGATGTTACGAGTGTGAGGAAAAAGGTCACAAAGTTCACGAGTGTCCGATTAGGTTGAAACGTCAAGGAAAAGACAGAGAGGCCTTAAACATCACACTTTGTGATAGCGAGGTCGAGTCAGTGAGTTCGGGAGCTGAATCACCGCAATGGCTGTAACTTTATCGCATGTAGGGCTAGCCATGTCAGTACATTGAGTGCCCTCACAATTATAAGGAAGCTACTAAACATGAACACCTCGACAGTGAGTCTAGTCATTCTGAGGAGAGTGAGGGAGATAATTCTTTGAGTGAGAGAGAGAATGACCTTCAGTGCATCTACGCCGAGCTTTATGCCGAGTCCTTTAAAACGAAGAAAAAAAATAAAGGTTTAGCGATGAGAGTTTTAACATTAGAGAAAGAGTTGAGTGAGGTAAGAGAGAGTGAATCCTCAGTGAGAGAAGATTTGGGAAAGAGAGTTTGTTTATTTGAGAAAGATAATGGGAACTTGACCAACAAGTTGTCTAGTATTACGACTCCAAGAATCAATAGAGACTCGTGAGAAACTTGAAGCCCTTGTATCCCAACTCGAGAAAAATCTCAAACGTGCCTGAGAGGTCAGGGTAACTATCGAGGACACACCAAAGAAAATTGGTAAGATGCTCCCAGGACCCACTTTAAGAAACATAAAGAGGTAAGGAATAAGCTACGATAGTTCATCTACTTCCCATATAGCACCCGAGCTGATTATTGAGTTTGTGATGGATCCATATGGCCCTCGACCGAATCCTCCTAGGAGGCCTAATCCACCTAGAAGAGTTTCACCTATATAAGAGTTTCACCTAGAAAAGAAAACCGAGGTAAACCCAAACCTTTATATATTTGCACCTATTACAAAAAGAGAGGTCACCACATAATCTCATACACCACTTTAGCAACTTTACTAGTCTTAGGGAGGAAATTGAATTTCCAGTCATGAATTCCCATAGTTTAATAGAAGAATTTCAACAGATGTCTTTGTCATTTAAGAATGCTTCCAACATTTCGACTAGCATCAGCAACGACAAGGGTAAAGAAAAGGTTACCGCTACTTGGTTACCTAAACAAGACGAGAAATCCCTTGCTGTTCACGTTGCTCTCAAGTCTTAAAATACTTTACAATGGAATTTTGATAGCGAGTGTTTTAGGCACATGACAGGTGACCTCTTATTTTTTTTACTAACCTTGAGGAGGAAGGTAAAGTCACCTTTAAAAATGGGAGTAGATCTAGTATTTTAGGATGTGGCAATGTTGAGATACCCGGGTTTCCTAAGCTAGATGATGTATTGTATGTGAAGGGGTTAAAAAGGAACTTCATTAACTTAAGCCAACTGTGCAATGCAAACTTTATGGTAAAGTTTGTTCAATCCGAATACAATGTTTATGATCAATTCGGTAAAATTTTACCACAAGGTGTGAGGACGAAAGATAATTGTTATGGGATTGTACCTAAGTCCTTTTTTATGTGCAATAGCGCCACAGTCTCCACTATGGACCTTTGGAATCAACGACTTGGTCACGTAAACCTTAGAGATCTTAAGAGGTTAGTTAAGAAAGACCTAGTTCATGGCTTACCATAATTTGGAAAACCAACTTCCTCGGTTTGTGGACCTTGCCAACAAGATAAATAAATTCGAAGTCCCCATCGAAAGTTGAATACCATTACTACCACCCATGTTTTGGAGTTAATGCACATAGATCTTATGGATCCTACTCGCATGAAGAGTTTAGGTGGTAAGAGATACATTCTCATGATGGTCGATGACCTTTATACGTACTCGATTGTAGGATTCCTTCAAGAAAATTTTGATACAGTTGAGTTCCTTACAACCAAATGTTGTGTCCTACAAAACTAACATGGTGTCACCATTAATTGCATGCGTAGTGACAACGACATTGAATTTAAAGAAGCAAAAGTGGATAGTTATTACGATGAAGTGGATAAAAAGCATGAGTTTTTAGTCGTTCATACTCAGTAAAATGGGATTTTTTAGAAGAATAAACGGACGATACAAGGGATGGCTAGATCCATGCTTCTTGGAAAAAATGTGCCTAAATGTTTTTGGGTAGAGGCGGTGAGTACCGCATGCCATACGGTGAATAGGGTATATCTTCGTTCGCACACGCTTCACACCTCTTATGAGTTGTGGACAGGGAAGAATCCCAACCTATCATATTTTCATGTCTTTGGGAGTACATGTTACATCTTAGGATATAGAGAGCCCTTAAGAAAGTTCGACCCCCGGAGCAACGAATGGATATTTTTAGGATATTCGTAGATAAGTAGAACTTATCGGGTTTATAATCAGGCTAGATCTATGTTTATGGAGTTAATAAATTCCACAATTTGAAATGACGAGCCACCGATGTTTATTACTCCTAGACCACAGTGTGAGGATAATGCATCCCTTAGTGACAATCCCATCCTTCCATATGCTATCACACTGGAGGATACACCATCTTGAGTTAGAAAGCATCATAACCTTTTCGCTATACTTGGTGATCCTACACTAAGTATTAAGGCTCGTGCTCAACTCAAAAATATTATTATCTATCTGTTCTATACATTCCTAGTTGAGCCTAAGAATGTGATAGAAGCACTCAAGGATGTGCATTGGATATAGACCATACAAGAAGAGTTATTTCATTTTAGAAAGAATAATATTTGGAAGTTGGTCCCCTAACCTAGTGATACTAACGTGATAGGTACCAAGTGTATTTTTAATAATAAGATGGATGAAAATGGTACCATAGTTAACAATAAGGCTAGGTTGGTTGCTCAAGATTACACACAGATCGAGGATGTAGACTTTGAGGAGACATTATCTCCTATTACTAGGCTTAAGTTCGTCCATTTACTACTCTCCATAGCATGTCATCTGTGCTTTAAGTTATATCAAATGGATATTAATAGTACCTTTCTGAATGACATTCTACAGGTGGAGGTTTATATGGAACAACCGAACGGGTTTGAAGACCCTAATCACCCTTTACACATCTATTATTTTAGAAAAGCCTAGTATGATTTGAAGCTAGAACCAAGTGCTTGGTACGAGAGGATTACTTCCTATCTCTTAGCTCGCGACTTTAAGAGAGGGGGGGGGGGGGTAGATAAGACGTTTGTGAGGGGAAAGTGGTGTTATTTTGGTTACTCAGGTCTATGTGGACGACATAGTCTTTCGATCCACGTGCTCCCACCATGCTCACACTTTTGAAGAGGAGATGAAGAGTAAGTTTGACACAAGAATGGTAGGTGAGCTTACATTTTTCCTAGGTCTCCAGGTTCGTTAACTTGAGGATGGGATATTCATATCTCAATCCAAATATGGAAGAGTCCTTGTCAAGAAATTCGATCTAAACTCTGCTAAGAATGCTCGCACCCCTATGAGTTCATTAACAAAGCTTAGAAAAGATGCTTTAGGCAATGACATAGATAAATCGTAGCATGATAGGTAGTCTTCTTTACCTTATCGCTAATCGACCAGATATTTCCTAAGTGTTGGAGTCTATGAGCGATACCAGTGTACCCAAAAGAGTTACACTTGCATGCTCTTAAATGAATTATCAAATATGTGAGTGGGACTCTATTATACGATATTCGGTATTCCTTTGATACCGATGACCACTTGTTCACCTATTCGGATGCCGACTGGGCCAGGCATGCTGATGGATGTAGGATAACTTCGGGTGTATGTTTTTACTTTGGAAGTGCTCTTGTCTCGTGGACGAGCAGGAAGCAAAACTTCATATCTTTATCAACAACGGAGGTTGAGTATATCACCATTGGGAGTTATTGCACGCAACTCTTGTGGATAAAGAAAATATTGGAGGATTAGATCATTTCACAAGGCACAATGACTATTTCCTGTGATAATACGAGTGCCATTCACATTTCACGTAATCCAGTATAATATTCGGGCACAAAGCACATTGTGATACATGAGCTTTTTATGCGAGACCTAGTTGAGGAGAAGGTCGTGTACTTGAACTTTGTGAGAACCAAACATTAGTTGGTCGATATTTTTACGAAACATTTAGATGCACTTCGATTTGAGGATATTAGGAAGTCTTTAGGTATTCGCACTATTGACTGAGATTGGATATATTATCTAGTATATGATTCTTTTCATGCCTATTCATATTTTTTTCTATTCCTAGATTGTACTACCATTGTATTATCATTATATTTATCTTTTTACCATTTTGATATATTTTTTGAAAAATTCAAAAAGATTTTTTTTCTTGAAAAAATTTGGAAAAATACAAAAAGATTTTGGGTTTCTTTTTAGAAAAAGTGAAAAGGCAAAAAAAAATATTTTGATAAATTTTTGAAAAATTAAAAAAGAGTTTTTTATTTTTCTTACACTATCTCTGGATGAACATTAAAGATGTCCGATCACCCATTAATTTGATATACACGTAACCATTTTGGGTGTTTTGAGACGTACAAATTTCGTTTTGTGCTTAATAATGTGTGGAGTCATTAAGATGTGATATGATGACTACTTGCTGCATGTTTGATTCTTTATCACCTTTAATACACATGAGAACAGACTTATTTGAGTATTGCACTTACCTTTCACGTGAAGGTTGGAGTGTTTTCATCTCAATCCTTCTTTTAAAATGAACCAAATGCCATAAAATGAGATAATAAAAGTATGATTGTAAGAACCATTGCCCGGATTAGAAAAATTGAAAACCACATCTCCGATAAATGTGGTCTATATTTGAAACAATGGAATCGGGCTGCGAGAGACATGTTATCTTTGTGTAAATAGCCACCATTTGTAAAAGAAAAAGACCCTAAAATATTAAACGCACAAAAAAGAAAAGAATATAAAGTGCCAAGCCAATTTCAAAGAACATTGATGCTTTACTACATACGAGCATTGATTTCTTCAAAACAAAAGAATTGAGAGAAATATTTTATATATGAATTTTGAGGGAGTTTAGTCGAAGATCAATGGATTTGCACATCCTGAAAAATACTCGTAAAAGCATTACATAGTTTTGTGCATTATTGGTGTGAAAATCACTCACGATCTTTATTAGTTCAATAGGTTGAGTCACTTTCACTTAAGTTCACCAGTTTTACGCCTGAGGTGGACTTTGAGATCTCGCCTTAGTGGTTTCTCATTCCTTCTTGAACATGTGTTATGTTTGTCTACGTTGATTTTCATATACAATGCGTTCACACCCCTACATTGCATTTTCATGATTCGATTATTTTTGTGTTTCTCCATGGTGTATTATTTTTGTAAAATTATTTTTCCTTTAACAAGTTGAAAAATAAAAAATAGTTCGTGAGGTCTTTTTGGATTATTATTGCATGATTTTTCATTCACATCCTTTTATGATGATATCTTTCTATTCTTAGTGATGTTCCTATATGTTTCGTGATTAGTTTTTAATCCTTGTCTATTTCGAACAAAATAAAAGGGCGAGAACAAATTACGGGAGATTTAGATTTATGAGGGAGAAATTTCATATATTAATGCATTTTTTATATTTCCAACTCGATGCATCACGAGGTATTTGCTTTGTTTCATATGTGTAGGTATTTGAAAGATCAAAGTTGGATTACCCTCGATGAAGACAAAGTGCCCAAGAGAAGACAATAAAGAAGTGAAGATTTGAAGACTTTGATTTGAAGACATCTACATCTATGTACCTATCCATTTTAGGGTTGGGGAGGGTATTAGCATATTGTATTCGTCTTAGGGGATTGTTTTGTAATTTGTAATTTTAATTTTATGTTTGTACCGAAATAGCCAAAAGGGGGGAGATTAGTAAGAGAATGATTTCAATCATTTGCTCATAGCTTAGGCTACATTTAGTTTTTGGCATATCCCGCTACCGATTGTGTTGACCCATCACTAAGAATCGAGTTCATAATCTCCAAATTCAAGAAGATCTTCACAAAATAAAAGTATAAATGATTTAGGATTTAAATTTATTCACGTTTATATTTGGGAGTTCTTCTTATTAAAATCGAAGAATTTTTTCAAAACATTTTTCTATCTTTAAAAATTTTCAAAAAGTGTTCAAATTTGTTCCAGCGAGATGCACGTCTCGTTCTAATGACATTGTAACCTCATTCGGTGTAGGTCATTAGATGGTTTCATCAATCGAACATGTAATGAGGGCTTACTGTCTTATCATGTTTGAAGCTCATTCAAATGAGAATAGGTTACCGTTCAAACGTCAGCAGTGGCATTCAAACGAAGTCAAGTTTCTATTCAAATGGCCTTAACCGCCTCAAAATTCAAGTCATACAGAAAATTAGAGAGACTTTTGCAATTTTAAAAGTTGCAAATCTGCTACAAAAATACTCATTTTTTAGGTTAAAAATTTAATTTTGATTCACCTTTATCACTCCCAATATATTTATGTGAATCAGTTTAAAACCTTAGATTTCTATATTTGAGTTAATATTGTGGGGATTTTTTCTTCACCGCTGACCCATTGTGGTTCTCAAGGGCATCACTACTGAAAGGAAGACCAAGGCTGATCGGTGGATATCGACGGTGTACCACCACCTATGGACGACTCTGGACTGAATTGTATTATGTAGAAGCTTTGTAAGTTGCGTGTTGTAAAACTTTTTATAGTGTTGATAAAAGGTTTTACCCGAATGGAGTTTTTCCTCATTTGCCTTATTTATGTTTGCAAGCATAATTTTAACACCCAGTTTCTTGTTTAGGTTAATAAGATAAAATTTGGACTGTTGTGTGCCGAACACTTAATTATAGAAATTTTCCACTAAGATCACAGGTGCACTCTCAATCGAGTGGAAAATTTCCACAAGTATCCCTAGTAGGGAAAGATGCATCAAGTGAAGCATAAAAGGCCTCCATAGTAGGTTTTGTGGGGACCTTATTATTGTAAATATCACCGGTAATATCATCACTAGGGCTTTGAGATTCACCCACAAGGAAAAAGGATGGATTATCTTCCATATTTTTACAGATGCCATGGATGTACCATAATCCGAAGGTAATAGAATGGTATTCATGTCTTCAGCCATAATCGGAGTAGTAAAAGCAGCAGATAAATTTTCTCTTCATATGCTCCATAACATTTTAAAGCAACTATTGTTTCGAAGCTTAAGGGAATTGCTTCTTAATTATAAATTATAAATTCTTAATTGGATTGACACCTGAAGACATTTTCTCTAAACGAGGAGGATATTATTCCTGTTATTACATATATGTTTTACGATTCTCTTTAATTGAAAAGATGGTTTTAGAATTATTGATACCGATTGACCATTGGTAGAAAAATATTCTTTCAAGAAGAGGAACCCTTAATTGATTTACTCTGCATTGAAAATCCCACTTCCAAATCCATGGAATACTAATATCAGTGAAAAACAAGAGCCTAGATAACCATATGGGTACATGATTTCCCCCTAGGGCTTTGAATGAAATTGTGTCCAAGGTAGAGAAAAAAATTTGCTCAAAATTTTCTTTTGGTAAAATATTAATATTAGGACCAAATTAATCCTACCATTGAAAAACTCATCCTGGGTATTCATTCCTAAGAGATTGAGGGTAAAGATTAAAAAACCAAGTGTGATTATGGCTAAAGTTTTGGTAACAAAAAGCTTTAGACCAATCTTGGACATAGTCCTAATAATTATAAGTAAAAACTTGAGAACTTAATTTTATCGATTTTAAGGGATTGATTCCCCACTCACGAATAGAAATAAATTTTTTCAAAACCGCCTTGATATAAACAATAGGAGATTTCAGATTTTTTGCCAATTTTATTTGTGTGAGAAAATATGACTTATTTAATCTCAATGAGAATTGCCTTATATACCATCCGATATTTTTCTTCTTCCACATCATAATTATGTGTGTCAAAATATAGGGACTTAATATCCTAGGGAGTAGCCATAATCATTTTTTCCTCTTCATTGAGAATGAGAACTAATTCAAATGTCCTTTCATTAGGAATGAATTCACGTGTGATGGTTTGGAATACTTCCTTAATAGTTTTCTTTTTGTTAGGAGCTGGAGAACTTTATTTTCCTCTATTCTCTATAGTGAGGCGGATAAATTCTGTATAATCATGTAGAGGAGGATATTGATCTTCAGTAATCATTGTTTCTTTTCTAGGTCTCTAGTAGGACTACCCACGAACTTTGCCACGCCCTATAGAGGGGCCAGTAATTGGCTATGTAAAATTTCTCTTATCAAAAAATCAGGAAGTAAATTATTTTCACCATTAATATGTTCAATTTCAAAATCAAAAGAAGATAAATTGGTCTTCTATCTAGCAAAGATTTGCTTAGAAATAATAATTTCAACACCTTTCTGTGAAACCTATTTTGTAGCACTACAGTCAATTCGTAGGAAAAATTTATGACTTAATAAATCATCTTGAAATTTTAAAATACATTAACAATATAAATAATTTCTTTCTTTATAGTTGAATAATTTTGTGGTTATCTTTTCAAGTGCCTGAGGTAAAACGAATTAATTCTTTTTTTTGTAAAGTATTAAATTGTTTAAGAATTCCTCTACAACCAATATTTGAGGTATCAATTTCAATAATCTTAGAATATGAAGGATTGGATATAGTAAGGTAAGTCAATTGCTTGACTTAAAGTTTTAGTTTCTTAACTGCTTTAGTATGTTCATGTGTTTAGGGAGAAGGATTCATCTTTAACCTAGTGTATAAGATCGCAAAATATTGTGCAAGAATAATCTATAATATAATTAAGACTCTCAAGAAATCTTTGCGGTTGAGTATTTCTTTTAATTCATCGAGAAATTTAGAAGCAAATTCAATACTTCTGTCAATTGGGTGTATTTTTCCTTCACCAATATTATGACCCATAAATCTAACATTGGATTGAATGATTTTCATTTTTGGTGCAGAAAATACTAAATCATTAATCTTAATTACATCTTAAAATTTTTTGAGATGTTTTATATGTTGATCAATCGATTGTGAAAATATGAGGATATCATCGATATACATAATAGAAAATTCTAAATAAGGATTAAATATCTCTTTCATGATATTTTGAAATACATAAGGGGTATTCTGAAGCCCAAAAAGTACAACATTCCATTGGTAATAACCAAATGGGACCATAAAAGTAGTCTTGTATATGTCTTGTGGAGCAATCTATATTTCCCAATATCTAAATTTTAAATCAAATTTGGAAAATATTATAGTTGCATTAAGCTTGTTAAGTAGATCCTATTTATTTGGAATTGGATAACTTATCCGTTATAAAACAATGTTGAGAGGTTTGTAATTTATTACAGGCCTAGGAACATCTCGTTTATTCTCAACAACTTTGTTAACATAAAAAGTTGTGCAACTCCAAGGAGAATAACTTTTGGTTATAAGATTTTTGTCTAAAAATCCTTGTATTTCTTTCTTGCATAATTCAAGAAATTCAGTCTTAATTTGATTGGGTCTGGCCTTAGTAGGGATATATTTTTCATTAAAATCTACTTCACAAGGAAAAGGAATGATATGTTTTTTCTATTCTAAAAAATATTTGGAATATCATTGCAAACTTCAGTTATTAATTGATTTTTAATAACATTATTTTTTTGCAGTATGGTTGGTTGTTCAAGATTTTGTTTTATGGACAAAAAGGATATTTCTTTTTGAAGAAAATTTTATTGATTTAAAAAAAAGATATTATCTTTTAAATAATTAATTTTCATTACTACTGGCTTAGTTATGTATTCAAATATTTGTTTTATCTATAATGGTGGTGTATATACCACTAGAATCAATCTTATCCATAAGCATAAGTAATGATAAAAAGGGGGTACCTAAAATAACCTATTGAGATAACTCGCTTATAAGCAAAAAGGTACTAGACAAACATATTTCATTATTATAGTTATAAACTTTTAGTAAGTTTATATTGAATATGCATATTATCACCACTAGCATTAAATAATTTTTGAGTGGTTTTCTCAAAATATTGAGTAGGAACTAATCCTTCTTAAATGTAGTTCATATCAGAATCAGTTAATTCTTTATTGTGTAAAATTTCTGGATTAGAATGATGTAACTCATTCTTGAGATTATTAATCTCAATTTGCATATTATGTTGTTGATCTTTTAATTGTATTAAGTCATTGTTAAGAATGCTAACTTTATGTTTTAAATCTGCGAGATTTGCAGGTTTAGAAAATTATGGTTTATTCTCCATTCGGTTAAATACTTCTTTAAGACAATAATGTTGAACCGGAATGTGAGGATTAAATTGGTATTGTTATAGAGAATTGGCATAACAAATTTCTATTAACTTGAGTTTTGTATCAATGTCAGTCACTTGGTTAATGATATAATCATAGACTGTTGTTGACTTTTAAGCACATTAATGGTTGATCCATTCATATGAAGAATAGATTGAAGATAATTACATTTATCATGAAATTGGTTGCATTGGCAATTTTCTTTATTGATTTTTTTTGAATAATTGGAGCTTTTCATATTGTAAAGCTCATCATCATTCTTTGAAAAACTAGATTTAGTATCCGATTGACTGGCATTAAGTAATAATTTATCCAACTACTTCTTTAAATTTTCATCTATTTGAAGATTATTTAATTTAGCTTGAGTTTTGCATTTATTTGCAAAGTGGCCAAAATTTTCACATTTATAACATTTAGATTCAGATCTAGATCTACTAGATCTATTATAATTCTTATTTCCAAAATCGTTTTCAGAAGATTTAGAATTATTACCCTAATTTGGCATTATATGCTTATTTTTCTTCTTATAAGAAGATTTTCTTTTGGATTCATATTTATCCTTGGATTTATTTTATGAGTAAAGGAAGTAGGGATATTTTAAGAAAATTGTTCACAAAATTCTCCTAGTTCATGTTTTCTTGAAAGATTTTTCTATTTAACCTGGTGTTGTAGTTTAAGGTTATTACAATGAGAAAGACCTTCTTGAATAACAATACTGAATAATTTCCCACAAGTATAGTTATGGTAAGAGGTAGAAATACCATTATTAGAATCTCCAAGATTTATTCTTACTTTCTCAGGAAATAAAGTAGGAAGGCCATCAATGAATTTGGATTTCCAGTGATCAGAGTTCGCATCAGTTCTCTGAGTAACTCTATATAGAAAGACATCCTTATACCATCTGAAGTGGCTCAAAGTAGGACATAGATTCTATTATAATTCTCCACTTCTTTCCCGATGAGAATCAGGTGATCTAATAAAATGATAAATAATAACTAGAAATAAAGTATAAACGACACCAGGTTAAGAGAATATCTTGATGAGTATTTTCATCTTTAACTATTTTAATAGAGTTTAAAATATCATATCTTTGATTTTTGGAAAAGATATTATCCCACTAACCTTTTATAGTTCCAACGAAGCCATGAGTGATCATACAAGAAACATCTTCGTCATAATTATTATTCTGTTTACACAGTGGAATACATAGTCATTTTTTGTAAAAGCTCGTATATTTTGTATTCAGTTTTAACATCAATCTTCCATTCATAAATGGATTTACAATTATAAGTACTTTGATCATACCAAAAATCTTCCTCAAAAATCAAAACTTGAGGATTGGAGAGAGGATACTAATTTTGTACTACTCCAGTATACGTAGTGGTATTCTTATTAGAATAATTGATTTTATTTAATTAGTCATTTTTGAAAGAGGATTCAAAATTATGAATTTCTTTCAGAGAGACCATTGATTCTATTTCTAATTCAGAATCGTAATGGGATAACGTATTTAATTTTAATTCATTGAGGTTATTCTTAATATATTTTTATATGGAAATGAACTATATATTTTAAATACCTTAATTTCCATAGAAGGTAGAATTAGGGGTTTTTCAAGAACAATTTCTTAAATAGGTTTGGTTTTCAATTTTTTCTGATGATATTCTCAGCATAAGTCTCAATTCTGTTGAGTTGTTTTTCTATTGTATTTAGGATGATATTGATGTAATTACCTTGTTTATATAAGGGGTTCAAATCAGAAGTTTGAACGAGACATTTATTGTCTTTTTCTAAATTTTAAAAAAACACAAGCTTCTAAATTAGAATTGTTAGATTGGCTAGAATTACAAAGATCTAAAGACAACGATTCTGTCGGAGGATGTACATAAGATACAATTTGGTTTTTAGAAGTAGTCCAACTTCTGTTATGATTTTCCTTAGATTCATGAGAAAAAAAGATAACTATCTTTGGAAAACATTTGAAACCAAACCACGAAAGAGGTAACTTGGTGGTTATCTTCAATCCATTTATAAAATTCATTTTTATCATCGATTAACTGAACTTTTCTATGTTTAGAAAAATACCGAGTACAAAACTTAGCATAAATTGGTTAGTACAATTCTTTATTAATTTCTTCTCTGTTGCTTGTAAAAGACATTAAAACTTTACATTTATTTCATAGGGCGTAGGAGAGGCTCTACTCTTAGGTATATTTTTCTCATTTATTCCATGAGATATTTGACTATCATTAGTATACATTCCTTAAAGTTTTATATCATCACGATATATATTATCTTTTGAAGTATTTTCTTCATAAACAAAGTTTCGTGAAGTAAATGGAGGAAAAGTGACATAAGGAGCTCTATAATTTGTAGTGGATTGTCTCCTATTGTACTTCCTGAAATTTAAGGAAACATACCCATCTTTATTCTCAATAATATCTCCAATATCCTCATTTTGAGTCATGGAAGATGATCGAGAGTTAGACCTTCAATGAGTTCTATGCAAAACTATTTGATGTTGTGAATCTCACTTTTAACTTAGGTAAAAAGATTCCAGACTCTAGAATTATTAGGAAAATCCTTAAGTTGTTATTTCCCCATGTCTAAACCTTAAATGTTGTAGGTTGGATAAAAATCATAGATGCAAATTATATTGTTGGATCCATCTAGACTTTTGAGTTAGGAAAATTTTCCTTGCCAAAGAAAGAGAGGGTGATAGTGTTGAAGCACATAAGATTACTCCCTCTATCTCGAATATTAATTTCAAGGAGAAAGAGGGTGAGATAGCCTAGTTGACAAAATAATTTAAGAAGTTTATAAAGTTTAATACCCAAAATGGTTTCCAAAAAAAGAATTGAGAACACTAAATCTAGTAGGGTAGAGAAATCTTCTAATACATATGACATTAAGTCTCAAAGTTATGAGAAGTCAGAAGAATATTTTATAACATTCTTTGAATGCCAAGATTTTCGTCATATAACACGTGAGTTTCATACTAGGATAAATAGGATATATAGTGAGGAGAAGGCTATGAATGCCACTATTACCAATAATGACTCGAACTCATTTATTGAGTCTCCCATTTAATGTAACTTTATTGAGTTCACTGCCTCGATAATATGTATAGTTCTACTAATTCATTGATTGAAACCAAGGTTGAGAAAGATGGAGTTTAATATGAATCCGATAGAGACTCAGTGGTAAAGTAATAGGTTTTTGTTAATGAGGTAAAAGAACAACTTCAAGAGAAGTATGACCAGCTTCACGAGTTGTCCCTCATAATGAAGAAGGTGGTTGATAGGATTACAAAAAAGATTAAAAGGTGTGATATTGAGATAACTATCATGAAGGAGTATGAGAAGATCATGGGTAAGTTGATTGCTCAAGAAGCTATTTTCATAGAGAACTTAAGATCAAGGGAGAAATAGATTGTGATTTTTCACGCAAAGGTATCTTCCTTTTGAGAGTTTTGTGTACTCAAAATCTTGAATAGAGTGAAACTACCTAATTAAAATTATCTTTGTTATAGAAGCAATGTTTTATTTTAGTTCATTTTAGTTACTAAATAGACCACGTAATTCTATGCAATCAAATTTATACCAATTAATAACACCAAATTTTATCTTCAATTTAGGTGAGTAAATATAAATGTATAAGGCAAACAATCACACAACATCAAGTTGTAAGAGGAAAAACCCAAAACGGGAAAACATTCTTGGGCCGAACACATAAAAAAATGTACTACGGTAGATTTTTGCAACCAGAAGATAATTACTTACAATCACACAATGGAATGACTGACTTATAACTCTTTCCTACCATATCCTCCGAAGAGATCGCCAACAGATGGAGAACGTTACACAACCGTGACCATTTTAGGACTCATCCAATCCATTAAAAAACTACCATGTGGGGATTGAATATACAAGGATGTAATAGTGTTTTCTTGACTATAATAGGGTTATAGTTCTTGAAAATTAAGTAAAAGAACCTTAAAAATGAAATTGGATTTTTAGGATTGAAATTCGTGTGGGGAAAAACAAGCAGATCTGGACTTCTACCTAATTTGGAATTGGTTCGGCCTCTAGGGAGAATCGATTTGACAACGTAAATCGATTTGGATATGGAAGGCGAATCGATTCGGCCCCTTGGCTGGGTCAAGTTAGGATCGTGGAAATATTTAGGGGATTTTTATGAACCCAATCGAGTATGTGAGAGGTTATCCATGTGAGCATATATATAATTAATAATAGTATTGTGTCGCTATTCATCATTTAGGTAATTTATTAATTAAATAGGGTGTTAATCTTGACACAAGGGTGAGAATTAAGGATACAAATGAGTGTTGAAGTGATTATTTGGGACTGGGTAAATCGTGTGGCGTGGCATATGTGTACGAGTTTGGTATTTATTATATATACATATTAGAGTGACGCGCGCGTGTGTGTGTGTGTGTATATATATATATATATATATATATATATATATATATGTATGTATGTATATATATGTATGTATGTATGTATGTATATCATTAAACATATTTACTTGAGGGTGCTATCATAGGAGGTTGCGCGTAGTGGGCAGTCCACCCCGGCGATGACCAACAAGTGTCCGATTGATTCCCCGAGTCATAGGATTGTTGCATGGACACTATCCCTGTGTGAGGATAAATATTGGTTTGGAGACTGGCTGGGTGCGATGTGGTATGATTGCGACCCCTGAACGTATGCCTATGACCGCCTCCGTTGTATGTGTTTACGTTTAGGATCTCCAAATTTCTTATAATAGTTCAAATGATCCTGCCAAAGTATTAAAGAGGCATTCACCACATGAGTAAGTGGTGAAAGTCGAATCCCTTAACACAACCTACTTGATTGACAATATGAATCCATAGATACTAGATTTTTTCTTCTTTTTCTTGGTATCCACCTCTTCTAGGAAAAAATAGATAGATTTGTGAAATCTTTCTCATACTCAGCCACGCTATGTGCTTCTCTCTCGAAAGTGAGAAAATCCCTATTCTTATCAAACCTAATAGCATACATAATACAATTATCATTAGACTTCATCATAAAACCCCAATAAATACAAAATCCCTCCCTTGGGTGTGGGCACACTATCCCATTACTAAAAATCACCATTTATCCCAAATTGTCCCAACTATTGAACCATTCGGACTCTATCCCTCTAAATCCCTATTTCAACCCCGACCACTTTGGCCTCCCAAATGATTATTGTCAACTCATCTGTTGTCATACTAAACTAACTTGGTCCCGCTTGACGTAGGAAATCCTCAATAACATTAGCCCTCTAGGCTTTCCTTGTTCCTCTTTTCCTATTATACATTATACTAAAAGACAGGGATACGACATGCATCGAACTCAAACCCCAAGGAAATACAATTCATTAAGACGTATAAAAGAACGACACACGAAAACTGGCATAGACCTATAACCCTCAAAACCTTGGACCATAATCTGATACCAATTTTAACAATTCTCATATTTTAATATTAAGGTTGATAAAGCCCAAATGCTAAAATATAAAATTACTATAATTTAAGATATCACTCTTAACATGTGGTATAAATAAGAGACATTTAAAACTATTTTCAATAATACACGATGCCATAGAATACAACGTGGATGATCACCAAATATAAATTCCAACCAAAACATCCTCTAATAATCTAAAAATGTATAAAAGTTTAGATAAAATATACCAAATACAATTGGGAGTAACAAGAAACTCATAAATCTAATAGTTGTCTCATATAATGTACACGACTGAAAAGAAAACTAAATCATACATGAAGTGAATCTCCAAAGTCCAGCCTTCTCTTCAGTGTTTGATGTGCTCTTAAAAGCTCAACCCTATCATGAAAGGTTAGCCAATGCAATGAGTCAGGGCCCATTACAAGACACTAGCTACGTCTTCCAAAAAAAGGTAACATAACCCAACCAGTAGTACCGAATAAAATATATACCATAATATATTATTTTATAAAACTTTATAACATATTCAATTGTATGAACAATAGTAGGGTTTATCAATGTTTTATAATATCAACAATATAAAGAGATATCTTATTCTACACATAATATAACAACTAACCATATAATCTCAGTCAATCAAAACTACCTACTCATTAATCAATATTAATGGCATCTCTTAATAAAGAAAGGTCTCAACAACTATCGGTTTATCAACCGATACAAAATAACCCGTAATAATTAACTAAAAATATCGTTAAAAGCCTTTCAACCACCTTACAATTTCACATTCTTTTAATTCGATCATTTCAATTTCACTAATCCACATCGTTTCATATTTAAATTCTATTCTATCCAAGCAGTCTCATCAATATCATATTTAGAGAACCATTAACCATTTATCTCTACCTTATTTTATTTTTACTATCTTTATCTCATTAAATTCATTCTAATTATTCGACCTCCCTTGCGGACCCAAGTGTCACAATTCATTCAATAAACTCATTAGGTTCATTAATTAATTAACCTCATAATTAATTTAAACATAACTAACATGTGTCTAGGGGTGGTAAACGGACGGATACGGATCGGATACCATGTTTTCCATATCCGTATCCGCTATCTGAATGTACTATCCATATCCGTATCCGTATCCGCCCGGATAGTTAAAACAACTATCCATATCCGTATCCGCTCGGATACCTCGGATTCGGATAATATCCGTATCCGTTTACATTATTTAGCCATCGCAAAAAATCAATTAAAATATCCAATCCAATCCAATTCAAATAAATATGTAACAAAATCATCAACAATTATGGATTCCATAGTAATAGTATCATTCCATAATGATAATATGGCTTAAAGTCATCCATACTTTACAACCATAGAAGCTTAAAGCCATCCAAAAAAAAATAAATAAGAGTCGCATTCCATGACAGTAGAAATAAATATGCACCTTTTAGATTAAACAAATTTATTGAGAATGATAACCTCATGGACCTTTTGTCTTCAAAACATACTGATATTTTTATTTTAATAAGTATACATTTTTATTTTGTATATAATATACATGTTGTTAACTTCAGTTCTCATTACAATCAAAATCATCTCTTTACTTTTATGTTTCTCTCTTACATTCTATTATGTTTCTCTCGTACATTCTTTTCTGTTTCTCTCTTACATTTATTAATAATTAAGGAAACTAATGAACAACCACATGAGAGTTTATTTTCTCTTATTTTGTACGAAGGAGAAATGAAATGAAGTTATTTTTTTTAGTGGAGAATATGTTCTTTAGTCGGTGTATGTTGTGTGTGATAAGGTGTATTGTAACTTTAGTGTAACTCCATAATAATATACACAATTAAATAGTAATACGTGACATTTTATAATATACCCAATAAAATAATAACTTTATGGTGTTTCTGTTTTGAGTGGAGTATGTGTTTATTTTGTTTTGGCAATAAACGATTAAGATTTGTGTTAATATTATTTTATTAGTAATACTAATACTAATACTAATATTATTAGTAACATTTTAAACATATGTTTGACGGATACGGATATCCGGTAAAACGGATATCCGATAAAATGGATACTCCGCATCGGATACGGATTATCCGTGTCGAATACTAGTAATATCCGTATCCGTATCCGTATCCGTTTTCTCAGATATTTGTAAAGAGTATCCATATTCGTATCCGTTTCCATATTTTCGGATAAATATCCGCAAATTCGGATTCGGATATCGGACGGATGCAGATTTTCGAATATCCGTTTACAACCCTACATGTGTCCATTTTCCCTAGCCATATCAAGAAACATACAGTATGCCTGTAAATAATCGTGAGAAAAACTTTATCCACATGCTTCAAAGTGCTAGAGAACTTGTTGCCACCCTACTTTGTGATATACCCCGTATTTCTGCGTATTTTTAATTTAATTAATTCAAAAATTAATTAGAAAAATACGTTTTATTTAAATTACGCTAGTGAAGTAATTTAACGTGATATATTGAAATCGAGAGATAGATACTGATTAATATTTTGATGAAATTTTCTAAGTGTGAATAGTAAACAATAAATGATTATTATTATACGGCATAACGAGTGATATGTGAACATTCTAGTTTATATCATCGGGAGTCGCGTGTAGACTATTTTGAGATGAGGAATGAGAAATATATTTTAAGTGACTCTGATCGGACTTTAGAGGTCACGAATGATTCCGAATGGGTCGAACTAGTCAGAATAGTGTATCCGAAAGTATAGTTTGGGTCCCGAATAAATTTTGGACGAAACCGACACCTATTAAGGGCATTTCGATCATATTTTAAAAATAGGTCAAGGGACCTACGAAATTTAGGGCCATATATCTCATATTTAGAGATTGAGTTTAGGGCTCATAACACAAAAAGATTAGAGAGGCCATTAGAGAAAAAAGAGAACCATTTTCCCAAAGCTTAAGGAGAGAATTGTGAAGGTGGTGACGGGTTTCTTGCACCTCAAGGCAATTGGAAAGGAATATTGGAGGAGAAGCAATAAATCATGAACCAAGAACTAAGAAATCAGATCAATCAATTAAAGTCAAGCGTTTATTTCAAATCGAATTGAATTTATAATACCCGTGTGTAAGGATTTCATGAATAGATTGATTTTTATTTCAAAACCTTTGATGAAGAGCACCAATTGATTTTATGCTTGGGTAAAATTGCAAGTAGGTACGGTTTATATCTATAGGGAATGTTAAATCAGAAGAATTTTTGTTATTACTATGGATTTGAATCTAGGTTTTGAATTGAATTTAATGGATGAACACAAAACTAAATTATGAAAGAGTTTTGAGGGTTTGATTCATTCTTGAATGATTTCAGTGAATTTTTAATGTGTTTGAAACATTAAAATCATCCTAACTTATGTAGAAATAGTTAGAAATAATGAGATGTGAATTTGGTGAAGAATTATGGGATTTGAGTAAATCAGAAAGGGTGAAAAATCAAAGAAGACGAAGCTGCACTTGTTCGATCGATCGATCGACCCTGGTGTAAGAACCTGCTTAACTAAATACCGAGTGGGCAATCCTTTACACAATTAACTCGAATTATTTAGTTTTCTCATTCTTAGCATCACTGTCAAAAAATAATTTTCTTTCGTTATTAACCACCTAGTAATCAATTAAGCTAGTGTTAAAATTTCCAATTTTAATTTTTAATAAAATTCCTTTATAACAATACCAATAATTTATAATATAAACCATTCTACAACAATGAATAATGAATAAATATCATCACAACTTAATTAATGTAACTGGAATAAAATTACCAGTTTCAAACATCTCGATACAATAAACCAAATAGAATCTAATGTATCCAAAACCGACACAAATAAAACCACTGATTGAGATAGAATGAAGATGACAAGAATCCTCTGGAAACATGCCATGTAAGAAATGACTGTAGAGTACATGAATTGATAAAATGATGCGTCTAATGCAAAGTCCACAACTCCAAAGTATCTATAGCACTTAAATTTTTGATCTTCAATACTGGGCGTCCCTGTGGCTGGACACCTGATATAGTATATACAAGATGGAAGAGAATATGCAAGAGAAAACGGGTTAGAGCCCGATTGTAAATGATTTTAAAAACAACAAGTGAATAAATGCTACAATTAGCAATTATATACATGTTAGATTCTCGGACTCTCTCTTGAGATCATCACCTCTCATCCAGTGTGCACGCCTAACGTATCCCCAAATTATTCTAGTTATTATTCCCACTTTCACTAGATTATATCACCGTGTTAACTATCCATAGCCCTTATCTTCTCCACATATTTTCTTCGCAATACATGTATTAATTATACATTAGTCCAATTCTCAATATAATTAAGCCTTCTCATACTTATTTAATTTCAGACTTCATTATCTTTTATGTCTACATAGATCACACAGTAGATAATACCACAAGTATATATATACATTCACTCTATTATATATATATATATATATATATATATATATAATTGAGAGTTTGAGGGTTTGATTCATACTTGAATGATTTCAGTGAAGTTTTAATGTGTATGAAATAATATAAATCATCCTAACTCTTGTAGAAATAGTTAGGAATAATCGAATGTGAATTTGGTGAAGAATTATAGGATTTGAGTAAATCAGAAAGGGTGAAAAATCGAAGAAGACGAAGCTGCACCTGTTCGATTGATCGATCGACCCTGGAAATGCAGTGTTCCTATACCTATGTAGGGACTATATAAAGACCAGTAGGGGTATAGGAATGGAGTCTTAGAGTTGTGTGAACACTCAAATAATGACGAAAGGGAATTAAATTCGTAAATATTTTATAAGTATGGTGAATATTACAGAGAAAAATATTACGTACAAGTAAATAATATGGTTGTGTGAATACCTATTCTATTGATACTTAGGCCTTGTGAATACCTAAAATATGCTAAATTCTATATTGGGGTCGATGATTATCCGGACTAATACATGAAAGCTCGATTTGGGTTCGATGATTATCCGGACCAAATCGAAGATGAATGATATTGGGGTCGATATGTATATGGACCAATATATATATGGATAACATTTAATTTGGGGTCGAGGGATATCCGGACTAATGTAAATTATAGGATGATTGGGGTCGATGATTATCCAAACCAATAATCCTTATAGTATATATTATCTGTGAAATATATACTTTATGATATTCTACTTATGTGTGAAATTAGACTTGTAGATGATATATATATATATATATATATATAAATGATAAATTAACTAGAGAGAAACTTAATTTCAAGATTTGAAAAAATAGATTGGGAATATCTATAGTAAATTATGTAGTGAAGCTTAACTATGGAAGTCGAATGATAAATCTGAAATGATTTATGAATTAAGTAGTGAGACTTGATTATCATGATTAATCATAACATATGTGAATGTTATATGAAAACTGAATAATATGCGAAAATGTTAATAATGAAGCATACTGTATGGGCAGTACGGGAGAGTAGACATTGATAAGATTGGTTATATACTTTAGTCTAGATAGTTTTTTATGATAACTAGGTGGACTAAGTATAGAACGTTAGGTGTGCACATTAGATGAGAGATGAGGAGACTCAAGGGAGTGTGCGTGAACCTAATATGTGTAATCAATAACTGATTTTAATTGTGATAAATTACTTGTTAAATATTTTTAAAATGTTTTGACTACTAAATCTTGATATAAAAATGTTTTCCAAACCTTTTAGGTGTCCAACCACAAGGGCGCCATACTTGATTTCATTCTAGGGATTCGAAGTTGTAGCACTGCGGGTGCTGACAGGATTATTGAGTAGCCGACTCTTTCATTCAGATCTAGCATATCATCTCATTCTTGTATCTCATGTGTAGACATGTTGACACCTGACTACACTGCATTTCTAGTTTTGTATCAGTTTTACTTAGTAGTTGGATTGTGGATTATTTCTTGGTCGTAGTTTTAGCCGACGGTTTTATTTGGATTAACTTTGATGCATTTTCATATTATTGATGGTTTGGATTTTTGTATCTTGTGAATGTTTATTTAACTCTCAAACAATTTTTTTATCTTGTTTATTTGAAAGATAAAATTTAGCACGGATGTAATTAACTTAGGTGGTTAGTAATTAACTTGGTTTTCAACAGTGATGCTAAGAATGAACCGTATGAGAAACCTGTTTTAATTTGATAAAGGTCCGATCACCCGATATTTGATTAGATGGGGTGTCACAAATAGTTTTAGAGCATCATGTTCTAGTGTCCATAGGATCTGTACGCTTTACTACATTTTTAGCATATCGTTTGTTTGACATAGAGCCCTATTATTAGGACTGTTGCTTATATCTTTGCGTGCTTTGAGATATCGTGATTCTGCTATTAAATTTTGTATAAGATGCGTGCTTATACAATTCGATCTATTTTCAGATGCCAGTGAGGAGAGAGCGAGTTGAGAGGGCCGCAGTCAGAGATAAGGTGTGGGGGGGATCCTCAGGAGCAGTAAGTACCACCACCACCACAATAGATGATTTCTACTACTCAGGTGGAAGTGATAGTGTCTTAGGCAGTAGAGACAGCTATGAAGGCCATGGAATCCCACTTCCCTCAACCTCAGGCTCAGCAACCCATAGCACTAGCTATTCCGGCCAATCAAGGGCCACCCACTTGGCATAGCATCAGAGAGACTTTCCAAAAGGGTGCCCCGGATGTAGTGGTGGCATGCCAATGGAAGAAGAACATTTAGCGCCACCTGCGCATGCTAGATTGCAGTGAGGTTCAGAGACAGATGTTGGCCACTTTTAGGTTAGCAGGGGAAGCTCTTTAATGGTGGGAGTCAGTGACCACCACCGAAGAGAGAGACTCGATGACTATTTTGGACTTTTGGGTGCAGTTTGACTGCTAGTACTTCCCTCTTGCAGTAGAGGCAGAGATGAGGAAGAAGTTTTGTGGGGTATGTCAGGGTGACCGCTCAGTTGCTGATTATGAGGAGAAGTTCACCCATCTGGAAATTTTTTTGGCATACAGGGTGAGCAACGAAGAGAGGAAGAAGGAAAATTTTATGGATGGCTTGGCTTGGAGGATCAACAACATTTGATTGGCAATCCAGTGTTGATGACATAACTGATGTTGTTAACGCGACACTTTTGCACTGTCAGGACTTCCGTTTCCATGGTAAGGGAAGTAAGAGGGGAGCAAAGTCTCTGTAGCAGAGCAAGAATGGGGGAAGTAGTGTTAGTGGGACACCACCCCAGTAGCAGAAAATAGGGGGCACACAAGGGTAGAACTCCTGACAAGGGAACTCTGCCAAGAGAATTAGATTTGGTGGGTACCGATCGGATAGACAGGGCTAGCAGGGTCCCCAACAGCAACAGGTTTCTCAGTGTCGTCAGGGCCAGGGCCACCAGGGCCTACGCTAGAGGGAGTTTCAGGTATAATGTTTCACATGTGGCCAATAGGGTCACAATAGTATGGGTTGTCCATAGCTTATCAGGGTGCACCGTCAGGGTGCCCAACAAGGGCAGCAGGCTCTACCTCTAGCACCAGTGCCATACCCACCCCAGCAGTAGGGACAGATTCACTATGGGTGTGTATTCAACGTCCGGGATGTACATATGCCTCAAGTACCTCAGGTGCCACCTGCAGTAGAGGGTACGTTTTCTATTCATGGATCTGAGGGTAGAGTACTTTTTGATATTGGAGCATCTCATTCATTTATTAATACTAGATTTGCACAAGCCAGTCGCCGATTTATTAGAGATAGCCGATAGTCTCCTTATGTGTGTAGAGTCACCAATGGGGAGTGGTTCATTGATATATGCGATCTATAGAGGAGTCGATATTATGATTGGGAGATCGATTTTAGCGGTAGAAATCCTAGTGTTAGATATGGAGGGGTATGACGTTATTATAGGTATGGACTAGTTAGCAAGTTACGACAGTAGATTGCTATGAAAGGACTATTGTGTTTTCGATTGTGGGATAGGAGATGTTCCTGGTGCTGATGCCTCGTCTGGAGGGAGGATCGCGCACTCATTTATATTAGCTTAATGAGGAGACCCCGCAAGAGGTGGTTATTCCCTTAGATTTGATTCCTGTAGTGAGGGATTTTGAGGACGTGTTCCAGGAGATGCTTAGGCTGCCATCGAGTCGGGAAATAGAGTTTGTCATTGACTTAGCACCGGGGATGAGACCTATTTCCAGAGAACCGTATCACATGGTCCCCTTAGAGATGAAGGAGCTGAGAGAGAAGATTTAGCAGCCCTTGGGTCAGGTTTTTATTCGGTGGAGTACATCACCTTGGGGTGCTCTGGTGTTGTTTATGAAGAAAAGGGATGGTTCGCTTCGCTTTTGCATGGAATAAGGGAGGTGAACAATGTGACGATACGGAACAAGTATCCGTTTCCTAGGATTGATGATTTATTTGATTAGTTAAGAGGGGCTGCATACTTTTCCAATATCGATTTGAGGTCAAGCTATCACCAGTTGCGTATTCGAGAGGAGGATGTTTCAAAGACCGCTTTCCTATCGCCGTATTGATCCTACGAGTTCAGGGTGATGCCATTTGGGCTCACCAATGTGCCTGCAGTGTTCATAGACCTCATGAATAGAGTATTCCGGGAGTTTCTGGACTAGTTTGTGATTATATTCATCAATGACATCCTGTTTTACTCACAAACGGAGGAGGATCATGCCTAATATTTATGGATGGTTCTGCAGACATTACGGGACCATAAGTTGTACGCCAAATTTAGTAAGTGTGGATTCTGGCTTTGAGAAGTACATTTTCTTGGCCACATTGTGTCCGATGGGGGCATAGTTGTTGATCCGAGTAAGGTATTGGCGGTGAGGAAGTCGGGACTACCCATGACGCCGATCGAGATTCACAGCTTCTTGGGGTTGGCCAGATATTATCGTCGCTTCATCAAAGGGTTTTCAAAGATTATCGGGCCTTTGATGAACTTGACTCATAATGGAGTACCATTTTTTAGGAGTGACCAATGTCAGTTGGTTTTCGATGAGTTGAAGGTTAGATTGACATCAACACCTATACTTGCATTGCCTAGGAGTGGGATGGATTATCGGATCTACACGGATGCATCCTTATAGGGACTTGGGGTGTATTGTAGCAGGAATAGAGGGTGATAGTTTATGCATCTCGAAAGCTAAAGCCCCACGAGAAGAGTTATCCCACCCACAACCTAGAGTTGGCAGCGATCATTTTTGCGTTAAGGATATGGAGACATTACCTATTGGGGGAGCAATTCACATTATTCACGGATCATAAGTCACTTTAGTATCTCTTCACACAAAAGTATCTGAACATGAGGCAGAGGTGGTGGCTAGAATTTGTGAAGGACTACCAGTTTGATATATAATATAATCGTTGGAAGACGCGCTGAGCCAACGACCTATTGTAGATTTAACGGAGGTGTGGAAAGAAAAGTGGAGTGAGATCCAGTAGGAGGATGAGGTTATCGGATCATACAAGATAGTTATGACTATCACTCCTGAGATTGTTATGGGGGTAGTGAAGGCACAGGCCGAGCATCAATTCTGTCAGAACAGGGTACGATAGTTATTAGTTCAGGGTGTAGAGTCTTACTCAGTCGGCTCCAAGGAAGGCCTGCGCTTTAATGAGAGATTAATAGGGAGGATGAGGACTTGAGACATGCAGTTATGACTGAGTCTCACAAATCCAGATTTGTGGTACATCCCGGTGGGGACAAGACATACCAGGATATGAGGAGATAGTACTGGTGGACTGGCATGAAGAGAGACATAACAGAGTTTGTCTCAAAGTGTGTCATTTGTCAACTTGTGAAAGTTGACCAACAAGACCTTCAGGTATGCTACAACCATTGGATATTCTCGTGTGGAAATAGTAAAGCATATCCATGGATTTCATTATGGGACAACTGACGTCGCAGAGGGGTCACGATTCTATTTGGGTGATAGTGGATCGATTGGCCAATGTAGCTCATTTCTTGCTAGTTCGTACAGATTTTGAGACGATGCAGTATGCGAAGCTATTCATTGTCGAGATTATTAAGCTGCAAGGGGTGCCCATTAATATTGTGCCTGATAGAGACAAGATATATGTATCCCATTTCTGGGAGAGCTTTTAAGAAGCTATGGGTACTAACTTGAGATTGAGTACGTCATATCACCCCCAGACTAACGGAATGATAGAGAGGGTGAATCAGATGCTGGAGGATATGCTGAGGATGTGCATCCTATATTTTAAGGGAGATTGGGAGCGATACCTTTCGTTGGTAGAGTTTGCGTATAATAACTCTTACCAATTCACTATCAGGATAGAACTGTTTGAGGCACTTCATGGGAGTCCTTGTCGTTCACCCGCATGCTGGTTAGAGGTGGGGAACAACAAGTTGTTAGGAACCGAGATGATTTAAGAGACTACAAATAAGATTGAGTTTATTTAGGGATGTATTCAGACAACTAGTGATACGCATAAATGTTATACGGATGCTGACAGAAGACATGTGGAGTTAGAAGTTGGAGACCAGGTGTTGGTTCGAGTATCTCTTATGAAGAAGGTTATGAGATTTGGCAAGAAAGGTAAGTTAACACCGAGATATGTGGGACTGTATCATATTAAAGAGATCGTGGGACCGGTAGCATACAAATTGGGACTTCCAGAGCATCTTCAGCGGATACACGATGTGTTCCATGTGTCTTCACTGAAGAGTACAAGAGGAGCGAGAGAGCTTTCTGGCACGTTCCACTTGAGGAGACAGACTTACAGCTAAACGTCTCATATGAGGAGAGGCCCGTGGCTATTCTAGATTACAATGAGCATAATCTACGGTCCAAGGTCGTGCCCTTGGTGGGAGGTCAGTGAGGTCACCACAATATTGATGAGTCGACATGAGAGCGGGAAGATGACATGCAAGAGCAGTATCCAGAGTTATTTACTGCAGGTATGTCCTAATTTCGAGAATGAAATTCCTTTGCAAGGGGGGAGTATGTAATGCCCCATATTTCAGCATATTTTTAATTTAATTAATTCAAAAATTAATTAGAAAAATATGTTTTATTTAAATTACGCGAGTGAAGTAATTTAATATGATATATTTAAATCGAAAGATAGATACTTATTAATATTTTGATGAAATTTACTAAGTGTGAATAGTAAATAATAAATGATTATTATTATACGACATAGCGAGTGATATGTGCACCTTCTAGTTTATCTCACCGGGAGTCGCGTGTAGACTATTTTGAGGTGAGGAATGAGAAATATATTTTAAGTAACTTGGATGGGACTTTAGAGGTCACGAATGATTTCAGATGGGTCGAAATAGTCAGAATAATGTATCCGAAAGTATAGTTTGGGTCTCGGATCAATTTTGTACCAAACAGACACCTATTAAGGGAATTTCGATCATTTTTAAAAAAGTGGTTAAGGGACCTACGAAATTTAGAGCCATATATCTGTGTAAGGACATAAATTTTCAATTGAGTCCTTTGTAGTTTTGTCTCGATTTCGGAAAAAACATTTGAGTCATAGGATAGAGATAATTGATCATCCTTCAAGCCTATGACGTGTTTGTTGAAGACGTAGTGGCCAAGATATTAAAGCTTCATCAAATGCTGAGTTTAATGTACCTCGTTTCTACATCAACAACATTGGTTCCATTTCTCCTAAGGTATGAATGCATTTTACTATATATATATATATATATATATATATATATATAGGAGCTTGGAACAATTTAAATTGAGTGTATGTTTATTTTCAGAAGGATTTTATTAAAACTTTAAAATAAAGTATATAAAGTTTTTGGGCTAAAAATAGAAATTTTCAAACTTTCTGGAAGTTCGTTCGAAGTTTCGTTCGAACGAGTTTGTCGTTCGAACCAAAATTTCGTTCAAACGAGTTTGCCAACGAGTTCCCCAAAGGCCATTGGAAAGTCGTTTGAAGTGTCGTTCGAACGAACATGATGTTCGAACGAGATTTCCAACGAGATTTCTAACAAGTTCACACTGGAACTTCGTTAGAAGCCTCGTTCGAATGAGACTTCGTTCGAACAAAAATGTTGTTCGAACGAGTTTTGGCGCGAACAGTTTTTTGGCAGTTTTGAGTAGTTTTTCCCCCTCATTCCCACTACTTTTTCCACTAACTCTTTTCCTGAATATCTAAGTACGGGAATTAAGTTCTCTAACTTAACTTTTTCACTATCTTACATCTCTAAGAGAGAGTTTGAGAGAAAAAATTTAAAGGGAAAAAGTTCATGTTTTGAGTGTTCATCTTTCAAAGGAAAAATCATTTAACACTCTAGTTTTCACCCAAAGTTTAGTTTATCCAAGTTCCATATATATATATATATATATATATATATACATTGGTTGGAGTTTTGGCACCGATTTGTATCTCTACCGTTTTGAAGAGACGTTTCGGTTTGCTTCTAAATCCCACAAAGA
Source organism: Sambucus nigra (assembly GCA_949130495.1). NCBI lineage: Eukaryota > Viridiplantae > Streptophyta > Magnoliopsida > Dipsacales > Adoxaceae > Sambucus > Sambucus nigra. The sequence continues at coordinate 84,316,850 of OX422211.1, forward strand.
AGAAGAAGTTTGTGTTGATTTACCAACTTGGAGAAATTCTCCTTGTTCGGGTGGCGGTGACCATATAAAGTCCGATCGGTGGATTTCGAGAATGCAGTGGAGCTCCGTGGTTATTCGCTAGGCAGAGGTGTATACAAGAAGACGCGTCGGGGCTTGAGAGGGTTCGAGTCGAGTGTTGTAAGTCATCTTGCTTGTATTTGTAAATTCCGTACTTAGTGGATTTGAGGCTAGGGCCGTCTGAGATTGTTTCCCGTTGTGGGTTTTTCCTCGTACACCGCGGCGTAGTGGTTTCATTGTTTATTTTATCTTTTGTAAACTCACCTAGAACGCATGCTTAGGTAATTCAAGATAAAATTTGGTTTTAATCACTACATGTTTAATTTGGTGCTAAATTAAATATTGGGTAATCTTTAGTTAATTTAATTCTAGTCATTTAATTTAATTTGATGAAATTGGTTTGGCCTAATTTGGAAATATTGAAAATATGACTTAGGAAAATTTCTAGGACTTGGGTTGAATTAAGTTGGTTTAAGTGAAATTCAATTTGTGTGTGTGTTCCATCATATTTCACTTTAAGTTGTGTTTAATTTTAATTTTGAAAAAGAAATTAAAATTTGGTATTTATTTAATTGAAACATTCCTATTGCTTCCGTATTTACAAAAGGAAATTACTTTTGAATTTAAAATTAGGGGTCTATTGATCCAACAAGTGGTATCAGAGCCAAAGCGATAAATTATTTCGTTAAGATCCTTTAATTATTTTTGGCTAAAATAGAATTTTTCCCATTTTCAAAATTTCCTATTTTCAATGGTTCTAATTACGCGTACTGGATAGCGCGTATGAAATCGGCACTTAAATCTATTGACGAGAGGGTTTGGTTATCTGTAGTTAACTGGTGGTCTCCACCAACTCATTTAGCAGAAAATGAACGTGTTCCCAAATCGGCCGATAGATGGAGTGAGAATGAGTTTAAACTTTCAAATTTTAATTCCCGAGGTTTAAACGCCTTGTTTAGCACTATCACACAGGATGAATTCCGACGCATTATGACACGTGAGACCGCTAAAGAAGCGTGGGATATTTTACAACTCACTCATAAAGGTACAAGTGTCGTAAAAGCTTCGAAACTCTAAAAACCTCACCACTCAATTTGAAACTATCAAAATGTATGAAAAGGAAACTTTTGATGAATTTTATGATAGACTTTCTGATATTGTTAATTCATCTTTTAACTTGGGAGAAAAAATACCCGACAACCGAGTAGTAAAGAAAATTTTAAGGTCCCTACCCGATATATTTATTTCAAAAGTGACCGTTTTAAATTCTTTACCAACTTTAGCCTCTACGAAATTAGAAGAGCTCGTAGGTGATTTACAAACCTATGAACTAGACATGTTTCCCTCTAAAACTCAAAATAAAATAGAAAAGGGCGTTGCTTTAAAAGCCCGAAAAGAGGAGAAACAAGTAGTAGAGAGTGAAAGTGATAGTGACTCAGAGGATATGGTAATGTTTGCTAGGAAATTTCGAAAATTTCTTTAATTTAACAAAGATAAATTTAAAAATGATTTTAAGAAATTTGAAAAATATAGGTATGACAAAGCAGAGAAGATGCCTAAAACTTCTAATGAAAATGTAAATTTGGACGAGTTCGAAAAATGTTTTGGTTGTGAAAGGTATGGCCATAGGGAATTTGAGTGCCCCACTAAACTAAGGAGGGAGGCTAAGAAACCCATTTCTTTTAATGCAACCCTTAGTGATAGTGATTATGAAGAGGGACCCGATTCCTCTATTAAGACCAACTTTGTGGCTTTTATGGCTAGTCATGTGAGTGATAGTGAGCATTCCTCTATTGATGAGATTTCATAGTTTATGATTCCCTTATTTTTTATGGTAGTGAGAGTGAAGAAGAAAGAGAGAGTGAAAATAAAGAAGAGGTTGATGTGAGTGAACTTCAAAATGCTTTTCAAGAACTTTATGAAGAATCTATTAAATTAAAAAGAGTTGATTTGAATTTAGAAACGAGTTTAAAAGAGCGTGTCAAGGTCATTGATGATAGTGTGTTAGTGGAAGACCTTAGGACACGAGAGAGATCTCTTCGAGAGAAGCTAGAATATGTAGAAGGCAAGAGAGATAGCCTTAGGGGTTTAATGGAATCCTTGAAAAAGGAGCTTCTTGAGTTTGAAGAGAGAAATGTTCTATTAGAGTTTAATATTTTAGAATTAAAAATTAAATTAAAAGACTCTAGAAAAGTCAAATTTGATTTGGAGTGTAGGTCCAAAAAACTAGATAAAATCTTAGGCACGGTCCAAATAAAAAATGACACTTGTGGTTTAGGCTTCGATACTTGTAATGAATCTACTCATAAAGCCAAAACCAATGTTTTAGGAGAATCACCTAGGAAAACCTTTAGAGATCAATCCTTAGGTACCAATTTTTGACGTGTTTTTAGTTGTGCTCATTGTGGTCGAAAATGTCATCTTAGGAAATTTTGTTTTGATCTTAAACGAGGTCCTAGAAAATCCCACCATAAGAAAACCAAGGTAGTCAAGATTCCTACTCCCCGAGATAGTCACTCATCATTAGTTTGGGTTAGGAGATCCGACTTGGTAGCTTTATAAGATAGGATATTTGATTCTCATTTACTTCCACATGCTTCCTCCCTTGCAAAATCTTAAGGTTGAATGTGTTAGTTTATTTTAATACTTTAGCTTTTGTGCTCCATGCTATATTATCATGCTAAGTGTATGCTTGTTTAATCATTTTCTAGTCTATGCTCCATGCTTAATCACATGCTAGAATTATGATTTTTGTTTATCTTTTGTATTATATTTCCTTCATTTTATTTGCATTAAATGAAAAATACAAAAAGATTTTGGGTTTATCATTTGCATTTTATATGTTTAGCAATTGAAGATTAATGAAAAATACAAACGATTTTTGTTTGTCTTTTGAGTAAATATTTTTTTTGGTTCAATATTGTCAAAAACTCAAAAAGATTTTTTATTTTGTGTGTATTTTAGTTTGACACACTTTATGTGGCATATACTTGTGTTTGAATCCCATCTTTTACGCTCCCATGTGGCTAGAACTTTTGGTTAAGATTGTCAATCCTTATTATGTTCTTTACCATGCTTACATGGAGTAGTTGGGTTTTGTGTTGATTAAATGGATTCTATTTTTATATGCCTCCATTCACACATGCACGAGCGCTTTTGCAAATTAATCGTCACATGTTATATTTGAGCTTTGTGAGGTGTTCTCCTACCAATCTTGTCATCCACATATTTGTGACCTAGGAGGACTAGTGCATGTCAAAATCCGTTGCACGTGAGATTTATGAGATATAAAAAATAATATGTATAAATGTGCACGGGGAAGGGTTCCGAAAGGATTTATTGTCCTTTGCGAATAGTAAGCCACCGTTTGTTTGGACCTAAAAGAAATATGTGGTCCAAAGGCCTAAAGGAAAATATGGCACTAAAAAGAAAATATTTGCCAAGGCCTATGTTTGATTGATATATTCATTCAAAATAAATATATACATATTAAGGGAGATTGGCAGGTATATCAATGGTTTGTACAATGTCCGTTTATCCTAGTTGAGCTTTCAATGTCATGATTCTATTGGTTTGTAGAATCATCAATATGCTAGGCTTGTATGCATTGTGTATGTTTGTTCATTGAGTTCAATTTATATTGTCACATGAGGTTATATTCAAATGTGATGAAGTTTGCAATCAATTGAGAACTCTGTGAACATATTTTAAGTGATTGGGTCTAAATTTTATTGTTACTAATTCACACCCCAACACTACTGTTTCCATATGACACATTTTTGCCATACGAGTGTGAAAAGCGTATCTTATTTTGTGTCATTGGTGTGTTTATATCTATATATATGTACTTGAGTCTATTTGGTATATATTATGTATACGTATATTTGATATGTTTCTATTTGGTCTTTGCCTTGCTTTCTAATCCATCTATGCTTTAATTCATAAATGGTATTCATCTTATTGCACTCTTTGTTGATATCACATACTTAATACTTATGTATCATATTGGTATCTATCTCTTACATCTTAGTTGGTATCCATGAGTATTTGTTGGATTAGTTATGAATTTGTCGCCTATGTGCTTTAATGTTCTCATCACTTTATGCGCAATTGCATGTTTTTAGCTTGTTATCCCATTCTATTTATCCCTTGCTTAATTTAGAGGGTGTATATGCTTTAATTGGGGAAAATAAGTTAATGTTTGAATTCTTAAACCTTTGTCTATTCTTGACAAAAAGGGGGAGAATGATAGGGGGATAAATGGTATCTATTCCTATTATAATCGTATCTTAGTTTGGGGGAGATTTATCTTAGGGGGAGACGTCTTTCTAAGTAGGTCATGTGTTTGATAAAGGGGAGAATTAATTTAAGGGGAGTATTTATTTTATGAATTTAATATCCTTGATATTCCCTATGCGTTTAATGTGTTTGCTTAAGTGTGCAGGAATTCTTCTATATAGTGGCAACTTTCACCGACAAAGATTTTGATCCTTTGGGTTGTTTGAGTCAAGTATTGTATTTTTATTTTGGGTGGGACTTTTTATTATTCTAGTAGAGCTTGACGGCCCTTTAGGATTTTTGTTTGGTTTTTGTCCCGGAATAGCCAAAGGGGGAGATTTGTAAGGACACAAATTTTCAATTGAGTCCTTTATAGTTTTGGCTCAATTCCGAACAAAAACATTTGAGTCATAGGATAAAGTTAATTTATCATCCTTCAAGCCTATGACGTGTTTGTTGAAGACGTAGCGGCCAAGATATTAAAGCTTCATCAAATGCCAAGTTTAATGTGCCTCGTTTCTACGTCAACAACATTGGTTCCATTGCTCCTAAGGTATGAATGCATTTTAATATATATATATATATATATATATATATATATATATATATATATATATATATATATATATATATAGGAGCTTGGAACAATTTAAATTGAGTGTATGTTTATTTAAAACTGTTGTTTATTTTAAGAAAGATTTTATTAAAACTTTAAAATAAAGTATATAAAGTTTTTGGGCTAAAAATATAAAATTTTCAAACTTTCTAGAAGTTCGTTCGAAGTGTCGTTCGAACGAGTTTGTCGTTCGAACCACAATGTCGTTCGAACGAGTTTGCCAACGAGTTCCCCAAAGGCCACTGGAAAGTTGTTCGAAGTGTCGTTCGAACGAACATGATGTTCGAATGAGATTTCCAACGATATTTCTAACGAGTTCACACTGGAACTTCGTTAGAAGCCTCGTTCGAACGAGACTTCGTTCGAACGAAAATGTCGTACGAACGAGTTTTGGCGGGAACAATTTTTTGGCAGTTTTGAGCAGTTTTTTCCCTCATTCCCACTACTTTTTCCACTAACTCTTTTCCTGAATATCTATGTACGGGAATCAAGTTCTCTGACTTAACCTTTTCACTATCCTATATCTCTAAGAGAGAGTTTGAGACAAAAATTTAAAAGGGAAAAACTTCATGTTTTGATTGTTCATCTTTCAAAGGAAAAATCATTTAACACTCTAGTTTTCACCCAAAGTTTAGTTTATTCAAGTTCCATATATATATATATATATATATATATATATATATATATATATATAAACATTGGTTAGAGTTTTGGCACCGATTTTTATCTCTACCATTTTGAAGAGACGTTTGGGTTTGCTTCTAAATCCCATAAAGAAGAAGAAGTTTGCGTTGATTTACCAACTTGGAGAAAGGCTCCTTGTTCGGGTGGCGGTGACCATATAAAGTTCGATCGGTGGATTCCGAGACCACAGTGGAGCTCCATGGTTATTCGCTAGGCAGAGGTGTATACAAGAAGACGCGTCAGGGCTTGAGAGGGATTGAGTCGAGTGTTGTAAGTCATCTTGCTTGTATTTGTAAATTTCGTACTTTGTGGATTTGAGGCTAGGGTCGTCCGAGGTTTTTTCCCGTTGTGAGTTTTTCCTCGTACATCGTGGCGTAGTAGTTTTATTATTTATTTTATATTATGCAAACTCAACTAGAACGCATGCTTAGGTAATTCAAGATAAAATTTGGTTTTAATCACTACATGTTTAATTTGGTGCTAAATTAAATATTGGGTAATGTTTAGTTAATTTAATTCAAGTCATTTAATTTAATTTCATAACATTGGTTTGGCCTAATTTGGAAATATTGAAAATATGACTTAGGCAAATTTCTAGGACTTGGGTTGAATTAAGTTGGTTTAAGTGAAATTCAATTTGTGTGTGTGTTCCATCATATTTCACTTTAAGTTGCGTTTAATTTTAATTTTGAAAAAGAAATTAAAATTTGGTATTTGTTTAATTGAACCATTCCTATTGCTTTCGCATTTATAAAAGGAAATTACTTTTGAATTTAAAATTGGGGGCCTATTGTTTCAACAATCTGATATTTAGAGATTGGGGTTAGGGCTCATAACACAAAAAGATTAGAAAGGCCATTAGAGAAAAGAGAGAACCATTTTTCCAAAGCCTAAGGAGAGAATTGTGAAGGTGGTGAAGGGTTTCTTGCACCTCAAGGAAATTGGAAAGGATGGTTGGAGGAGAAGCAATCAATCATCAACCAAGGACCACAAAATCAGATCACTCAATCAAAGGCAAGTGTTTCTTTCAAATCGAATTGAAGTTATAATACCCATGTGTAGGGATTTCATGAATAAATTGATTTTTATTTCAAAACCTATGATGAAGAGCACCAATTGATTTCGTGTTTGGGTAAAATTGGAAGTAGGTAGGGTTTATATCTATAGAGAATGTTAAATCAGATGATTTTTTATTATTACTATGGATTTGAATCTAGGTTTTGAATTGAATTTATTGGATGAACACAAAACTTGATTATGAAAGAGTTTTGAGGGTTTGCTTCATTCTTTAATGATTTCAGTGAATTTTTAATGTGTTTGAAACATTAGAAATCATCTTAACTCATGTAGAAATGGTTAGAAATAATCAGATATGAATTTGGTGAAGAATTATGGGATTTGAGTAAATCAGAAAGCGTGAAACATGAAAGAAGACGAAGCTGCACCTGTTCGATTGATCGATCGATCGATCGACCCTGGTGTAAAAACCCGCTTAATTAAATACCGGGTGGACAATCCTTTACCCAATTAGCTCGAATTATTCAGTTGACTCATTCTTAGCATCACTGTCGGAAAACAATTTTCTTTCTTTATTAACCACCTGGTAATCAATTAAGCTAGTGTTAAAATTTCCAATTTTAATTTTTAATAAAATTGCTTTTTAACAATACCAATTGTAAGAGGGTAGTTTAGATAAGATGGAGGCGTAACCCCTTTTGAGTACAATAATGATAAGTTAAATAGCAACACTATTGATTAACCATAGGACATATAAACAGTACTCAATGAAGATGGACTCTGTTTGAACTCATAAATCTCTAGTGTATAACTCAGAAGGTAGTGATGAACTTAGAAGTAACTTATCTATAAGGAGAGAGAAGTAATCACCCTAGATACACCTTGGCAGGCAACCAAACACACCAACCTCCCTCAAGAATCTCTGCCAAGTATTAAAAGCTTCATAATAAATGACAATGGTGGGTGAGTAAACTCTCTGGTTTGTAATAATTCTCCTTGATGTATATTATCTCTAGTAATAACTTCTGAACTCTCAAAAAGATATATATCTCCTCCTCAAAGGTGGTTGGGGTCCTAAAATATCCCCCCACACCACCCCCGAGGCAACTCAGTCATCATTGCCTGTGAAAGACATCCCTTATACTTTATGTCACAACATTAAATACCTGATCCACTAGTTGTCTTCACGTCATAAACATTAAATGTCAAGACATGCCTTTTGCCTAACCACTGTGTGTCAGGGGGCTGTTGTCGCAGAGATGGCTCACCAACTGTCTGACAACCCCAAATACCGCGGTGGTTTGCTCAAGTGGCGATCTGACGTTGTTTAGCTGGCTAGTGACATCACCTACAGTAGATGTGATATTAAGTAGAGGGTTGTTTGGTTCACAACTCAACACCCGATGGAACTCCAAGCTGCTCAACCCGAGGTTCCATGGCCAGGGTCCTTTGGTGTTTTACCAGGTGTATCTAAGATAGTCAGGACAAGCCCCAATGGTGCCTCACTTATCAATCCTCCAAACCAAGTCCCTCCAAAGTTTCCACAGTGAGGTCATTCGATAGAGCATAAAAGCTCTCCCAGACCCTGCCAAGCCTAGTCTCTCGCGAGTACCGTTTGACCTCACCTTAAAACTCATTATTATTCTCTTACATAAGTACAAATGTTATATCTCATAGTTAATATAAACAAAAATACAATATGCCTAAGTAACACAACAAGCTAAAGTATGAGCTGCTACGCTTGAGCTGCCACGCTGAGCTGCCACGCTTGAGCTGCGTCGATGCCTTAATCCCAAAACACTGTTGCTAATGGGGAATTATCTCTAATCTCAAAATTACCTTCATGCCCCCTCTACATTTGCCCCTTCATGGAGAGATTTTTTGTTGGAACAAGAAATGTCTGCACGAAAACCTCTCAATTCGATGAACCTTCTCTGTTTGGAAAAATTCTGGCCTCCTTTCCTTTCGTTAGAACCGCAGCGTTAGAATCTCCTGGAAAAAGTAAAATTCTCCTCGATGTACCTGAGCCGAAGTGTTGCGATTTATTTTTGCTTTGGCGAAGGGACATCGCCACTTTTTCATTACACTGAGCTTCAACCGTTCTAGCTTTACTATTTGAAATTCTCCCGAAAGGCCTACTAACCGTCCCAAATACTCATTTTTGCTATAAATAGTGAAATTGCGGCGTTCTTACTGAGTTTTCGTCAGGACTGCCCCTATCATTGGGACTTGTGAAATTATCCTTTGTAACGCTTCACTATGTTCAAAAAAATAGAAATTCTCCCCGATGTATCCGAGTCACAATTTATACAACATTTGGACTTGTGGCGAGGAGACATCGTAGCTTTTTTGAACCTTTGGGATATCTTTTCCATTGGGGATTTATTGGATATGTCTGACAAAAATTCTGGCACCAAAACTCAAACTTGCTGAAGAAGGAAATCCCCTTCTATTTCCCAAGTGTCAATTCATTAATGACGTGGCACTGTCTTTTCAACTGTCAAGACGCCTCTCGAAGTGGCATGTGTTCATTTGAAATGATTGTAGACGACCTTGCACGTGTGGTGGTGGGAAACTCAACATACGGGTTCCTTAAAAGGTTTCAAATGTCTCTTTTTTCAAACCCGTCTCTTTCGTTTATCTTCTTCAAGCTCCCATCTTCTTTAGAGAGAGAAAACTTTGCAAAAACCTCCATTATTGTCCAATTCTTTACCCAGTTTCTTCCCTCTCCCATCTTTTGCGCCTCCACCTGTGGTTGTGATCCTCTCTCCTTGTTTCTATCCCTTCTTAGCCAGTTGTGGCATTCATTGCCACTCTACTATGGATTCTTCAAATGCTTATAAGGTTGCCACCACCACTGCTCAGCCAGTCTCCCCCTCTTCCACTTTTGGCGCCGCTGCTGTCCCTAGCGCCGCTGCCCTGAATGCTGCTCGTCAAGAGCAACTACACTTCTATCGCCAGGCTCCCTTCTTTAGCGAAGATGATAAATTTTCTGATGCATGCAAGACTTGCCATTTCTTATCCAAGTTTGACCCTTTACTGTTGGGTGATGAGGATATGGATTCATCAAAGTGGGGCTAGATTCCCCCAGAGGGGACTTTGCGCTTTCGTTTGGACGGTGGTGACTTCCCCTATTCTCAGATTGACTTCAAAGCACCTGGGGGGTCGCCAGCCCTTGTCACTGCCTAAAATACACATATTCAGAGTTCTTACGCTACTGCTCTTGCAAAGGTTGGGCTTCATCGAGCCTACTGGTTTGGGGAGTTCACCCTTTCCAAGCACAACGCAGTGCTCTAAGTGCTAGTTTCCAGATGGAACATCACAACTCACACATTCTTTGCTACATGGGGAGAGTTTACCGTTACGTTGGAGGACGTCTGTGAGATCCTTGGGTTTGAGCCAATGGGTGAGTTCACCTATCACGATGAGGCCCTTGATACCGAAGAGGCTGCTGATCGAGCTGAGCTAGATCAAATTTGCCGCAGTTCCACTGGTTCTTGGAACAAAGCCACATTTACTCCCCTCATCAGCTATTTTTTCGAAGCTCCGACCCCGAAGGATGTCAATGCTGCAACAGGCCGAGGTAGAGGTACATCCATGGAACTACTAGCCTACATACTTTTATTTCTTTCACGCTTCTTCCTGACTAGAAAACCCAATGATCAAACCAAGAGGGACCTTATAAATATTTCCATTCATTTGGCTAGGGGTTTCAACCTTCCTGTGGACGCCATTGCCTTGGGGTCCTTCTATACCTGGTTAGATCGAACCCACGTTGACATGGCACGACCAGTGGATCGTTATAACTTGGAAAATTTTGCCAACACCATCATTTTGACGGGCTTCCTTTACACCCATTTTTCTGCCATTACCGCCAGGTCTATTTCTCTGCCCGTGAGCCAAGGTATCAATCCCCCACACCTCCTATGTTTCCATAAAAAATAAAGTCGAAAGGAGATAATGGAAGTTTTTACATTAGCCTATAGTTGGGATTTCTTTCCTTCTGTAGCCTCAACGGTCAAGTTCATACCAATTGTAGAAGATCCCTCATAGGCCGTAGTGTTTCTATTCACTCTTGGGTTTCTTACTTCCTATACTCAATAGGGATACACCTCAGAACCCTACAACCCTGACAGATGTAGAAGGTAGTTTGGGTTTGATCAGGGGGCCCCTCGACCTGTGTTTCAACACAATCACATAAGGGACACTTTCGTTAAAGCTTGCACCTTCTATACTGCAGCAACGGTGCTTGATGTGACTTCTACCATCAATGGGCGAGTCACCCTTCCTAGTGCCACTAGGAAGGGGGGCGTATCCACCTCTTTTGCCACCGATTTCCATTTGGGACAGTTAAGAATGATTCATGAGTATATTCAGTCCCCCCCCCCCAATATCCCCCAGTCTTTTCTTTCTCTGCTTCCGAACTGGGTCTTAAGGGGAACTTCGTGCTTGGAGTTAAGTTTCCCTTGAGTAAAACCATTAAAGAATCTCTCTAGGAGCTACACCCTTATTTCCCAATGATCCCTACTACCACCACAAAGCCCAAGGATATTGCAACTCCCAAAGAACCTGCCCCTTCGACCGAAGCTACAACAGGAGAAGGGCCTTCTCATCCACCTGCTAAAAAGACCAAGAATTTCAAAGGTGGGATTTCCACGAAATCCAAGTTCTCGAAGTCTAAATCCTAACCTCAAGCACAAAATCCTTTGGAGGCATTCCCTATTGCCTTCGTTCCCCCTGTCATGCCTGTAGAAAAGGCCGAGGAGTTGAGAAGGCAAGCCCAGGAAGATTAGAATGAATAAACGCTGAGTTTCAACGGTGCGCTTTCATCGTTCCTCCTTCGGCTGCCTTCCCCACGATCATGGTTGATCCAACTGAGCCAACGACCAAGAGGAGAAAAAGGTCGAGGGTACCTCAAGGTGCTGATGCAACGGGCGCAAGGAAGAAAACTCAGGGCACTAAGTCCTAGAAGAAACGGACAATCAAGATACCTCCATCCTCAGCTCCCTCTGTTGCTTCCTCCTCCCCGCCTTCACCAGTGGTTATACCTTCTCGTTCTCCCTCCGGATGTCAGGTATGTGTGCATGTTTTATTCTTGTTTCCCTTTTCTTAAGGTAAGTTACATTTGCTTATTTCCTTGATAACTTTGGTGTAGGGAGTTGAAGAAAGTCCCAGTACCCCTGTTCCCCCCGCGAGCCATTTTGTATGTGGGGGGGGGGGGGGGGGGGGGGGGAATTTTCGGTGTCTCTCAACTCGATACTCCTCCTCCTCTATCCCCCATGATAGGACTTACCTACTCTCTCCATTTTCCCTCCCAACGGGCCAAAGAAGCAGCTACGGGGGATACTACCATTGGATCTGTTGAAATATCTGGCCGACCAGAGGGAACTACTCTAGCCTCCTCTGAATTACCATCCGAGAAAGAGGTCCCTCTGCCCATCGTTGTGGTTGAGGAGAGTTCCCCTGAGGTAAATTTTTTGTCAAGTCTCATGTCTTTTCCTTGTCCCATTGCTTTGTTTATCCTTCTGATATGCTGGGATGTTTTAGGTGGAAGTGGCGTCTCTGATAGCTAACATTCTCCTTCAAGCTGCATAGACGAGACCCCTGAATGAAATCCCTCTTTTTAGTTCCATAACGCCTAGACATATTGCTGCCTTTTTCTTGTACTTGCTCCTTGTGTCTAACCCTTGGTTTTGTATTTGCAGCTTTCGCTAAGCCTTACCCCACCCTTTGCTCTTAGTGGCTTTTTTCTTTCCGAGGCCAAAGTTGATGTTGCTGTCCTGCATAGTGAGTCTTCAGTGCCTGCCCATGCTAGGGCCTCGCTTGGAGGTTCCTCGTGTTCTTTCAGGGAAACTCCTTCATTGTCCTTGGTACCGTTTGTTGGCGAGGGAGCTTTGCCGACCGTTAAGGCTTCTTCAGTCAGGGGCGCCGTTGAGGCCTCCACGGTGGCTCCTATTCTCGCTGATGCTACTGCTGAGGTACTTCGCTAATTTCTCTGCATTTCTCAGTTTCTCAAACTTCACCTATGTTGTGACTTAACAATGAAAAAACTTGTTAAGGGGTTTCCATAAACTTCACCTAAATCGTACTTAACAACGAAAACACTTGTTAAGGTTTTTCATAAACTCCACCTATATCGGTGACTTAACAACGAAAACACTTGTTAAGATTTTTTTTAGTAAACTCCACCTATATTGGTGGCTTAACAACGAAAACTCTTGTTAAGATTTTTTAGTAAACTCCACCTATATCGGTGACTTAACAACGAAAACACATGTTAAGATTTTATTCATAAACTCCACCTATATCGGTGACTTAACAACGAAAACACTTGTTAAGATATTTTTTGTAAACTCCACTTATATTGGTGACTTAACAACGAAAACACATGTTAAGATTTTATTCATAAACTCCTCATTTCCTCTAACTATTCTTAGGTTGCTCGAGAGGATTCTCCACCAGTTCTTTCGCCTACCTCCTCACCCCATCGGGAACCCGTTATTTCAGAAGACTCCAGCCACAACGATCAAGGTTCCACGATCGATGCTACCACTGAGAGCGAATCTGGTTGTGAGCTTCCTTTGCCTGAATTGGATCCTCATACCTTCTTCCTAATGGTGCTCTAGCGTTCTACTCAGATACCTGTTAACCATTGCTTGGTAGTTGAGCTTCTTTCAAACCACCATCCCAAAACATTTGCTGTGGATTGCCTGCATTCCAACATCTCTGTGATGAGTTACAGGCTTCAGGGTATGGCTATCGGTGTGGCTGAGATTACTAGTACTTTGACCTTAACCGTTAGTAGATCCCTCCTCAACCAATTCCTGGGCCACCTGAAGGAGTTAGGTCAAGATGGATTTCGTCCTGATTGGCTTATTACGTATTTGAAAACTTTGAAGAGCCAACGAATGGATAGCTAGAGGGAACATCTCCGAAAACATCAGGAGGACCAACGGGATGAGGAATCCAAGTTGGCTGAGTTAGCACCTCTTCTTAAAGCCGTTGATAAGGAGGTGGGGGATCTCGAAGAAGCTCTACGCTTAGCAAAGTTGAAGCGAGAGAAGCTCCTCATCGAGCATACACAAGCGCCAACGAGGCTGGAGGTTTCTATGAATGCCCAACAGTCTTGCCTGACAGCTTCTTCCGGCCTTCCTGGAGATTTTTTCTCTTCCCCAGATCTATTGTTCCTCTTAGGCTAATGAGCTTTTGTATATATTTTTTTTTCTCTTCTCTCCTTCTTATGTAATTCTTGGGAAATATCTCCTAATTTTGTAATGCCCCAAAGTTTATGAATGAAGAAAGATATATGTTTTCCATGTCATTTCTTTGTGTTACAATTGCTTTCGTACATTATGAAGTTTTATAATTCTTTCATCTCCACTTGGATTATAATAAAAAGAACTTGCATATTTATTATAGAAAGAACTTATATATTCATAACAACAAGATACATCTGTGGCTCAAACATAATTGCTTACACATGATAGACTTTTAACCATTTATTGTTAGTCTTGAATGGTTTATCTTCTTCCATCCTATAAATTAAGCAATAACCTGAGTCATGAGCTTCGTTTACAATAAAAGGTCCCACCCAATTTGCTGCAAACATGGGTAGGTTCAATCCTTTAATGTGCTTCACTTTCGCTTTTAACACAAGGTCTCCTTTCACGAACTTCCTTGGTCTCACGAAGTTATCATATGCCCTGGAGAGCTATTTCGTATACATTTGAAAGTGTTGCATCACATTATCTCTGTGTTCATCCAACGCTTCCAACTGCACATGTCTATTCTGACGGAGCATACTACTTCGCAAAGCATATTGAGCAGAGGGAACTTCTAACTCCACTTGGAGAATCGCCTCGGCCCCATAGACGAGGGAGAATGGAGTATACCCTGTGGGCTTTTTCTTAGTTGTTCGATAGGCCCACAATACAGCTGGTGTCTTATCATCCCATGCTCCTTGAAAATCCTTCATTATTTTAGCCAAGATTTTAACCAAAGTATTTTTAGTTGCTTCGGCCTGACCGTTTCCTTTTGGATATGCCACCGTCGAAGTATGATGAACAATGGAGTATTTGTCTCTGAGCATCGCTACTTCTGAATTGACGAAAGGGATTCCATTATCCGAAAGAATGACCTTTGGGATCCAAAAACGGCAAATGATGTATTCTCTGATGAAGTTGCTCACCACCCCCACTGTTTCCCTTCTCAGTGGTATCGCTTCAGCCCACTTTGTGAAGCACTCCGCTGCTACTAGTATCCATATCTTCCCCCTCGAAGAAGGATGTATTACCCCTACTAGGTTGAACACCCAAGTGTGAAAAGGATAAGACGTCGCCATGGAGTATAGGTCTACCTATGGGGCATAGATCATATTTCCATGAAGTTGATAATCTTTGCATTTTTGAACAAACTCAGCAGAGTCCTTCTCGATTGTTGGCCAATAATACCCCAACATCGTCAATTGGTCATATAACTTGGACCCTCTTATGTGAGCTGGATCGTGTGCCTATTTGAGGACCTCGGCCGCCTCTTCCTTCGTAATGCAACACAACGTCCTGTTGAAGTATCCCCTTCGATAAAGCTGCCCCTTCTGAACGTAGAATCTCGAGGCCCTCCGTTTGAGTCCCATCGCGTTAATTTTCTGTGTTGGGGAAACTCCATCCCTGATAAAGTCAATATACGGTTGTCTCTAATCAGGTTGAGCTTCCACGAAATGACATTCAGCTGCTTCAAAGAATAACTGGCATTTATCGCACTTCCATTGTAGCTCTGCCGCGTCCTGTTTCATTATGGGCCAAAGATACCTCTCTCTTTGCATTCTTTGGTATAGGGGAATCTCAGTTGTCTTGTAGTGCTCTTCATGTGTTCTCTTCAATCTTCGCTCTACCTCTTTTGGAACGATACACCTCGATAACCATCCTCTTGCGTTCTTAAAGTAAAGGTTTCCCTGGTTCGTGAAGTATTAGGCTAATTCCCTCAGCCTCATTGCTCCTTCCCTAGATTCCAATTGCTTCTTAATCTCTCTCCTCCAGTCCGCATCCTCCTCCATCGGTAAAATTGACTGTACTATCGAAGGATTTGTTCTTCGTTGGATCACGACGGTAGTTGTATCGTTCCTCATGACCATCTTCTAGGCGATGGTGGCATAGGCGTCTGGGTGATGATTCCTTATTTTGGTCTGTCACTTGATCTTAGTCTGATGGAACTGGCAGAGAAGCCTCTGAATGATTATTCTATATGGTGTCAGGCTCGTGTGTTTCAACGCGTACTCTCCATTCACTTATTGAACTACCAAATTTGAATCACCTTTGATGCAAAGTGAACGAACCCCCCTTCGAAGATCCTCTATCAACCCTAGCACCAATGCTTCATATTCCGCCTCGTTGTTAGAATAAGGGAAATCTAATTTGTAGGAAAGGCAAATCTTCTCCATTCCTTTTGAAAGAATGACCCCTGCTCCTCCTTTCTTTTCCGCCAACAATCCATTGAACTGCATTGTCCATTCCTCATCCGTTGCGTCTAGGTAATTGGCCTACAAATCATCTCTCGAAATACTTTCTTTAGGTGGCTCAAACGTTCCCGAGGGGAAAATTGCCAACAGATCGGTGTACGCTTGGCTTTTGATTGCGCGAGGAACCACACACTTCAAGTCATACTCGGAGAGGATGAGGAACCACTTAGCTTCCCTACCAATCAATATAGTTCTTGCTAGAAAATACTTAATAGGATCACATCTAGTTACAATATGAATTGCAAAAGACAACATATAATGTCTAAGTTTGTGTGCTACAAAGACTAAGGCTAAATAATGCCTTTCCAAACTACAATATCTGACTTCTAGCCCATGGATGATCATGCTGAGGTAGTAGACCGACCATTCTTCCCCATAAATCTCCTGTGCCAACAAAGCTCCCACTGACCTCGTGGTGGATGTGAGCTATAGCTACAATGGTATTCTTGCCTGTGGGGGAACCATGGTCTGTGGTGAAATGAGCAGCTTCTTCAGGCCCGCGAGTGAATCCTGATGAACCTCCTCCCACTTGAATTTCGGGTTCCTTCGTAATAGCTGCATCAACGGGCGTGTCATCTCGGCTAACCCAGGCACAAATCTTCTAAGATAGGAGACTTTACTGAGGAAAGTCTTCAGCTCCTTCGCTATTCTTGGACTTGGCATCTCCAAGATCGCTCGCTGCTTGTCCTGGTCCATCTGTACCCCTTGTCAATCAACCACGAAGCCCATAAATTTCCAACTTGTTACCCCAAAGACGCACTTTAGTGGGTTCATCCTTAATTTATACTTCCTGCATCGGACAAACACCCTCCTCAAATCGCCCAAATGGGACTCCTCCTTTCTTGATTTGATGACCAAATCATCCACATAGAATTCCACAAATTTATGAAAGAAGTCATGGAAAATGGCCATCATTGTTCTCTAGTAAGTAGCCCCAGCGTTCTTGAGTCCAAACGGCATTACTCTGTAAATGAAATTTCCCAATGGGGTCCTGAATGCCATTTTCTCTACATCCGAGGGGTCCATATTGATCTGGTTGTACCCTACGTACCCATCCATGAAGCTATACATCTCATGACCATCCATTGCATCTATCAAGCTATTAATGGAGGGAAGAGGGAACTCACCCTTGGGGAAAGCTCTATTTAAATCTCTGAAGTCCATGCAGATCCTTATTTGGTTTTTGTCTTTCTTTCCCACCGGGATAATGCTACACAGCTAAAGCGGGTGCTGTATCGGTTTGATGAACCCTGTCGCCAATAAGTGCTGGACCTCTTCCTTTATCTTTAAGTCTAGATTAGGCTTATACGTTCTCATTGCTTGTTTCACCAGAATGGCTGAAGTCATTACGTTCAATTTGTGATAGCCGACTCCCTCATTCAACCCTTACATCTCCATGTATTTCCATGAAAAAATGTCTATGAACTCTCGAATCAACATAACCAAAGCCTCTCATTTCTCCTTACTGAGATCTTTCGGGATAAAAATAGACCTTGGGTCCTCTTTTTCTTTCTCCAGGTTCAACTGCTCCAGTTCTTACACCTACGATTTTGGTTGATCCGCTATGTATTCTGGTTCCTCGACGACTTCCTCTATAAATTCTTGTACGTTGGAGTTGTCTATCACCATACATTATCCCCGCTTATACACTAAAAAAATACTCATATATTGGGTCAGCCTCATTGTCAGCTTCTTGAGTCG
Source organism: Sambucus nigra (assembly GCA_949130495.1). NCBI lineage: Eukaryota > Viridiplantae > Streptophyta > Magnoliopsida > Dipsacales > Adoxaceae > Sambucus > Sambucus nigra. The sequence continues at coordinate 84,334,717 of OX422211.1, forward strand.
CCCATTCACACCATTATAATCGATACATCACCTTCCCTTCTTTGGTGACGACCTTCTTGCACTGTCTGCTGGTAGCTGTAACTGCCTTCCTCTTCTTCTCTTTAGAAGCCTCGACTATTCTTTTTTCTAAAAATTGGCTCAGCACACTTTGCTGTTGGACATTATACTCCATCAGAACCACTATGAGCCTCATCATGTCTTTAAGTTGCTTCGAAATGCTTTGGGGATGAGGGACCACCTGTGAGCTTCCTCGGTCATCACTCTTGCGCTGCTTGCAACCTCTTTATTCTGCTCGTTCAAGGTCCCCATCCTTTTTCTTATCGAGGGAACCCATGATCCCATCATTCTTATTTTTAGGACCCAGAAATCCTCCTCCAATTCTGTGTAAAATGCCGCATCTACTAAGTAAGCTTCCTCGACTGCGAACGGCCTCTTTGTAGCCCTAATGATGACCTATGTTCTCTTGATGTTCGCCTTAGCACATTGCTGGTACGTAGAAGGAACTAGCCCATGGTTGTGCATCCACACCCTTCCTATTAGCAGATGATAGGAAGTTGCACTTTCTATTATGTGGAACTTGATATGGGAACTCAAGTTTCCCATTACAATCCCAACATTAACGTACCCAATGGACTTGGAAGATTGGTTATCATACCCCAAAATCACCAAAGGCATAGGGAACAACCTTTCTTTTGGAATATTGGCCGCGTGGAAGGAGTTGATTGGAATATTGATGGAAGCTCCCCCATACATAAGATTCCTTACAAAACTAATTTCGTTAACGCTGGCGGTCACATACAATGCCTTATTATGAGGGAATCTTATAGCCCTATCTGCATCGCTGAAGGTTACTTTTGATAGAAACCTCCTCACCAACCTGGCCATGGGTCCCTTCCATCTCAACAAAGGGACTGCGTTCTTTCTTGCAATGTCAAGTATCACCTGGGTTATTTCCAACCTACTCTTTTTCGGTATCCCCACCTGGTCAAACAACCAGGTGAATTTTGGGGATTTTGAAACTGCACAGTACTCTAGGACTGGGTCTGCTTCCTCACCTTCAACGCTATATACGTCCTCCACGTCTTTGGCGCTTGCCACATCGTAGGCCAGTACTACATTATCCATTCCCTTCATACAATCTTCCAAAGCTTCTTTGAACTCCTCCTGCTTCGACATTGTCTCTCTTTCTTCTCTCTCTGCCTCTTCATCATAGACCACTACCAGATTGGCCCCATGTGCTGGGAGTGGATTGTTGTTAATGTTCTGCGGAGTGATTTGCAACATCCCGGCCTTTGCGTACTTATTAATGATTCTTCTCAGCGTGAAATAACTCTCTATTAGATGTTGGATCTTTCGATGAATCTGGCAATATTTGGTATCCGACCTTGTCGCCGCATCGGGTTCCCCCACGGGAATGTCCTTTGGTTCATGGACCATTCCCCCTTGGACCATTGCGTTGTAATAGCTGACAGCCTCCTTCACCGTACAAGGCAATGGTGGTGGGTCCTCCCTGTCTCTTCTAAACTTCTTCTTATTATCCTTCTTCGGCGCCTTGCCCCCATCTGCTCCCTCGGTGTACCCTACCCGTGGGGGTTGAGACCTCCCCCCATAAGTTGTATTGGATGCCTAAACATCATGGGCAACACCACTAGATTCGGTAACACCACTAAGGAGATATTTCTTGATGCTTTTAAGAACTCCAAAAAAGTCCCCTCGCGCGTTTCATTAATGAGATGACAGATGTACTCAGGAAGCAACCCCTCCGCACAGATCTTCAATAACTTAGACTCTTTGGCCTCATCCCTTACATCGAGGGACCTTTTCCTGAACCTTCAAACATACACCACCATTCTTCCCCGAGTCGTTGATTCTCCCTCCCTAGTTGGGTAAAAGTAAACTCATCCTCCACCAGAAAGAACTTCTGGACGAACAAAACATGCATCTCTTCCCATGTAGAAATGCTCTTGAGAGCCAAATGGGAATACTAGGTATATGCTTTATCGGTTAAGGATTTAGAAAACTCCCTCAACCTGAGCTTCTTATTATTACAATGCGCCCCCAAATGTTCAACGAAGCGCTTAATATACTCCATCGGGTTCCCACCTTTCCCCTTGTAATTTTCAAAAATAGGAGGAATATAATCTTTTGGATAGGTCTCATCGTTGTATACCTGTGGGTAAGGTGTCTAAAAGTCATCATAAACCGAATCTACCTCAGATTGCGAGGAGGTTTACATGAACCTCATCATCTCTTTCTGCATCTCCTCCATGGGTGATGCCACTGGAGCAACAACTACTGGGACCATAGGCTGAGTGCCCATTGTAGCTGGAGCAATCGTCACCATTGGGGCCTTTGATACTCCTGATGTTCCCACTGCTGGATTCACAATAGAGGGTATACTTGTCGGGACTGTTCCCGTTACACCTACACTCGGTGGGGCCGTTGGGGCTACCCCTAGTGTTACGAAGGATTTGGCTTCAAATCCTCCTAGAACCGTTGAAGCTACCGGAGTTTGCAAAAACTCATAAAACTTACTCACGAGGAGTGCCACCTGAGCGGGTCCTAACCCTGCACTCGTGGAAGCTTGTGTCACCCCTGGACTGCCTATCGTCGCCTGAACTGGGAGGACCTCTGTTCGAGGAGCCCCATCCCTTAGAACCTCCAGTTCTCTCACCGCTTGCTCTTCATTTTGTTAGATGTCATCAAAGTTGAGACTTCGATTAATGTTATCTTGTGCTATAATCCTTGCTTAGAAGAATGCCTCCCCAGACGAATCTCCAAATGTAAGAGGGTAGTTTAGATAAGATGGAGGCGTAACCCCTTTTGAGTACAGTAATGATAAGTTAAATAGCAACATTATTGATTAACCATAGGACATACAAACACTACTCAATGAAGATAGACTCTGTTTGAACTCATAAATCTCTCGTGTATAATTCAGAAGGTAGTAATGAACTTAGAAGTAACTTATATAGAGGGAGAGAGAAGTAAGCACCCTAGATACACCTTGGAAGGAAACCAAACACACCAACCTCCCTCAAGAATCTCTACCAAGTATTAAAAGCTTCGTAATAAATGACAATAGTGGGTGAGTAAACTCTCTGGTTTGTAATAATTCTCCCTGATGTATATTATCTCTAGTAATAACTTCTGAACTCTCAAAAAGATATATATATCCTCCTCAAAGGTGGTTGGGGTCCTTAAATAGCCCCCTACACCACCCCCGAGGCAACTCAGTCATCAATGCTTGTGAAAGACATCCCTCATACTTTATGTCGCAACATTAAATACTTGATCCACTAGTTGTCTCCACATCATAAACATTAAATGCCAAGACATGCCTTTTGCCTAACCACTGTGTGTCAGGGGGCTGTTGTCACATAAATGGCTCACCAACTGTCTGAAAGCCCCAAACACCGTGGTGGTTTACTCTAGTGCCGGTTTGACATCATTTAGCTGGCTAGTGACCTCACCTACAGTAGATATGACATTAAGTAGAGAGCTGTTTGGTTCATAACTCAACGTCCGAAGGAACTCCAAGTTGTTCCTCCCGAGGTTCCACGGCTAGGGTCTTTTGGTGTTTTACCAGGTGTATCTAAGATGGTCAGGACAAGCCCCAACGATGCCTCACTTCTCAATCCTCCAAACCAAGTCCCTCCAAAGTTCCCACGTCGAGGTCATTCGATAGAGTATAAAAGCTCTTCCAGGCCCTGCCAAGCCTAGTCTCTCGCGAGTACCGTTTGACCTCACCCTAAAACTCATTATTATTCTCGTTACATCATTACAACCGTTATAGCTCATAGTCAATATAACCAAAAATACAATATGACTAAGTAACACAACAAGCTAAATTATGAGCTGTTACGCTTGAGCTGCCACTTTTGAGCTGCCTCGGTGCCTTAATCCCAAAACACTGTTGATAATGGGGAATTATCTCTAATCTCAAAATTACCTTCAAGCCCCCTCTACACCAATAATTTATAATATAAACCATTCCACAGTAATGAATAATGCATAAATATCATCACAACTTAATTAATGTAAATGGAATAAACTTCCCAATTTCAAACATCTCGATACAATAAACCAAATAAAATCAAATGTATCCAAAACCGACACAAATAAAACCACTTACTGAGATTGAATGAAAATGACAAGATTCCTCTAGAAACATGCCATATAATAAATGACTACAGAGTACATGAATCGATAGAATGATGCATCTAATGCAAAGTCCACAACTCCAAAGTATCCATAGCACTTAAATTTTTGATTCTCTATGCCGGGCGTCCCTGTGGTTGGACACCTGATATAGTATATACAAGAAGGAAGAGAATATGCAAGAGAAAACAGGTCAGAGCCCGATTGTAAAATATTTTAAAAATAACAAGTGAATAAATGCTACGATTAGCAATGATTACATACATGTTAGATTCTCGAACTCTCTCTTGAGATTCTCACCTCTAATCTAGTGTGCATGCCTAACGTATCCCCAAACTATTATAGTTATTATTCCCACTTTCACTAAATTATATCACTGTGTCAACTATCCATAGCCCTTATCGTCTGCACATATTTTCTTCGCAACATATGTAATAATTATATATTAGTTTAATTCTCAGTATAATTAAGTGTTCTCATACTTATTTAATTTTAGATTTCACTATCTTTAATGTTTACATAGATCACACAGTAGATAATACCACAAGTGTATATATACATTCACTCTATTATATATATAATATTTCACCCCGAGACTCAGCTTTGGTGCATGCATACTCTGCTATCCAGTCTCAGTACATATTCCTTGAACTAAAAATATCAAAACACAAGTATTGGAGGCGAACATAGTTCTAAGTCTTTGGGCTATGCATATACCTAGGCACCCAAATGACCGTTAAATAACATTGTTTTCACTAATGACAATCTAACCTAAGTCTTATGTTTTGAGGTAATAAGTTAAAAATCCTCCATAAGGCTAATCAGGATATGACTTCCCTCAATGCACAAACTTCCTGTCGATAACAAGTAGGATAGGTATGTCATATGCATAAATTATCAAGCAATAGGTATATACTCAACCTATATTATAATATGTATATACTCAACCTATATAATAATAGGTAAACACTCGACATATATAACGTATTAGGAATTCATCCTACCTCAAATAACTGTGTATTTCTCCAATACCACCCGTATTTGATAATTTTTATTTAATCTCATTATCGTCGTATTTTATGTAGTTATCACTCACATAATTCCTTTCTTAATTCAATATATAATTTTTCAACATTAACCCAAGGCTCTCACTCTTTGTTAATGTACCAAAAATTATTTAGAACTTACCGTGGATCAAAAATACGAATTTCCAAAATTTTTTGGGCTAAAACAGGATTTTTGAAATCTTGTTAGAAGTCCCTGAATTCTTGTTCAAAGAACATAGCATCTCATTTGAACAACATCATGTCTCGTTCGAACGATGTCATTCAAATGACTTCCCAGTTCGTTCGAACGATGTTTCAGCAGTTCATCCCCAACCTCAGTTTTCTGCGTTTTTCTCCATTTTCTTACACACAAACCCACATGGAATATATTCTAATGAATCCCAATTATCCCAAAATCATGTATACATGTTTATGGTTGATTATAACACAAAGAAAACATCTAATCCCTTAATTTCAAGAAGTTTTTTTTTATCTGAATCAATATAATCCTTAAAATCCTCAAATTCTATATTCACCATTTATGTTCTTCATAAAACCTAGAATATAATTTCGTGATTTACAATTCAAATCATCAATATGATAACCTTAACATGTGGATTGCTCAACTATATGCAATACATATCTCATTAATTAATTTATTTATCATTTCATGCCCAATTTCACAATTCTCGTGGGTGATTATTAATCCTATTCTAACAAGAATATTATACTCACTAATTGGAACAAGAATTACAATTGCCTTAAGGCGTAGGTCTGATCCTTTAGAGAAGATATGTGTAGGATGTCCCCTCCTCTTTTTTGATCACTTTTCCGTTGGTGGTTGTTCCTTGGTTTGCTCTCAAAACCTCTTCCCTTCCTTGGAAAAACCTCTCACTTTCCTCAAAGACCTTTCCTTTATTTTTGGCTGAAGGAACTTGAGTTATCAAATCTCTTCACTTATGTAATAAAACCCAGTTTTCGTAGTTACTAATCACATCCTGAATAAAATGACCAAAATACCCCTATGGGGTGTCCTTTTGGTTCCCAATTGACCTGAGACCTAAATCAAACCCCCGTGTAGAGTTTTCTGCCTATTTCGACCCTTTCGAACTCAACGGTGCACTAAAAAATACCATTCGAATGACTTAAAAATAATTCCCTTTTAGCCCTTTCAAATTAGTCCCAACATGACTCATACGCGCGTCCCGACTTAATTTCAATAATTCGTGTATTATGCACTCGCGACCGTATAATCATATATTACTTTTAATCACTAAGTAATATTCGATATCAATAACACATTACTTTATTCTCTAGTAATATCCAATCCGAATTATTTTCAAGTATTAATCATAATTAATTCCAATTAATCCCCATTTTACTTTTAATTAATCTAATATTAAATGTCATTAAAATTATGGGGTATTACATACTCCCCCCTTATAACAGAATTTCATCTCAAAATTTGGAAATAAAAGCATACGTGGTATAAACTACTCCGGGTCTGTCACGCATCTCATCCTCGCGCTCCCAAGTGTAAAATAATTATTTTGGGAGAAATAAATATTATTTTAATTGGAGAATAATTAATTTGGCATTGAGGTCAAAATTTGAGGATGTTTGAAAGTAATTCGAATGATGATTCTGAGTGTGCGGTTGATTTCAGAAGGTCGATATAGTCGAAATGACCGTACTTGGGTCTTAATTGGGTTTCGAAATATTTTAAGTTCGTTTGAATCAAATTGGAGTAACCGAGTCATTTAAAGTGTGTATTATCATTTAAAGTTGGGTATCTTGGATTTAAGGCTTAAAAGCCTATTTGAGAAGTCATTCTCACTTAAGAGAAAGAGAAAATTCCTAGAGAGAGAGAGAGAGAAGAGGAAAGAAAGAAGAGAAAGAGAAGAAAAGCTTGGAGATTCCGTCCAATCCGTGATTTCGAGGGAGATTGAACCTCTACAACTTTTAGGCAAGTGATTAAACTTGCTAAATAATTGTTGTGTATCATTTATTTTATGATTTGTGGATAAATTTATGGATTTTGGGTTAAAATTGTTAAAACCTAGATTTTGGGTTAAATTTTACATTTGATGTGTATATAATCGATTTGAGGTTATAAATTAGTTGGGTTGAGTTATTTGATGAGTTTTGATGTTAGTTATATGTTTCGGTTGAAGCGAAATGGTGAGAAGATGATAAATAGGATTTTTGGGATTTTGGCTTTGATGAAAAATTGCCATTTTCGTAGCTTCTGAACAGGCCGAATCGATTTGGCCCCCAACCCGAATCGATTCGGAATGTTCCATATTTCAAGGTCTAAGTGACCTAATCGATTCGGACCCAAAGCCAAATCGATTCGAACTAAGACAGTTGCGCAGGTCTTTTGGACCGAATCGATTCGCATTAGGGGTGAATCGATTCGCTGGGCCGAATCGATTCGTATTGGGCCCGAATCGATTCGGAAACAGGGCAATTTTGGGGATCTTTTCTAGGGTGAGTTTCGTTACATTTCATTTGGGTTTATCGATCAGGAACCTTCACATAAGATATGAGAAGTATGTTTTGGAGACTTTTAGGAAGTTTCCCTTATGATAAATTGTTGGAGTCATATTGATTTATTTCGAGAGAATATCGATTGGAGATTATCGTATCGACTAGTGGGGAAGCCCACTATCTGTGAGATTTCTATTCGGAGATAATTATGGGTTTATAAGAGAGAGGTAGGATGAACTTAGCGATGTTAAATTTTGAATTGAATCCCCAATGGCATAACTTTAAAGGTTCTTATGATCAATTGAACCATATTATGGATTGAGAATAACGAATATTGATCGATGTTCATACGGATATAGAGAATATCCTCGACCTTAATAGAATTGGGAGATTATTCATACAAGTAGAAGTGATGCATGAGTAAATGTCAAGTGAGGGATCGTATCGTGTATATAAGTGGGAAAGTGTGAGAGTTAGAAACGGTTTTTATATCGAGAGTATAATATACTTATATAAATGAAATTATATCATTTACGTATACGAGCGTAATAAGAGTATGTATACTTATTTGGCATGATATATATACCTTGTGTGATGGTATACATTTATATGATGTGATGGTATATGTATATCTAGTGTGTATGATATATATATATATATGTGAAGCATACCCCCTCTATGCTATCATGGGAAGTTACGCAATGTGGGTGAGGCCCCTGGCTTAAGGAGCAGGGAACGTATAGTCCCCAGGTCATAGCGTCCATTATTATTGTGTGACTTTTTATTAGGAGTGAGACGTGGTGGGTATGTTTCGTGTCACCTTCGAGGAGGAACTATGACCGCTTCCATACGTTGTGATTTTGTTTTAACCAAGGCGGTGTGAGATGCCGACCATTGGTACCCAGGATGATACGCGAGTGATTCCCTGGTAGATGATAGCATTGAGAACCTACGTCCTCAAGTTATAGATCATTGGGATGGTTATTATTGTACTTGCTTGAATAGTATATTATTTGTATATGATTATGAGCTATCATATATATGTCTCTAGTGTAAAGAAATATAAGAATAATGATTGAATCTCATTTCGGGGGATTTTATCTGGACTATATGGTGACGAATATTAGAGTGAATATGAAGCAAATATATCAAAATGATTATATATTACATTGGGTACCGAGGGCATAATGGACCCTAACGACCAACATTGTCAAGAAGTAGTGTATCGGGGGGGGGGGGGGGGGGGGGGGGGAGGTTCATTGTTTGGATTTCGCTTGCGAGACATCCCACGCACGAAACGCAGTACAATGTTGGGAGTGGGGAGAAGTTTAGTACTTATTACTTAGATTTATATTTTAGTATATCTCAGAATTCGACAATGTCAAGGAGTAGTGTATCCGGGGGGTTCCTTGTTTGGATTTTGCTTTGCGAAAAGTCCCACGCACGAAAAGCAGTGCGCTGTTGAGAGTTAGGAATAGTTTATTTATTTATATTAATCTAGTAATTGGGGTTATATGGGTCATGCATGGAGGGAATAATGAAACTCGATAATCAATACTGTCAAGGAGTAGTGTATCAGGGGGGTTCCTTGTTTGGATTTCGCTTTGCGAGACGTCCCACGCACGAAACGCAGTGCAGTATTGAGAATTAGGAGAAGTTTAGACCTTAGCATTTAGATGCTATTAACTAATTTATGTCAATACTAGAATCTGAGAAATTCTAGTAAGAGGATATGTATATGTATAATTTATTTGTTAAGTAAGTGACGCACATTTGAGGATTATGGTATAATTGGAAGTTGAAGGTTATGTTTTAGATGGAAGTTTATTTGAGTATAAATTTGGGTGTAGGTTAGATTAGATTGCCCCTAGATAGTGTTGGTCAGTTATTTGTGGATCATGTACATACGAGTAGGTGCACGCTTTAGTTCAGAGGTGAGTTGGATTTTATGGAGAGTGCGACTCCATTTTAATCATGTTATAATGCATTTATAATTATTATGCACTTTAATGCACTTGCTAAAACTGTTTTCACACCTCGGGCTCTGACCCATTTATATTTTTCTCTTGCTACGTATATATTATATTATTTTAGGTGTTCCTCGGCAAGGACGCCATTGATGTTTTATATTCAGTGTATTCGAGGAAGCTATGGCAGTAGCGGACTGTTGCGGGATTTTGATATAGTCATTTCCTATCTTTTGTATATCTAGATTAGGATTCAGTTTGTATATCGGGTTTACACCCAATAGTTGTAGTTGTATCATTTTGTTTATATTTATTTTCCTAGACTGTTGTATTGTCTGTGACCCGACAGCATATTCGGGTATTTTTTTTTTTAATATTTGGTTATACTCTAATACTTTTTTTTTATATCATGTGTGTGTGTTCTTTATCATATTCTGTAGTTGTCATGTTGTTGGTTGGTTATTAAGTAGTATATTTTAAAAAAATTTGTCACCCTCTTTTTGTTGTATTGGGTAGTTAGCCGTGTTTATTATAGTATCGTCAGTAGATGCTGAGAATGATCCACTTGAGATTCCTGATTATTTTAGTATAGGGCTAGCCACCCGTTATTATTTTAAGAGGGGTGTCACAGGTGGTATCAGAGCATCAGGTTCTAATGTCTTTAGGAGTGTGGGTTTTCTGCGATCTTTCGTGAACGTGCTTTATGTAGAGCCCTATTATTAGGACTGTTGTGTTCACATGCCTATATTTTCTTCTGCGATGAGTAAACATTTGAAAGATGTCCTAATACACTTGTTCTTATTTCAGATGCCACCGAAGAGAGGTCGTCCAAGTAGGTCAAATAAAGGGGTTGAGAATATCGAACTCCAAATGCCTCAAGGGACTATGACCACAGCCGAAGCTGCTAATATTGTGGCACAAGCAGTAACTTCTGCCATTTCTGCGATGGCACATCAACTTGTAGTTCAAGCAGCCCAAGCCCACTCAGGGTTGTCTACGTGGGAGAGAGTGCGGGACGATTTTAGGAAGGGACACCCTCTAGAGGTTTCAGGGGGAGTTGATGCGATGACTTCAAGTCGATGGAAGAATAGTTTATAGAGGCACCTTCGTATGGTTGAATGTAGCGAAGTACATAAGCAATTTATCCCCACCTTTAAGTTAACTGGAGCAGCTCTCCATTGGTGGGATTCAATCACCACATCGGAACAGAGAGATACATTGCCCATATCAGATTTTTGGGAGCTCTTTGACCAAAAGTATTTTCCTTCCGCGATCCAAAAGGAATTGAGGAGGAAATTATTGGATGTGTTTCAAGGTGATCTAACGGTGGCCGAGTACGAAGAAGAATTTAATAGGTTGGAAAATTTAGTACCTGATGAATTAAATACGGAGAAGCGAATATCAACATTCGCGGGAGGTTTAGATTGGCGAATTAGGCAGCATTTGTTAGGGAACCCAGTGGTAGTGACTTTCACCGAGGTAGTGAATTTGGCACTGTTACAGTGTCATGAATATCGTCTTCGTTCGCAAGGGGGTAAGAACTTTAGAGACCCGAGTTTATCAAGTAGGTCTGGTGAAGAGAATTCCAGTAATACCAGTGGGTATAAGCAGGATTATAGAGGGTCGCAACAGCGTTTTGTTCCTCAGGATGAGCAGAGAGTATTTGCGGGTAGATGTTTCTTTTGTAAAGAATTAGGCCATAGGAAGAGAGATTGTCCTGAAAGAGGTAGAGGACCCCGTTTTGAGGAATTTTTGGATGTGAACCCCTTACAGCAGGTTCGAGGCCATTTTAGACCGGGGGACTTCGATGAAGAGATACAGTTGGACTAGAGAGGTATGGTGTTAATTATTTTTCCTTTGCGATTAGGATTATGCTTTATGAGGCTTTGGGAGTATCGTAGGTAATATAGTGAAATGAGTGGTTGGTGCTATAACCTTATTATGCATGGAATGAACCGGAAGGGAGTGTTGAGCAAGTAAGGCTCTTATATGATTATCTTTTGGAGCTATGATTGTGTTTTGAACGTAGGAATTGTTGTAACGTGTTGAGTTGTAATGGTAAAGCTATTATTTTATGGTGGTGCTAGACTTATATAGTTATTATATTCCATCTATGGAAGAGCCTAGTGTATGGAAATATTTTATTATGATATAAGAGATTATTATTACTGAAATGATTCAGAATTTAGTGGATTATTGTTGAGCGAGTAATTTAGCTCATAATTATGATAGTTTTGAGAACTATATGTTAGTAGGAGTATGATAATTGTTAACACCTTGTGCCTTGAGCATAAGGTATTTTTTTTTAATGTCGAAAGACATAAACTATTTTCAAAATAAGATTTTATTTTAACCTTAGGGCTATATAAAAAAAATGAATTACACAAAATATTTTTAAACTCTAGTCCCGATCTAACTATCTCTCAATCCCCGACAGAGCTACATGGTAGTGTATTGGGAGGGTTACTTGTTTGTATTTCTCTTGCGAGACCTCCCCCGCATGAAAGTAGCAAATGTTAGGAATTGAGAGGAGTTAAATCTTTGGACATTTCAAAAAAATTCTTCTATAATTAGTATGATTTAATTTATTTCGAGTTATTGTACAATTTTGAAGGCTAAGTGATGTCGAATTATGTTTATACGAGTAAAGCTCGAATACAGGGTGTATGGGCGCCCTAGCTGGCAGATTTGGTTTTATAAATTAAAATGATTCGTCGTGAGGAGAGGGAGGAATAGGTATAGTGATAGTGAGGATAGGTGTCGTAGAAACTAGTTGAGATTTGGAGTATTAGGCTGAGCTTAATTTCGAGGGTGAAATTCTTGTAAGTGGGGAAGTCTGTAATACCCCGAGGTTTTTGGACCAATAAAATAATTATTTTGGGAGAAATAACTATTATTTTAATTCAAGAATAATTAATTTGGCATTGAGGTCAAAATTTGAGGATGTTTGAAAGTAATTAGAATGTTGATTCTGAGTGGACGGTTGATTCCGGAAGGGTCGAGATAGTCGAAATGACTGTACTTGGGTCTTATTTGGGTTTCAAAATATTTTAAGTTCGTTTGACTCGAATTGAAGTAACCGAGTCATTTAAAGTGTGTATTATCATTTAAAGTTGGGTATCTTGGATTTAAGGCTTAAAAGCCTACGTGAGAAGTCATTCTCACTTAAGAGAAAGAGAAAAGCCCTAGAGAGAGAGAGAGAGAGAGAAGAGGAAAGAAAGAAGAGAAAGAGAAGAAAAGCTTAGGGATTCTGGCCAATCCGTGATTTCGAGGGAGATTCAACCTCTACAACTTTGAGGCAAGTGATTAAACTTGCTAAATAATTGTAGTGTATCATTTATCCCATGATTTGTGGATAAATTTATGGATTTTGGGTTAAAATTGTTCAAACCTAGATTTTGGGTTAAATTTTACATTTGAGAACCTGTGTCATCAAGTTATAGCTCACTGGGATGGTTATTATTATACTTGCGTGAATAGTATATTATTTGTATATGATTATGAGCTATCAGATATATGTCTCAAGTGTAAAGAGATATAAGAATAATAATTGAATCTCATTCCGAGAGATTTTATCCAGACTATATTATGATGAATATTATAGTGAATATGAAGGGTATATATCAAAAAGAGTATATATTACATTGGGTACCGAGGGCATAATGGACCCCAACGACCAACATTGTCAAGAAGTAGTGTATCGGGGGGTTCCTTGTTTGGATTTCACTTGCGAGACGTCCCACGCACTAAACGCAGTACAATGTTGGGAGTGGGAAGAAGTTTAGTCATTAGTACTCAGATTTATATTTTAGTATATCTCGGAAATCGACAGTGTCAAGGAGTAGTGTATCCGGGGGGGTTCCTTGTTTGGATTTCTCTTTGTGAGACGTCCCACGCACGAAACGCAGTGCACTGTTGAGAGTTGGGAATAGTTTAATTATTTATATTAATGTAGTAATTGGTGTTATATGCGTCATGCATTAAGGGCATAATGAATCTCAATAATCAATACCGTCAAGGAGTAGTGTATATGGGGGGCTCCTTGTTTGGATTTCTCTTTGTGAAACGTCCCATGTACGAAATGCAGTGCAGTATTAAGAATTGGGAGAAGTTTAGTCCTTAGCGTTTAGATGATATTAACTCATTTATGTCAATACTAGAATCTGAGAAATTCTAGTAAGAGGATATGTATATGTATAATTTATATGTTAAGTAAGTGACACACATTTGGGGATTATGATAGAATTGGAAGTTTAAGGTTATGTTTTAGATGGAAGTTTATTTGAGTATAAATTTAGGTGTAGGTTAGATTAGATTTCCCCTAGACAGTGTTGGGAAGTTATTTGAGGATCATGTGCATACGATTAGGTGTGCGCTTTAGTTGAGAGGTGAGTTGGATTTCATGGAGAGTGCGACTCCATTTTAATCATGTTATAATGCATTTATAATAATTATGCATTTTAATACACTTGCTAAACCTGTTTTCACACCTTGGGCTCTGACCCGTTTATATTTTTCTCTTGCTATGTATATATTGTATTATTTTAGGTGTTCCTCAGCAAGGACGCCATTGATGTTTTCTATTCAGTGTATTCGAGGAAGCTGTGGCAGTAGCGAACTGTTGTGAGATTTTGACATAGCCGCTTCCTATCTTTTGTATATCTAGATTAGGATTCAGTTTGTGTATCGGGTTTAGACCCAATAGTAGTTGTAGCATTTTGTTTATATTTATTTCCCTAGACTTTTGTATTATCTGTGCCCCGATAGTATATTCGGGTATTTCCTTTTTGTATATTTGGTTTTACTCTAATACTCTCTTTTTTATAGCATGTGTGTATGTTCTTTATCATATTATGTAGTTGTCATGTTGTTGGTTGGATATTACGTTGTATGTTTTAAAAATTTTTGGCACCCTCTTTTTGTTGTATTGGGTAGTTAGCCGTGTTTATTTTAGTATCGTCAGTTGATACTGAGAATTATCCACTTGAGATTCCTGATTATTTTAGTATAGGGCTGGCCACCCGTTATTATTTTAAGAGGGGTGTCACACCAAGTAGACTCCTTAATATTATGGTGTGCCCACTGGACACGCACAAGTGGAACTACTTTCGATCTCAACCGTCTCTCGCCATGGTCCAAGATCGCCACCAGTATCTCCTCGTAAGAACTATCAGACTGCAAGTCAATTTCCTCTAATGCAACATGAGTGTGATCCAACTCATCACGGAGATATCGCCTCAACGAAGATATATGGAACACATCATGGATATGATGCAAGTGCTAAAGTAACCCTAGTCTGTATGCTACCGGTCCAACTCTCTTGATAATAGGAAATGGTCCTACGTACCTCAGCGCCAGTTTCCCTTTCTTTCTAAATTGCATTATCCCCTTCATAGGAGACAACCAAAAATAAACCTAGTCCCCCTCCCCCCCCCCCCCCACTGAACTCTCTGAAGAACCGCTTTGCATCGGCATAGCTCTTTGGTCAGTCCTGAGCTATACAAATGCGACTACGAGTCATATCAATCCTTGAAGATGTATCATGTATCACCTCTGGCCCAAGTAGCTTATTTTACTTCACATCTAACCAACACGCAGGATAACGACAAGGTCTACCATATAAAGCCTCAAATGGAGACATACTGATGGTGAACTGGTAGGAGTTGTTATATGCCAACTCCACGAGTGGAAGGTACAGCTCCCAAACTCCCCCAAAATCCAGGATACACATACGTAACATATCCTCTAGCATCTGGTTAGTACGCTCAGTCTTCCCATCTATCTATGGGTGATAATATGTACTCAATTGCACCTCGGTCCCATAGCCTTGTAAAGACTCTCCAAAAGTAGAGACATAAAAATCTTGTCCCGATCAGACACAATATTGAGTGGTACCCCATGCAATTTCACTATCTCGGCTATAAAAATATGGGTGTACTGTCCCGTAGAGTAATCATTATGAACTGGCAAAAAGTGAGCTACCTTAGTCAATCGATACACAATCACCCATATGGAATTGTGGCCTCGTTGAGTAGTAGGTAACCTTGTGATGAAGTTTATGGAAATTCTCTCCCATTTCCACATCGGTATCTCTAATGGCTGAAGAAACTCAATTGACTTCTGATGATCCACCTTCATTAACTGACAAATGGCACACTTAGAGATGAATTCATTAATGTCTCTATTCATCCCACTCCACCAATACTGTCACCGCATATCCTGGTACTTCTTATCTCCACCGGGATGGACCGCAAAATGGAACCCATGAGACTTTGTCATCACCGCATATCGCAACTCCACTCCTTATGGAACAATCAGTCTACCATCGAAGCGTAAGCCTCCATTAAAACTCACTGAGTAAGACTCTTCCTGATAAGGCTATCTGGTCAGGAATGCAGTCTTAGAAACATCCCTCTCCCTGATACACAGCTGATGATAACCAGAACTGAAGTCTATCTTAGATAAGTAGGCTGCTCCTCTCAGCTGATCAAATAAGTCATCAATTCGAGGTAACATATATTTGTTATGTATTGTGACTTTCTTTAATTCTATATAATCTACGCACAGCCGTAAAGAACCATCTCACTTATTTACAAGTAACACAGGGGCACCCCAAGGCTAGGTACTCCTACGAATAAACCTATATCCCAAAAGATGCTCCATCTAATCCCTTAACTCCCTCATCTCTAAGGAGCCATACGGTAATGTGCACGAGCTATTGGTCGAGTATCCAGTGCTAAATCAATTACAAACTCTATTTCCCTACTGGGAGGTAACCCCAATATCTCCTGGAATACATTGGTGAACTCACAAACTATCGATATCGTATCAAGGGTAATCATCATTCCCGTAGAGGTCTCCTCCTCTATATAATACAAATGAGTGGACGATCCTCCCTCAGGACGAGGCATCGCCATAAGGAACATCTCCTATCCTATAATAGTAAAAATAATGCTCCAACTATAGAAATCAATCATAGCTCTATACGCGATTAATGAATCCATATCGATAATAGCATCATACTCAGACATGTCTAACATAAGCATATCAGCCTGTAAAATCAGACTCCCTATATCTATACTCACATTCTGACATATAAAGAAAATAGGCATCCCATTACCCACCGGCGAGTCTACAAAAATAACAATTATACCGTCCGTGTCTAATAACCCTATGGCCCATGAAAATCTAGTGGATATAAAATAATGTGAGGCTCCCGTGTCAAACAAAATATGCCCTATATCCCCATAGATAGAAAACATACCCTCGACTGCGAGCAGTGGCTATTGTATTACTGCCTGATGAACATTATAAACACTCCCATCGGGGCAATCCTGATGAGCACCCTGCAGCGGCTAGAGGAAAAATCGGTTGTTGTGGATCCTGATGAGCACCCTGCTGCTGGGGAAACTTGCCCTTATCGGGGAAATCCTGTCATTTATGGCCAAGATTTCCATACACAAAGCATCTACTAGTAAACTTTCCCCCATTAACCCCAACCCCACTAGCCGTTACCACCCCTCCCTTGGCCCTACTGAACATGCTGCTAGCCCTGATGGCAATACTTCCCCTATTGGCCTTGCTGGCCATGCCTATTACCTCCCTGTCCAAAGCGAAAACCTCCAGAATGTAGATACTTAGAATATTCCCCCTGTTGGGAACCCTGCTCACCTTGACGCTACTGACTCTGGCCTGACTGGGCCCCACAGGCACTGCCTCCCCCGTTCCTACCCTGCTGGGTGGAGTCAATCCCCTGCTTGCCTACCTTAGCATGGAAGCGGTGGTCCTGACAGTGAAGCATCACAGCATTAAGTACATCTGCGTAAGTACGTAGTGAAGGATTTCCCAATAAGTGCTACTCTTCCAGTTCAAGCCATACGTAAACATCTAATTCACTTTTCTTCAGTAGGTACCTCTCCTGGCCCCAAATTTGCCAGCCTCGTGAATTCTTCCTCATATTTCACCAATGTTCGCCCTTCCTGGGTTAGGTCGAGTAATTTCCACCTCATCTCAGTCTGAACGATGGAAGGAAAATATTTACGGTCGAACTGCACCCAGAATTCCTAGATAGTCAAAGTATCTCTCTCCTTAGCCGTGGTAATGGACTCCTACCAATGCAAAGCTGCCCCAACTAGGTTTAAAGTAGCTAGTATCTGACGTTGTACCTCCATGCATTCATACATTCTCAAGTGGTGCTAGTTGTCTTTCTTATATTGGCTAACAGTAACGACATTTGACTCCCTGAAACCCCGATGGGCGAGCCTTCTGAAAGGCATCTCTAACACGCTCCCAAGTAGTGGGAAACACCTGAGCTGGTGCTGGTGGCACTACCGGTGCTTGCGCTCGTGCCTGCTGAACAACCGCTAAAGCTGTGTTGACTGCCTGTGTAACAATGGTAGCAACCTCAGCAGGCTTCATAGTGCCCTGAGCTAGAGCGGGTTGAGTGCACATCTTGGAGGCATCTAGAATTAAAGAAATTATCTTAATCAATATTCAATTAAATATCATATAATAGCTGAAGTACGTAGGTGCACAATAAGGATGCACCAATTCTAATGATAGGGCTCTATATCAAAGGACGCTAAGCTGAAAGCATAATAAACCGTACATATCCTAAGGACTCTAGAACCTGATGCTGTGATACCACCTATAACAACCCGCATAATTAAATACTAGGTGGTCAATCCTTTACCCAATTTACTTGAATTATTCAGTTAGCTCATTCTTAGCATCATTGTCGAAAAACAATTTTCTTTCTTTATTAACCACCTAGTAATGAATTAAGCTAGTGTTAAAATTTCCTATTTTAATTTTTAAAAAAGTTCATTTTTAACAATACCAACAATTTATGATATAAACCATTCCGCAATAATGAATAATGAATAAATGTCATGACAACTTAATTAATTTGACTGGAATAAACTTTGCAGTTTCAAACATCTCGATATAATAAACCAAATAAAATCAAATGTTTCCAAATTGACACAAATAAAACCACTGACTAAAGTAGAATGAAAATGACAAGAATCCTCTGGCAACATGCCTTAAAAGAAATGACTACAAACTACATGAATCAATTGAATGATGCATCTAATGTAAAGTCCACAACTCCAAAGTAGCCATAGCATTTAAATTTTTGATCATCTATGCTGGGCGTCCCTGTGGCTGGACACCTGATATAGTATATATAAGAGGGAAGATAATATGCAAGATAAAACGGGTTAGAGCCTGATTGTAAAATATTTTAAAAATTTGTACGTGAAAAAATTCTACAATTAGAAATTATTATATACATGTTAGATTCTTGAACTCTCTCTTGAGATTCTCACCTCTCATCTAGTGTGCACACTCAACGTATCCCCAAATTATTCTAGTTATTATTCCCACTTTCACTTGATTATATCACTGTGTCAACTATCCTTAGCCCTTATCTTCCCCATGTATTTTCTTTGCGACACATGTAATAATTATATATTAGTTCAATTCTCAGTATAATTAAGTGTTCTAATACTAATTTAATTTTAAATTTCACTATCTTTCATGTCTACTTAGATCACACAGTAGATAATACCACAAGTATATATATATATATATATATATATATATATATATATATGAAGTTACGGTGCATGCATACGCTTCTATCTAGTCCCAGTACATCTCGTCACTGTATAAAGGAGGACTGCTGGTCGGTATATCGCTCGAACCACAAATATCAAAACACAAGTATTGGAGGCGAACATAATCCTAAGCCTTTAGGCTATGCACATACCTATACACCCAAATGACCATTCAATACCATTGTTTTCACTAATGGAAATCAAATCAAAGTCCTATGTTCTGAGGCAACAAGTCAAAAATCCTCCATAAGGCTCATCAGGATATGCCTGCCCTCAATGCGCAAACATCCCGTCGATAGAAAGTAGGCTTGGTATGTCATACACATAAATCATAAAGCAATAGGTATATACTTATCCAATATAATAATGGGTACACACTCGACCTATATAACGTATTAGGAGTTCATCCTACCCCAAATACCCGTGTATTTCTCGAATACCACCCGTATTTGATAATTTCGATTTAGTCTCATTATTGTCGTATTTTATGTAGTTATCACTTTCTTAATTCAATATATAATTTCTCAATATTTATCGAAGTCTCTCACTCTTTGTTAATGTACCAAAAATTATTCAGAACTTGACGTGGGTCAAAAATACGAATTTCCAAACTTTTTTGGGTCAAACATGATTTCTGAAACCTCGTTAGAAGTCCCTGAATTCTCCTTCAAATGACATAGCATCTCGTTTGAATGACGTCATGTCTCGTTCGAACAATGTCATTCAAAAGAATTCCTAGTTCGTTCAAACGATGTTTCATCAGTTCATCCCCATCCTCAGTTCTCTATGTTTTTCTCCATTTTATTACATCTAAACCCACGTGGCATATATTCTTACGAATCCAAATTATCCAAACATAATTTATACATGTTTATGGATGATTATAACACATAGAAAACATCTAATTCCTTAATTTCAAGAAGGTTTTTTATCTAAATCAATATAATCCTTAAAATCCACAAATTCTATATTCACCATTTATGTTCTTCATAAAATTCAGAATATAATTTCGTGACTTACGATTCAAATCATCAATCTAATAACCTTAACATGCGGATTTCTCAACTACATGCAATACATATCTCATTAATTAATTTATTTATCATTTCATGCCCAATTTCACAATTCTCGTGAGTGAATATTAATCCTATTCTAACAAGAATATTATACTCACTAATTGGAACAAGAATTACACGTTCCTTAAGGTGTAGGTCTGATCCTTTGGATAAGATATGAGTAGGATGTCCCCTCCTCTTTTTCGATCATTTTTTCGCCGGTGGTTGTCCCTTGGTTTGCTCTCAAAACCTCTTCCCTTCCTTGGAAAAACCTCTCACTTTCCTCAAAGACATTTCCTTTATTTTTGGGTGAATGAACTTGAGTTATCAAATCTCTTCACTTATGTAATAAAACCCAGTTTTCGTAGTTACTAATCACATCCCAAATAAAATGACCAAAATACCCCTATGGGGTGTCCTTTTGGTTCCCAATTTACCCGAGACCTAAATCAAACCCCCGGGTAGACTTTTCTTCCTATTTCGACCCATCCCGACTCAACGGTGCACTCGAAATGACCATTCAGATGACTTAAAAATAATTTCCCTTTTATCCCTTTCAATTTAGTCCTGACACGACTAACACGCGAATCCCAACTTAATTTCAATAATTCCCGTATTATTCACTCGCGACCATATAATCATATATTTCTTTTAATTACTAAGTGATATTCGATATCAATCACATATTAATTTACTCTCTAGTAATATTCAATCCAGATTAACTCCAACTATTAATCATAATTAATTCCAGTTAATTCCAGTTAATCCCAATTTTACTTTTAATTAATCTAATATTAAAAGTCATTAAAATTATGGGGTATTACACCTGGTAGATTTTGGGTTCTTTTCTTGGTTAAATTTTCTAGGATTATCAATGATGGAAGGTGATGCGACGCAAATATTGCGTATTTCACCCGTTAACCTACGCGTTATTAGCCCCCTCGGGTATCTTAATCCCTATATTTATGCTCGTTAACCAGACAACCTCGGATTTATATGTTAACATGTTTTGTAGGGGTTAATTGAGCTTTTGTAGGTATTTGGATGCTTAGTGTGAAGTTCGGATGCATTCCGCTCGAGTTCCGTACACTATCGCACGCGCAAGGGCATTTTAGTCTTTTGACAGTTTGGGTACCTGGCCCGACATCTCACGGAAGTTGTATCCCTCCTCGCTAGCTTCGCGTGGCCGCAAACGGTGCGCGATTCCGATTCATAATGAAGAAGTTACGACGATTTCAGCGGAGGAAAAACAAGGAAAGCAAAAGAGGAGAAGGAGAAGAAGAAAAGAGAATGAAGTAGGCTGCTGCATTCTGCCCTGCTTGATCGATCGATCGACCCATTTGGTCGATCGATCGACCATTCTGATTTGCCGAATTTTTGCCTAGGTCGATCGATCGACCAAAGGGGTCGATCGATCGATGCTCTGTTTTCTGCAGATATTTTGCCTTCTTTTCTTTCTTCTTTATTTTTATTCCAACTTACTATATAAGCCAATTTTGTTGTAATAAGAAAGAGAGCAGCCCATATACGATTTTAGGTTTTAGTTAGGGTTTGTGGGTTTTGGATGGTTCTTCTTCATTTCTCTATGGATTGACAATCTAATTGGTTTGTATGTTGACTTTTCATTACCCTCTCCATTAATATAGCTTGTTTTCCATTAATTCTTGCTTTTTACTGTAATTTTCATGCTTTCATGATTAGGTTTTCTTGCTTTAATTCTTGCTTTCTTAGTTTAATTAGTTTAAATTAGTTTATTCATGCTTAGACCTTAGATAAATAGGGTTGGGATTGTGTTTCCGCCATTTACGGGCTTGGACCTCGAAAGTTAGGTTTTGTGTAAAATTGCATTTAATTGAAACCGCGTGTATTAAAGTCGGATTGTTATGCGTTTAACTTTCTTTGTCACGCAACGTTAGTCTTTATTGCGATAATCCGAATTTAATCCGCGTGTGACCATTTTCCGTTAAATGTTTAATCTCGCAACTTTGGGTTAAATTCCTTATTGTGTGACGTTTATGCTTAATTGAAAATGCTCGATTAATTGTTTTCGAGCCTTAACTCTAATTAGTAGTTGTTTAGCCCATGAATGTGTGGATGCGATCCCGACCCTCGCTTTCCTTTAATTTAGCGTTAACTTCTCTTTTTATTTATTCACGACAACCAACCATCACCTTTTCATTTATTTATTTTACACTTGTATTCCTGAAGTAATTAAACATTTAACATCTAAAATTAAATCACTCCCTGTGGATTTCTTACGATACCCGACTTACCGCTGTGCTTGCTTGTCAAGTGTGGTAGTAGCTTAGGTTCTTTTGTATCGCGGCGGCGAAACACACAACGATTGTGTCCTCACAAGAACACACTTTTTCCGCCCGGTCAGAAGGGAATCTTAGGAGTGTTATTATACCTATGTAGGGACTTTATAAAGACCCGTAGGGGTATAGGAAGGGAATCTTAGAGTTGTGTGAACAATCAAATAATTACGAAAGGGAATTAGATTCATAAATATTTGATAAGTATGGTGAATATTAGAGAAAAAAATATTATTTACAAGTAAATAATATGGTTGTGTGAATACCTATTCTATTGATACTTAGGCCTTGTGAATACGCAAAGTATGCTAAATTCTGTATTGAGCTCGATGATTATCCAAACCAATAAATGAAAGCTCGATTTGGGGTCGATGATTATCTGGGACAAATCAAAGATGAATGATATTGGGGTCGATGAGTATCCGTACTAATGTAAATTATAGGATGATTGGGGTCGATGATTATCCGGACCAATAATCGTCAAAGTATGAATTTGTATGAAATATATACTTTGTGATATTCTACTTATGTGAGTAGTCTTGTAGATGATATATATATATATATATATATATATATATATGAATGATAATTTAAGTAGAGAGAAACTTAATTTCAAGATTTAAAAAAATAGATTGGGAATATCTATAGTAAATTAAATAGTGAAACTTAATTATGGAAGTCGAATGATAAATTTGAAATTCTTTATGAAGTAAGTAGTGAGACTTGATTATGATGATTAATCATAACATAAGTTAATGTTATATGAAAACTGAATAATATGCGAGAATGTTAATAATGAAGCGTGTTGTGTGGGCGGTACGGGAGAGTAGACCATTGATAAGATCGATTATATACTTTTGTCGAGAGAGTTTGGTATGATAACTAGGTGGGCTAAGTATAGATAGTTAGGTGTGCACATTAGATGAGAGGCGAGTAGACTCAAGGGAGTGTGCGTGAACTTAACATGTGTGATCAATAACCGATTTTAATTGCGATAAATTACTTGTTAAATGTTTTCAAAATTTTTTGCGTACTAACTCTTGCTATAAAAAAGTTTTCAAAACCTTTTAGGTGTCCCGCCACAAGGGCTCCATACTTGATTTCATTCCAGAGATTCGGAGCTATAGCACTGTGGATACTGATAAGATTATTGAGTATTCGACTCTTTCATTCAGATCTAGAATATGACTTTATTCTTGTATCTCAGGTGCAAACATGTTGTCAGCTAACTACATTGCAGTTCCAGTTTCGTATCAGTTTTTCTTAGTAGTTGGATTGTGGATTATTTATTGGTTGTATCTTTTACCGACGGTTTTATTTGGCTTGACTTTTATGAATTTTCATATTATTGATGGTTTGGATTTTAGAATCTTGTGAATGTTGATTTAACACTCAAACTATTCTTTTATCCTGTATATTTCAAAGATAAAATTTGGCAATGGTTTAATTAACTTATGTGGTTGGTAATTAACTTGGTTTTCGATATTGATGCTAAGAATTAACCATATGAGAAACCTATTTTAATTTGATATAGTCTTGATGACCCGATATTTGATTAGATGGGGTGTCACACTCTGTAGTTCCAGATTTCCACCACACCATGTGACGCATAAACATCCTATCACATATCATATCTCCACCTTTTGTTCTAATGGATGGAGTTTCACAACCCGTGTAATGCACTAAAAGTCCATATTAAACCGTACCCCCTAAAGAATCGCCACACAAACCATAGCCACCTACTTCACAATTTCGAAGAAATTGTCACCACCTACTACTTGATTATGAATTTCCACCACATCATGTGATGCACAAAAAATCGTATTAAACCATACTTCTCAAGTAATGAAGCATAAGAATATAATTTATCATCCTATAACCTATATCCACGTTCATTCATTTTCGATCAAAATTTTAAAACATCCTAAACTCATTACTTTCCATCTTCTCTAAATTCCATGTGTGGAAAGTCTCATAAATAAAATCCAAACAAGGAACCCTTTGATACCTTTTTATCTAGAGTAGGTAGTTTTCGACAGTTGACAAACATTAAACCTAATATTATATACCAACTACTTTAACTTCACTAAATTTGATACATGTAATTCACATGAAACCCATATCTCAATCTATGATTACTATTTCACCTCATTACATGGCCTAACCTCTGAAAATTTATTATACTCACAAGAATCAAAATTATTCCATAATCCCACACTCACCTCAACCAAACCTTTCTCTCAATATCATTTATCCTAAGAATCCATATATATATATATATATATATATATATATATATATATATATATATATATATATATATATATATATATATATATATATATATATATATATATTTTTTTACAATAAGTTATTAAGTCAACATTCTATGCTAAAACAAGTATCCTTAAACACCATTCCCTATATTCATTTTAAAAACCTACATGCACATATTCCATATATCATAACCCCAAATTCAACAGTATGTAACCCCAAGTGTCATATCTCCCAACGACAAATCTCATAATCCAACATCTTCCATTATCTCTTCAATAACATATAATTAACAATATAAATCATATTCCAAATCATCATTATATAATGATCAAAATCTATCCAATAACAAACATTACCCAATAAACCTAAGTCCTATAAATAACTTAGAATAACAAACTGTCAATGCAAATCCTCTATTAAATAATCCCGACATCTAAATTTCCAAAACAATACAACTAATATCTCTTCAACACTCAAAGATTAAAGGACATAAAATTTTTGCTAATTACAACCTTTACAAGAAAAGTCAATAACTCACAACAGTTATTCTTCAACAAAATAACTAATTAACATCAAATTCCAAACACTAACTACTTACGGATAAAAATAATAATCCTCTCGATAAACTCATACTATTCATAACCTCACATAATCTTATTTTATTCACAATTTTATTATTTCTAATTCCCATGTGGATTGTCTTTATTACAAAGGGTACAATTACAATTTTATATGTCATTGATTCATGCATGTTTTGGGCGGGGCTCACAATATTTTTTTAGTAATATAAAATTTCACGGGGCAAGTATATTCATATCTCATATTCAAAATCTCAAAGGTCATATGGCATAATACTCCAATCTTTTCCATTTAACATATTAACTTTCGCAGCTTTACATCAATTACATTATTAAATTCGCACAATCATTTTTTAGGTATTCTCATTCAAAAGGGGGTTTTATCATTTTCAATATCAATAAATGACACTATGAAATTTAGTTAGGTTTATCTTATTGAAATTAAAACTCTAATCACTTATATTTAACACTAGACATTGTTTACGCAATATATAAGTTATAAAGCACTAAATGGGAAAAAGTAGAGTATTTTTTCTTCTTAAAGAACTCCTAAATTCCAAGCTCAAGGTCCTTAAATAGAGTTTTGAACACTGTATTTTAATGGAGTTTAGGGTTTGTGGGGTTAGGTATGAATATAATATAGGTCTTGAGGGATTAGGTTAGGGAGGGAAATGAAATACCAAAATGAAAATTTGTAGGTTTTAACAAGATAAAAAGGAATGACAACAAACCTCGTACCTGGGCCATCAGAATCCACATATCAACATTGGTCACAGTTGCGCCTGTTTCTCCCGTGGTCGGGGGGGGGGGGGGGCTGGGCTAATTTGGGATCGTGATAAAGATTTCCACGGTCACGGGTTTCCCCTCGAGTCTATTTCTAAAAACAAAATCTTCCCCTTCTCTTACTTTTATCTGTACCCCAATAACAATACATATTATCACACACAAGTGGGCCTTTTCCAAACCCTAACATAACCACCAAGATATGGCAAACAACTCCCTTGGCCTAATGTTCTATCTTAATTACCATAATGTACTTAAACAAATAAAAGCAACCAAAATCACAAATTAATTTTCACAAAATTACCAATAATTCTATAAATTCTACATTGCTCACTTTATAAAATTTCTTTCATCATATCTGGTTCTTATATTATCTAATAATAATAATAATAATAATAATAATAATAATAATAATAATAATAATAATAATAATAATAATAATAATAATAATAATAATAATAATTAATCATCAACTAAATCATTTAGTTAATCAATTAAAAATTTGAGGTATTATATGACCTTTCAATTTTTCTAAAGTAGGTCAAAGAGAGGATAAAGTAGAAATCCAAGGCGGTTGAATGGTACATCACAACTAATAGGGAGGCCTACCAAGCATGGGAGAATGGGATCGCTCCAGAGAGGGAAAATGTTTATTTTTAAAAAAAGGTGTCTAATTAGTTTTAAAAAATCATGTTTTTTTATAGTTTAAAAAAAGAGAAAGGGAGAAAAAGGTCCTCAGCGTAATTTTTAATATTAGGTTCCAGTTGCATTATGTTTCACTTATGGTGCAAGTGAAATGTGGGACAAATGTTGTTTAGAAGAAAAGAGGGTACATAATGAAAGACCTAGTTTAAACTTTTTCCAAACTCGGGGAAGGAGTTCTTTTTAAAAATTAGAAAAAGATCAAAAAATCGGGCGGTAGGTCACCCCCAAAAGTTTGACAGAATTTTGGGTTAAACCAATTATCTAAATAGGAGGTTATTTGTAAAGTTTACCTCCTTTCATGTGACTTTGACAATATTCCTCTTGCCTATTGAGGCAATCATTTAGCGGTACTAATGGAGAAGCCATTTGATATACCCGAGTGTACGTGAATTGTCTCATTATATACCTCATGGTGATGATATATGTGTGAGAAAATTTGATATATTCGACATACATGCACAAGTTTCCGCCATATTCCTCTCGTTATGAGTTCGGTTAAGCAAGACAGTGCGGGTGAACCATTCGATATACATCGAGGTTACTTGGCTAAAGGAAGGTGAGAACCTATTTCTTAGGTTAATAGCACAATACAAGACCAATAATTCTTCACAAAGAGACTCCATAATATAGGATAAATATAGGGTCAAAACTCAAAACTTGTGTAACGTAGTGGGAAAATACACGAGTCTTATTAGTATCTTTATGAAAATTATTATGTATTCTTAGATAAACATATACAAATACAAGAACGAAGTAAAATGAGAAGTATATTAGTGATATATGCTAAAAATGCTAACATGCAAGTAGGGTAGAACTTGTGAATATACAAGTGAAGTAGAGCATGGGAATACGCACAGGTGAAGTAAAGAATGAAAATATGTATAAGTGAAGTGAAGCACGTGATATAAAAAGGTAGGACATAAACATGATGAAATGGTGAGCATGTATATAAGATGGGTGAAAATATAATGAGTGACAATATGAGCATTGCATATAGAACATATGATAATATACAATAGAAATGAGAGAAGTAAATGTATTTGTGATAAAATATATACAAATCTAAAAAATGATATAGTATAATGAAAAAACCATGTAAATAGAGTCTAGTTCTAGAAATGTCCCGAGTAGAGTTGCCACTGTGGCCATCCCAGCCCCTCTTGGTGGCCGGCGCACTCTCGAGTGTATTGGTTATAAAAGGGCATAAGCGTTAGTCTATGCTGATGTGAGGTGTGTGAATGTGTAGAGATCATAGTCGTCAACTATTTTACTCAAAATAGGCAAAAGAGGAAGCCACCTCAAATAAGTATCTAAAACACAACTACTGCATGCAAAACCAAGTGAGATATGGGTTCAAAGACTATGTTACGGAGTGGAAAGCAGTTAGGCAGCCACTCTGCCCCTGCTATATCTCATGGGCTCTATAAAATGTTCTTCTTCTCCTAAATGCATGAATATGTGTATACATGGTAAATGTGTCATGTGTGCGTAGTGAATAAAGTGGAATAAAAATGTGTGGTGGGGGATGTGCAAGCATGTGTGTGAGGAGTGGAATCATCATATCCACATCATGGAAAATATGGGTATGATCTTTCTTAGTGATAAAATTCGAGTGAAGTCCTAAAAGCATAATCTCACTATTTAAAGAGTGAATATGATAAATGACATCGTGATAAAAAAAATTATAAAATATCTAAACATGAATATGATAAGAGAAATGTATAGAAGGCTAAAAATGTGATAGACCGCCAGAAATCATAATATTAATATGGGAAAGTGACTGCGCATATATGGGACCACTAAAAAAGTAATAAATTTTAGATAACTAACTACATGAATGGGATTATAATAAATGGAAATGACCTAAATGTAATAGGTAAAATGGATGTTAATCCCAAAACAGCTTCGAAATTTCTACGTAGTGAAAAAAGGCATCAAAGTCCACATAGTTTGCATAAAAAAGAAGGTTGGTATCTAATACATAATTGGATGTATCTTTTGATTTATAAAAAAGAGATAAATATGGTTAAAGTGTTGAAATGTGAGAGAACATTATAAATTCGGAATTATGATTTAAACCCCCCCTTTAGGAGTGAGGGTTGCTTGGTTTATGAAAAAGACTTGGGGATATATGTGACAATAAAAAGACAGGATTATAATTAGAAATAAAATAAAAAGACTATAAATGGAATAATACCCATAAAATATGTAAAATTGCACTTATGAGAATGGTAAAATGTAAAAGGATTTGGACTTTTAAGCACTTTGAAAATCTGTTTTGAGCTCTTTGTTAGCTGATTTTTTGTGTGTACATAATGGTGGTCGATTGGTGGATAAAGGTAGGGAAATGTGATGTAAGGTAATGCATTAGAGAATGTTGAAAAAATGATGTATAAGAAATTCGTAATATCCAATGCACTAAAACCGAGGCTTGTGCAAAGGAGGTAATGGTTTCCTTAATTTAGGATAATCCTAAAAGGAAAAAAGACAGGTCGTCCCCTAGGAAGCTACCTGTTGACATGGACCCTAGCCTGTCTTCTAGCATTGGGGACAAACTTTCATGTTAATAAACATACTTGCCTATAGGTAGGTGAAATGTCCTTTTTATAGGCAAGTCTTTGTGGAATTTGTTTTTTATCCATAACTTTTGACCGGTATTATCTTACTCAAACAAGCTCAGGACAATTGGAAAAAGGATTTAGAGCTCTATGATTTCATGATAAAAGGAATCTCAGACTGTATAGTTGACCAAATTCAAACAGGCTTGGGAATTGCATTATTTTTCTTTAGTTAGGGTTTGAAGGAAGACTTGGATTGAAAGGAATTTATTTGGATGGAATAGTATAAAGGTGTTGGGATAGGTGTATATAGAGCCATCCATCATTATGATATAATTTTCTTAGAGTTATTAATGTTTGATAATACCAGGTTCTTCCCTTTATTTATTCATGACAAAAGGAAGACGTATTTTGGATTCAGTGGTAGTATTTGGGTAGTAATATAGTGTGCATGCATAACATTATTATTAAAAGTATTTTATTACTCTTGCATTTATTATACGTCGCGGGCATATGTTTAAATGTGTAGGACTTTCAAGTCTCATGATGTGATTTTTGTAAATTTCAGATTGTTGATGAATGAATTTGTAAAACGTATCTAGTTTGGTCAGTTAATTTTTCAATCTTTTCTAATTTTATATTTTTCCTTGAATAGCCAAAAGGGGAGATTTGTATGGACATATCTTTATAAGAACTTATTTTGGCTTAATATTACTTCCGAACATAAAATAAAAACTAATTTTAGGCAAGGTTCTAAAAAACGCGGGGCGTGATCGAGGCATGGAGGTCAAGCCTCAAGCCTAAGCGGGCCTTAGGCGTAAAAAGGCGTGAAAAGGCATTTAGGCCTTTTTCTAATATATTTTAATATTTTTTAACTATGACAAGGCTATTTAATATACTATAATGGTACATACCTTAAAAATATGTCTGAATATTTGTAAATTAAAATACAATTTTTTTAAAATATTAAAAAAAGAAAAAAAAAACTCACTTTTTTTAATGCCTTCCTTAAAAAAAACTCGCACTTTTCACGCCTTACCCGCAAAAGACAAGCATTTTTTCACGTCTTACCTCGAAAAATATTGATCATGCCTTACTCCAGGCCTAGAGCCCAAACTTGGCATATCTAAAGAAACGAGCCTAGGCGGGCAGTGGCACATTTTTTAGAACACTGGTTCTAAGTTTTTTTATTCTTGAGCTATAATTGAAGATCTTTAAGATAAAGACAATTCACCAAGACAAAAAGCTAATGGACCAGACTCTTTCAGAATAATCAGATGTTTGGTAAGAATTTTATGGTTTAGTTTCTCTTTATGTTTAAATTCGAAGAAAAAAATGATAAGAACAAAACCATTTTTATAAAAGTAAAATGATTGGGTTTGAAATAAAAAGATTAAAGAAAGGTAATTTGTTCCTGATTGGTGTTCTAATAATAACAAACCTTATTTGAAGATAACTTCGGGCGATCGAAAACAAAAGTTCTCTTTTAAAGATGGCTTTGCATGAGATCCTCTCATGAGAAGTTAACATAAAATGAAAGCTTATTTAGCATTCCATAACCCCTTGTAAAAAAATACATTTTGCATAAGGTATTATCGTATGAAGATCTCTTTTGTAAAACGGCTCCTTGGTTCAAACAAGGGGGATTTTTTTTATTTTCTCGAGTTCCTTGTTTGACGAATTCTCTAATACTTCATGTGTATGAAATATTTATGAAGCAAGATTCTTGATAAAGCTATCCAAATTTTTAGAAAAATAGCATAGTTTTGAGAGAATCTCTTTAAGAATGTGTTCTTATTTTGCATAATTTTGAGTTAAACTTTTGGTTTTACAATCTCGAAAGGTCTTGCATTATAAGAATATTTCATCATGCAAGAGTGATTGTGTGGGTTTATAGCATATGAGCAATATGTTGGAAGATCATAAAGGTTGAATATCCATGGATACTGATCTTGCCATCACAATACTTGGCATAGGGTAGTTCATTCTAGTACGTGTAGATTAATTAAACAAAGACACCGTGGGTTGAGACATCGAGGTGCTAATATCTTTATTGTAATTAAGTTGAGTTTATCTCTACAGAAGTCCACAAACATTGATTAATACTAGTGGACTTGTTGTGATGGGGCGGTAGTTATTTTTCTTGTAAGGGTTCCCATTCTAAAATCCTTTTTTAATGTGTATGATTTATTTACTACCTGTTTATTTACATAATCAGTTCCAAGAAATTTGGATTAATTAATTTTTTCTAGTAAAATTAAAATTGGTTCAATTGAAAAAAGATTTATTTTCGTATTCACGCGTTATCATTAAGAAATTAATTAATTTGACTTAATCCTTAGGGCACATTTTATCAACTTCCTTCTAAACCAACTGGTCATCTAGACACCACTTGTTGTGCATATGAATACCTAAAACACTTTTCTCTCACCATGGACATCTCACATTTAAGTATATACAATGTGGTGGAAAGTTCAACATTGTGTTTCCTGAGTTTATTTGACTCATCAAGATGTTCAAAATCTTAATCTCATCCTCCTAATACTAAGAGTCAATTGATGTAGAGAAAGGGATTACAATATTACTGATGTTGGACTTTGAAGGAATATCAAAGTCTTTAAAATATACTAACTTATCAAAACCTCATACATCCATAAAAGCAACAAAGTTAGATTTCTTTATATGAGTGTATTGATCCAACTCCTAATATGATTGATCATAATTCAAAGTGGATTGATAATTCCTTTTCCACGGTTTGGTTTGAATGGTAATTTATTCTCCATATGCCCTATCCCTCCATGAATAAATCATGTAAATGGAACACTCTGGGTTTCAACATTCTTCTCTCTACTTCACTCACCAAGTTTAAACCTCGAGGTGTTAAAATTGGGGTTGCCTTTGATTTGATAATTGTTTTCCCATAAACAGGAAAAATTATTGGTGATGAGAAGCATATAATCTTCATTAATGTAAAAGGTACTATAATCTTCTCACCAATGCAATTCCTACGAGTATAACTCAAATTCTCCTCATAAAGTTAAAGTAAGTCAAGCAATTCATCCAACGTCAAAAGGACTTTGAAATGGCTCCAACTTATTCAATAACATCAATCTTAACATTAAATATTTTAGAGAGAGAACAACGTATTGTATGTACAATATCGTCATCCAAAATATTATTCCTCGAGGAACAAATTGAGTTCACTATCACTAAGTTATGCTTATAACTCATTTAAAGATTCGTTATCCATCATCATTAGAAGTTCGTATCAGGTTATTAACTGTTGAAGTTTGACTTTCCTCATGGAGGTGGATCCTTCATGGGTTATTTTTAAAATTTCCCACATCTCCTAAGATAACTTAAAATTACAAAACATCTAAACTTATTAACCCTATCATATATGAATATAACATTGAACCCACCAGAGTTTATCCCACTCTCCTTGAACTCATTATCATCCTATGTACCATGTACATTCTTCATAATGGTATCATTCATAATGTTCAAGGGACACTTCTAAATTGTTAGCACACAATGATATATGTGCTCATTGATTGACATTATATATGACATCGCATACACCTTCCAATAAGAATATATCTTCCATCAAATGAAGGAGGTTAAAGAGATGAATCTCCATCTATTAGGCACTACAAAATTATTTACTATATGTGATTAAACCTAAAAATAAAGAGATCATATTTAATAGCAGTTGAAATTATGTGCTCTCGATTATAGCTACCCAAATAAAATTAATTAGTTAATTTAACCAAAAGTTTTATAACTTTGAAGGGAAAATAAAAAAATATCATAAATTTTAAGTGACAAACATTTTACCAAGTTTAAAATCAATCTATTTTCATCTTATTCCATTAAAATTATTCTAAATATGTTATAAATTTAAAAAATCACATGATATGAGATATACAAGGAAAAAACCCTCTAATGAGAAAAACCGTGGGCCTATTTGAATCAAAATTTTGATAAGGATGATACTTTACCAATAAAAGCTATGAATGTCATACCCTTCTTAATAACTTCATCTAACACTCTTTCAGACATTTTCTTTATACTTGGTAATACTACAACAACTACATAACTGTAACAATCTTGACTCATTTTATTCCCCAAATGATTTCTTCGATCACTCATATTTGGAGAGAATTTAACTTTGTAGCTAATGCCCTGGCCTCTATGGCAACCACCGCTCAAAATTCAGAATTCTTTTGGAATACTTCCTCTTTTCCTCCTATATTTAAAGGCCTTGTAAGTTTAGATAAAATAGGTTGTTCCCACTTTAGAAAGAAGTGATATATTATAATGGAGCTACTTGTGACTCTCCAAGTTTATTGTTATTCTCTAGCTAGTTGTTCTTGGTAATGGAAATAGTTATACATCCCATATTTCAAGATTTTCTCAAAACTAGAACATTGAGCTCAAACTCTAGTTTTCATTATTTGAGTTATGCCTCAGAGAGTTTATTTCCCTATTAGTATTTCTAATCAAACATGTGGGGGGTTCCGTACCTCTTTGATAAAAAAACTCAAATATTTTGTGTAGTTTAAGAGGACTTGTTCCAATGGAAAAGGAAAAAATATAAAGCACAAAAGATATACTAAGATGTGTGAGGAAAATCTAAGGTTGAAAAAATGTAGGTGCAAGTGGATGGTCACGTAAAATTTCACAAACTGTTTTTCAAAAATTTGATTTGTTAAACTTTGACGGAAAACATTTGTTTATTCTTTCTTATAGATCTCAGAAATCTGATGTGAAAACCAATATTTTTTTCTCTTAGAAATTTGATTTGTTAAACATAGATGGAAAATATATTTTTCTTCTCTCTTCTTGATCGAATGGTGTATTGTACATAATCCATCTAGCCAAATGGGTAACATTAGGTTGGCTCAATATTGTGATATATAAATTCAAGTTGGGATAGGCAAAATCTCATCTTCAAAATCCCGAGATGTGACTTTTGTCACAACTTACAACCAAATCTTCAAAATGATCTCCTTTTGAACAACTTTTATGGAATTTAGCGACGAGGTTCATAGTAAGTTCCGTAAACAAAAGAGTTGATTTGTTATGGGGATATATTAGCGAGCCAAGTTGAAAAATAGTCTCGACTTTGTTAACTCAACATGATAGGACACACCCAACGATGGAAACTTTTTCTGGAGCGAATGGGGATTTTATTGTGGTGAAGTATTAGGAAAAATAATGCAAAATAGGTCATAATTTCTATGGAGAGAAAACAATTTACATTGCAAATAAGAATTGTTATTCAACCTATAAAAAATTCTTGTAAATATGGAACATGTATTTTTAACCTATTGTTATAAGAAGAGTAAATTCCACACTATATTTGGAAATTCAAAAGCCACAAGGTTAATTTTCAAACCATTTTTCATTTTATGAAATCATTCTAGTTATGGGATGAATATATGTTTATAAGTCCAATATATGTTTGTCCTAGATGGTATGCTTAAGGCAATGACATGGATTATCCAGTAATGTTGATTATGATTTCGTGTGAACTTAGGGAGAGGAATCAAAGAGTATTATGGTCAAGGAATTTCAAACAATAATAACTACCGAGATTTAATGTGTATACAATACTCTTACAGATAAAAGCAAATCATAAGTTAAATTAAGACTATGATCATAAACTAAAGGACTCAAGATTCGACTCAAGTGAAATATCAAACACACGTTTAAGTTCATTTTCTACTAACATTTTTGTCTCCCTCTAATGGGTATTGAAATCGTATGTGACCACAAACCCATATGTTCTACCCTTTAGACCTTAGATTATTGTAAATAAGTGTCAGAATGTGAGACAATTGGTTAAAGTGGTTCAGACCTCAGTGAGGGTCCTACATCCACTATTAAAAGGTGTTATATTATTTACTAGATTATAAAAGAGTTTTTATAATATAGGAGAGCTCTTGAGATTTGGTTAAGAGAGTCTAAGGTCTTACGATCTTTGTCAATAATCCAAAAGACCTTAGGAAGTAACTGATGGACTTCTCTAAGGGTTTTAAGTATTGATTTAGGGATAAAAAGGTATATAAAGTATAAGATATCAGGAAATTATCTAACTTACAAATATGAGATATGTGAAATAATGATGACTTGAATGTGTTAATCTCTTAGAATGCCTAAGATTAGTTACCTTTGAATGTTTTGCTAGCCTTACTTTTATATGCAAACTCTTGGATAGAGAATGAGTGGATTATTACAACATGGCTATGGTGCCTCTTAGGTATGACGGTGTTAATAAGATGGTGGAGTGTTGGCCAAAGGTTTTATAGTTGGTGTAAGGTAGTTTCTAGGTGAATTAAATATGGATAAGAGTCATTAATTCAACTAAAGTTGAGTAGTGATGGTAGGTAAAATAATGTTGTACTTTTTGCCTACTCACTAAACTAGTTGTAAGCGCTCGTCCAGGGGCATGGGAACTCTAGAAATGAAATAGGATTACCAAAGGTTGATCTTGAGGTATTAAGAAATGATTTACCTAATTGTTTAGGGATAGGATACCTTGGGAGGTCATTTCTATTCAAACTAGGGTCTGTTCTAGGTGTTAACCTTGGTGGAACCCACGTTCTATGGTCTCCAAGCTTAGTTAAGAAGACATGTTGTAATGATCGGGGCCCTTCTATGAGTTAAGATGAATGACTGAGGTCTGCTATGGTACTATCGCCTTTTCTTGAGATCATCGGAGGTCTTGGGAACAAGAAACTATCCGTCAGAGGTCAGAGGTCAGCCTTGGAACCTTTGTTCTTACTTGAGGGTAATCAAGGGGACTAAGAGCATTTCATATACCAAGTGTTAAATAGTTTATCATCAGTAGGCCCTTATTTCTACTTGTAAGGATTATAAAGGTAAACACTAAAAATATTTATCCAAGTTGGTGGTAGCAAGTTAACTAGCTAAAATTCGTCAATATATGAGTGAATTGGGAAGGAGCTTACAATTAGCAAAGAGTAATTGATGGGATGTTCCTTAGGGGATAAAGGTGTAATAGTCATTCTCCTTTGGGGTTATAAAGGAGCACATTAGATGATTTTGAATCTTCATATTTCACTCTAGATATCTTTTCTCTCTCTATAATTCTCTTGAGCCAGAAATCATTATCTTTTAAACATTGGTTATTAAAAATATTTCCCCTTCAAAGATCATAGACCCAAAAACCCTTGTCTATTATTGGACCTCATGTTTCTTTGCCTCCGATTATGGAGCCCAAGGCTGAGACATTCGATTGTCTCCCCACTTGCTATGTTCCTCCGGGTATAAAGGTAATTAGCAATTAAGAAGTTCACAACCCTGACTTTGTTGGCAGAGCTCATTCCATTTCCAGGATCTCAAAGAAAGACTTGGATGGGATTCAAAATACTTATAATATTCTCGAAACTTTCATTCCGAGGGACGCAAAGCTTGATGAGAGGGCATGTTTAATAGTTACCCAACATGTGTGTTCAATTATTGTTTCCTCTAATATGGGGCTTGGTTCGTACTACCATTGTCGGTGATGAGGATTTTAAAAGCTATTGGGATAACTTCTTTTCAATTGGTGGAAAATTCATAGAGTTCTATGATGGCCAAAGGTATGGATTTTAGGGAATAAAGTAGGGGTAATTATGACATTACTTCGTACAAGTTCTTCAAGATGTACAAGGTTTGGGATAAAAAACCCTAATAATAAAGGATTAAAGTACATGTCTCTTGGGGTCACTGCAGTCTTTGGCAGGGACAAACACAATTATTTTAAGAACTAGAATGAGATAATCTTCTTCTTAGGAGGATAACGGGCCACCCCAAAACCTGTTAAGCAAATTATATGTCTTACTCTTTGGTTAATTCCTCCGGAGGTGGGTAAGTAAAAGTTTATCTTCGTCTCTATGCATAAGTTCTCTTTACCTATGCTAAGATTTTTAAGTATCCCTTTTCTTTTGCAGTGTTTGTAGAGCCCTCTCATGAGTAGGTGGAAAAGATAACCGAGGCCGTGAAGTTGGCTTCATACCTTTTAAGATCCTTGTCATAACAAAGCATCTCTTCAACTATGGGTTGGGACTTGTGCCCAATTCTCTGATCTCGGGCGATGCTCTTGTGGTCCCCAAAATTATGGTTGGGGATACATTGGGGTATGAACCTTCTATTATGGTGCCTTAAAAGAGGAAAGCATCTGCTGATGTTTTTACAAAGGTTCCTGAAGCCTTTGAGGGCGACGACGACTAGGCCTTGGACAAGGCTAAGCTTCCCCCTAATCTTTAAGACATCATCCCTTTAATTAAGGAGACTATCCTTCTAGATTATAATTGGTCCCTTTTTAAGTATCTTTCATTTTCTAATTCTTGCCATTATCCAAATTTTTGGCTCTTTATGAGATAACTCTAAGTTATTCCTGATCCATTAAATGAAAGTGAGTAATGGAGGATAACTAGGAGGCTTATCGAAGAACTTTCTACTAAGACTATTGTTGGAAAGAACAAGAGGTATAAGAACACCAAATGTCTAGAGTTCAATACGTCTATAGACCTTTTAATTCCTAGGTCCAAGATAACAAATGAGAAAAACCTAAAGTCTGGATCACGTGAAGGATTGGTGATAGATCCCACAATCAAAACCATTCATTTACTTCAAGTATGATAGTAGGTAGGTGGAACCTTTAGGCTAACCTAGAGTCATTCTTCTATTCTGGGAGACTTTCAACCCCTAATCTAAAAAATCTAAGGAAGATTTGCAAGATCCTTATACCAAAGGTAAAGATGTGGTGGTATCCTCCCAAAATAAGTGAGTCTGAAGGGTTCTTTTGAGGTCATAGGCCAACCTAGGAGGTCAATTGTTGTAGTGGGGAGGATATGTTAGCCCTTAGGGTAGGAAGGTAATCTATACCTCGGGGTGTTGAGGATATGGATTCTTACTCCTCGGACATAGACTCACTCCACGCAATGGCCAAAAGAAACTTCCCGTACATAGTGGCACACTGAAGGTTAAGGGGGCTTCTATTAAAGCCCATGAGTTGATCCATTTCTTAGACAAGGTATTTTGCACTTCATTTTTGTCTTTTCATTAGCGCTTTCTCATTATTTTCACTTTGTTATCATATTTTTTCTTATTTTAAAGTCCTAGCACTTGGCAGATGACATTGATGGATCCAGATTGAGAAATAATGTTATTAAGATATCAAATAATAGGACCTTATCGACTTAGAAATGAGTCAGATCATTAACAATCTGTGATTAGAGGTGGTTTCCTTACAAAATGAGAGGGTAGGCCTGAGGTCTATGATCATTAAATTGTAGGAGTGCAAACTTCTGAATGAGAAGACCCTCAGGGATAATGCTTCCCTCTTGGTGGTTGCCCGAGGCTCAAATTCTAAGGTTAAGGAAACCCATGCTTTGGCTCATCTAGATCATAATATAATGATGGATTCTATTGTATAAACCCTTAAGCTCTAAACCGCTCAAGAGAAACTTCTATAGGTTGAGAGGGATATGGGTCTTTTGACGAAACATGTGGTTGATCTTATTGCTGTAAAAGATATGTTGGCCTCCAAAGTTTAAAAAATGCAAAAGAACTATGCTGAGGTCCTGGTGGAGCATATATAACTCTAGAGGAATATCCATACTGCAGTGAAGATCCAATTGGATGCCTATCTTGAGTTTATTCCATCAGTAAGTTTCTTTTTTAGAATTTCAGCTCTAAGTTTGAAGCTTGAAAGGGTAAGGTTCAGGCACTTTTTCCTGATGAGGACGTTTCTGACCCTATTTATTGAAGAGAGCTTAGACGATGAAAGAAATAGTAATAATGATGTTGAGGAATGTTTGAGCTCCTACGTATAAGAAGAATAAGATCTAAAGATAACCAAGCCTCAACCCTAATTAAGCCCCCCGCCCCAAAAAAAAAACTGAAGCTCTTGTTGACCTTACCGATCTAAATCTTTCAGAAGGCTTTTATGAAATTTTTTGCCTTTTTTATTTAAGTGTTATGGTCGTAGGCCCTTTGAATGTAATATCCTAGCTATTTTATTAATGATAATGGTTTGGTTATAGCAATATTGGCTTTTGAACTGCTTTGTATTCCTTCATACTTGCTGTAAGACTTCTCTTTACTTCATAATTTCTTTACTTTTACCCTAATAAGGAATTTTTGCATAGTATTCATATGTCCGAGGTCTACCAATAGGTAATGTACCCTTAGCCCCTAATATTTCTCGATAAATCAAAATAATATGAGTCAGAAGTTTGTTGAAGTTGATCTCAGGCTCTCAAGACCTCCATTACGCGCTTGCCCCAATTCTAAAGTAGAAGTTGAGGTTCTGTAATGGGTCATTAGACCTCATAACCATTGAGCGACTAATACTTATGATTTTTAAGGACTGGTGGCCAAAAGTTTTTGTATAAACACTTTTCCCCCCAAAATTTATAGGAATAAGGGCCAAAGATGAAATCTTCTAGGGGTCATAAGACCTTAGATTTGAAATTCCAACTTAAAATGTCTTCCACAAAGGGTCCTAAGACCTCTAAAATGTGTTTTTCTAAGGATGAAAGCCTTAGTATAGAAAAACTAGTTCCGTTGAGGGTCTTGAGACCTTAGAACTTAGAAATTTATTCAACTTTAATCCCCTCAATGGGTCCTAAGACCTCTACACTTAATTGTTTTTTAAATATGAAGTCCCACAAAAGGTTATGAGACCTCTGGACTTAGAAAAAATTGAACTTGAAGTCCCATAATGGGTCATAAGCCCTCTAGACTGAGGAAGATTCAAATTTGAAGTTTAATAAAGAGTCATAAGACCTCTGGACTTGAAAAGTTTGAAGGTCTTACGAGGTTGAAAGACTTGTAAACCTTAGCCCCCCAAAGTGGAGGACATTTTAAGGTTCCACGATGGGTCGTAAGACCTATGAACCTGGGGATTTACACTTTAGTATATGAAAATTGAATTTTTTAATTTTTTTTTCATTTGGACACTTACCCCCCAAAAGATTTTAAAAAATGGAAGTTTAATATAAGTCTCACATTTTATAGTTGGCACTTGGATTTTTTTTAAATCAGTGGTCAAATAAATGCTTCGCTAAGGTGTCAATTTTTTCTATAATTTTATCCTTTTGAAAACATTTTTACATATATAAAAAGCAACTTGGATGACTTTGTGGGTCCTTGGACCTTAGTAAGTTTGAATGGGATCAAAGGTGAAATCCTTGATGATTCATTTAGCCTTTTGGGGTCCTTAAACATTTGACTATTGGCATGAGGAATAATGGACCTCATCCAAGTGTGGAGCAATTCGTTGAGGAAACTATTATGGTCTTTAGACCTTAGTCTATTTGAATGGAACTAAGGATGAAAATCTTGCTGATTCATTTAGTCTTTATTGGGCCCTTAGACCTTTAAATGTGATTCTTAGGTCATTTAGACCTGTGGACCATAGTCCTTTTTAGGTCGTGAGACCTTTGATTGCTAGTCTTATACCAAAGCTAGATTCCTTGCAATTGTTTATAACTCTTAAAGAATACTTATACTAAATACATCATGGATAACAAAAAGAATCTTTTCATTTCACGTGATCATTAAATACATCATTGATAATATATTTTGATGTGTTCAACTTTCCAAGGGTGTAGAAGTTTATATCCCTCATTGACTTTGAGATAATAACACCCTAGACTTACTTTCTTAGTGATCACAAAAGGGGCCTACCCACTTAGGGACTGGTTTTCTTTTACTTGGATTTGTGGTTGCAAGGGTAACCTTTCTCAAGACCAAGTCTCTCACCTTGAGTTCTCTATGGCAGACCTTATTGCTGAAGTATGAGGATGTCTTTTGCTTTTATGAAGCCATTCAAATTAGAAAAGCTTATGTCTTTTCTCCAAATTCATCCAGAGAATTCTTGAGTCCTTATTCATTGGCTTCTGGTTAAAACCAATCTATCTTTTGTGTGGGTGATTTTACCTTTGTTATGATCACCACTTTAGTTCCAAATGTTAGGGAGAATGGAGTTTCCCCGATTAGACATCTGAATGTGGTCTTGTAAGCCCATAAAATTCTTGGAAGTTCGTTAGCCCATAGCCCTTTAGCCTTTTATAACCAATTTTTCATACCATGAGAGATGGTACGATTGGTCACTTCGAGTTGGACATTGGCCTGAGGGTAGCCTGAAGATGATAAATGATTGGATATGTCATAATCTGAGAAGAGCTCCATGAAGGCTGGGTTTTGAACTTTTTTCCATTGTCTAGGATGATGGCCTTGGGCAAGCTAACCATGTAGATGATATTTTTCTAAATAAAGTTGGTAGTTTTCTTCTTCATGATGGTGGCTAAGGGATCAACCTCAACCTATTTGGTGAAGTAAGAAATGGCCATAATACATAACTTGTTTTGGGCTTTATTGAGGGACAAAGGTCTTACTAAATCCACTCCCAATTAAGCAAAGCTCCATGAACATGGCATATGAGCAATCTTCTCTGTTGACTGTTTTGGCTGATGCTTGTCGCAATACTATACCAAGTCCTTAACACCATTCCCCAATATTTTTCGGATGTGACCTTGCCTTAAGACCTTGTATATTAAGGCCTTTGAGCTTTCA
Source organism: Sambucus nigra (assembly GCA_949130495.1). Taxonomy (NCBI): domain Eukaryota; kingdom Viridiplantae; phylum Streptophyta; class Magnoliopsida; order Dipsacales; family Adoxaceae; genus Sambucus; species Sambucus nigra. Next base: position 84,376,866 of record OX422211.1, read on the forward strand.
TTAGCACTAAAACCACTTTTTTGGAGGACTCTGGGGACATGATTAGCTTCTACTAAACTGAGGCATCTCTGAGGCACTGAACAATATTCGTTCTTGAATAATACCCCCCCTTCAATGTAGTATCTGGAAGCTTGAGACTTCATTCGTCTGGCCTCAAGATTTTATCTTGGTAGGACCTTATCTCTGATGCAGGCTCTGATGGGAGTGGTCTAGTCTAAGCTTTAATCGACATCTACAGCGTTGATCTGAAGTTGGGTAATGCTTGGATAGTCCAAAATGACAACTAGGACCTCTAGATTTATATCATCTCATGAAAGCACCCATGTAAGATGGTCGGACCCTGAATGTTTTACCTAAGGGATGATTTTGATGTGAAGTTTGGGGATCCTCTTGATGAGGAGATGTAAAATTTCCTAAGTGCCCTGCCATCTTATAACCTTTGGACTCATAGACCTCATTGACTTGCTTAACCACTAACTGAGATCGTTAATTGCCTCTACATGTTATGCTTTTAAATGGATGGCCAGGCCTATGCCCGCCATCACACTCTGTCGCATTATTAGTGGCTTTGAACATAAAATGAAGAGAAAGAGAGATAATATATCCATCGGGGATTACTAAATGAAGTCTAACTCCACTTTCTGAGATATTTGAGGGGACAGCCATGTGTAAGATCAATGTTATGGAGCTAGGGTCTATACCTTTGAATAATGGTTGTCTAGACTCTTTTGGCGATGATGTTACCTTTATCCTAGATCCCTTATGATCTTTTCCACCTTTTCCATATTACTAAACTCTGCAATGAAGTCAACTAAGACCTGACCTTTAAAATAACTTTGTTGTTGATACCTGACATCAAATTCCCCAACTCTATAGACTAGTTTACATAATGAGCTATAGGCAAGATTGTTTATTCTTTGATACTTATTTTTGGTTCCCTATAGATCTTCAATGGTGTAATAGGAAGGGTATTGGACCCTAAACTCTTCTTATATAATAATTAACCTAATAGTAGTTGGTGAGGCTGCTAGATATAAGTATATGGATTCCCTCGTGATGGTTCTAGACAATATAGGTGTAGATCCTAGGTATTTTTTAAGGTTTTGGAAGGCGTCCTCAGCCTTAGGAGTCCACTCAAAGGCCTTATTTAACACTTTGAAAAAAGGCAGCCATTTTTCTATGGACTTTGAGACAACCCAATTGAGGGTCATAAATCTTCTATATAAACTCTGAACCTCTTTGACTATACTTGGAGACTTTATATCTAAAAAAAACTTGAATCTCCTATGGATTGATCTCTATGCCTCACCTGGTGACCATAAACCCTAGGAACTTGCCACCAGCAACCCCAAAAGCATACTTCTTTGGGTCGAGGCTCATTCAGTTCCATCTAAGTACACTAAAAGTCTTACTGAGTTTTTATATATGGTCTGAAGTCACAAAACTCTTTACCACCATGTAATCAATATAGACCTCAGTGATCATGCCAATAAGATCTTTGAAGATGGAGTTCACCACCATCTGATAGGTTTCACCAGCATTCTTTAATCCGAAACACATAACTTTGAAATATTAGGTACTTCATTTGTAATGAATGAGGTCTTTAGGGGACATTTTGATCTCATTCCATTAATGAGAGGAGATCGATTCAACTATGGATTCTACCAAGGTTTCAACCCGAGGTAGAGGATAACAGTCATTAAGGAACGCCTTGTTGAATTAGTAAATTCAACATACATTCTCCACTTTTTATTGCCTTTTGGTATAGGCAGCACATTGGAGAGCTATTCAGGATACTTTTCCACTCTTATGATGTGTGCCACTAAGGGTTTATCAACATCCTCTACTAAAACATTATCTTTCTAGGTAAAAAAAATCTCTTATTTTAGCGTACTGGTCTATGCTAAGGTTGTGGAGAATGACCTTAGGGTTCTCCCTGATCATATCTGAGTGGATTCAAGTGAATATGTAGTTATTTTTTTAGGGAGGATCTAAGGCCAACCACAACATGAACTTCTTTGGTTGGATCATATACATCAATACAGACGGTGGTCAAAGTCTGATTGGCTCACCCTTTTGCTATTTCTTCTTATCCCATGGACTTAGTAACTATATGCCTAGGCTCTTTAGGGATAACTCAAACATTGGTGGTAGAAGAGGTAGGTACTCTAATAAGACCTTTACTTCCTTCTCTACCCTTTTGGGACCTCAAGTGACCTATTCCTATACTACTAAAAGACCTCCTCTATAGTGGTTGTGAGCGAGGTGAAATTCATGGCCTCTAGAGGACCATTAGTTTTACCTCCGTTCTTCTTCTTTTTAGCCTCAGCTACTTTTGAGGTCTCCCTAAGGCGGGCGAAGACAACTTCCTTTTTCCCCTATCGGGGAGAGGCCATAAAATTCCTTTCTGAGATGGATTCTTTAGCATTAATATACTTCTGAACTCTTTCAGGAATCTCATTCATGGACTTTTGAGGCTTCTTACTAAAAGATATAAACAAGTGTTCTAAAGTTAGACCTTATATAAAAGTGTCCACATAAACGGTGTCATTCAAATCATCGAATAGGAGTGCTTCCTGGTTAAACCTTTTGGCAAATTCTTTGAGAGATTCTCCAATATATGTTCTAAGTGGACGAGGGAAGTGACAGGCTTCCTCATCTTATGTGTTCTAATGAAATGGATGACAAAGGACCTTAATAACTCATTGAAGCTTATTATAGTCCCTAGTTTGAGATCCTCAAACCAATTCCTATCATTATCCATCAAGTTAGTGGGAAAAGCTCTTCCCATGACCGCATATGGGGTGTACTGAAGGGGCATGATCAATTTATAGGTATCCATATGATTTACGGGATCCTTAGATGTTCAATAGTAATAATTTTCCACTTTACAAAAAAAAAATAATGTTTAACATCATTTAAGAATGGAAAGAGATTATTTTGGAGAGCCAACTCTATGGTGTTAGGATTTAACGTCTTGTGATGATTGAGGAAGTTCCCCAACAAGTCTTTTATCTTTTTGATCTCATTGACATAGGGCCTAGCCTCCTTATAACTTCCCTAGGACTGATCTGGTGGGAGTGATTGTTTGTCCTCAATAAGATTGTAGGTTAAATACCGTTAGAAGGTCTTGTCATACCATCCAGATCCTTATCTGTATATATTTGGGTCTTGTAGTTTTCTCTAGTGCCGCTATGATTCGTGCAACTAGTTCCTTTTCTACAGGGGAGAGAAAGCCTACATATAATTGTATCCAGCTATTCTAGGATCTTATTTTTTCGAGCCTCCATTTCTTTGAAAGAATGGGCCAAAATAATATGGGCAGGAATCTTGACAATAGTACGATGCGTATTTGTCATAAATATAACTTGTCGTTCCCACACATGACGTCAAACTGATGGGTGTGAAATCATGTGACCTTAAACCCATAGGTGCTCCCCTTTGAAACTTAGATAGGTAAAAAGAGAGAAGTGTGAAAGTGTGAGACAATTGTTTAAAGTTGTTCAGACCTTAGATAAGGGTCCTACGTCCATGGTAAAAATGGTATTGTATTTTTTATTAGATTATAAAAGAGTTATTACAATCTTGGATACCTCTTGAGTTTTAGTCAAGAGAGTTTGAAATTTTGTGGCCTTTGTCAATAATCAAAGGACCTTAGGAAGTAACTGATGGACTTCTCTAGTAGTTCCTAGATATTAATTTAGGGCTCAATACTGTATACAAAATATAAGATAACTATAAATGATCTAAGTTATAGATACAAACTCACATTAGTGGGTTAAGAGAGTATAGAATAATGAGTAAAACTTGTGAGTGCTTAAACTCTTGGATTTGTGAAAGCATGATGACTTTAATGTAATAATCTCTATGATTGATTGAGATTAGTTTCCTTTGAAAGTTTCACAATACTTCCTTATATATGCAAACTATGGAGAGATAATGAGGGGATTGTCATAACATGGTTATAGTGCCTTTGAGGTTTGACGGTGTCAGCAAGGTGGTAGAATGTTGGCGAAAGGTTTAGCTGGTGATGTAAGGTAGTTCCTAGGTGCATTAAATTCATACGGAGTCCATCGATACAAGTGGAGAGGAGTAGTGATGGTAGGTAGAATAGTGCTATACTTTTCATCTACCCTCCAGCCTAGTTGTTGGTGCTCTGCCAGAGGCCTGGGAGCTCGAAAAGTCCTATATGATTGCGAAAGGTTTATCCTTGAGGTATTACTGATGATATAACTCAGTGTTTAAGGTTAGATGAGCTTGGAAGGTCATTTCTCTTCAAATAAAGATCTATTTTGGTCATCAAACGTAACTGAACCCCGGTGTTATGGTCTCTGAGCTTTTTTTAGGAGACAGGTTGGAACGGACTAAGGTCTTCTCTATTACCGTGTCCTTTTTTTAGATTAATGGGGGTCTTGAGGACCAAGCAATGCTCTGTTTGAGGTTAGTGGTAAGCCTTAGGACCTGTCTTCTTGTCTGAGGGTAGTCAAGGGGACTAAGATCCTTTCACATATCAAGTGTTAAGTAGGGTATTGTCACTTTCAATAAGAGATTTAAGATATGACAAAAGCATTCCAAGAGTCCTTGATGTTACTAACTTATAGAAAAATGGAAAATCAATGAGACTTTTCATTATTCAAATATTTATTTTACATATGTCGGCTTTAACATAAAAAAGTAGTAGGTATTCTTGGAGAAAATAAAATATTTTCATTGCCGATTTTTAAACTGATACAAATTGTAAACAAAAAATTTGACATACACACACATATAGTTAGATAACTAAACACTTCACAATAATTTTGTACATTTCGAAAACTTGCAAAACACGTTAAATTTATGTTATTCCTTATATAGTCACCTCAATTAATGTTCAGTGTGGTTTAGTGTGCAATAAGATATGAGCATGAATCCGTATCATATTCCTCTCAAATTTCAGAAGACTTTGAATAACATACAACCAATCTCATAAAGAGCTGAAGTAAAGGAACAATGATCAAACACTATATTTTGATATACAAAAATATTTTGTGGAGTATATCATGTACAAGGCATAAAATTCATTTTAAAAAAATATTTAATAGTTTTTTTGTATTGAATATATATACAATCAACAGTAAAAATCATGGCATGTGATCAAACTATATACACTGAGCTAAAATAAATAAATAAATGGAAGAAAATCTCAATCAACCACATAAAGAAGGTCATACCCATTGTACAAGGCTCCAACTTTGGGAGGGTCTGGGAGAGGTAAATGTAGGCAAGTTTTTCTCCCATTTTTGGAGAGGCTTTTTCAAAGACTTAAACTCGCAACATATCTCTTTGGTCGGGAAAGCACTTTCCATCGCACCACACACATTATTAGCATTCCAAGAAGAAAAAAGTCTTAGTAGATTTAATCACCCTCTTAATGTACTCTTGTTATCTTCGACATCTCCAACCCAATCTATACCGTAATAATCTGACAAAGAAGTATTAAAATTATCGAGAAATCAAATACCAATCACGTATTTGATGATATTCTTGAGAAGTGTAACTAATTAGGAAAATATTGCTAGTGTAAAAAAAAATACTAATTCTAAAAGGAAATGTTAATATGACTATCCTTTAGGTATTACCAGTCATTTTATGATATAAAGTTTTGTCAACATCCTTCCCATTGATATTCTTACTAAATTTTGCAAAAACATTCATGGGAGTGCGTAAAAGATCAGAGGGGAAATTTATTAACAAGGTACTTTTCATATTTATAGTTCTAACATCCTATAATATTTGATAATTTATTTAAGGAAAAAACATTGAGTTTTATATCTTTGAGTTAGGATCACAACACCACAAATGATGTGTCAAATGGACACAGGAGTAAAAAAGTTATAGCAGTTTTATGAAGCAAGTACAAAAATGTCCATGATTTTAAGTTCAGTTTTATCTTTTATTTCACAAAGTGTTTAATTTTGATTAAATTGAGTAGGAAATAACCCGTGGCCTACTTGAGCACGTAAAAACACAATTCTTCTCCATTTATAAGCTAAACTTCAGCATTCTTAGAACTTGTCTTGATGAGAGAGAAAATAGAATGTTAGGATGATAAGATTGATAGTAAAATTTAGGAAAAATATTTAAAAATTATAACATTGTTCCCAAGGTATTTTTTATGACTCTTTTTTTTTACGTTTTATCTCACTGATTGAAATTGCATAAATCATTAACTATTTTATTAAACTTTCATAATCTTTTATATATGTATGTATATGTTCATGGTTGAAGTAAGCTGCCTATGTAAACCTTATTACTTTGTACAAATCCACCTTGTGTTTAAACTTCTATTGATTTTTTCCTTTATCAAATTGAGTTATTCAAGTTAGACATCAAAAAAACTCATATGCACATAACCTATCCAAAAATTAGAGTTACACTCCTCATAGTTAGACTTAGGTGATGTTTGTAAGCTAGTGCATAATTTTTGTCTTTATAATTCATGTTAAGCCGAATTTGATAGATGTTTTGACACAGCATATGAACCCTAAAAATCATGAAACCTTAACTGAGATTTATTAATTATGTGTACGAAAAATTGGTTGAAACTTAGAGAAATTTATTGATATGGATATTATAATAACTTTACTGCCCAAAAACTTTGATTGATTAAGTTTGAAAAAGAACAAGAAAATAACTATATTTAAAACATTGATTTAGGGTTCAGATCATGATACCATTGCTGATTAAGTAGGTGATTATAAGTAGTAGAAATGTCTATTGAAGGAGATGATGTGTTTAATTTTCTTCCACTTTTAAATCCTTCCTATAATGTTCTACATCCCTTCGATCTTATAGTATATGATCTACCCAAAAAGGCTATGTGTGTGGACACTTCCAGATATAACAACTTGATAAAGTATGAGAAAATAAATCACCTTCTCTCACCTCATACCTTAAAAAAAACATGAGTAATATGAAGAGTATTATCTCATATCTAACCATTATATGAGATAATACAACTTATCACCCTTGCTTAAACCCATATATATCGGTACATGAAGTGTGTGTGGGCTAATTAGGTTTCTATAGAGTTTGGGTACACTATTTAGTAAAATGAACTATACTAGGGGCCGAATGCTAATAATTAAATTGGCTTCCAAAATAGAAATATGAAAATCCCATATTACACCTCGTGATATATTTCTTCTCTTTTTAATTGTAATTAAATCAACAAAATAATTATAATTGCACCCTAATTTAATTATCTCAAAATTACTCGACTAATGAGGCCTTGATTGTAATGTTGGATAACACATGAAATGACTCCCCTCATAAAATACACAACACCCGCTTTTGTGAAATTCAATTCATCATTAATCAATTCTCACCAATATCTTATTTTTCCTTGATCTCAAAAACCAACATCTTATTTATCCTTGATCTCATACTTAACTTGTTTGGTACTCCACTGCATTATAAAATAATCAACCGGTCAGGTTTACTAGTAAAACCTAAACTTATATGTTTATCAAGGGGGTATTACTAATTCAGGATATCTCTTAGACACAGATTCCTCTAGAATATAATCTTAGACATATCCAAAAAATGATTTCCCAAGTTGGGAATATTTAAACCTAATGAATTAAATTGCATGCATAACAATCAAAACAATGTGAATATTCCAATCCTCAAAATCCTTGGAACGAAAAATATATTCACCCTTTGCAAATATTACGAGATGTTGCAAGTCTAATCTAGTCAGTACCCAGATTCGAATCTCACTTATGATCATATATAATACATTTTTTTATGTACCTTTACGATCCTCCTTGAACTATCAGACAAGTTTTCAGACGATAAGACATGTTCTTATTGTCAAGATAAACTTTGAAGATTATACCCACAACTTTATCGATAGAATTTCATCTCCTTGTCTAGGATGTGAATTGTTAATTTGAACTAGAACCCGAATTCTTATCTTATGTGATCAAGCCAAACCAAACCCACTAGAATTCCTTTTACGTCGGAATGATCAACATGCATACAATTTATTTAAGATAAGTATAAGACATTATCACAAACATAATTATTTCAAAATTAACTTCACACTCCCTTATTAAAAATATAAGCGTCATACATGGTTTTGGAATAAAACCTAGAAATATCCGACTAAGTCTTAAACCTATGTGCCTATGCATATAATAAACTTTACCTTTACAAGACTATGAAAAGCCTTATTTTCTAATATCTTTTTAAAAGGACCAACCAAGTTGTCCTAAGATGCAATCTTGGTCATAATGACATCGCCTCTTCACACGATTATCTGTATCAAGTGATAATTTCAATCAATGTGATTATCCCTATTTTGATTCCTTGGTTCTTTGAGTTAATATCCACGTAGCTATTATCACATTAAAGTGTAATTTCTAACTTCACTAAAGGAAATAAACCCAAATCACTTAGGAAGTTTCAAAGAAAAATAACCTACTTTGCTACCTCCAAAGCGAAAAAATATTTGGATTCTATGGCAGGATTATAAATATATCATTTCTTGTTAATCCTCCAACTTATGGATCCACCTCCTAGGGTAAACCCATACCTGGAGGTTCAGTTTTTAGAACCCTTATTTTATTTAAATTCGTAATTTGTGTACTATAAAGGTACATAATTTCTAGTCCTTTTCAAGTACTTGAGAATGTGCTTTATAACAATCTAGTGCTCCTCACATGGATTAAACTTGAATTTATTAATCATAATAATGGAAAATTCGATATCTAAACTCGTACACATTATAGCACACATGACGCTTCCCACCTTCGAAGAATAAAGTACATTCATCATTTTCTCTATATGATCAGGTTTCTTTGGACCACGATCCTTAGATAAAGTGACTCCATGTCTGAAAGGAAGAAACCCTTTCTTGGAATTCTGCATGTTAAATTTTGTGAGCACATCATCGATATAAATGTCTTGGGATAAGCCACACATCCTATTTTTATGATCATGCTTAATCTTGATCCTAAGGATGTTATTGGTTTCTCCTAAATTCGTTATATCGAACTGACTATACAACTACACTCTCATGAAATATAATAAACCCAAATTGTTCCCGATTAGGAGAATATCTTCCACATAAATGACGAGAAATACCACCAAATTTCCATCATGATTTTTAGACACAAAAGTTTCATCCGGGCAACAATAAAAACAAAACCTTTGATTGTCGGATCAAATTGGATGTTCCAAGACCTTAACGCTTAAGTATATATATGGATCTCATAATCTTGCACAACTTATTTTCTATTCTACTTCCTATGAATATTCAGGTTGCATCATATATATGCACTCATCAAGACTACCATTCAAGAATGCAATCTTGATGTCTATTTTCTAAATTTTGTAACAGATATAGGACACAGTGGATAAAAAATTTGGATAGACTTTAGCATGGATATCGAAGATAATGTTTCATCATATTTAATACCCTCTTTCTAAGTAAACCCGTTTACAACAAGCCTTACCTCAGATATTTCCACCTTTTAATCCACCCCTATTTTTTCCTTATAGATTCACTTGTACCTGATGGGTTTTATCTCGGGCGGCAACTCTAGAAGTTCCCAAACTTAATCATCGGTATCAGGTTCCATACCGTTAGGTAGTGCATTTTTAACATTAGGTTATATTTCATCATGTACATGTGGTTCAGAAGAAATTACTTGTTTTTTCCCTCTTAGCTCTTGTAAGTTCAATTTACCCCTGGTTTTGTGGTCTATTATATTATCTTCCACTGAATAATATGCATTTTTGCTAATAATTACCCAGTGGTCATTAGGATTATAAAATTCAATACCATGTGTTCCTTTTGCGTTACTTATAAATTGACATACTTGTTTCCTTCATTACAACATCCCTGGATCCTTCATCATCACATATGATAGGAAACCCCAGATTTGGACATGTCCTATACTAGGCTTGTTCCCATTCAATCATTTTTTGGGATTCGTTGAGATCGATTTAGAAGGAATAATATTTTTTAAACAAGTATCCTTCTCTAATGCATAACCCTAAAAATAATTCAACAAATCTGAATTGCTCATAAGAGATCTAACTATATCCAAAAAGGTCACGTTCATTCATTCGCTACACAATTTTTCTATGGAGTTCCTAGTGAAGACAATTGAGATGTAATCCACACATCTGATAAATGATTAAAAAACTCTCCCAATAGGTAGTCACTATCACGATCAAATCATAGAGTTTGGATTAGTTTACTATGTCGATGCTCCAGCTTGGCTTTGTATACTCTGAACTCATTAAAAACTTCATGGGTAATAAGTTTAACATATTAATGCCTTGAGTAATCATTGATAAAAGTTTAAGGACATATTTTCATAGGTCCGTTATCAATTTATTATGTCAATTACCGCTACACCATCGAAGAGCATTCAAGAGCCATCTAAATCAAAGACGGATCCGAATAAATCATGTTCTTCATCATTCAAGACTCCGCGAAGTTTACTCTAGTAAGGTTATGTTTTTAATACCTTAACTTTTCACTTAGAGCTTTTGGGATATTTTTATAAAATATTTTTTAAGTGTTGGAGCGGACTTTTTCGTCAAAATTTAAGAATAAGTATTTTTTTTAAGTGTTGAAGCAGATATTAAAATATTATTTTTTTCGAAACTGTCGTTCAAACGACATTTGTATGTCGTTACGCGATGTCGTTCAAACGACATCGTTGCCTCCTTCGCGCGACATGTAATCTCATTCGAACGAGCTCAAATTTTGAGGCGGCATAGTTTTCTTAAAAATACTCATTAAATGGTTCCATTTTTCTCAAGAAGTCACAGCGTTTTGACGAATAGAAAAACTGCGAAAGCATAATTGTTTTAGGCTTCTTCTTTTACAGTTTAATCCTTTTTTTGGTTTTTCAATTCATAAAACTCTCATATGCTTTAGTGAATTGATTTGGTTTTCAAGAACACTTTTCTTTTGTTTATCTTTCGTGGAGTGCGTCTCTACACCGTATGGTTGCATGTCATTGAGGATCTTGTTGCATGAAGATTCTTTGCTGAAGATTGGGCTACGAGTCCTTGGAGGGTGCTGCGTGTATTATCTTGCTAAGTTCAAGACTGCGTGTCTTTGTGGGTTAGCTGCGCGTTGATCCATTGCAGATTTCTCTATGTAATTGTAAGTTGCGATTTATTAATTCATAATGAAATAAAGGTTTTACCCGAAAGGTTTTTTTTCCTTGAAATCTGTGTCTCAACATACTTATTGCGTCGCATGCTTTATATTTATTTATGGGTTGACACACGCACTTTAGATGCTTGTTTAGGGATAGATTTAAGTTTGTTTAAAAATAGACTCTAATTAAATAAGTGTGTCGAATTAAAAATTTCTAAATTTAATCAATTATCACACAGTCACGTTTTAGAAAAAGTGATGAATTACTCATAACCACCTCTATTCTGAATAGTCATAGGACCATATAAATCACAATGAGCGAGTTCCAACACATCTTTTGCTCTATAGCCTTTAGCCGTGAAGAGCCTCTTGGACAAATTAACTACTAATCATGATACACAAACTATAAGTACCTTAACTTCCAATGAACTTAACTTCCCCTTTGATACCAGTCTTCGAATTATTTTTAGATTAATATGACTTAAGCGTAAGTTCCAAAGATATGTTTGATTAAAGTTGAAAGATTTTTTTATCTTTAGGTTAATTACATTTGGGTTATTAATTTCAGTATTTAGTAGTAATGCTGAGAAACTATTATTACACAGAAATCATTATCCAATGTACTAGAACAAATAAAAGACTTTCCATATTTAATAAAAACATTCTTATTAAAATAAGTTTAATATCAATTCATCACTAATTTCTAAATTGAAAATGAATTTCTCTTAATAGAGGGTTTATAAAAATAATATTCTAATATAAAAAAAATTCTCCATAGAAACCTAAAGATAGATTTCCTACTGCTAATACTGACACCTTGCTGTTATCCCCATGAATAAAACATTTCCCTTTCATTGAGCTTCTTGGATACCTATAGCCCCTACAAAGAAATGAAAACATGATTAGTGTCTCATTAATCTAAATACCAGGTCCTAATAGATTGAACCACAAGATATGTCTCAGTGATAGGAACGACTATTGTTCCATTCCTCTGTTTAGCCAAGTAGAATGTGCACTATTTGGTCCAATGTCACGACCATTTGTTGAAACATAACACTTACCTTTTGGCTATTTACTTATTACCTGAGCCTTAACCATTGTTTTAACCACCACAAGTTCTGCCTGAGAATTCTTCTTCTTCTTCTTCTTCTTCTTCTTCTTCTTCTTCTTCTTCTTCTTCTTCTTTCCTTTTAGGAAAAAATAAGACGGGGGACTTCCAATCACTTGTTTAATACCGTAATGTTTAATCATATTATCTATAACCTAGATTTCTTTAAGTAGTTATCTCATAGAGTGGTCAATTTTTTTTCATAGAATAATTTTTGCAAAGCTGCTTAAAGGACTCTAGAATTGAGTGAAGCAATAAATCCATCTAGGTTTTCCCATCGATTTCTGATCCAATGGCCTACAGTTATCCTAATATGGTAATTATCCATTGAACATGGTCACAAATGGGAGTACTTTAACCGTTTTAGTGTTTACTAGCCTTTCCAAATCATTCAATCTTGCGATACGATTCTGATCCTCAAACGGGTACCTGAGGTTCATAACAATGTGATAAGCAATTGACAAATTCTGATATTGTTGCTATAACACATTGGTCACAAAGGCTAGTATTTATCTACAAGACATTTAATAATCTTTGTGCCACTGCTAGTTATCCCAGCTATCGAACTCGGATGCATCCTCACCAAGCTTGGCATGGCATTTTTTAGTTAAAATGAATTTAGAATCCTTAGTAATGAGCATAGTTTCTAAGTTCTTTTTCCAGTATGTGAAACTTATTTCAGTTAATTTATTTTCCTTCAAGATTGAATCCAGTGGCTTGAATGTAGATCCCATTTTTCCTTCAAAATCATCATTAAAAAACTAAATTCTAATTCAATATGGAGAATTAACTTTTAATTTGTCTTCCCTCTACTGCTAATTAGAATCAATCCCATGGAGCATCCTAATTCCTCTATGAACTGAGATTTCTCACTAGGAACCTAAATCGCCTCACCCTAAATTATACAGACTTTTTGAGAGTGAGATCTCTCAATGGTACCCACACAATAAAAAATAAGTTATCGATTGAGTACTAAAAATTAATCAAAAGGTTAAAAACTTCCAATTGTCTATGTGACAAAACTGGTTTATTCATATTAGAATCTTGATCAAATTTTATATTCAATTTAAGGCAAATGATTCTAATGTGCAGAAAGATAAATTAAATCGCTCAAACACTGGATGTACGAAGAAAAACTCAGTAATGGGAAAAACTCAGTAATGGGAAAAACTCAGTAATGGGAAAAACCCTTGGGCCAAAATGAAGGACAAATGTACTATGTAGAGTATTACATATAGAAGATAGTGACTTACAATTCAATAATGTGCTAATTGACTATCAACCTTTTCCCATCTTATTCTTTGAGAGGATCGCCAAGTACTAGGGAACACAATACAACCAGATCATTTTTGGACTTGTATAGTATCTTAAAGTCTCACGCCACCAAAATCATCTTTAAAGTGGAAGAACACTTTGATATGATTCAATGGAACCACCGAGTAACCACCGACTACAACTAGGGTGCATTCGGATATCCCATGGCTTAAAAAATTTACTAAATGATTTGGTTTCTATTTCAAACTCACTAATTTGAATTTTTAATACTTAAAGAAGTCCATACTCCAGAAGAAATAAGATTTAAAAATTGATTTGTTAAAGCTTTCTTATGTACAAAAGTCTTACTTTCAAGGATTCAAGAATGAATAAGAAGCCGTGAACATCACACAAGATAAGAATAAACAAACATGCAGAATATTTTTTTGTTCTTTAAAAGATACTGTGGCCATCCGCGATCCTCGCCATACGGGCGGGCGCGTGGAGGAAAGGATCCTTCGGGTCCCGCGCGTCCCTCTCGGGAGCGCTTCGGCCGGCGTCGTTTGAGATGTGGTGTAAAAATGTAGAGAGATTCAGAGTTGCCAGTCTATTTTACTCAAAATAGACAAAAGAAAAAGGGGAAGCCACCCCGAAGGATGGCATCCAAAGACATACTGGTGCGTGCGATACCAAGATGATTCGAGAAGGCTTCGGAGGATTAGTTACGAAATGGGAAGGTGTTAGGCACCCATTTCTCCCTTTCGGTCTCTCATGAATATTTGTTATTTTCCTTTTGTCCCCCCCCCCCCCCCCCGTGATATGTGTGCATGTGTATATATATATAATGGAGGTAGGAATCCTCGACTTGTATCATGGAAAAGATAAAGCGAGTCGTCCGTAGGAAGATATAAGAATAATATTAGAAAAATAATATTTACGCGATTACCCCTACGTTGACCGTTATAATGGAACGATAACGCTTATGGAGCAATACGTCACTAAGGGCAAGTATATAGAATATAGGAAGATTAGATTTAGAGCAAATAAGAAGATGAGAGAAAAAATGAGAAAAAGGACTCGAGTCTCGCGTTTTACCCCAAGACGTCTACGTAGCCTATAAAGGCATCAAAGTCCACGTAGTTTGCATACAAAACGAGGGGTGGGGTTTATCTCTCATAAATCCAAATGGGAAATGTCTTATTTTTAAGTGTGCGTGTGTGTAGAAAAAACTGTTTTAGTAGTGAGAAAAGTGTGGAAAAAGTGTGAGAATCCCACTTAGAATTTATGAGAAAACCCTCTTTTTCTTGTTTTTTGGGTTTTATGAAAATAAAAGATGTACAATAATACTAAATAAAAAGTATATTAGGATGTGTGAGATGTGATAATAAAAGTGCTAAATAAGAAAACAAGTTATTGGGAATTTAAGAGAATTTAAGAGAGAGTTTGAGAAAGTTGGACCTTCTTGAAGATCTTGAGCTTGATATTGAATGTTGGAGAGCAGCCCTTGCACTTGGATGATGATGGAGAGTGGCTAATTCACCAAGTTTGATGAAAAGGATGATGAAAGTTGGAAGTAAAAAAGGGATTTGGAAGTTGAAATCACGCTGCCTTCGCGAGAGGTTTCTAGGATTCGTTCAGAGAGATTTTTATCAGATCTGGGCTCTCCTTGCAAATGAGGTGAAGGCCTCTTTTTATAGGCCCAGGTAAGTGCCAATCGGCATATATCTGCTCCTTCCTATTGGCAGGTGCCGATAGGCAGGGTCTGGAACCGGCCATTTGGTAGTGCGCTTCAGGATTTTTTGGAAAATCGGCCGCCGAGGGCAAACCGTTGGTCAGAATCGCGCACGGGGCATACCGTTGGAACGGTAATTCAGAGACCTTTGAAAGTAATTTGGATCGCTCCTGGGTTCGGGAGTTGACTTCGGGTCAAATATGGCTCGGAAGCGTTTGTCAGTCCATTAGACGGGAGATCGTTCGGACGCAAACGGATCGTTCATCCACATGGTAAGTCCGAATCGCGTACGGGGCAGACCGTTGGAAAGGTTAAGAGATTTACTTCGACATTCCAAAGAGTTTGACCCAGTTTGGAGAGTTGACTTTGGTCAACCGGGCTCGAGAAGCATTCGGTGACCTCCGAAAGTCAAACGAATCATTCGTCCGCATGGAAAGTTGGAATTGTGCACAAGATGGACTATTGGAAAGGGTATTCAGTGCCCTTAGAAGATTCATTCAGCCTTGGTTGAGCTGAAGAGTTAACTTAGGTCAAATAGATCCCGGGAGCGCCCTGTGGCCTCTAGGTCAGGTTTCGGACGCAAACGGATCGTTCGTTCGCATGGTAAGTTGGAATCACGCACGGGGTGGACCATTGGAAAGGGTATTCAATATCCTTCGAAGATTCATTCAGTCTCGATCGAGACGAAGAGTTTGACTTTTGGGTCAAATTGAGCCGAGGAGTGCCCGATGGTTTCTAGGTCAGTACTCGGGACATGACCTAGGTCTGTAGTGATGGAGGGAGGTAATTGGGACCTAAGGAGAGTTAGGGGGTAACAGAATGGGGTGTCTACAGAGCCCCTCGATGGGTGAGTTTGGAACAAATGATTACCATCGAATAGACACCACATGATGCTTTAGAGGGAGTATGACCGATTCAGAGGGTCAAAGTCGATTCTGAGGACCTAAGGAGTGTGCTGGGGATGATCAATTACATGGGTCAAAGCCGAATCTTCGGGCTTAGGGTAAAGGTCTAATAACCGAGGTTAATTCTGACCTAAAGAGTGGTGACAATCGAGGATCGGGGTCAATTCTGACCCAACTCAGGTGACGATCCAAGACCGAGGTCAATTCTGACCTAAAGAGTGGTGGCGATCGAGGACCGAGGTCAATTCTGACCTAACTTAGTTGACGATCCAAGACTGGGGCCAATTTTGACCCAAGAGTGGTGATGACCGAGGACCGAGGTCAATTCTAACCTAACTCAAGTGACGATCCAAGACCGGGGCTAATTCTGACCCAAGAGTGGTGACGATCGAGGATCAAGGTCAATTCTGACCTAACTCATGTGACGATCCAAGATCGGGGCCAATTGTGACCCAAGAGTGGTGATGACCGAGGACCGAGGTCAGTTCTGACCTAACTCAGGTGATGATCCAAGACCCGGGCTAATTTTGACCTAAGAGTGGTGACGACCGAGGACCGAGGTTAATTCTAACCCAACTGAAGTGACTATCCAAGACCGAGGCCAATTCTAACCCAAGAGTGGTGACGACCGAGGATCGAGGTCAATTTTCACCTAACTCAGATGAAGATCCAAGATCGGGGCCAATTCTAACCCAATAGTGGTGATAATCGAGGACCGAGGTCAATTCTGACCTAACTCAGGTGACGATCCAAGACTGGGGTCAATTCTGACCCAAGAGTGGTAACGACCGAGGACCGAAGTCAATTCTGACCTAACTCAGGTGACGATCCAAGGCCGGGGCCAATTCTGACCCAAGAGTGGTGACGACCGAGGACCGAGGTCAATTCTGACCTAACTCAGGTGACGATCTAAGACCGGGGCCAATTCTGACCCAAGAGTGGTGACGACCGAGGACCGAGGTCAATTCTGACCTAACTCAGGTGATGATCCAAGACCGTGCCAATTCTGACCCAAGAGTGGTGATAACTGAGGATCGAGGTCAATTCTGACCTAACTCAGGTGACGATCCAAGACTGGGGCCAATTCTAACCCAATTGTGGGGTAGGATTCCTTCCGATTTCTGCAGGGATGATGTCCCTTGTGAAGGTTTTCAAGTATAAAAAGGGGTAAGGGTGGAGTGTTTTCATCACACCTTTGCATTTTTATATACTTGCCACTATTTCTTAACCTTGCAAGATGGCTCTCCCTGGTAGCACCGAGTTTTCCAACTAGCTCGAAGCCTTCAAAGCTATGTGCTCTTATAATGTCGACTATGATGCTTTCAACATGCGTCGATTCTACTTATGGCGCAATCGACCTCTTGAGTGGAACGTGCTGGTGGCGGCGGTACAATTTTGGTACCTCGAAGACCATGAATTCCGCTTTGGGTTGAAAGAAGTTTGTCCTACCTACGAGGAATTTTCTTCCATGCTGGGTGTAAATCCCAGTGTTGCTACGGCTTTGCCCGAATTTTCCCGCTCTCCTAGGGATTTATTGGCCTGACTTCTTTATATTTCTCCTTCGACGGTCAGATCATTGGTTGCTGGAGGAATGATATCCCTCCCGACGGTGCTGCGGTCCGTGCATTTATGGGAAGTAAGTGATGCTGGCTATGCTGGAGCCGTGGTTCTAGGTCTGGTTTCCAAATTACTGCTGGTAACTGGGAGGTGCAAGTGTACCCACAACTTGCAACCATTACCTCATGGATGTAATATCATCGTAATCCTGCGGCGGTGATACTGGCGGACACCCTGAATGGCTTGGATGCCTGGAGAGAAGGTCGTTCTAACTTTTTCAGGGGTAGCCCTATGATGCTGTTTATGTGGTTGTCTGAAAGATTACGCTTGGAAACTCCTCCGAATTATCCCTTGTTAGCCGTACCCAACTTCTTTTCACGCTACTTCATCAGCATTGGCCTATATGTTGAGAACTGGGAGAATTGGCTTGTGGAGCATGGGGATCGTGGGTTGTATTGGTCAGTGCCTTAGTAGGGACAATTGCAGCCTGTTCTGTAGCTAGGAGAGTATTCATATATGCGGATGGTTGGTCTCAGACATACCTCTTTTTATTTCCCTTGGCGGATTTTGCGCCAATTCGGCTGGGCGCAGGTCGTGCCCCCTCGGACCTCAAACTTCTTTCCGGTAAAAGATTTAACTGAGCGCCTGCGTCGGTTTCTTGAGTCTCTGTGGGAAAATCGGCGTCCGTCGACCCGTCCCTCTCAGTATATCGAAAAGGTTTGACATGTCCCTAAAGATTATATGAAGTGGTTGTGGAGGAAAGTAATCAGCAAGATATTGGCAGTAGAGACTGGACAAAGATGGTTTATTTTATCTAACACCATGGAAGGGGGTGTTGTGGTCTTTTCGAAGATGGTTAAGGCTCATCGATCCATGGAATGTTTACGGCACTCTATTCAGGCAGGGGAAACTTGGGGACCTCAGGATGTAGATGATGAGGGTGCAGGATCCTCTGGTAGCTGTGGGTAGGACTCTTGGAGAGTTTATTTATGTAATAAGGAATGTATGTGGGGATTTTATTTGGATTTTTATGGTAGTATGGGGGAAGTGGGTTATCCGTTCCTTTTCTTATGTAATCCGTACTATAATTTCTTATTAATGAAATAAACAAGTTTCTGATCACCCAGCTGTGCCTTTTGATGAGTTTTTTATTTTGAATTATCTATACTGATCGCTAAGGCATACATAATCCTTTTGTTCAAGTATTTTTAGAATGAACCGCCATTCTTGGAGGTAAGAAAAGAATAGTATTTTGTGAAAAAGAAAGGGCCGCACTCATGTGAGGTGCATGAGCTGCCTACGTACCTCTGAGGTTTTGTGAAAATGTTTTTATCTGTTTGCAAATAGTTTTTTGCAGAAGATCAGGCCCATGTAGTTCTGGGTAGAAAGAAATGAAGAGATTTTTTTTTAGAATAGAAGGGGGATGAGAAGAGTCGTAGCGCGTCGAGATTTTGGACTAGGGGTAGAATTTCTTGAGATGGTCCAGATTGACTGGATGATCCATCTCCTCCCCATCTAGGTCAGTGAGAATGGCGTAACCGTCGGATAAGATTTTCTTCACAATGTAGGGGCCGCTTCAATTGGGCTTGAATTTCCCTCTGGGGTCCCAGATGGGTTCTATTATCTCTTTGAGGGCTAAATCCCCCTCCCGGACACTGCAATCCTTGACTTTCTTGTTCAATAATCGCGCTATTCGACGATGGTACCCCTGTATGTGGTAAAGAGGTTTTAATCTTCTTTCATCTAGAAGGGCTAGCTCATCAAGACGGCTTTGGCACCAGTCTTCTTCACTAACTTTGCTTTTGAGTATAACGCGTAGCGAGGATATTTCCAGCTCCACAGGTAGGACTGCTTCCATTATGTAGACCAGGGAGTAAGGGGTAGCCCCAGTAGAGGATCGGATTGAAGTTCGATAGCCCCAGAGGGCATATGGGATCCGGTCGGCCCAATCCCTACAACTTTCGGTCATCTTGCTGATGATGGCTCTGAGGTTTTTGTTGGCGGCTTCAACTACACCATTGGTCTGAGGTCGGTAGGGAGAAGATTTTTGTCTCTGAATCCCGTACTTGTTGACTACTTCTGTGACTTCTTCTTCGAAATGCAACCCGTTATCTGATACCAGCTCGTGCGGGACCCCATATCGGCAGATGATATTTTTCTTGAGGAATTTAGCCACTTTCTTTGCGTTCAATACTGCGTATGACCCAGCTTCGACCCATTTAGTGAAGTAATCGATGGCAACCAGGATGAAATCATGTCCGTTTGAATCCTTTGGTGTAACCTTCCCTATGATGTCGATACCCCAGGTGGAGAACGGCCAGGGAGAGGTCATGTTGTATAATTCTCGCGGAGGCAAGTGTTGAAGGTTGGAGAATTATTGGCATTTGAGGGCCCTCCGGACATAGGCGGTGCAATCCTGGATCATGGTGGTCCAGTAGTAGCCCTGTCGGATGATCTTCTTGGTGAGCATGTGACCATTCATGTGGGGTCCGCATTCCTCGCAGTGGATTTTCTGTATTATTTTCTCAATCTCAGCCCCTGCGATGCAGTGTAGATGAGTTCCATCGAAGTTCCTCTTGAGTAGGGATTTATGACAGATAATTTACTAGGCGGCCAGTCTTCGGAGGGTCATTCAACCTTTCTTATTGGAACCCTAGGGATACCTACCATGTCTGAGGAGGCACCAGATATCATAGTACCAGCAATCGGCTAGTTCGGGATCTTCAGTGGAGACAAGCTCAATATGGTAGCAATGGATCGGTTTGTCTTGCTTTTGAACTAGGAAGGGGGTCATTGTTATTCCTTCGAGCATGTCGACCATGGAGGACAAGGTGGCGAGAGCATCGGCTAGGTTATTCTTTGCTCGGGGTAGGTAATGGAAGTTGATATCTCAGAATTGAGAGGCTAACTCTTCTAATTGGGCATGAAAGGGTTGGATCTTTTCATCCTTGACTTTCCACTTTCTGAGCACTTGACTGATGAGAGGGCATCCCCATAGACATCAAGGTTTTGAATACCTTTCTTGAGAGCAACTTGGAGGTCCATTATGCATGCCTCGTATTCCGTCATGTTGTTGGTGCAAGGGAAATCTAATTTTATAGAGATGGGAGTGTGGGAGCCATCTGGGGTGATCAGGAGTATCCCAATGCCATATCACTTTTTGTTGGTAGCGCCGTCAAAGAAAATTTTCCATCGAAGGCGGTCTTGAGTGATGCAGAAGATATTTTCATCTGGGAATTCAGAGATCTGGACATCTGCTTCGTCTATGGGGTAATCGGCGAGGTAGTCAGAGATGGCACTTCCTTTAATAGCTTTCTGTGTGACGTATACGATATCGAAGTCGATTAGGAGCATCAACCATCGGGCCATTCGGCTGGATAAGGCGGGTTTTTCAAGAAGGTATTTGATGGGATCCATTCGGGATACAAGTTTGACGGGGAAGGCGAGCATGTAGTGTCGCAACTTTTGGGTGACCCAGACAAGTGCGACACATACCTTTTCTAAAGCAGTGTAGTTGACCTCGTACCCGGCCAATTTGCGATTGGCGTAATATATGGCTCTTTCTTTACGGGAGTCTTTAAGGTATTGGGCTAGCAAAGCCCCTGTTGCAGTGTCGATTATGATTAGGTATAGGAGAAAAGGGAGACCAGACTGTGGTGGCATGAGCACTGGAGGTTGGGTCAGGTATTGTTTGATTCGGTCAAAAGCTTCTTGGCAGGCCTCTTCCAAACCTTGGTTGAATCTTTTTGAAGGAGCTTGAAGATTGGTTCACAGATGGAGGTTAGCTCGCTGATGAACCGGCTGATATATTGCAATTTCCCAAGAAAACCTCGGACTTCTTTCTTTGTTAGGGGTGGTGGCATCTCAAGTATGGCTTTCAGCTTTGTAGGATCTGCTTCTATCCCATTTTCACTGACCATGAATCCCAAGAGTTTTCCCTTTATAACGCCGAAGACACACTTCTGTGGATTAAGTCGCATCTGATACCGTCGCAGTCGTTCGAAGAACTTCCGGAGAGCGGGAACATGACCTTCTCTAGTTTTGTACTTGATCATCATATCATCCACATAAACCTCGGCCTCCTTACGGATCAGATCGTGCAGAATGGTTGTGAAAGCCCTTTGGTAGGTAGCCCCAGCATTCTTGAGACCGAATGGCATAACGTTGTAGCAAAAGGTTCCCCATGGGGTGATGAATGCAGTTTTTTCTTGGTGGTCTGGGTGCATCTTGATTTGGTTGTATCCGGTAAACCCATCGATAAATGACTTAAGAGCATGAATGGTTGTGTTGTCCACGATCGATATTGGGTAGTGGATAATCATCCTTTGGAGAAGCTTTGTTTAAATCTCGGTAATCTACACACATTCGAACCTTCCCTCCTGATTTCGACACAAGTACAATGTTGGCTAGCAATGTGGGATATTCGATCACCCAAATGAAACCCACGTTTAACTGTTTGACCACCTCTTCTTTGACCTTGAGCGACCATTTGGTGCGGAGTTTTCTCAATTTTTGTTTAACCGACTTGTAATTTGGGAGAGTGGGGATCTCGTGTTGAGCTATTTCAGGATCGATGTCGGGCATATCATCACAGGATCATGCGAAGACATCTACGAACTCCTTCAGCAATTCTTCGAGTTGTGCGCGCTTATGCTCGTCAAGGGTGCCCCTATCCTAATCTCGCGCAGTTGTCTACTAGAACCGAGATTAATAACAACAGTCTCTTCTTCATTAACTTGAACGCGGTTATGTTATTTATTATTAACCTTATTTAGATCAGTTAAGAATTGTTCATTTGCAAAATCATCATCAAAAGTTTGATTAGAATTCAAGCAGTTAATGTTAGGCGCAGCAATATACTCAAAATCTTCATTTATTTCATTGATAGGAAAAACAGCATTGAGAACCTCATCAAAAAAGGTCTCGATTACATTTGAGCAAGGATAGACAATAGAAGAAGAAATAGGGTAAACATTGGGGTTAGGGGAGATTTGAAGGGGTAGAACTGGCACAGCATGCCAGTTGAGGAGTATCAGCAGCTTTAATCAGACGGGATGGGTCCATTGATATAGTGCCTGAATGAACCATGCAGAGTGCCATCCCTAGTATCTGTAACTTGAAGGAATCTTCAGAATCACTTTCCTCAGTCTCTTTGTTATCTTTGATGAGCGGTTGTACGCGGTGTGGAAAACTCTCGGCCCATAGGTAGCTGTCTTGGAAAAAGATCTCCATTCTCGGCCTCATCTTCTTGTTTGTGTGGTCATACCATGGTTTTGGAAAATCGCAAAAGGGGAAGTCTTCTCCTTCTTTAATGAATCGTCCATTCAAGGAGTCTCCAGAGATAGTTCGGATACAGTTTAATCTTCTCTTTCGTCGAGATTGGCGGATCATTCTGAGCTCTTATTCTGATGGTTGATACCCCAAGCCGCAAGGAGGGAAAGCTTTCTTTAGTTCGATGGGCTCAAGTATCCCCTGTTTCCCTTGTCCTAGCCCCAGTCTGGGCATGAAGTGTATGTTTCTGAACATCAGAATCACATTGACATTGTCATGAGGGTTATATTCTGGACAAACCCTTTCTTTGAAACCGTCCCCTGCCGGGATTAGGAGTGGCTCGACTCGGAATCCTGATAGGAGCATATCATTTGACCCGTGCTGTATTTTAAGAATTGGACTGCTGGTGCTTGCACCCCCGACATTTTTGTTGTCGCCTAAAATGGTGATAACTCCCCCGTCGGCGAAAAACTTTAATTTCTGATGGAGTGAGGAAGACACACCCTTGATATTGTGGAGCCAGGGTCGTCCGAGCAACAGGCTGAAACAAGATGGGATGTCTATGACTTGGAATTCAACGACAGGGTTTATTGGGTCAATCCCTATTGCAAGTTTTATGGACCCCATCACCTCACGACGGGTATTATCGTATGCACACACAGCGGTGGAGGTTGGAGCGAGGTCGCTTTCTTTCAGGCCTAAACACTTTAAGGTTCTCAATGGGCAAACATTCAAGGCAGATCCGTTATCGAAAAGGGAGAGTGGCACGAACTTTCCCATAACTTCGACGGAGATATTGAGTGCATGATTGTGATTCGGCCCAATTCTAGGAATTTTTTCTTCAAAAAATGATAGCATTCGGGTAGAGGTTAAGGATCCAACTGGATTTACACTTCTTCTGGTGTGGTAGATGGAGGAACTATGGGTCCAGTGAGCAGCTTGATTAAAGCATTTCTGTGTAGCTGGGAAGACATGAAAAGTCCCCATAGAGTGATGTTACCTTGAGTTTTCTTCAGTTGATCGAGGATCTTTCTCTCCTCTATGGTCATCTCTGGCATAGGAAGGTTTTTAATGCCCTTCCCTTTTTCATTTGCTGGTAGTGAGCTTGGAACCTGGTAATGTCTCCCTGACCTGGTCATGTGATTTACTGAAGAAGGAAAGAACATGAATCCCATTTCCTCGTCAATCTCAGGTTGTGCTGCCACCTTATTTATTTCTCCGAGGAGTTCTTCAAATGAGATCATCCCACATATGTCAGCTACTGGGCCAGCTCTTCCTAAAGCTTGTTCTTCACTCGAATCTTCGAATTCTCCTCCCCATCCGGTGATAGCAACTCTGTCTTTCCATGTAAATTCAATGCATTCCATAACTTCAACGGATTCTGCATACAAGTTCTCCCATTTTGTGGGGATATATGTGATTGAAGGAACCAAGTGCCCTTGTAGCTTCAAAGTGTTAAGTAACCCGGTGATACTGTAAATGCTGTTGGTTTGCCCGAATAATTATGCCATAGTTTGGACAACATCATCTAGGCTGACTTAGTCGGTTGGTGCCACCCACTTATCTGAATCTCGGGCCCATTTCCGTGCCTCCAAGAACAGTGTGCTGAACTTCTGGCAATCGATGACCATCTGTCGGGGAAATTTCAGCCCTAACTCTAGGAGTTGGTTTAACACCTCTGATAATTCCATACTTCCATTTTCAGAATGGGTACGAACAGCGATGCATGCTCTCGTAAGGAGTGATAGTGCCTGATCAGCGAGGCTAGTAAGGTGTTGGAGGAAATATGGGAAAATTTGAAGAGATTTAGGGGAGTATATGGGTGTGATTTGAGTTGAGGGATCAAAATATGGGTTTTCTTCCAAGAAGATGGCATTGGTGTGATTTGGGAGTGGGCTGTGAGTAGTGTTTGGTTTAGGATTGGCTGGTGGGGCGATGGTACCCCGATCAATGAGATCTTGGATTACGTTTCGAAGGTGAAAGCATTGGTCAGTCGTATGGCCAACAGTTTGGTGGAAGGCACAATGAGCATCGGCCTTGAAGTTTCTTGGGAGTGGATTTGGCAATGAACGGGGATCCAAGGGTTTGATGAGGTTTCGGCTTAACAGGGCTTGGTAAACTTTGGAGAGGGGAGCATGGAGCTCAGTGTATTCCCTTCGGATGGGGGCAGGGTGTCTTTCTGGTGCCCATGATGTGGTTAGTTGAGAGATATTGTTGATGGTCGAAACGGTAGCACTGGCAGGCTTGTCATAATTTCTAGGTGTGAATTTATCCGGACACCTTCTTTGGTTCAACCTCTGTTTTAACGAGGATTTCCTCAATTTCCACTCCTGCCTCTCTGAGAAATCGAAAGTGGGGATAGTATTGTCCTTCCATCGTTGATCGGACATGGGGCAAGAAGTTCTTCTTCACTATGTTGACCTGTTCTTCCTCGAATGGCCGATTAGTCATGGTAGCTCCTTGCTCCTTCCACCGAATTATGAAGTTACTGACTGATTCTCTAAGATTCTGTTTGAGCAGCTCTAAATCACGACGGGTGACCTCAAGCTCTTCGTTGTATTTATACTGCGACATGAATTCTTGGGCTACATCCTCCCAGCTACGGATTCTGGATTCCTCAAGACATAAAAACCATCGAAGGGCACTATCCTTCAAAGTTTGCTCAAATAATTGGGCCATCACTTCTTCAGAAGCCCCTAGTAGAGTTATGAAACGATGATAACTGCGAAGATGAACAATTGGGGGTCCACTCCTTCCGAACTTCTCGATATTTGGCATCTTGAACTTCCCGGGTAACCTTGCTTTAGGATAAGGAGACATGTGGGTGTAGTCCATGTAATTCCTAGAGATCCTGACTTGGTAAAACTTCTTGGTGAGCATCTTGAGATCCTCTTTGACTTTATTCAACTCCTCCTCCTTTGGATCAGCGACCACGGGCAGGTTAGCCATAGGATGGGCAATGTTTGGCATTAGAAGCTGGGCAGGCGGTGACCCATTGGCAGGAGGGGCACGTGGAGTGTGATGATATTCTTCCGGAACCCAAATAGGCTCGGGTGGACCCATAGCACGAGGGAATAGGGCGTCGGGCTCTTGAGGAATAGGAACCTGGTTTCGTTTCATCTCTCGGACCTCAGTTTGGAGGTTGTCAATCTTGGATGCGAGCTGAGCTAGGACTGTTGTCAGATCCGTCTGTATGACTATTGCTTGATCTGTAATCTCCATAGAAAATGGATGGATTCTGAACTCGAAAGAAGTAGTAGAAGAACGGATGAAACTCTGGGGTGATTTGACTGAAGACCGAAGCCAATAGGGAGCTAGGCCAAGGGCTTGCGATCGACCTGAGAAGGCGTAGGATGAGATTTATTTTTGAGAAAAAAGGAAGAACTATTTTTGGATTTTTGATAAAGAAGGGAGAAATGTTTTTGAATTTTTTTTCGATAAAGAAAGGAGAAATGTTTTTGGATTTTTGATAAAGAGGGGAAAAATGCTTTTGGAGACGGGACTCAGCATGATTATTATGATTATTATGTTCTCACTTGAATTTCATTCTCCTAAATGCAATGCCGGACGGGACCCTAGCCTGGAAAAGTGGGGGTCTTAATATATGCAAAGCTACGGTTTGGACTTGTAACCAGGCTCATGGACAGAGTCCCATTTTAAAAATGCTCAAAAATTAGGCGGTAGGCCGACCCGAAATTTCGACAGAGTTTCGGGTTGAAACCGATAATCTAAAGTGCGTGTCCTAGGTTTGACACCAATATGCGGGTATACAGTTGGTTGTGTGAATCAGCATGGGTTCCCCCCTTTGGCATGACTTTCACGATATACGTCTTGCTCTTGCGGGTAATCGGTATGTGTGGACAAGCCATTTGATATACCTGGGTGTACGTGAATTGCCTCACCATATACCTCATGGGGACGGTACGTGCGAGAGCGAATTCAATATACTCGACGTACGTGAACGAATTTCTTGCGATATACCTCCCGTTATGACTTCGATCAAGCAGTACGATGTGGGGTAACCGTTCGATATACATCGAAGGTACTTGGTCAATGGAAGGTGAGAGTCATATCGCTTAGGCTAACTGTGACTTGCCGGACCAGCGCCCATCACGAAGTGACCCACCAGTTACTGGGTAAAAATTTGGTCAATATCAATGCTCTTTGGTGATTTCGTGTGAATCATGCATGATTCTCTTATTAGTATCTTATGATGATAATGCCTTTTCTTGATTATGCCAAACAGGGAGCAAAGTGCAAGTACCCCAAAAGGTACACCAAGTATGGATAGGTGATGCGTGCAACATGGGTATATACATGTGATCCTAGGTGCACGTGGTGTGAAGTGTACATGGAGAATTTTCTACAAGTGTGTGAATATAAGTATAAGCATGTGATACACATGGAAAAGGGGAACATGCGTATATGGGGGGAAACATAAGAAAATATAGCATTCATGTAAATAGAGTCAAGCCCTCAAAACACATATCCCCAGCAGAGTCGCCACTATGGCCATCCCCAATCCTCGCCATGCGGGCGGACGCGTGGAGGAAAGGATCCTTCGGGTCCCGTGCGTCCCTCTCAGGAGTGCTTCAACCAGCGTCGTTTGAGATGTGGTGTAAAAATGTAGAGAGATTCAGAGTCGCTAGTCTATTTTACTCAAATTAGACAAAAGAAAAAGGAGAAGCCACGCCGAAGGATGGCATCCAAAGACATACTGGTGCGTGCGAAACCAAGATGATTCGAGAAGGCTTCGGAGGCTTAGTTACGAAATGGGAAGGTGTTAGGCACCCATTTCGCCCTGTCGGTCTCTCATGAATATTTTCTATTTTCCTTTTGTTCCCCCCCCCCCCCCCCGGTGATATGTGTGCATGTGTATATATATAGAATGGAGGTAGGAATCCTCGACTTGTATCATGGAAAAGATAAAGCGAGTCGTCCGTAGGAAAATATAAGAATAATATTAGGAAAATAAGATTTACGCGATTACCCCTACGTTGACCATTATAATGGAACGATAACGTTTATGGAGCAATACGTCACTAAGGGCAAGTATATAGAATATAGGAAGATTAGATTTATAGCAAATAAGAAGATGAGAGAAAAAGTGAGAAAAAAGACTCGAGTCTCGGGTTTTACCCCGAGACGCCTACGTAGCCTATAAAGGCATCAAAGTGCATGTAGTTCGCATACAAAACGAGGGGTGGGGTTTATCTCATAAATCCAAATGGGGAATCTCTTATTTGTAAGTGTGTGTGTGTGTGTGTGTGTGTGTAGAAAAAAGTGTTTTAGTTGTGAGAAAAGTGTGGAAAAAGTGTGAGAATCCCTACTTGGAATTTATGAGCAAATCCTCTTTTTCTTGTTTTTTGGGTTTTATGAAAATAAAAGATGTACAATAATACTAAATAAAAAGTATATTAGGATGTGTGAGATGAGATAATAAAAGTGCTAAATAAGAAAACAAGTTATTGGGAATTTAAGAGAATTTAAGAGAGAGTTTGAGAAAGTTGGACCTTCTTGAAGATCTTGAGCTTGATCTTGAATATTAGAGAGCAGCCTTTTCACTTGGATGATCATGGAGAGTGGCTAATTCACCAAGTTTGATGAAAATGATGATGAAAAGTGGAAGTAAAAAGGTATTTGGAAGTTGAAATCACACTGCCCTCGAGAGAGGTTTCTGGGATTCGTTCAGAGAGATTTTTATCAGATCTGGGTTCTCCTTGAAAATGAGGGGAAGGCCTCTTTTTATAGGCCCAGGTAAGTGCCGATCGGCATATATCTGTTCCTGCCTATCGGCAGGTGCCAATAGGTAGGGTCTGGAACCTGCCATTTGGCAGTGTGCTTCAGGATTTTTTAGAAAATTGGCCGTCGAGGGCAAACCGTTGGTCAGAATCGCGCACGGGGCATACTATTAGAACGGTAATTCAGATACGTTTGAAAGTACTTTGGACCGTTCCCGAGTTCGGGAGTTGACTTCGGGTTAAATATGGCTCAGAAGCGTTTGTCGGTTCATTGGACGGGGGATCATTCGGATGCAAACGGATCGTTCGTCCGTATGGTAAGTCCGAATCGCGCACGGGGTGGACCGTTGGAAAGGTTAGGAGATGTACTTCGACATTCCAAAGAGTTTGACCCAGTTTGGAGAGTTGACTTTGGTCAACCGGGACCAAGAAGCGTTCGGTGACCTCCCGGAGTCAAGCGGATCGTTCGTCCGCATGGAAAGTCAAAATCGAGCATGGGATGGACCGTTTGAAAGGGTATTCAGTTCCCTTTAAAGATTCATTCAGCCTCGGTTGAGCTGAAGACTTGAATTAGGTCAAATAGAGCCCGGGAGCGCCATGTGGCCTCTACGTCAGGTTTCAGACGCAAATGGATCTTTCTTCCGCATGGTAAGTCGAAATCGTGCACGGGGCGAACCGTTGGAAAGGGTTTTCAGTGCCCTTATAAGATTCATTAAGTCTTGGTCTAGATAAAGAGTTTGAATTTGGGGTCAAACTGAGCCGGGGAGTGCCCGGTGGTTTCTAGGTCAGTACTCGGGACATGACCTAGGTTTGTAGTGATGGAGGGAGGTACTAGGGACCTAAGGAGAGTTAGGGGGTTACAGAATGGGGTGTCTATAGATACCTCTTAAAATAAATAACTAAGAAAAAGGCTTGCAAGAGTATGTATAGTAAAATAAGTGGGTGCACAATCAAGTGAATAAATCCCATTGAATAATATATAAAATTTGTTAATTGCAAACATGGATTATGTTTAGGTACAACATTCAATGAAATCTTAATCAAAAGATCCCAAAAAGTGAAAAAGGTAGGTACAACTCCTAGGCACCTTCACCGTAGCGAAACCTTTTCTTTCTAACATGAAGGATAAGTGAACGATATCATAGATGTAACCAAATATTTTAAACTAGGGTTACTAGGGGTCGTGACTAGTGCAATGGAACCTTCATTGACGCAAAGATAATTTTGCTAAAGCGAACCACTAATGATGATGGTCAAGAGTAGTGCTATACTTTTACATCGACTTAATTTCCATATGGTCATAACTAGTGAACCATATCTTCATGCAAAATCCAAATTCACTATAGCGAACCTCCAACGAGCATGGTCGCGGATGGAAACAAAAAAAATGCTATGTTTTGCCAATTTTACAAAATAAATCATTTCAAATGATTAAACCAAGGACAAGCGAAATTCCAAATACAAAGAATCATTAAAAATGTAAGTTTTTTTATTGGAAGAGTATAACTTCTTTAGATTTGACAATCTCGAGTAAAAATAACCACATGGTTAAATAAGAAAGAATTTCCAATTATAAAAATTAATTAAACCAAGGGTGAATCTAAGGCTGCTGGACATATACCTTTATCCTAAGTGATAATTTAGGGAAAATATCATGCATGATCTAGTATGAGTTTGATGACTATTTCTGGATACCTCTTGGCCTAGACTCAAAATGTATTTTGTATTATAAAATAAGACAATCATAATGTTGTGGGGCACATGAGTATCTTATACTATTACAATCTCCCCCTTTGTATATTTCGTGGCAAAAACATATAAAATAAAAAGTACAAGAAATTGCATCTTATATATTTGTCACCTATGACATGACTTACCCATGCCAAAGGCATAAGTTATATACAACTCAGTAACTAGGAACTAAAGATATGACACTTTAAGAAGCTTCGTTCACCTATTCCTTTCACACACCAACAAATGCATCAAATACTAGTGTATAATGATAACACAAAAAATATGAGACTAATTGGATGAAACATGTGGATATCACTACGTGTACATGAGAACATCAAATTATTGAAGTAACTCCTTTTCAATTGTGAAATTCCTCTCAAGAAATATGAAATATAATATAAATACTCTCAATAATACAACATGCTCAATAATATGTACTCCCCCTATCTACAAGCTTCTCCCCCTTCTTATCATGCAATTAAAGAAAGGAAAAAATTAAGTACATATTGAGAAAAATGGTGTTAAGCAAATAATTAGAGTAAACATGCTAAGTAAACCAAAAAAAGAGAGAGAACCATATATAGAATGATAAATTATTACAAGAATCTATGCTAGATACGAAACAGGTGATGCACAAACCTAAGATATAATACCAAAAAGTATACATGGACACACACAATACATCAAATAAATGATATATAATAAACTCATAATAAAACTTGATGAGAGTTAAATACCAAATAAAAGCTACATGATTTATAGAAGATATAAGCATTTAAAGAAAAACCTTAACTCTGAAAATCGAAAAGACCCAATACAAAAGGTAACATCTCAAATACCTTATGACTCGACATCATGTAAGGAATCCCTAACTTGATCTAATCTAACCTTTCTATTACATTAATGTGCTTCAGAAACCTGAGAGGAGGAAGAGCCAAAAGACAATAAAAGTTGAGATAAAAAATAAGAAGCCAGTTTGTAAGTAATACTATCTAAGTTGAGATTGAAAATCGAGTCTTCAAGATTCACCAAAAGGATGTGGATCTCGATAACTAGGAGGAATAACATACATTAGAATTGGTAATCTGCTACAGTCACCAAACTTAGTGAGCGATATATAGTATGATTCAATTAAGATTGTCCCTATAAGGACATAATGTTCATTGTCCATAGGTTTAATAGTGCGTGTCGTATACCATTACAACGTCGAGAGAAGCTCACGATCATTTGTTCAAGATGACAGATTCGAATATCAAGTTTCTTCAATAATGGATATCTATAAGATTATTTTTGTAAGGACCGTCTTTAAGTTTTGAATTTGGTTTACGATTGTATTGGGATATTTTTCAAACTGTTTTTTTTTATCAAAATGAGGAATTTTTCTAAGTAAAAATATTTTTTGGAAGATCTATAGGTGAGCTTTTTAACATATTAATTTTTCACTCCTGTTGTTCAAACGACAAAACAACATCGTTCAAACGACATTGATATGTTGTTCAAACAAACCCTTCGAACGGCATCACATGTCGTTTATTAGGTCGCGAGATAGGTCATTCTTTTTGTGCTTCAAACTACTACGTATTGTTTTGCATTTTTAAGGTCTTTTCTTAGGTCGTTTCTAACAAGATCTAATATCTTTCAAATGACATTAAGATTTCATTTGAATGACCTACACTGCCTAAAATATTTTGTTTTGATATAAATACCTGTTTTGGAAAACTTTTCATTCAGACTTTTGCTAAACGAAAATTGCATATCTCCAGAATTTTAGTCTTCACTTTTAGTGCACAAAACTTTGTTTTTGATTCACACAAAAGATCCCATATATTTTTGTGAATCATTTGGAACCCCAAAACCCTTCTTGTCGAAGTTCTCTTGCAGAGAGGATTTCTCTACTGCTAGATTGATAGTTCTTGCGGGGTTTATTTACTGACGACTGCGGTCATTGGGGGTACTCATGGTTATTAATTGCTAAAGGAGGAGCTACGGTTATTGTGGTTTTTGAGGGAATCTTTGTTGGTACTATGATACGATCTATGTGGATTTTCTGTGAGAAATTCATTACATATTTCTTTATGCATGTTGCGATTTATGTTATATAGTGAAATAAAAGGTTTTACTTGAAAGGTTTTTTTTCCTAAATTTTATTTGTCGCTTGATTTATGATTGCATGTTTAATTTATCCACATAGATGAATGATTAGGGTTTAATTAATTTGGATTGAAGATTGACTATAATTAAATAAGTTTCAAATTGGAAATTTACGAATTAAATAATTAATTCATATCACGCATTCTCAAATTGGTATCAGAGTCGGTTGATCTAAATTATCGAGTGATTCATTTTTTGCAAAAAGTTTATGATATCGATTTTTTTAAAAAAATTGATTTTGAAAATTTTCACAATTTTTCAATGGATAACTTATATAATCGGATGTCCTTCTTTGATGGAACAAATTATGCCTATTGGGAAGCCCGCATGAGATCTTTATATAAGGCTATCGATGAATGCATTTGGCTTATTTGTGAAAGAGGTTGGACCCCTCCCATTGTCACCATTGAAAATATCACCAATCCCAAACTTGTGTCCGACTGGACTGAGGATGATTATAAATGGAGTATCTGTAACTATCGTGGCATTAGCGCTATTTCTGGAGTCGTCACTCCTAACGAGTTTCGTCGTATTATGACCTGCACCAAATCTAAAGAGGCATAGGATATCCTCCAATTGACACATGAGGGTACCAACACGGTTAAGGCATCAAAGTTACAAAATTTGACCACCAAATTTGAGAGAATCACCATGTTTGAGTCCAAGTGTTTTGAC